>CM043325.1:29242673-30442673 GCA_023736055.1 Quercus glauca
CAAATTTCTAAGCCAAATTGCATGACAAACACTAGAGGTAGTAGCAATATACAGTCACAATTGGTTGCTTCTTGGATGTCCATGCAAATGCAATATCACCCATATAGAATAAAAACCCACTATCACTCTTTCTATCATCAATGTCCCTAGCCTAATCATTATTGCTGTAGCCAATAAGTTTAAACTCTTTAGAGGGTAAATACAATAGTCCAAAATCTAGTGTACCTTTTATATAGCGAAGAATTCTCTTGGTTGTCTTCAAATGAGTCATAGTTGGTACTTCTATGTTGCAACTAAGAAGTCCAGCGCCAAAGAGAATGTTTGGTCTTGTGCATATTAGCTACCTAAGACTTCCAACCAAACTCTTGAAGAATGTTTGATTTATCCTCTCTCTATTGTCATGCTTTAACAACTTCACTCCACATTCCACAAGAGCACTAACTAGTTTGTAATTTGACATCTAAAATTTCTTAAGAATCTCATGTTAGGAATCTCATATATGTTCTAATATCCTAATACTTCTTATAGCTCCATCCCTTCAATTAGTACTTAGTTCCAAGATAGGATTGAGTTAGTTAGTTAATTACACATGTTGGGATTAGAATAGAGTTAGTTAGAGGTCTTGGCATATGTAACACTATAATCATATGGGTTAATTGGTGAGAGCACATGCTATATTAATAAGCCAATAGGATTAAGCCATGTGTGGCCAACAAGAAAAGAGCGTGTTACCTTAATATGAAACATTTAAAAAAAAAAAAAAAAACTAATTTCTTGCTTAGTGCTTTTCCTCTCTCTCTTAATATTTCTTTAAAGAGAGAGACTGCCTCGAATTAATTAAACTCACTTGCATTTCCTATCCATTTCCATACACTTCCCACCCATCTCCCTTAGGAACCATAAGGGTCCTAACAAATGATATCAGAGCCGTTGATCTTGAAATGACCAAATTTGTTGCAACTCATCAAGCTTTCATTGAGTTTACATTCAAAGGTGGAGATCCTTTTTGGCAGCTTCTCAAGCTCTATAAATTCTTTACTCTAGAAAACACGTCATCACATCTCATATTTTTCATTGCTTCTTATTACATGTAAGGAGAGGTGTGGGAATATTTTCAAGATGTGAAGGCATCGGGATTATGTACAAATTGGGTGGATTTCATATACGCTACAAGATAGGTTTTGAACACCAATCCTTGATGCATCAAAGGAGATTATCACCCAAGAATCCAAGATGCAAAAGCCTGTGAATTTCATGCTAGAGGACTCAAAACCAATTCTTAATGCACCAATAAAGGTTGCCACTCAAGAGTTCACGATTCAAGAATCAGAAATCCAAGTGTCAATGATTCAATAATCAAAGATGCAAGAGCCAACAATTCCAATGGTTCAAGAATCAAATGAGGGCTCGAGGATTCAAGAACATTCCAAGGTCTAAAGAAACAATAAGACATTGAAAATCGAAGAACCATTGAAGGCTCAAGAATTTGAGCGGATTTTGAAAGTACATGAGACCACTAGTCAAAGAGAAGTGTATGAATATGGTGATCAAGATGTCACTAAGATACTGGTCTATTGGAAGATTTCCTTTGATGATGATGCCAAACATAACAACACCTTGTGGTTCGTTTTGAAAGGGAGGGGAATGTTAGGAATCTCATATCTGTTGTAATATCCTAATACTTCTTGAAGTTCCATCCATTCAATTAAATGTTAGTCCCAAGATAGGATAGAGTTAGTTAGTTACACATGTTGGGATTATGATAGAGTTTGTTATAGCTATTGGCACATGTAACACTATAATCACAGAGTCGGTGAGAGCACATTCTTAATTAGTAATCAAAAGGATAAAGCCATGGGTTATGATAAAGCAACAGTTTATGGCGTCAAGTTATAGCAGCCAAATATGGTGAGGGGAGAGGAGGTTGGTGCACTAGAGGGGTAAGAGGTTCTCACGGGTGTGGGATATGGAGGAGTGTTAAGGCACAGAGAAGTTCTTTAGCCAAATTCAGTTTATTGTGGGGGAGGGTTGCCGTGTTAGTTTTTGGCATGACCCTTGGTGTGGGCCTATTCCTTTAAAGGAGCTTTTTCCTGCTATGTTTGAATGCTCTCTTTCTAAAGAAGCATGGGTCTCCGACTTGGTTATATCTAATTCTGAAGGAAATAGGCGCTGGAATTTACTTTTCCGTCATGGTCCTCAGGATTGGGAGGCAGACACTGTTTATTCATTTTTTGAGCTTATTTATTCCTCCTTGCCGAGGGGTGAGGGGGAGGATCACTGGGTTTGGAGATTGACCACGTCTGGGGCTTTTGATGTGCGCTCTTTTTATAAGCTATTATCTAGTCCTAACACTGATGATTTTCCTTGGAATGGCATTTGGTGTGCAAAGGTGCCTAAACGAGTGTCTTTCTTCCTATGGACAACAACTAATAATGGGATTCTCACCATTGACAATCTTGTCAACAAAGGTCGGTTTCTGGTTAATAGGTGTTGTTTATGCTACTGTGATGGGGAATCAGTAGATCACCTCCTGTTTCATTGTAAGTTTTCTCATGCCTTATGGAGCGAAGCTTTTGCAGTGTTTGGGATCCAATGGGTAATGCCTAGGTCGGTTAGCTTTTTTTTCTTTATGTGGAGAAATTGGTTTGGAAGGTACCGTTCAACCATTTGGAATATGGTCTCGGCATGTTTAATGTGGTTAGTTTGGCAGGAATGCAATACCTGCATTTTTGAAGACAAGGAGAGAACATTAGATCATCTAAAATCTCTCATTTTTGGTACTCTGTTTCTTTGGGCTCGTATTTGGGGGTGTACGAATTGTAATTCTTTATCTGAGTTTTTAGCCTCTAGTTCTTTTAGTTCTTGATTTTTTTGTATCTGTTTCTTGTTCAAAGTGTTCACTATCGTGAGCATGATGTTCAATTTTTTCAATATAAAGTCTTATTACCTATAAAAAAAATAATGATAAAGCCATGTATGAAAATGGATGTGAATTGTAAGCACTTAACTCTTCCTTATTGCATTTCCTATCGCTCTTAATATTTCTCTATGCCTTTAAGTCAATTCACCTACAATTCACATCCATTTTCAAACACTTCCCACCCATCCCCTTTAGGAACCAACGGGTTTCTAACATCTCCTTAGCACATCCTTCTTGGAAAATGAATATCACATCTTCCATTTGCTTCATAAGCCAAATATCTATCATTTCGAACTCCTTAGTCGCTTTCTTGAAGTCCTCAAACTTACTTGGATTGTTTCTTATAAAAATCAAATCATTTATATACAAACAAACAATCAAGATACCTCCATTTATCACTCTTCTTTATTACCTTAATCTCTTCATCCATTTCTTATCTTGCACAACTTCTTTAATTCTTGTAGGTTCACAATCAGCAAACAGATGAAAGAGCGTTAGATCATCTATATTCTCCGTTGAATCATAGAGATCCTGTAGACTTCTCATTCTTCTTGGTCACTTGCTTTTAGTGATGATTACGAGGATGGACTTTCATAAATGGGAGATTTTGGTGATGGAGGTCGAGCATTGGCTCTTCTTGAACTTTATTCAAATGCTTTTCCTCTTCAAGTAATGGAAAGAAATGATACTTCTCTTCTTCTTGGGTGCTCCAATTTCACATACCTTCTTCGTTGTATTCCACATCTCGATTGACAATTAATTTTCTAGTGCTCGGATTTTTAAGCTTATAGCCTTTAGAGCTTGGATCATAGCGAATGAAGACATAGTTTTTGCTCTTGTTATCTAGCTTGGACTTCTCTTGATCTAGTACATGTGGATATGCTATGCTCCCAAACACAAGAAGGTGGGAAACAATTAGACAAATAGATTGCATAATCAATAGCTTCATTCTAAAGTTCTTTAGGCATTCTCTTACTCTTCAATATGTCTTTAGTCATCAATTCTTGGAATATGACCAGATAATTTGATAATAATTTGATTCCTGGTGTGGCTATTAACGCAGATCTATCAAGTGCCATCCTTCTTTGGCATGAGTAAGGTCAGTACTACACAAGGAGTTATGTTTTCTCTAATATATCCCTTCTTCAAAATCTCCATGAGGACCATAACTTGCCTATTCAATTCTTCATCCTCTAGATTGATTAGATAGTGCACTTTGTTAGGTAGGCTAAAGAGTACACTAACAAGCTTCCTTTTTTTCTTTAGCCACCAACATGTACACCACTCTAGTAATTTTATCTTATATTACAATAGGAAAAAATAAGAAAATAACTGCCCTCTTCTTTGAAAGATTTAGGAGCTCTTTCCTTCTTAATTGGCAAAAGGACAAATTCAAACTTTCTAATTTTAAAGGAATATATATTTCTATGGTCATCATGGATAGCATGCCCATCATATCGCCAAGGCTACACCAAAGGAGGAAATGACTAACATCCACGGCAACAATATCGCACCAAATTTTATACTTACAGTAATTTCCCATTTCAAAAGAAACAAGATATCTTTAGTTACCTTTACCTCTTTACCTTTCTTTAACCATTCTATTCGTTAAGGCTTTAATCTTCAACTTAATCTTGTCCAACATTTCTTGTGAAACGATGTTCTCAAAACTTTCTATCAATGTTAATGGAATATACCTTAACATTGGACTTGCATGTGCACTTGAAGATGCTATGACCAAATCCACCCTCGTTTGAGTAAATTTTAGGAATTACAAGTATTCGATGGATCACTTAGCAATCACCTTCATCAATTCAATCTCCCAACTTTGCATAACCCCATTATTATTAAATACAGGTTGAACAACATCATCAACAAACTCTTTGCCATTATCTTTGTCCAGAAGTCACATGCACATCTACCCTTTTCTTTGGACATTGCTTAGTTAGATGACCAATTTGTCCATACATAAAAACAAAAAGATTGTTGGCCATTCTTATTAATAATTACCAAAATTGTCAAATTTTATATTTATAAAAAAAAAAATAAAAGAAAGGAAAAAAAAAAAACATATTTTGTTAAAGTTTTCTATAATCTATTATATATATAAAAACCAAAATTTGACTTTTGGTTGACTTCGTAATATTGTGCCATAAGTCTTTGAGGCCTTACAATTTTATATGTTATTATTTTAGTATATATTTTTAATTAAATTTAAATTATATTTTGTAATCATATTCTCTTTAGGACAAAGTTTGGCTACAAATTTAGTTGCAACCTTAGGCTTCAACTTCTTCTAAGAAACTAACATGCTTGTGTGCAATGCACATGACAGGTATTGGTTGGGTTAAGTGTGATTAAGTGAGTCATGTGTAAACAATAACACGTGTTAGTGTCTTGGAGGAAGTCGAAGCATAAGGATGCAACTGAGATTGTAGCCAAACTTGGTCATTCTCTTTAAATGATAGAATATTTAGTTCCTATACAATAATAATCACAATAAATATCTAATGCTAGAATATAGTTCTATACACAAATAAAATCATAATAAATGCTAGTTAATAACTAGCATAATTTTCATATTTCATATTTACATTGTAAATAGAGAAAAAATATCATATATATTTTCATGTGCATTTTAGCAGAGTTTAACTTTTGGTTGACCTCATAAAATTTTATCACATAAGTTTTTGAGTCCTTACAATTTGAACGTCATAATTGTAATTTATATTTTTAATTTATTTTAAATTCTATTCTACATTAAAATCCTTCATTGGGATTCTCAAAAAAAAAAAAAAAAATCCTTCATTAGAATCTTGCCACATTATATTTTCTTTAAATGATAGAATAAATAGTTCCATATACAAACATGATCATAACAAATTCTTATTCATAATTATCTAGATTATTAAATTTCATATTTGGATAAAAAAAAAAGATAAAAGAAAATCATATATTTTTTTAAAAATGATAAAGGAAGATTTGCATTTATTTCCTAAAAAATATACTGAAATCCAAAGTCACTAAAAGTTGGGTTACTGGTATATAGGCAACCCACAAATTTTCATCTAAAAAAAAAAGAGAAAAAAAAAATTACCCACAATTTTAAGAGCCTATATTAATAGCATTAGATATGCCTAAACATCATACTTGAAAGGATGTCCTAATGAAAGTATCTCTATTTTTTTATTATTTCATTTTAATTTTATTTCGACTTTAATTATTATTTTTAAGAGTCTTTTAGGGTTTAATGATAAAATAAAATTATTATTTTTGCTTGAAATCAAATTAAATTTTTTGTGCCACATAAATTTCAAGTCATCTTATATGAAATCATATAGGGGTGCTCCATTATTTTGTAAATTGCATGATATATTATATAAGGATTCTGCATCACGTTCTAATGTGTGCATTACCTGTCATGTAACGTACAGCATTAGGGAGTAAGAAAATTTAGTTTGTTAGGTTCTCAAAAAATTAAAAAAAAAAACAAAAAATAATTTGTTAGCATTGTTCACTCAAATTTGGGGAAATAGAACTTACTTTAAACTCCATTTTAGAATTTCCATTGCTTGATACCCATAAAGAAGGAAAAAATAATACATTTATAAAATAGCAAGAAATGTGAGAAAAGATCAATAGATTTTGATTTTAGGGAGAAAAAGAGGAAGAGAGAATATAAAAAATTATATGTAATACAAAATTAGAAGATTTGGTTCACAATCTTAAAGTTTCCCCTTCATTCATTAAATCTTATGAAAAATTTGGATATTTATTTGATTGTTTTCTGAAAAAATTGTTTTGGGTATTGATTGTTCATAGAGAGAAATTTTATTAATGATGCAATTTTTTTGGTAAACAATAAGTAGGAAGGACTTTGTTTATCCTGTGTTGTTAGGTATTTTCGGATAAGTTGTCTACAAAAATTCTCTTAGGTAGAAGGTTTGCTGCTAAGAGATATAAGAAAAGCCAAAGGCCAATTTTCAATTCAAAATAATACTCTCTTTTAATTTCATGAATGATCTAGGACATAAACATGATTTACTTGGAACAACTCTTTATGCATAAGAAATAACTTACATTTCAAGACAAAATATACAAAGTAAAGGTTTAACCAAATATTTAAAATACAGCTAACAAGGCCTATTCACTAGACTTTATATGGTTTGTATAACATTGAAGTACCTCGAAAGGACTACCAACTCTAGGCAAAAGTTAGCAAGATATCCGACTAAAAAGCATTCTCCTAAAGATGAATCCACACCAAATCACCTTCCTTACAAGTTGCTGGTTTTCTATGTTTGTTGGCTTACTTTTTTGGTACTTTTGAATTTGTTTGAGAAATCAGTCTTGAACATTTTCATGCAACTTCTTTATATATTTTACTCTGTCCTCAATGTCTCCACTAAATTATGAGTTGCAATTTTATATACTTAACTCTTTCCTCCTTATCTCCACTACAATGATTAGTAGTAAGCAGTAATTTCATGTCACTAGCATTAATAGGATTTTTGTTTTGAAGGGTAATAGGATTTTGACTATACGCAACTTTAAATGGACTATAAATGGTAGTTTGGCTAGCAAACCGATTGCAAGCAATTCAACTTGAGTTAGAAGGATAACTCTCAGAAAATCACTTAAACTTTGACTAGCAACCTGTGCTTGATCAATTTGAGGATGACAAGTTGAACTGTGTTGAAGGTTAGTTGCGAACATTAACTAAAGGTTGTGCCCAAAATGGATTTTGAACTTAAGTTTCTTGATTTAATGACATACATAGTCTTTAAAATACAATGAAGTTTTACAGTCTCTCAAAGGTAAAAATCAGTCACATGATAAGCATCTAGACTTTTGCTATAATCCTTTTCGTCTTTGGAAAACCAACAACAATATTCATAGAGACATCTTCCCAGAGTGCCTTAGGAATTGGAAATGGCATGTACAACCCAGTATTTTGGCAATTGCTCTTGGGAAGAGAGAAGTCATCTTCTTTTGGGAGAGAGAGAAGTCACCTTCTTTTCAATGAGTTCCAACTCCTTTCAATTTCAAATGTCCATGACTAACCTTTGTTTAATCCCCATTAAAATGATGCCATTTTTCTGTGTCACCTTTTATATTTTTCATGTTATTGCGAGCTTGTTAGGAATAACCTTTTCCTCCTTGGTTGGATAGTGTGGTTAAATGTCTCTCTCCTCCAAGGTTAAACTCTTCATAAGCTAACTACGCCAAACCCTCCCTCAAAGATTGCAATTTGAGACTTTAAAAAGAAAGTTCTAGGATATAGTTGAAGCATGTATTTATAAGGAGAGTACATAACCAAATTCTTTGAAATCTCAATGGGGTACTGTAGCTGTGTATGTTCAAAACAAGACCTATGTAGGACATCATAGGGAAAGATATAGAGTACTTTAGTTTAGCCTTTCGAGATACGGTACTTAAAATGAACTGAAATTATCATTCAGTGATACAAAACCACAAACTGGAAAATTGGAGATCTTACACCTAGTATCACATCAAAGGTGACACAGAATTCTACCATTCTAACAAGCATTACAGATAGGAAAATGGTAACATCAAGAGAGGACAAAAGTGTTTTCACGTTTTTTTTAAAAAAAGAATTACATTTACATGTTCCTAAATATAAGAGGCTTTACCATCTAAGCAAGGCTAGTTACATAATTCTTAATCAAGAACTACAGACAAACAGGATAACCACTTAAGTTTCAATTGATGATAATTCCATGACCGGAATGATGAACATGATCAAATGTTGGAATAACCTAGCTGTGAAGATATCTGATGGGCAAGACTAGCATTAGCAAGCCAACAAGTGATGTCATGAGTTACTTGACTTTGAATAAGAATCTCTAATTACTAATTAAACCACAGTGAAAATAAGTAGCATAACTTAGTCAGTTAACTAGATTTCTTTCAAATTTGATAACTACTATGTTAGTTTTAGTATTGATCTTATAGTCACATTAATCAGGATTATGATAATAACATGGTCTTTGCCATCATAATTGTGCTCTTTACAGTGCATTAGTGGGACTTATCAACTTGTCTTTGATTGTGGTTATTAACCATTGCAATTAACCAGATAAAGCATTTTCAAAAGGAATTTCAATGTTGTTAATGATAAAATTTTTAGCAACATTAATTTAAATAACAAGAAGTGCATACCTAGATGTCTAGGATTTTGTAGGGTTTCATGATGAACTGTCATGTAAAACTAATATGACGAGTTTTGTGAAGTCTTACTTTGAATTTTAGAGTATCTTTTCAATCTGTAAACTTTCCAAAACTAAAACAGTATTTACTCTATGATATTTATCCTGCAAGTAGTAATTATGTAACATTTTAATGCAATAGCTTGAACCAAATCCAAAAGTCTAAGTGATTTTATTTGATGCCTGAAAAAATTAGAAATTTACTACATATGTAAGAAATTAATATGATGTAGAACATAGTAGGAAAATAAGAATAAGAGAATAAACAAGACAAATACTAGGCTTCACCACCTTGAATTTGCGTGCAAGCCCTAGACATCACCATTCACCACCAAACAAAGAGAAAGCCATCATTCTCAAATTATCAAATTATTCTTATTCAAATTGGACTACCTTTCACGACTACAAAAGTACTAGTTTAATAGGGTTTAGGTATTACACCATTATGGAAAACGCCTAAACAAATCCCTTAAAACTAAATTCAAAATTTAAAGTTGAAAACAAAATTATTTTCACTTTCGGAAATAAAATCTTAGATGGTTTTAATGCTCCCTCTATCATACTTTCATGTTTGAAGAAAACTCCACCTTGAGTTTTGAAGAAGAGAAGGATTAGAACTCTAGCACGCAATGCTTGCCACAATATAGGAACCACATTTGGGAGCGCGTAGAATAACAAAGCTTTGCATTCCATCACATCATGATACTCTTCGGAAATGAGAAAACCAATGTTTAAAATCAACACAATCTTCTCTTGAATCACCATAGTATCCACCTTCTCCACTTTATCAAGTTGTTTATCTCCATGCACCGTAGAGGACTGATTATAGCATATTCAGCAAATTCCACTACACATCATGCGCACCCTCAAAATTTTTCTTCTCTTGCTGAACTTTCGCCTCATCAAGTATTGACTCACCAACAACTTGAATTTGGTCTACTACACATCGTTGAGGATGTACTAACTGGATAGTTGTTGGCACGTTCATCTCCTTTGCATAACAAATTTTTGGTGCCTTAACGTTACTATCTCTCATGTGTAAAGCTTTACCCTTAAGTTTGTTGGGTAGTTTTTGAGTGGATGTCATTATTTTGTCTTGTTAGACATTAATCTTAGTGATTACTTGCTCCCCAATTTTTACAAAATAGTTGAAACTTTTTGAATTTCCTTTCTTACACTAGCTAAAAGTGGATTGAGAAGAATCAAGGAAATTTCTTTATATTTGTCCAGAGACATAATTGTTTCCATGGCCGAAGATACAACAAGTGAATAGATGGACCTAATTATTTTAATGAAAATTTGAAACATCTCAACAATCAATGCATCACACTCAAGGTCCAGCATCACCAAGCATGACCGACCTTTGCTACGGTGTCAAGAATTGAAACGTCCTTCATATTGTAACAATTGGGCACATGAGACAAATAGACAAATTTTCAAATGTTGCTACAATCAGCTGAAATATTTCCTTCATTTGCTCATCTTCATATGGGGCATCCGGAGTTGTTATCCTCGTAATCTCAGTAATGCAAGATGCAACTGAAAAGTTCATTAGTGACCAATGCCTTCTTTGAGGGTAAAAGTGCATCTTGCATTGATTTGGATGGTGCTTGATCCACATTTGCTAACAAATTTTTGACTTTATCAATAAGAGTGAGGAGGTTATCAATGGAGGAATAAGAGTTAAGGAGGATTTTCACATCCTCCTTAAGCTACTCCTCAAAGTCTCTATCAAAGGAAGTCATTTTTAGCCACAAAATACAAAGACTGAAACTTGTTGCTAATAGCTAAAGAACTTGATCGCTTCTAGGTTTAATGGGCTAATCTCTCTTCTTCTTCTTTCAAAAATTGGGCTTATGGGTGGAGTTTTTCTTTTTCTTTTTGCACCGATTTGAATTGAGTGGAGGAGATCAGATGTTCTAATACCAAGTTGATGTAGAATAAAATAGGAAAATAAGGATAAAAGAAGAATAAAAGGATAAACAAGAAAAAATTTACACTCCACCTCCTAAAATCTGCTTGCAAGCCCTAGGCATCACCACCTAAGGGTATTTGGCATCACTACCAAACAAAGAGAAAGTCATCATTCTCAAATCATCAAATTATTCTAATTCAAATCGTATTGCCTTTCACAATTGCAAGAGCACTACTTCAATAGGGTCTAGGGATTACACCAATATAGAAAAATGCCTAGTCAAATCACCTAAAACCCTCAACAATAAAGCTCATTTTAAAATTTAAAGTAAAAAAAAAATTACATTCAAAAATAAAATCCTAGATAATTTTAATGCTTCTTGCATCATAATGTACCCCTTGTGTCAATCAATATAAATAATTTAGGATTTCGTATAGATGCTCACCTTTTATAGTTTGACCAAATTAGAAGTTTGCACATAGTTTGTGTCAATCAATATAAATATCACTTGTGCTTCACATTTTAATTGGGAAAACACAATTGGCCTGTAGGCAATGGCCGATATGCCAACATGAGATAATAATTAATTCTTTAGTCACCAGCTCAAGTTTTATTTCCTTAGATATGAGTCAGAAATACATAGTAGTAGTTTATAAGTTCATTTGCACTTTCATTTTATTAATATGAGAGAGAGATAAAAGAATTGAATGTGCTATCCTTATGTTGTATGAAGAATGTAGCAGGTAATTGAAAGGCATAATCTACATCCAGATAATCTTGGCAAAATGGACCAACTGTCTCTTGAGCTACAGGTATGATGTTTTAAAGTTTTTTAGTTGGTAAATAAATGAGGTGGAAAGTCATAAGAAATAGATTACGCCTACTTTGAGATAAGAACTCTTGAATCCATAAGAGGTTCCTTTAATTCCCAAGGAAAATTGAAGTCCACCAAAAGGAATGGAGAAAAAACATTTTAAAATTTATATTAATGAAATTCTGAAATAACTTGGAGGCTACTATGCATATAAATAGGATAAGAAATCATAGGGAGGCTAGTAGACCATAAAACACCCTAATTCTTGTTAAGCAAAAAATGAGGCTAGAAATATGAAAAATCACCAAAAATATCAAAATTAGAAAATTTACAAATTCAAATCCTACAAACCTTAGGAGACATCCCAAAACAAATGGGATCGTGTTCTGAATTCTAAATTGAAAGTCAGAAGGAAACATGACTTTGGATTATTTCTTTATCCACTTTCTCATGAAATTTTCATGAAAACTTTGAAATTTGCGTTTTATTGAAAATCCTACCACCATAAGAAAGGCTAGGCGTTTTCTTTTTTAACAACTTTGAAGATTGCACTCCCAGAATGATGACTCTGACATTTACGGCAGCCCCAAAATTTCTTATTTAAGGCAGGAGATGCTTACATATTTTAGAACCATTGTTACATTAAAAGTGCTCGGTAACACATCACATTTCAAAAATCTTCATGAACGGCATGTTGTTTAAATTAGCTTGAGAACGGTACCTCCTACGCCATGTTGAGCAAGGAAATTGAGGAGAAGACACATGAACTGAGGTATTATAGCTACATCACTATCATCTTGTTACTGTAAAGACATATACATACCACAATAAATTAATGTTGAGAAATGTTCACACCTAAAACAGGAAGATTAGGGGAGAAGAGCTCCCTGGAATGGATATAGAAGAATTACAGAAACTAGAGAAAGAGCTTGAAGTAGGCCTGAGCCGTGTTATAGAAACAAAGGTTTGTCTCTCTTTTTTATCTCTGTTTGCCGGCATTATAATGGAGTGTTGAAATTTATGTACTTTGTCTTAATATAAGAAAATTTTGTCTTGCAGGGTGAAAGATTTCTGGAAGAGATCACTGCCCTACAGCAAAAGGTCATGTTCCAAACTTTAATCTTTGCAGGACATTTCATACGATTATTATAATGTTTGCAAGACATTTCCGGAACAGATCAGTGCCCTCGAGCTAAAGTTCATATGGTTTCAATGTATGACAGTTTCGTACTTTAGTGATGATCCGCTCCATAATGATATCATGGTAAAATCTTGAAAAATTAGGTGGAAAGAAGAAACTAAGAGAAGTTGAAAGGACACAAGGAATTAAGGTGGTTTTGTCTTAGAGTCCTACGTGAACAGTAGAATGTTTTAAACAACTACATAGTTATTATTGAATTTTGTGTATAATAGTGTACTTATTTAAGGGAATATTTAGTAGACTAACTCTGTGTTAACCCTAGGATTGCAGTAATATAGTTAGTACTGTGTACAATTAGGACTACTATAATGTTATATGCTTAAACTCTAAATCCATCTTTAGTAAATGTCAGCTGTAAAACTTTGTCATAATGTTAATGCAAGTTGGTGCAAGTTCATAAAAATAGTGGTCATTGTGTGCACTGGCTAGCTCAATGGGTAGAGAAAGGAAAAGTTCACATGGCTAACAACAAGTAACAACCACCATTGAATATTTAGTTGAAACCATTGTCAATATAAATTCAGACCCGAATGTTATATTGTTTATCCTATCACCTGACCTATACCAATTCCTAATGCATCGATTTCTTATATAAGAAGTTAGGTAAACATACCATATTAATTAAATTATATTTTGCATTTAAGGCTAAGAATTCTTAGTAATGGCTCTCTGTTCATCTTATTCTTTTAATGCAGGGAGTCCAACTGATGGAAGAAAACCAACGACTAAAACAGGTAATAGGTCTTTTTTTTTATAGAAAAAGTTCTTCCTCCTCTCTTCCTATCTCAGTTATAAAAAATGTCTCTTCCACAGATGGAGAATTTGTTTAGCACTCAAACACATGTACTTGAACAAGGTCAGTCATCTGAGTCAATCACCAATATTTGCAGCTCATCTGATCCTCAAGACAGTGACCGTTCAGACATATCTCTCAAGTTGGGGTAAGTTTGTGAAATTCTTAAAATTTTTTAGTTTTATGGATGTAGTATGAATAATATTCAGGATTCAATCAAAGGATATTTGCATCAAACCTCAATATTTAGGGGCCATATAGCATATAGTTGTAGTTTCAATAGAGGAACTTGACCAAACTGATAGGTTTGTCCTTAGGTTTAGTTATTTCTCTGGATTTAGCATTACAATATGTACTATATTCTAATTTACAGTTCTATATGGGCTTATATGGTACTGAAAGATAAATTTGTTGGTGAAATTAATGGTTGCAACAACAGGTTGATGTCACTTTCAACTCGTCAATGAGCAATTCTTCTGTTTGTGTAGCAACTTAATTAGCATCATTGACTGCATGCCTAGAAATGCATGCTGCTACTATAGAGAAACTGAGTGCATCGTTCTGTCTTGCAGGCTACCTTTCCCTAAATGAATTTGAAGTGTAGTGAAGATCAAGAAGCAATACATGGATTCTCTTTTTCTCAAATACAAAAGAAAGAAGGCCATGTTTAAGTAAATACAAATCCTAGCTCAGAGCTGTAATTAACTTTCTGTAAGACCAATTTGTTTCCACCAGCTGACTCTAAGAGAGTCTGCTTGTGTATACGGTAGATTTTGGATGCTTAGTCATTTTTATGGATGAATAAAGGGTCAATTTGTTACAATGGAAAATGAAGTAGAGGATGTTGGAAAAGGTTGAGTGTAGGGTTGAGACTGATGGCAAGTCATACTATTGATAAATTGATTCACAATTCTACAATAGGTTTTGTTTATCTTTGTGTGATTGCCAATATTACATATTTTCCGCAATATTTCTTTATTAAGAATGGTGCTTTTGAGTACACTTTGGTTTAAGCCTTAAGGTCTAAAATTGTTTTCAAGTCAATCTTGCTTGCAATAAGACTTGTAAGCTTCCTATGATTTTGCAATCCAAATTCTTGCACCAACTTGAGAAGAGTGATATCATAATTCATAATATTAATTTTCTCCTAGTGTTTTCTTTTTTCTTTTTTTCTTCTTCTTTTTTTGTTTTTAATTTTGAATTTTGAATTTTTCTAGGTTGGATTGTTCTAGTTCCTAGTCTTCCTTGGCAACTCAAGATTAGCACTTCACAGGTTTTGTCGATATATAACTAGATCTTGTCTTGGTTCTCTCTCTCTCTCTCTCTCTCTCTCTCTCTCTTCTCTCTCTATATATATATATATATATAAGTAAATAAAATAAAGCAAGATTTTAAATTATGTGTTTTTTTGGGTCAAAATTACATCAGTATATAATTTAGTATTTACCAATCACCATGGAGTAAACTCATCAAGAAACCAAATTACAATGATCTAGCAACACAAGAAGGGAAAAACAAGAAAAAGATGGTAAAACAAGACACCATTCGAGAGGAGTAAAAAAGAAGAAAGACTTAAACTCAATAATAGACCGTTTGCGACCCTCAAAGCTTCTAGAATTCCATTCCTGCCAGATACACAACATCAAGCAGTGCGGCACAAACCTCCAAATAACTATATTATGATGGCGCCTGAAATTGCATGTCCAACAATCCAACAAATCCACTACCCTTTGAGGCATCACCCAACAAATACCAAACAAGCAAAAGATCATACTCCATATCTCATAAGCTGTAGGACAGTGAAGGAGGAGATGATCTACAAGTTCTCCACACCTTTTGCACATAAAACACCATTCAAGGACAACAAAATGCCTCTTCCGAAGATTATTTATAGTTAGAATCTTGCCTAAGGCCACAGTCCAAGAGAAAAAAGCTACCCGATGAGGAACCTTTGATTGCCACACCATTTTCCAAGGGAAAGAAATGCCAGTAGAAGGGGAAATAGAATGATAATACCCACTCACCTTGAAACCTGGATTGCTGGCTGGCTTCCAGCAAAGTTTGTCAGATCCAACACCCCGCACCTTTGTGGAATAGATCAAAACCCTAAACGAATCTAAAGATTGAGACTCTTGATCATTCACTAAACGATGAAACTGAATGTCCCAAGAAACTCTCCCATTTGCATAGCACATAACCTTAAAGACCGAAGCATCCCTTGTCCTACTAATATTATATAAATCTGGAAATGCCTCCTTAAGAGGATGATCCTTACACCACACATCATCCCAAAACTTCACACGAGTTCCATCACCCACTTCATATCGAATGAACTTGGAAAAATTCAACCAGCCACTTCGAATGAACTTCCACAAACAAACACCATATGCCCCAGACACAAATTTTGTGCACCAACCACCCAACTCATTCCCATACTTCGCCCCAATGACACTTCTCCAAAGGGCATCATTCTCCAAACCATAGCGCCACAACCAATTGGCTAATAAGGCAGAATTGAACCTTCTCAAACACCTAATGCTTATCCCTTTTCTTCACTGGCCTACAGATCTTAGACCAATTTACTAAATGAATTTTATGATCGTCCCCAATACCAGTCCAAAGGAAATCCCTCTGTAATTTCTCCGTCCTCTTAGCCACCTTGACTGGAATAGGGAGAAGAGAAAGGAAATATGTAGGTAAGCTAGAGAGAGTACTCTTAATATGGGTAACCTTACCCCTTTTAGATAAATACAACCTCTTCCAACTAGCTAGCCTTCGTTCCATCTTCTCCAAAATAGGATTCCAAATCATCTTATCTTTAAAAGAAGCACCCAACGGAAGTCCTAAATATTTCAGCGGAAGAGTAGACTCCCTACAGCCCAAAATCTCCACTAACTCATGAAGATTAGGCACATCCCCAACTGGAACCAATTCAGACTTTCCAAAATTAATTTTTAGCCCTGACATCTCCTCAAATCTAGAGAGAATCCCATGCAAAGCTGTTATATGATTGCTATCAGCATCACAGAAAACAAGTGTATCATCCGCAAACAATAGATGAGACATCGTCATCAAGGAACCAGTTGCATTCCCAACTGAGATGCCCGAAAACTGCCTTGCTGCAGTAGCTACAACCAACATACGGCTCAAGGCCTCCATGACAATATCAAAGAGAAATGGGGATAAAGGGTCACCTTGCTGAAGTCTTCTAGAACTCCCAAAAAAGCAAGATGGGCAACCATTGATCAAAATGGAGAATTTAACAGTTGATATACAACACCTAATCCACCTTCTCCACTTTTCGGAAAAGCCACACTGTTGTAACGAAAACATGAGAAACTCCTAATTCACATGGTTATACGCTTTCTCAATATCCAGTTTGCACAGCACCCCCAGAACCCCTGCTTTCAATCAACTGTCTAAACACTCAGAAGTAATAAGGACAAAATCTAAAATTTGTCTACCTTTCACAAAGGCATTCTGAGATTTTGAAATAAGACCGTGAACCACTCTTCGCATTCGATTGGCTAATATCTTAGCAATAATCTTGTACAACCCTCCCACCAAACTAATAGGCTGAAAGTCTTTGACATCCACAGCATCAATTTTCTTAGGAATGAAAGCAAGAAAAGTAGCATTAAGGCTTTTTTCAAACACAGCGTGGGCATGAAAACTATGAAACACATTCATAATATTTGTTTTCACCATGCTCCAACAAGACTGAAAAAATGCCATTGTAAAGCCATATGGACCTGGCGCTTTATCACCATTGAAATCATGGACCACTCCAAATACTTCATCCTCATCAAAAGGTCTGTCCAACCAAGTGGCATCTTCCTCAGAAATTCTAGAAAAAACAACCTCATCCAAAAGAGGTCTGTGGACCTCATTCTCCGAGTACAACTGCCTATAGAAATGAGTAATGCACCCCTCAATGATCCCCTGATTTGTAGGTAACTCTCCATCCACCATAAGCCTATCGATAGTATTGCATCTTCTATGTGAATTTGCAATACGACGAAAAAATTTTGTGTTCCTATCTCCCTTTTTAAGAAAAAGAGCCCTAGATTTCTGCTTCCAACAAATTTCTTCCAACAAAGTTGTTTTTTCTAACTTTCCACAAATTCGATCCTTTTCCCTACTTTCCTCTGCTGTAAGAACACGGTCATCCTCGATAACTTCCAACGCATTAAAATCCTTCCATAAATTCTGCACCCTAAGACCTATATTACCGAATTCTCCACATTCCATCTTTTCAAATCCAATTTCAACATCTTTAGTTTGTTAGCCAAAGCAAAACTAAGAGTTCCTTAGAAATGATAGGACTCCCACCATGAACTCACCCTTTCCAAAAAGCCCTCATCCTTCAACCACATGTTCTCAAACCTAAACGGTTTTTTGCCTCCATGAAAATTCCCACCCTCAAGAAGGTTTGGAAAATGATCCGATAACAACCTAGATAGACGGTGTTGACAAACAAATGGAAATTTCTCCTCCCAATCTGCTGACAATAGAAACCTGTCCAATCTAGATCTTGAAGCAACCTCTCTAGAATTAGACCAAGTGAAACTCCCCCCAACCAAAGGTAGGTCAATAAGGCTTTGCTCGGAGATAAAAGTTGAAAACCGATGCATAGCTGAAGTGAAATTTGCAGAACCAGAACGTTTAGAAGGAAACCGCACCACATTAAAATCACCTCCCACACACCAAGGCACATCCCACCAACTACATAAGCCAAATAACTCCTCCCATAAGAAACTTCTGTCTCTATCACTATTGGGTCCATAAACACCAGTGAATGCCCAAACAAAATGATCCACCACATTTTTGAATTTACAAGAGACAGAGAAACGACTAACCACTTCCTCCACCTTATCCACAACCCTGTTGTTCCACGTTAATAAAACCCCACTTGAAGCACCCACAGAGCCTAAGTAGAGCCAATCTACATGTTGACCTTCCTATAAACTACAAATGACACCTCTATTAATTAACTCCATCTTAGTTTCTTACAAACAAACAATATCTGCTTTCCACTTTCGGATCAAATTTCTAACCCATAACCGCTTATCTTGCTCATTCTACCCTCTTACATTCCATGAAACAATTTTCAAATTCATTGATGCACTACAATAGCCCGATCCCTACTAGCACTCCTGTTCCTTTCTGACTCATTCTCATCACCCCGCGAACTCATTAAACTCTTTAATTCACGATGCCATTTATGCCCAGCCTTACCCATCTTCCTCTTAGAAGCTACATCAAGCATCCGCTTTTATCTTCGAGCTAAGGTTAGAATAGAGTTAGTTAGATCTCTTTGCATATGTAATACTATAATCATATGGGTTAATTAGTGAGAGTACATGCTATATTAATAAGCCATGTGTGGCCAACAAGATAAGAGCTTGGGTTTTATAAATACTTGCATTTAACCTTAATCTGTAGCATTTTTAAGAATAAACCAATTTCTTGTTTAGTGCATTTTAATTCTCTCTTAGTATTTCCTTATGGAGGGAGACTAATTTGAATTAAGTAAACTCACCAACATTTCGTATCCATTTCCATAAACTTCCCACCCATCCCCCTTAAGAACCATGGGGTTCCTAACAAATGGTATCAGAGCCATTGATCTTGAAATGACCGAATTTGTTGCAACTCATCAAGCTTTCATTGATTTTACATTCAAAGGTGGAGATCCTTTTTGGTAGCTTCTCAAGCTTTATGAATTCTTTGCTCTAGAAAACACGCCACCACATCTCATGTTTTTCATTGCCTCTTATTACGTGTAAGGAGAGGTGTGGGAATATTTTCAAGATATACAGGCATCGGGATTATGCACAAATTGGATGGATTTCATATGCACTACAAGACCGATTTTGAACACCAAACCTTGATGCATCAATGGAGACTATCACCCATGAATCCAAGATGCAAAATCCTGTGAATTTCATGCCAGAGGACTAAGAACCAATTCTTAATGCACCAATAGAGGCTGCCACTCAAGAGTTCACCATTCAAGAACTGAAAATCCAAGTGTTAGTGATTCAAGAATCAAAGATGCAAGAGCCAACAATTCCAATGGTTCAAGAATCAAATGAGGGCTCGAGGATCCAAAAAGATTCCAAGGTCCAAAGAACCAATAAGATCTTGAAGATCAAAGAACCATTGAAGGCTCAAGAATTTAAGTGGATTTTGAAAGTACACGAGACCCCTAGTCAAAGAGAAGTGTATGAGTATGGTGATCAAGATGTCACTAAGATACTAGTCCTTTGGAAAATTTCCTTTGATGATGATGCCAACCATAACAACACCTTGTGGGCTGTTTTGAAAGGGATGGGAATGTTAGGAACTCATATCTGTTGTAATATCCTAATATTTCTTGAAGTTCCATCCATTCAATTAGAAGTTAGTCCCAAGATAGTATAGAGTTAGTTACACATGTTGGGATTAGGATAGAGTTAGTTAGAGCTACTGGCACACGTAACACTATAATCACACAGTTGGTGAGAGCCCATGCTTAATTAGCAAGCAAAAGGATAAAGCCATGGGTTATGATAAAGCCATGTATGAAAATGGATGTGAATTGTAAGCACTTAACTCTTCCTTATTGCATTTCCATTTTCTCTTAATATTTCTCTATGCCTTTAAGCCAATTCACCTACAATTCACATCCATTTTCAAACACTTCCCACCCATCCCCTTTAGGAACTAACAAGTTCCTAACATCTCCTTAGCATATCCTTCTTAGGAAATGAATATCTCATCTTCCATTTGCTTCATCCCAATGCCTAGATAATAGGCCATAAGCCAAATATTTGTCATTTCGAACTCCTTAATCATTGCTTTCTTGAAGTCCTCAAACTTACTTGGATTGTTTCTTACAAAAATCAAATCATTTACATACAAACAAACAATCAAGATACCTCCTTTTTTCATGCACCTTAAAATATAGTGCATGTTCTAGTGTGCATTTAGAGAATCTTTCTCTTACATCCATTTTACACCAATTGCCTTCTTTCCATGCGGAAGAGTTGCTAGCTCTCATGTATCATTCTTCTTTATTACCTTGATCTCTTCATTTATAAAATTTATTCATTTCTTATCTTGCATAACTTCTTTAATTCTTGTAGGTTCACAATTAGCAAACAGATAAAAGAGCGTTAGATCATCTATATACTCTGTTGAATCATAGAGATCAAGTAGACTTCTCATTCTTCTTAGTCACTTCTTTCTAGCGATGATTACGAGGATGGACTTTCATAAATGGGAGATTTTGGTGATGGAGGTTGAGCGTCAGGCTCTTCTTGAACTTTATTCAATGCTCTTCCTCCTCAAGTAAAGGAAGAGCTTTATTCAATTCACCTACAATTCACATCCATTTTAAACACTTCCCACCCATCCCCTTTAGGAACCAACAAGTTCCTAACATCTCCTTAGCATATCCTTCTTAGGAAATGAATATCTCATCTTCCATTTGCTTCATCCCAATGCCTAGATAATAGGCCATAAGCCAAATATTTGTCATTTCGAACTCCTTAATCATTGCTTTCTTGAAGTCCTTATCAGAATGAAGGTGATAAGCTCAAGCAAGAGTAGTCTAGCTTGACAGGAGAAGATGGAAGTAGCAAGAATAACTGCAGAACTGAAATCAAGCTAAACGACAGTCACTGTAGTATAAAGCACAAAACAACCTGTAGTTAGTGCTAGTTACCATTTTATTTCTGTTATTAGTTCACACGTGTAGATGTAGTTATGGTTTCTATATAGCACATGTAGGAGTTAGTGGTTTTGTTTCCTTGTTACTCTGTATATATATATGATCCCTGTACCATGATTGCAAATTAATGAGAATCAAATTTTCATCTCAGTTTCTGATATGGTATCAAAGCTTCTTCTAGAATTCTCTCTAAGGTTCTAGATTTTGCCCAAATTCAATCTAGGGTTTGGCTTATCCTCTGAATTTTCTCTCAAATTTTCTTGATCTTCTTCTTTGTTTGTCAAAGTTTTTTTTCTTGTCATCAATGGCTTCCGTTACCTCTACAAATGTTCCCACAACAGAGAGTACTCTACCATCTCAGGATTCTCCAATGGATGATCCCCTGTTTTTGCAACATGGAGAGAGTCCAAGTACTGTGCTTGTGACCCAACCTTCGACAGGGAGTGAGAATTATTTTGCTTGGGCACGAGTAATAAGGAAAGCTCTGCTCACTAAGAATAAGCTCGGTTTCATCGATGGCACACTTACCTTGTCATCTCCATTGGTGTCCATGCCTTCAGCTATCCAAGCTCGTATAAGATGTGATAATATGGTTGGAACTTGGCTGACAAACTCAGTTTCTCCGAAGCTTCAAGCAAGTATCATCTATGAAGATACTGCTTTGGAAATTTGGAATGATCTGAGAGATCGTCTTGCTCAAAAGAATGGTCCTAAAATTTACGATCTTCAAAAAGAAATTGCAGAAATTCATCAAGGTGAGACTTCCATTACTGATTTCTTTACTTAGTTGAAGGTTCTTTGGGATCAATTGCAAAATAATAGCCCTTTTCCTTCTTGTACTTGTGGGAAGTGCACATGTAATGTGAATAAAAGGCTTAATGAATTGCAATCTAGAGAGTCTGTTATGAAGTTCTTGATGGGAATCAATGAATCTTTTTCTCAAGGAAGGACACAGATTTTGCTTATGGATCCTTTTCCATCCCTCAATAAAGTGTCTTCCTTGATGATTCAAGAAGAAACATGAAGGTCAGTTACACATTGTTCTACTACAAAGATAGAATCAATTGCCCTAGTTGCCAAATCACAGAACCTTTATGTCAATCCTGGGGTCAATTATGTTGGAAACAATGGGAATAAGGGCAAAGAAAAGCCAATCTATACCCATTGAGGTAAGTCTGGTCACACCATAGATAAATTGTAACGCCCCAAAATCAAAAGCAATAAAAGTCTATTTAATCAGAATAATCCATAAAAATATTAAATAAAAGAAATCCAGCAACTTTAAATCTCATCACAACTGTCAGAGCTCTAATTCATCGAAGACAAAACATCCTCAAAATAATTCTCCAATACAATATTTAATGCCATAAAAATAACAATAAAATCCTCTATTCCACAAAATAGTTTGTAACTGCTGTCTCCCAAGAATCTCTACTTCAATAATTCCTCTAATGTATCTGGAATGGGAAATAAGAGAGGGGTGAGATAACTCAATAAGTGGAATTCACTAACATTGGAGTGTGGGAACAAGCCTTTCTAATAAATAATTTTTACAACAATTTCATATCTTGTAACTCATGAATATTTCATCATCAAATATTTCATATATAAAAAGAAAATATATTTATATTGTGAGCCATCATAATACATATATCAATACAATCACATAAACAATTTCCTAGGCTTTTTTCGTGGTCAACGTTTACGCCCCGTTGACAGGGTTGTGCTGTCCCTTTTTCTTTGGGACTGGAACCTCCTTTTCATCCCCTTTCTTAAGGATGGTTCCCTTGGAACCTAAAGATGCACTCCCTTGCTAAGGAGCTTCCTTTTTGGATCCTCAATAATATACTCCCTTGCTAAGGAGCTATCAAATGTGCACTGTCCCCTTTTTTGGGACCACCCCTTGCTAAGGACTAGCTGCAGTATGATTGTCCCTTACTAAGGACTAGATACCATACTGAGCTTTTATTCATGACTTGCCGTAGATTTCCAAAACACATTTCATTATGCTCACAAAAAGAATCCGTTCATAATTCTTAAAAATATAAAGATATATTCACGCATACAAGTTTAAATAAATTCAGGTTGTCCCACAAGTTTTTCATAAAACGAATAGCCAATGTGCACATCAAACATTTATAAAATATCAATTCATATATAAAATATCAACATGCCTCTTTAATATAAAGTAGTTTAATAATCAACATTGTTTTGGGAAAATAAAGGAATTCAACCTCCCTTGAATCACAACAATTCAGTAGAATTAGAACCTAGCAACACCAAAGATAGGTTCATCAATGCACAATTTCCCACTTAAAAATCTATTTTCACACTTAAATAGTTTTATCCTAAACAATATTGATATATCCAAAATCCTCCATTTATTCACTTAGCTATCCAATTCACTCTAACATTACATCTATCCAATTAATATTGGAAGTCACGTATAGCCTTAACTTATCAATCTAGTTGCTTAGCATTTCCATTTGATGCTGCTGGATAACTATTGACTCTAATATTATATATCTATATTCAATCTAACATGTGAAGCCACGTGATATATAACCTATCTGAACAACCTAATATATATATATATATATATATATATTAAACAAAAGTAAAAGCTACATAATCAATCAAAGCTTGGACCATACTTCGTAGGGAATAGAATGGCAATACGTGAAGTAGCATGGCAATAGCATGACAATTGGTCAGAATGTATTCATAGTTTTTCAGCTTCAATGTTGGACTCAGAACTACTATTCCATTGCGGCTATGTACACAATTGCTATTATAATATTGTAATACCCGAAGACCCAAAATCTAGTACACGGTTGAACTAGTGTGAATGCATAATAACCGGTCAACAATTGAGGCTTAGTGTGAATGCAATAATCATAAGCACTCTTTTCACTTTAACATGGTGACTAAGTCCAAACCTATTACTCTATTTGGCTCAATTTCAAAGTCTGTGTTCCTTCTTGACATATTGATCAAATCTTTATCTAATATCATACAATTGTAGGAGTCCTTTTCTATTAGTATAAAGATAGTCTAGGTTCGTATCAATTGCTAGCTATTGACTATTCAAACTTCTTAAATCTTGAGCATGAGAAAAATCATACCTGAAGACTCCAACTCAACGCCACAGTGAAGAAAGGCAAAGTTCAATAGTCGGCTGAAGCAAAAAGGAAGACTCTATCTGTAAAATACCCGTGTGACTAAAGAGGAAGAAGGCTAGGGTTTTCAAGACCCATATATTTACTTATGCCACCTCACTTGGGCTTCATATCCCATAGTATTTATCTTATTTTTAATACCTTAGGCCCAAATTTATTTAATCCATTTAATTATAGGCCTCCTTTAAAATTTACGTATAATAATTTAATTGGTATCAAAATTATGGGGTGTTACATAAATGCTACAAATTGCATGGTTTCCCCCCTGGTTACAAGTTTAAGGGCAAGACTCCAATGGTGCATCAAGTGACTCTCTCACAGCCCCAAGGTTGTACTTCAGGTCCTGTGACACCTGCTTTTACTCCAGAGCAATTTCAACAATTTCTTGCTCTTATTGGCACTTCCAATTCTCCATTAGACCAATCTGTTCAAGGAAAAGATACATTTCTTAATGCCATGGCTAATGTGGTATCATCTACTATTCCAACAATGGGAGGTATGGACTTTACTCATTCAGTTTTCTCAGCACAAGTGGTTAATAGAAGAGCATATGATTCCACTACTTGGGTCATTGACACTGGTGCCATTGACCACATAGTGTGTTCTGTCCATCTTTTGACCAATATCACTGCTATTGCTCAGTCTATGGTTCAATTGCCTAATGGAGAAACAGCTTCAGTAACACATGTTGGCACTGTTATCTTGTCTTCCTCTCTGACTCTTCACAATGTTTTATGTGTGCCTTCTTTTACATTTAATCTCTTTTCTGTTAGTTCATTTACTAAGTCCCAACCATATTGTCTTGTATTTTTGTCTACATTTTGCTTTATATAGGACCTTGTTTCTTGGAGAACGATTGGAGTGGGACATGCATTTGATGGATTGTACCTGCTACAGTGTGGTCGTCTCCAACAGCAACCTTCTCATACTGCTTTTTCAGAATTCCTAGCCACTCAGAAATTGGATAAAGTTTTTCATCCCTTCACTGCTGCAATGTCATCAGGCTCTCTTTCTTCTCTCTGGCATGCTAGACTTAGACATCCTTGAGATGCTAAGCTTTAAGTTTTAGGTCATGTTTTTCATTTTTTGCAAAAACCATGTAATGTTCTTTGTAAAGTCTGTCCTTGGGCTAAATAGAAACGTTTGCCTTTTCCTTTCAATAATAAACTCAGTCCTTGTGCTTTTGATTTGATTCACTTGGATGTTTGGGGTCCTTATGCTACTTCTACTTTGGATGGTTTTAAGTACTTTCTTACTGTGGTTGATGATGCAACTAGAGCCACTTGGGTGTACTTAATGAAATCTAAGGCTGAAGTTAGACCTCTCATTTCTTCCTTTTATTCTATGATCCTTACTCAATTTGACTGCAAAATAAAGTCAATTAGGTCTGATAATGCTGTGGAGTTTAACATGACAGATTTTTATAGCTCTAATGGCATTGTACATTAGCATAGTTGTGTTTATACTCCACAACAAAATTCTGTTGTGGAGAGAAAACATCAACACCTTTTGTCTATTGCTAGAGCTCTTCATTTTCAATCTGCCATTCCCATTCAATTTTGGGGTGATTGTATTCTCATCGCTGCTTACTTGATTAACATATTGCCATCTTCTTTGTTGCATAACAAAACTCCTTATGAGCTTCTTTTTAAACACCATCCATCTTATGATCATTTAAGGGTTTTTGGTTGTGAATGTTATGCTTCTACTATTCCTCATACTAGAACTAAATTCCCTCCAAGAGCTAGGAGATGTGTTTTCCTTGGTTACCCTTTTAATGTGAAGGGTTATAAACTGTTTGATCTTCATTCTCATTCTGTCTTCATATCCAGGGATGTTGTATTTCATGAGTTTGTGTTTCCTGATCAGTCTGCTTCTAGTTCTTTGCCTGATCAGTCCTTTCCTTTGCCCTGCACTCCTTCTCTTCCTTCTTCTTCTTTTGATCCTGTTCTGCCTATTTCAAGTTTACATTCTCCTTATGTATCATCTTATCATTCTCATGATCCTATTCTTCAAGTTCATGATGATCTTGATGATGATTTCTTACAAGATGTACCTACTGAACCCCCTGACCCTTTGGTTGATCCTGTTCCTCTTAGAAGGCCTACTAGGGTTCATAAACAACCTTCTTATTTTCAAGCCTATCACTGTAATCAGGTATCCACAATTCCCACTGTAGTCACTCTCAAGACAGGTACTTCTCATCCTTTATCCTCCCATCTTTCTTACCAATTTCTCTCTCCTTCTTATAAGCATTTTTGTTGTTCTGTCTCCTCTATTGTTGAACCTATGTACTATTACCAAGCTGTTTCTGATCCTCATTGGCAAGAGGCCATGGCTGTTGAGATTGCAGCTCTTGAGGCCAATCAGACTTGGACATTAACTCCTTTACCTGCTAATAAGAAACCCATTGGTTGTAAGTGGGTTTATAAAATCAAATACAAGTCTGATGGCTCGATTGAGAGGTATAAGGCTCGGTTGGTTGCCAAGGGTTTCACATAGAAGGAGGGGGTTGATTACAATGAAACTTTCTCACCTGTTGCCAAAATGGTTTCTGTTAAATGCCTTTTGGCTGTGGCTGCTGTGAAGGGTTGGTAACTTGGGCAACTTGATGTCAATAATGCTTTTCTACGTGGGCATTTGTCTGAGAAGGTTTATGTCTCTTCCACCAGGGTTTCAGAGCTAGGGGGAGATGGTGTGTAAGTTGAATAAGTCCCTTAATGGGCTTAAGCAAGCATCTAGGCGATGGTTTGCCAAATTTTCTGCTACTTTGGTTCAGCTGGGTTTTACACAGTCCAAAGCAGATTATTCGCTCTTTACCAGACAAAAGGATAATTGCTTCATGGTCCTTTTGATCTATGTGGATGATGTTTTGATTGCTTGTAATGATAAAAGGGAGGTGGATCAGCTTAAGGTGTTACTGGATCAGAGGTTTAAGTTGAAAGACTTAGGTGATTTAAGGTATTTTCTTGGCTTGGAGATTGCAAGATCAAATAAGGGTATAACATTGTGTCAAAGGAAATATACCTTAGAATTGTTGAATGATGGTGGTTTGTTAGGGTGTAAACCAGCTAAAACACCAATGGAGCCTAATTTGAAGTTAAGTAAGTATGAAGGGGAAGAGCTCAAAGATCCTAGTGCTTACAGAAGACTTGTTGGCAGTTTGCTATACTTGACCATTTCTAGGCCAGACATTACTTTTGCTGGTCATAGGTTGAGTCAATACATGGCTAAACCAAGAAAACCACATCTGGATGCAGTGCATAGAGTCTTACAATATTTGAAGGATGAACCAGGCAAGGGTGTTTTGTTTTCAGCTAAAACAGAATTACAAGTAAAGGGCTTCACAGATTCAGACTAGGCTGCTTGTCCCGACACCAGAAGGCCTGTCACAGGGTATACTATTTTCATTGGTTATTCCTTAGTTTCATGGAAATCAAAGAAGCAATATATAGTTTCTAGGTCCGCGGCAAAAGCTGAGTATAGAGCAATGGTAGTGGCTACTTGTGAGATAGTGTGGATATTGTTTTTCCTTAGAGACATTGGTGTTGAACATAAAAGGGAAGCCTTGATGTTTTGTGATAGTGAGGCAGCCTTGCACATTGGATCAAATACAGTGTTTCATGAGAGGACCAAGCACATTGAAATAGATTGTCATGTGGTTAGAGACAAAGTGTTAGAGAAGGTCATCAAATTGAATCATATTAGAACTCATTGTCAGCTTGCAGATTTGTTGACTAAAGCATTGAATTTTAATCGGTTTTCAAGTCTTATTAGTAGATTGGGAATGATTAATATACACTCAGCAGTTACACTTGAGGGGGAGTATCAGAATGAAGTTGATAAGCTCAAGCAAGAGCAGACTAGCTTGACAGGAGAAGATGGAAGCAGCAAGAGTAATTGCAGAACTGAAATCAAGCTAAATGACAGTCACTGTAGTATAAAGCACAAAAGGACCTGTAGTTAGTGCTAGTTACAATTTTATTTTCTGTTATTAGTTCACATGTGTAGATGTAGTTATGGTTTTTGTACAGCACGTGTAGCAGTTAGTGGTTTTGTTTCCTTGTTACTCTGTATATATATATATATATATATATATGATCCCTGTACTGTGATTGCAAATTAATGAGAATCAGATTTTCATCTCAGTTTCTGATAGTCCTCAAACTCACTTGGATTGTTTTTTACAAAAAACAAATCATTTACATACAAACAAACAATCAAGATACCTCCTTTTTTCATGCACCTTAGAATATAGTGCATGTTCATGTGCGCATTTAGAGAA
Organism: Quercus glauca; assembly: GCA_023736055.1. Lineage (NCBI taxonomy): Eukaryota > Viridiplantae > Streptophyta > Magnoliopsida > Fagales > Fagaceae > Quercus > Quercus glauca. The sequence continues at coordinate 29,271,728 of CM043325.1, forward strand.
TCTTTCTCTTGAGAATATTTTTCAATTAGGTTGTTCCAAGCTCTAGGTGCCTATTTCAAGCTATATAGAGATTTTGTAAACTACAAAGTTTTCTTTTCCTACCCTTTGACAACATAGCCTATAGGCTGCTCAATATAAACATTCAAAAAAGAAGATTTTACATCCATTTGATAAATTCTCCATTTATTTTGAGATGCAAAAGAAATTAGCAAACGTATAGTTTCCAAATTAGCAACTAGGGAAAATACTTCATCATAATCAATACCTTCTTGGCTATAGCCTTTCACCACTAGTCTTGCTTTGTATCTCTCCACCTCTCAGTTTTGCATTATTCTTCATCTTTTACATCCATTTTACACCAATTGCATTCTTTCCACGTGGAAGAGTTGCTAGCTCTCATGTATCATTCTTCTTTATTACTTTGATCTCTTCATCCATAGAATTTATCCATTTCTTATCTTGCATAACTTCTTTAATTCTTGTAGGTTCACAATTAGCAAATAGGTAAAAGAGCGTTAGATCATCTATATACTTTGTTGAATCATAGAGATCGTGTAGACTTCTCATTCTTCTTAGTCACTTCTTTCTAGTGATGATTACAAGGATGGACTTTCATAAATGGGAGATTTTGGTGATGGAGGTGGAGCATCAGGCTCTTCTTGAACTTTATTCAATGCTCTTCCTCCTCAAGTAAAGGAAAGAAATAATGCTTCTCTTCTTCTTGGGGGCTTCCATTTCTCATACCTTCTTCATGGAATTCCACATCTCGACTAATAGTTAATTTTCCAGTGCTCGGATTTTTAAGCTTATAACCTTTAGAGCATGGATCATAGCCAATGAAGACATAATTTTTGCTCTTGTTATCTACCTTGGACCTCTCTTAATCTAGTATATGTGTATATGCTATGCTTCCACACACATGAAGTTGAGAAACAATTGGACAAATAGATTGTATAATCAATAGCTTCAGTCTAACATTCTTTAGGCATTCTCTTTCTCTTCAATATGTTTTTAGTCATCAATTTTTGGAATATGACTAGCTAATTTGATAATAATTTGGTTCATGGTGTGGCTATAAACACACATCTATCAAGTGCCATCCTTCTTTGGCATGAGTAAGGTCGGTACTACACAAGGAGTCATATTTTCTCTAATATATCCCTCCTTCAAAATCTCCACGGGGACCGTAACTTGCTTATTCAATTCTTCATGCTCCTTTAGATTTATTAGATAGTGCACTTTGTAAGGTAGGCTATAGAGTACACTAAGAAGCTTCCTTTGTTTCCCACTTCACACCAAATTTCATCTTTACAATTATTTCCCACTTCAAAAGAAACAAGATATCTTTTAGTTACCTTTACCTCTTTACCTTTCTTAAACCATACTATTTGTTAAGGCATTACATGGGGTTCAATCTTCAACTTAATCTTGTCCACCATTTTTGTGAAACGATGTTCTCAAAAACTTTTCCATCAATGTTAATGGAATATACCCTAACATTGGACTTGCATGTGCACTTGAAGATGCTGTGAGCAGGTCAACCCTTGTTTTAGTCATTTTTTGGAATTACAAGTATTCGATGGATCACTCACCTTCTTGAATTCAATCTCCCAACTTTGCATAACCCCAGTGTTGTTATATATGGGTTAACCGACATTATCAACAAACTCTTTGCCATTATCTTCGTCCCGAAGTCACATACACATCTACCCTTTTCTATGGACATTAGTTAGCTAGATGACCAATTTGGCCATACATAAAAACAAAAGGATTGTGTGCCATGCTTATTAATAATTACCATAATTGTAATATTGTGCCTTAAGTTTTTGAGGCCATACAATTTTATATGTTATTATTTTAATATATATATTTTTAATTAAATTTAAATTAAATTTTGTAATCATATTCTCTTTAGGACAAAGTTTGGTTGCAAATTTAGTTGAACCTTTAGGCTTCAACTTCTTCTAAGAAGCTAACATGCATGTGTGCAATGCACATGACAAGTATTGGTTGGGTTAAGTGTGGTTAAGTGAGTCATGTGTAAAAAATAACACATGTTAATGTCTTGGAGGAAGTTGAAGCATAAGGATGCAACTAAGTTCGTAATCAAACTTTTTCATTCTTTTTAAATGATAGAATATTTAGTTCCAATACAAATATAATTATAATAAATATCTAATGCTAGAATATAGTTCCATACACAAACAAAATCATAATAATTGCCTGTTAATAACAATCATAATTTTCAAATTTCATATTTACACTATAAATAGAAAATAAACGAGAGGAAAAAATATCATATTTTGATGTGCATTTTAGAGGAATTTAACTTTTGGTTGACCTCATAAAATTTTATCAATAAGTTTTTGAGTCCTTCCAATTTTAATGCCATTATTTTAATTTATATTTTTAATTGATTTTAAATTCTATTCTAACTTAAAATCCTTCATTAGAATCTTGTCACATTATATTTTCTTTAAATGATAGAATAAATAGTTCTATATACAAACATGATCATAACAAATTCCTATTAATAATTATCTAGATTATTAAATTTCATATTTGGAAAAAAAAAAAAAGAAGATAAATTTTATTTTTATTTTTTTAAAAGATGATAAAGGAAGATTTGCATTTATTACCTAAAACATTTACTGAAATCCAAAGTCACTAAAACTTGAGTTACCGGTATATAGGCAACCCACAAATTTTCCTCTCAAAAAGAAAAAAAAGTTACCTACAATTTTAAGAGCCTATAAAAATGGCATTAGATATGCCTAAAAATCATACTTGAAAGGATGTCCTAATGAAAGTATCTCTATTTTTCTAATTTTATTTTAATTTTATTTATTCTTTAATTATTATTTTTGAGAGTCTTTTAGGGTTTAATGATAAAATAAAATAATTATTTTTTGCTTGAAATCAATTCAAATTTGTTGTGCCACATAAATTTCAAGTCATCTTATATGAAATCATACAGGGGTACTCCATTATTTTGTAAATTGGAGCTCCATCACGCTCTAATGTGTGCGTTACCTATTATGAACGTGCAACATTAGGGAGTAAGAAACTTTAGTTTGCTAGGTTCTCAAAAAAAAAAAAGACAAAAAATAGTTTGTTAGTATTGTTCATTCAAATAGCAGGAAATAGAATTAACTTTAAACTCCACTTCAGAATTTCCATTGCTTAATACCCATAAAGAAGGAAAAAATAACACAATTAGAAAATAGCAAGAAATGTGAGAAGAGATCAATAGATTTTGATTTTAGGGGGAAAAAAAAGGAAGAGAGTATAAAAAATTATATGGAATAGAAAATTAGAAGATTTGGTTCAGCAATAGAGGCAAGCTTTTGACGTGGGGGCAATCCCCTCCCCCCCAAAATGTTTAAAAAAAATATTAGTATATACTCGGGGTACTAATTTTAGCAATTTTGTTTTATAAAATTACACTTTGCCCTCCTTTAATTATATTATTAATTCTTTTAAGAGTAATGCTATTGCCTCAAACTTCTATACAACATTTTCACAAACTGTTGAGGTAAAAAATTCATATTGGTTCACACTTAGCCCACCGCTTAAACCCCTGTTTGACTTATCAATAACTATTCACTACATCAGAAATTTGTAAACAAGATCAAAGTCACACACACCAAAAAAAAAAAATCCCTCATACGGCTAAGTAGTAATAGAGCTAGAGGTTGAAGCTGCCGCATATAGCCAACGACAGACCCGCCTTCCTAACTTTAAGTCTTGGCTTCGTCCCTAATTTTTTTCACAATCCTAAAGTTTCCACTTCATTCATTAAATCTTATGAAAATTTTGGATATTTATAAGTTATGCAATTTTTTTGGTAAATAATGAGCACGAAGGACTTTGTTTATCCTGTGTTGTTAGGTATTTTCAGATAAATTGTCTACAAAAATTTTCTTAGGTAGAAGGCTTGCTGCAAAGAGATATAAGAAAAGCCAAAGGCCAATTTTCAATTCAAAATAATACTCTCTTTTAATTTCATACATGATCTAGGACTTAAACAGGATTTACTTGGAAAAACACTCCATGCATAAGAAATAACTTACATTTCAAGGAAAAATATACAAAGTAAAGGTTTGACCAAATATTTTAAAAACAGCTAACAAGACCTATTCACTAGACTTTATATGATTTGTATATATTTTTGCTAAAACATTGAAGTACTTTGAAAGGACTATCAACTCTAGGAAAAAGTTCCCAAGATATCCAACTAGAAAGCATTCTTCTAAAGATGAATCCACACCAAATCACCTTCCTTAAAAGTTGCTGGCTTTCTATTTTTGTTGGCTTACTTTTTTGGTATTTTTGAATTTGTTCGAGAAATCAGTCTTGAACATTTTCATGCAACTTCTTTATATATTTCACTCTGTCCTCAATGTTTCCACTAAAATTATGAGTAGCAATTTTATATACTTAAATCTTTCCTCATTATCTCCACTATAATGATTAGTAGTAAGCAGTAATTTCATGTCAATAGCATTAATAGGATTTTTGTTTTGAAGGGTAATAGGATTTTGACTATACACAACTTTAAATGGACAATAATTGGTAGTTTGGCTAGCAAACCGATTATAAGCAATTCAACTTGAGTTAGAAGGATAACTCTCAGAAAATCACTTAAACTTTGATTAGCAACCTATGCTTGATCAATTTGAAGACGACAAGCTGAACTATGTTGAAGGTTAAATGCGAACATCAACTAAAGGTTGTGCCCAATGGATTTTGAACTTATATTTCTTGACCTAATGACATAGTCTTTAAGATACATTAAAGTTTTACAATCTCTCAAAGGAAAAAATCAGTCACATGATAAGCATCTAGACTCTTGTTATAATCCTTTTTGTCTTTGGAAAACTCACAACAATATTCATAGAGACATCTTCCCTGAGTGCCTTAGGAATTGGAAATGGCATGTACAACCCAGTACTTTGGCAATTGCTCTCGGGAAAGAGAGATGTCACCTTCTTTTCAATGTGTTCCAACTCTTTTCAATTTCAAATGTCCATGCCTGAACCTTTGTTTAATCCCCATTAAAATGATGCCATTTTTCTGTGTCAACTTCTATATTTTTCATGTTATTGCAAGCTTGTTAGGAATAACCTTTTCCTCCTTGGTTGGATAGTGTGGTTAAAGCTCTCTCTCCCCCAAGGTTAAACCCTTCATAAGTTAACCATGCCAAACCCTCCCTCAAAGATTGCAATTTGAGACTTTGAAAAGAAATTTCTAGGATATGGATGATGCATGTATTTATAAGGAGAGTACATAACCAAATTCTTTGAAATGAAGCTGCACAAGCAGTGGACAAGTTAGGATCTCATACAAAATATATGATCACGAGCATGGTATGTCTGCTTGAAATCTCAATGGGGTATTGTAGCTGTGTATGTTCAAAACAAGACCTATGTTGGACATCATAGGGAAAGATATAGAGTACTCTTTTTTTTTTTTTGATAAGTAACTTAAAAGTTTATTGAAAGAACACAACCCCGTACATAGGAAATGTACGAAAGAGGCAAAAACATCAAGAAAACAAAGTACAATGATCAAGCAACCCAGAAAGGGAAATACAAGAAAAAGAAGGTAAAACCAAACACCAATTGAGAAGAGTAGAAAATAAAAAAGACTTAAACTCAAGAATGGACCATTCATGATTCTCAAAGCTTCTCAAATTCCGTTCCCGCTAGATACACCACATCAAACAGTGCGGCACAATCCTCCAAATAACTATATTACGATGTCGCCTGAAATTGCAAGACCAGCAATCCAACAACTCCGCTACCCTTTGTGACATCACCCAACAAATACCAACCAAGCAGAAGATCATACTCCACATCTCAAAAGCAAAAGGACAGTGAAGGAGGAGATGATCTACAGTTTCCCCACACCCTTTGCACATAAAGCACCACTTAAGAACAACAAAGTGTCTCTTCTGTAGATTATCAATAGTTAAAATCTTTCCTAAAGCCGCAGTCCAAAAGAAAAAAGCAACCCTAGGAGGAACCTTCGATTGCCACACCATTTTCCAAGGGAAAGGAATGACCGTAGAAGGGGATAGAGAATGATAATACCCACAATCTGTACTTAGAGTACTCTAGTTTAACCTTTTGAGATACAATACTTAAAATGAACTGAAATTACCATTTAGTGATACAAAACCACAAACTACCAAATTGGAGATCTAACCCCTATTATCACATCAAAGGTGACACAAAATTCTACCATTCTAACAAGCATTACAGATAGGAAAATGGTAACATCAAGAGAGGACAAAAGTGTTTTCTCTTTTATTTAAAAAAAGAAAAATTAAATTACATTTACATGTTCCTAAATATAAGAGTTGCAATTAACCAGATAAAACATTTTCAAAAGGAATTTCAATGTAGTTAATGTTAAAATTTTCAGCAACATTAATTTAAATAACAAGAAGTGCATACCTAGATGTCTAGGATTTTGTAGGGCTTCATGATGAACTGTCATGGAAAACTAATATGACGAGTTTTGTGAAGTCTTACTTTGAATTTTAGAGTATCTTTTCAATCTTTAAAATTTTCAAAACTAAAATAGTATTTACTCTGATAATTATCCTGCAAGCAGTAATTATGTAACATTTTAATGCAATAGCTTGAACCAAATTGAAAAGTCTAAGTCATTTAATTTGATGCCTGCAAAAATTAGAAATTTACTAAATAAGTAAGAAATTAATATGATGTAGAACACAGTAGGAAAATAAGAATAAGAGAATACACAAGACAAATACTAGACTTCACTACCTAAAATTTTCCTGCAAGCCCTAGACATCTCCATTCTCCACCAAACCAAGAGAAAGCCATCATTCTCAAATTATCAAATTATTCTTATTCAAATTGTACTACCTTTCACGATTACAAAAGTACTAGTTTAATAGGGTTTAGGTATTACACCAATATGGAGAATGCCTAATCAAATCCCTTAAAACCCTCAACATTAAAACCATATTCAAAATTTAAAGTCAAAAACAAAATTATTTTCACATTCAAAAATAATTTTGGTACCTCAATGCATCTCCTTTGCATAACCAAATTTTGGTGCGTCAACATTATTATCTCTCCTGTGTAAGGCTTTACCCTCATGCTTGTTGGGTAGTTTTTGAGTAGATGCCATTATTTTGTCTTGTTAGGCATTAGTCTTGGTGATTACTTGCTCATCCAATTTTTACAAACAGGTGAAACTTTTTGAGTTTCCTTTCTTACACTAGCTAAAAGTGGACTGAGAAGATTCAAGGAAATTTCTTTATATATGTCTAGAGACATAATTGTTTCCATGACAATACAACAAGTGTATTGATGGACCTAATTATTTTAAAGAAAATTTGAAATGTCTCAACGATCAATTCATCACACTCAAGGGCCAATATCACCAAGCATGACTGGACCTTTGCAACAGTGTCAAGAATTGAAACCTCATTCGTATAGTAACAACTGGGCACATGAGACAAATAGATAAATTTTCAAATGTTGCTACAATCAGCTGAAATATTTCCTTCATTTGCTCATCATCATATGGGGCATTCGGTGTTGTTATCCTCGTACTCTCAGTAATGCAAGATGCAACTGAAATGTTCATTAGTGACTAATGCCTTCATTGAGGGTTAAAGTGCATCTTGCACTGATTTGGATGGTGCAAGATCCACATTTGCTAACAAATTTTTGACTTTATCAATAAGAGGGAGGAGGTTATCAATGGAGGAATAAGAGTTAAGGAGACTTTTCCCAATTCCTAGCCTCCTTAAGCTGCTCCTCAAAGTCTCTATCAAAGGAAGTCATTTTTAGCCACAAAATACAAAGAATGAAACTTTGCTCGTTTCTAAAAGCTAAAGAACTTGATATGCACAGGTTGGCTTCTAGGTTTAATGGGCTAATTTCACTTCTTTTTAAAATTGGGCTAATGGTGTAGGTTTTTTTTTTTTTTTTTTTATTTGGACTGATTTGAATTGGGTGGAGGGGATCAAACATTCTTATACCAAGTTGATGTAGAATATAATAGGAAAATAAGGATAAAAGAAGAATAAAAGGATAAACAAGACAAACATTAGGCTCCACCTTCTAAAATCTACTTGCAAGCCCTAGGCATCACCTCCTAAGGGTATTTGGCATCACTACCAAACAAAGAGAAACTCATCACTCTCAAATCATCAAATTATTCTAATTCAAATTGTATTGCCTTTCACAATTACAAGAGCACTAATTTAATAGGGTATATTATCTCCAAAAAAGAAAAAGTTTAATAGGGTTTAGGGATTAAATTAATATAGAAAAATGCCTTGTCAAATCACTTAAAACCCTCAACATTAAAACTTAATTTAAAATTTAAAGCCAAAAACAAAATAATATTTACATTCAAAAATAAAATCTTAGATAATTTTAATGCTCCCTGCATCATAATGTACCCCTTGTGTCAATCAATATAAATAATTTAGGGGTTCATATATATGTTCAACTTTTATAGTTTGACAAAATTAGGAGTTTGCACATAGTTTGTGTCAATCAATATAAATATCACTTGTGCTTCACATTTTAATTGGGAACACAATTGGCCTGCAGACAATGGCAGATATGCGGTATGCTAGCATGAGATAAATAATTAATTATTCAGTCACCAGCTCAAGTTTTATTTCCTTAGATATGAGTCAGAAATACATACTAGTAGTTTATAACTTCATCCGCACTTTCAATTTATTAAAATGAGAGAGAGATAAAAGAATTGAATGTGTTATCCTTTTGTTGTCTAAAGTGTGCAGCAAGTAATTGAAAGGCATAATCTATGTCCAGAGAATCTTGGCAAAATGGACCAATTGTCTATTGAGCTACAGGTATGATGTTTTAAAGTTTTTTAGTTAGGTAAGTAAGTGAGGAGGAAAGTCATGAGAAACAGATTACACCTACTTTGAGATAATAACTCTTAAATCCATAAGAGGTTCTTTTAATTCACAAGGAGAAATTTGAAGTCCGCCAAAAGGAATGGAGAAAAAACTTTTTAAATTTATATTAATGAAAATCTGAATTACCTTGGAGGCTACTATGCATATAAGTAGGGGGAAAAAAAATCATAGAATGGCTAGTAGACCATAAAACTCCCTAATTCGTGTTAAGCAAAAAATGAGGCTAGAGATATGGAAAATCGCCAAAACATCAAAATTATAAAATTTACAAAATCAAATCCTACAAACCATAGGGAACATCTCAAAACCAATGGGATCTTATTTTGAATTCTAAATTGAAAGTTATAAAAAAAGAAAAAAAAAATCTTACCGCAAATAGAAAAAATTACTAAACGAATGCCTAAATGGAGGAATTTGTCCAAAAACTGGCATAGGTCATGGCCATAACTTCAAATTACCATACAATAGCAATGAAGTCTTAGTCCCAAAAATTTTTAGGGTCAATTATGAATTCTCAATAGTTTAGTCAGCCGCATGTATTTTTCCAAGCAAATTTCCTTATTTTGAATTCAATCTTTAGATGTATTTTCATCTATCCGTCTTAATATTCTTATTTTTAATGTTTTCATTTTAATGTTGATACACAATTTTATCATTGTCATATGGATGCATGATGATATTATATCTTAATTTGATAGCTCATGTGGGCCCACTTCAACAAATCTCCACCTTGGCTTGAATTGATCAAGCTACACTAGCAAATTCCTCCATTGCCTCTATCTTAGCCCCTAAGGGCTGAGAAGTTGCAAACACCAATCAAGTCCAAGCAGCTCTTGAACTTGTCTGTTGAAACTGGCTTTGTCAACATATTTGAGGCATTATCTTCCTCTTTATGTGAGTAATCCTTAGCCACTAACTGTGCCTTGAATTTTTCACCTTCATTTTTTGATAATGCTGCTTTCTTGTGGTATACCTACCTGCAACCAATAGCCTTCTTTCTCTTGGACAATTTCACTAATTCCCAAGTCTTATTCTTCTGTAGTGACCCCATCTCTTCTACATCCCCATAAGATGATGGATCTCCATTAGTGGTTATGAGAGCGAAGCTAACCATATCTTCAAAGCCATATCTTTGTAGTGCTTTGTGAACCCACTTCTCTCTACCTTTAGCAATTGAATAAGGCTCTTCTTGTTGCTGCTATGGATTAATATCATTATTATTACCCTATCATCGGGTGAACTATTTTCGTCAAACTCCACCTCAACAGTTAATTTCTCCTATGAACTATCATCACATATCTCTGCTTCATGTTGTCTTAACATAAAGCCTTCATCAAATATGACATCTCTTCTGGTCACCGTTTTCTTTGAGATTGAATCCCAAAGCCTGTAGCCTTTAACACCTTTTTTCAAAACCAAGAAATATGTATTTTCTTAACTTCGAATCTAATCTAGAATGCTCTTTGCTCTGCACATGCACATAAGCTAGACAACCAAAGATTTTTAGACTCGAATAATCAATTAGTGTACCTGACCAAACCTCTTCTGGAATCTTGAAATCAATGGCTGATGATGGAGATCTATTAATAATGAAGTTTGCTGTGTTAACTATCTCTGCTAAGAACACCTTAAGCAACCATATTCAATCTCATGCATCTGGCTCTTTCTGCTAAGGTTCTGTTCATTCTTTTTGCAACCTCATTCTGCTGTGGAGTTCCTTTAATTGTGAAGTGATGAGTAATACCTTCTAATTCACAAAATCTTATAAATTCTTTATCTCTATACTCTAGTCCATTATCTATTCTAAAGTATTTTATTTTCCTGCCAGTCTAATTTTCAACTTGTGCTTTCCACTTTTTAAATATGCCAAACACGTTAGACTTATGCTTCATAAAATAAATACAAACCTTTCTAGAATAGTCATCAATGAAACTGACAAAGTACTAAGCACCGCTATGAGAAGAAACTGAAACTGGGCTCCAAATATCTGAATGAACATAGTCAAGAGCACCATTGCTTGTATGAGAGTTTGTCTTGAAACTGACTCTATATTGATTTCCATACACACAATACTCACAAAAGTATAGTTTGCATGTCTTTATCCCCTTCAATAAATTTCTCTTGTGCAGCTCTAACATACCATGTTCACCAATATGGCCTAGTCGCATATGCCATAATTTTGTGTCATCACTGCTGGACTCTACTAAAGTGGTGATTGCAACTCTTCCTACAACTGTGTTCCCAATCAATCTGTAAAGCGTGCTTACTTTCTGTCTCTTCATCACAATCAAAACACTTTTGGTAATATTCATGATTCCACACTTTGATGAGTATGAATACCCCAAATCATCCAATACTCCTAAAGAAATTAAATTCTTCCTAAGATCTGGAACATGTTTGACAGGGAGAATGTGTAGAATAGTTGTGTAAAGCCTTTGTATATAGTTAGTTAGGCAACGTTTGAAACTATATGGGAAACTAGACATCTCGAGTTTTAGAAACTCGAGTTCCATGTAAAAAAAAATTTAGTTTTATTGCCCCTATAGCGGCGTTTTTAAGTCCTATAGTGACGTTTTAAATCCCTATAGTGGCGTTTTCCTGCAAAATTTTTTCGTAAGTGTTCAATACCAGGTTCAGGGAGCCCTATAGTGGCGTTTTTAAGTCCTATAGTGACGTTTTAAAGCTCTATAGCGACGTTTTTCTGCTAAATTTTTTTATAACTCCATTTTTAAGGCCTATAGTGACGTTTTTAAGTCCCTATAGCGGCGTTTTTCGGAACTCGAGTCTTTAAAACTCGATTTTTACTTGAATTTTTTTCCACGTCGGAGCTATCCGCTTACAAAGCGAGACTTAAAAACTCGAGTTTTATCATGGAACTCGAGTGTTAGACACTTGAGACGTTACTTTTCAACATTGTTTTGAAACGTGACAAGTATCTAAATTTTTTTATATTTATTGTTAAATGGAAATAAAATTCTGTTTGACAATACTAAGAACTCTTACAACTCCATCAAACATCTTGAACTTCACAATACCAATGCCAATAACCGAGCATGTAGCATCTTTACCCATTTGGATCATACCACCATTGTGAGGCTTATACGTGTCAAACCAATCTTTCTTTGGAGTCATATGATATGAGCATGCTGAATCTAAAACCCAAGATTTCACAGAATGTTATTACTTGAATGAGACTGAAAGTAAATCTGCACCAACCTCACCTTCATTTGATGTTTCTTCAATAACACTAGCTGATTCTAGGGGCTTCTTTCCATTCCTCTTCTCCTTTGAATACTTTTTCAACTCTTTACACAAATTCTAATAGTGGCCTTTCTTGTGGCAATAAAAGCACTCTACATCTCTCTTTGTACGTGATCTAGACTGAGATCTGTTCCCACTAGATTTTGACTCACTTCTACGCCGATTACTTGACTTTAACTTTACAATAAATCCATCAGCTTGAGAACCATTGTCATCTTTCTTCATCTTTACGTGTGACAAGAGAGCACTAGTCACCCCACCGAGTACTATAGTCTCTTTCCTACACATCAACGTAGTCACTAGATGATCAAAATGTATAGGCAGCGATGCTAAAAAGATTAACGCTTTATCTTCGTCCTCATAATTCACCCCAAAACTTGACAATTGGGTGTTCAACATGTTAAACATGTAGGCAGCGATGCTAATAAGATTAGCGCTTTATCTTCATCCTTCATCGTTTCCAGTTTCTTCTTCTTCTTAAGTAAGGCCTTATGAGCTTCTTGTTGAATTAGGAGATCCTTCATCCGCCTTTGCCTAAGGGAAAAATTTCCCTTACCACAAAACTTCTCTATGTCATACTTTGTGCTTGACATCTTTGCTATATTCAAAGGATTGAATCCTAACCTGTCTCTAATACCACTTGTTATGCAAATAGCACTCCAGGACTCAAATCAATAACAGTAAATAAGCAGACATTAAATAACAAGCATACAAAGAACACAAAAATTTACGTGGTTCAGCAAACTGCCTACCTTCACTGCAACGACAGAGAATTTCACTATGAAAATAAGGAGATACAATAGTGCACAATAACACTCTCTAGAAACTTAAATCCCAAGACACCCTAACTTTCTCTCACCCACAAGAGAAGAAAGCTCTATTCTTCTTCTTATGCGATTGCTGCTAGGTTTTAGGAATTGTCTCTTATAATTGCCACACACTAGCACTTATATATTGCTATGCTTAAGTCGGCAATATAGGATTCCTTGTATCAATTGTATTGCTCAACTGCTGTGACCGACTTGGACTTGCGGTTTCCTATTACAAGTTGTATTTGGTCTACTTGTAACTGACTTGGGCTTATGGCAATTCAAGCCACACACGCGGGCCCACTTCAACACTTACATATTTTAGAACCATTGGTATACAAAAAGTGCTCGGTAACACATCACATTTCAATTGCAATTGTTTATATTAGCTTGAGAACGGTACCTCCTACGCCATGTTGAGCGAGGAAATTGAGGAGAAAGACACATGAACGGAGGTATTATAGCTACATCACTATCATCTTGCCACTGTAAAGACATATACATAACGACAATAAAATAATGTTGAGAAATATTCACACCGAACTCTGGAAGATTAGGAGAGAAGAGCTCCCTGGAATGGATATAGAAGAATTACAGAAACTAGAGAAAGAGCTTGAAGTAGGCCTGATCCGTGTTATAGAAACAAAGGCTTGTCTCTCTTTATCTCTGTTTGCCGGCACTATAATGGAGTGTTGAAATTTATTTACTTTATCTGAATATAAGAAACTTTTGTCTTGCAGGGTGAAAGATTTCTGGAAGAGATCAATGCCCTTCAGCAAAAGGTCATGTTCCAAACTTTAAAACTTTGCAGGACATTTCATACAGTTATTATAATATTTGCAAGACATTTCCGGAACAGATCAGTGCCCTTGAGCTAAAGTTCATACGGTTTCAATGTATAACAGTTTCGTACTTTAGTGATAATCCGCTCCATAATGATATCATGGTAAAATATTGAAATATTAGGTGGAAAGAAGAAACTAAGAGAAGTTGAAAGAACACAAGGAATTAAAGTGGTTTTGTCTTAAGAGGCCTACGTGAACAGTAGAAAGTTTTAAACAACTACATATTTATTAATGAATTTTGTGTATAATAGCGAACTTATTTAAGGGAAAATGTAGTAGACTAACTCTGTGTTAACCCTAGGATTGCAGTAATATAGTTAGTACTGTGTACAATTAGGACTACTATAATGTAATAAGCTTAAACCCTAAATCCATATCTTTAGCAAATCAGCTGTAAAACTTTGTCATAATGTTAATGCAAGTTGGTGCAAGTTCATAAAAATAGTGTTTGTGTGCACTGGCTAGCTCAATGGGTAGAGAAAGGAAAAGTACACATGGCTAACAAGAAGTAACAAGCACCATTGAATATTTAGTAACAAGTTCAGAATTGAATGTTATATTGTTTATCCTATCACCTGACCTATACCAATTCATAACGCATTCACATCAAAAAAAAAAAAAAAAAAAAAAAAAAATCATAACGCATCTATTTCTTATAACAGAAGTTAGGTAAATATACCATACTAATTAAATTATATTTTGTATTTAAGGCTAAGAAGTCTGTTCATCTTATTCTTTTAATGCAAGGAGCCCAACTGATGGGAGAAAACCAACGATTAAAACAGGTAATAGGTCTTTTTTTTTATTGAAAAAATTCTTCCTCCTCTCTTCCTATCTCAGTTATAAAAAATGTCTCTTCCACAGATTGAGAATCTGTTTAGCACTCAAACACATGTACTTGAGCAAGGTCAGTAATCTGAGTCAATCATCAATATTTGCAGCTCATCTTATCCTCATGACAATGACAGTTCAGACATATCTCTCAAGTTGGGGTAAGTCTGTAAATTCTTATAATTTTTTAGTTTTCTGGATTAAGTATTAAATAATATTCAGGATTCAATCAAAAGATATTTACATCAAACACCAATATTTAGGGGCCTTATAGCATACAGTTGTAGTTTCAATGGAGGAACTTGACCAAATAGATAAATTTGTCCTTAGGTTTAGTTATTTCTCTGGATTTAGCATTACAATATGTACTACATTCTAATTTACAGTTCTATATGGGCTTATCTGGTACCGAAAGATAAATTTGTTGGTGAAATTAATGGTTGCAACCACAGGTTGATGTCACTTTCAACTTGTCAATGAGCAATTCTTCTGTTTGTGTTGCACCTTAACTATCATCATTGACTGCATGCCTAGAAATGCGTGCTGCTACTATAGAGAAAATGTTTGCCTTAGTGCATCGTTCTATGTCTTGCAGGCTACCTTTTCCGAAATGAATTTGAAGTATAGTGAAGATCAAGAAGCAATACATGGATTCTCTTTTCTCAAATACAAAAGAAAGAAGGCCATGTTTAAGTAAATACAAATCCTAGCTCAGAGCTGTAATTAACTTTCTGTAAGATCAATTTGTTTCCACCAGCTGATTCTAAGAGAGTCTGCTTGTGTATACGGTAGATTTTGGATGCTTAGTCATTTTTATAGATGAATAAAGGGTCTATTTGTTACAATGGAAATTGAAGTAGAGGATGTTGGAAAAGGTTGAGTGTATGGTTGAGACTGATGGCAAGTCATACTATTGATAAATTGATTCACAATTCTGCAATAGGTTTTGTTTATCTTTGCGTGATTGCTAGTATTACATATTTTGCGCAACATTTCTTTATCAAGAATGGTGCTTTTGAGTACACTTTGGTTTAAGCCTTAAGGTCTAAAAATGTTTTCAAGTCAATCTTGCTTGCAATAAGACTTCTGTGAGCTTCCCATGATTTTGCAATCCAGATTCTTGCACCAACTTGAGAAGAGTGATATCATAATTCATAATATTAATTTTCTCCCAGTGTTTTATTTTTTATTTTTTTCTTCTTCTTTTTTTGTTTTTAATTTTGAATTTTGAATTTTTCTAGGTTGGATTGTTCTAGTTCCTAGTCTTCCTTGGCAACTCAAGATTAGCACTTCACAGGTTTCATCGATATATAACTAGATCTTGTCTCAGCTCTCTCTCTCTCTCTCTCTATATATATATATATAAGTAAATAAAATAAAACAAGATTTTAAATTATGTTTTTTTTTTTTGTTCAAAATTGCATCAGTATATAATTTGGTATTCACCAATCACCATGAAGTAAACTCATAAAAAAAAATAAAAATAAAAATAAAAACGTTTAACATGTTAGGGCTAGTTAAGATGAATAAAAATCAAATGTCGTTCTTCTTTTTTTTTCTTTTTCTTTTTTTTTGGGGGGGGGGGGGGGGTGTGGGGGTGCTAATGTGAATATCTAGAAGTAGGACTCCTCCAGCAATTGATTATCTCCTTGATGTGTGTATGACTGTTCAAGTTGTTGATTAATCGACTATGAATGACTCTTTTTAGTCCTTTTTCTCACTTTACTCAAAATAGCAACCAAAAGGTGAATCATGAATGGTACATGAGGTCACTTATAAGAGCCAGATAGCATGCTCAATAATTTTCAATGTGTTTCTACTTTCTAGAGAAGTGATACCTATTTTTATTGTTTTAATGCTAGTAGGTTTACAACTAGAAATCTCACAAAACATATTTATTTTTGGTATAACGAGAAAACATGAACATATTAAATATTCTGAAATTAATAATTACACTTACCACTTCTATCTTTGTATAGTTTGATTTATTAATTATATATAGCACATGTAGTCACATCCTTTGATTTATATTTTTTTCATCCCAATTCCCAAACTGGTAAATCAAGATATATATCTAAAGCATGTACTTTATTACAGCTTGAATTAATTAAACTCATGAATCCAAAAACAAATAAAACTACTTCAAACATTTAGTCTCTTAGCATGAGTGATATTTACAGTGGTACTCCATTTACCGTTACCAAAAAAAAAAAATCTTAACTTCAAATTAGTTGAGTATGACCTTTTATACTAAAGGTTAATAATTATTGGAACTTGATGTAGACTACACTTGAATAAACTAAAAATTTTCTCAATATAAGTGGGTTGTGTTAACGGGTACCTAAAGCAACTTTTTATACTTTACAGCATCTTTTTGTCCTTTTTTTTTTTGCAGTTTTATAGATTGTAGAGCCTGCTTTATGGGGAAAAAAAAATGTTAACATAGATTGTGGAGCCAGTTTTATGTTTTTTTTTTTTCTTTCAATAAATCTAATTTTTTTCATTAAATAGGATCTACATTAGTCTAACCTTAACAAGTACTACTTGTGGTCCATTTTTGTATATATTAAGAGGAGATTATATTAAAAAGATATATGATTTTCATTATTTCAACGTGGGCTCTTGCTCAACATTTTTTAGTGTGGGCCACATGCTAATAAGGTTCATTAAAATTTAAAACTTATTTTTTTATGGGTTCAAGTACTTTTTTCTTTTTATTATATTTCTCTTTGGAATGGTCATCTTTTTTTGAATTGTTTCAATAATTTATTCTTTAATTATATATCTTCTTTGGCATTTTGGAAGTTTTAACATCTGAATTTGTGTGTGTGTGTGTGTGTATAATTTGTAAGCTCTGAATCTTTTGATTCCTTTCAATTGTTATAACTATGGATTATTCTTTTAAATGTAATCTATTTTCTCTTATATTTTTTTATTGTTTAGTCATATATATTTTGTTTTGTTTTGTTTAGTCATCTAATTCTTTAATTTTTTTTTTAATCTTTTAAAAGTTTTAATATCTAAATTTTTTAGTTATTTTTTTGCAATTAAATTTTTTGTAAACTATTGTACGTTCAAACAATGACTTCTTCAACAAATTGTAACACAAATTGAAGTCATACAAAAGCAAATCATACAATAGAGTAATTTCTTAATCAATTTAAAATTTTATAAAATTATTTTAGTCTACCTCACAAATAGATAGGTTTCCGTGTATAGTACGAATTAGCGACTAATTATTATTATTATTTTACCTTAGTAACACACTGAGCGCTATGATTTCAAGCTTGATCACTTGATTATAGCAACATTGTTGTGTATATCTCTTTGGTTTAGGGTTGACAAAAAAAATCTCTCCACATCTTTCAAGTTTCAAAGTCTCTAAACATGTGCAGGGCAAAAAAAACCTAGACATCCGACTTCAACTAAAACGCATTATAATTTTTACTTCCTAATTTTCAATTGATCGAGCTGCAATCAAAAGGTAGTTAAAAGTGTGATTCCAATCAATCAAATAATAGTCGAAGAGCAGCCAAAATTAATACAATCTGTCTTCTCTTGAGCTGCTTTTGTACAAATAGTCTTCAAACTATATATATCATTATAGACACATCTGCCTATTACAATGACATAAAATCTGCCAACTAAAACCTAACAAAATTGTTGCTTAGACTTGAATAGTCTTGTGCTTGCCTGCTTGGAGGAAGAGACTCTCTCAAAGAAGTCTCATCTTGAAGAAGGTGACTCTCTCAAAGGGTCACAACTATCCTTATTATCCACTCTAATTACTCAACCATCAAATCCTTCATCTTTCTACCATCAAGAACCCTTCTAAACCTTACGTGCCTGAATTCTCAGCCCCTAAACACTAAATGCAGATCATCTTGTGGTCCATTTTTGTATTTAAGTCATGGGCCCGCTTCTGCAAAAAATTAAAAAAAGTCATGGCCTCAAAAGTCTAGTCCCTTTATCTCTTGTTGAAAAAGTTTAAATGTTGACCTCTCCATTGGTCCCTACTTTTTATTGCTGGAAGTCAGGAACTAAATCTAATAGAAATTTACTGATTTGATCCCAATATTATATATTATACCAGTTTCAACATTTTCATTATTTTTTCACTCTTTCGATCTGAATATGTATTATTTTAGTCTCTCAGTGTTTTCTCCATTATTATTATTTTATAAACATGTTTTCTCCATTATATTATATTATATACAATGAAGAAAATAAATTGACACCTTTGTAAGTTTAGATGATATAAATGAAATTTCCATTTTTATATATTTAGTAGTATTGTTGGTTTTCTTTTTGCATTTTTTGGGTCTAAAACTTAAGTAATTTTTTTTAAGATATCAAAGAATATTATCAAATATTTAAATCTCCTCATTTTTACAAGATGTGCCATTAAATTATAAAACCTTTTGTCAAGAGCATTGTAGCTCAATTGACAAATACTCTTCTTCCCATTATCGAATTATAAAAATAAAAATAAAATGGTAAAAATATTTGTCTAGACCTATTATGGTTAAATAATTAGCAACAATACATTAAAAAAAAAAAAAAAAATCCATTAGTAATGATTTAAGGATATTGACAAAAGCGTGAGCAAATTTCATTTTAACCCAATCACATTTATTAGGGCCCTAAACACTTAATTTTGCCTAATTGCCATTTTTAAAGGATAATTACAACAATAATTGAGAAATCATTAATATTTGATAATTGAATTAATCAAGTGTGTGCAACCTTGTAATTATTTTTAGTTCAATTGATTAGGATTGTGACATGTCTCCGATTTTAAATTGAATACACATGGTACCAATTAAAATCAATTGTTCATAATCATACTTGATCGGACTCAACTTTGTGTATGCATTTTAGTAGTTAAAACTTGATTTTATGATATCTTTTAATCCAATGGTTTTGATCGAAGCCTGTGAGCCGTAGTTTTGATTATTAAGATTTCAAAATTTGTTTTATATGAAGCAAATGAAATTACGTTCAAAAGTTACGATTTTATTTTTGGGATGTAAAATTACTCTTTTGTCTCCATATGAGGTTAAATACAAGTTATAAAATTAGGCGTCTACAAAAGTGTAAGAACAAAACCCTTGTTCGTTTTCTCATTATTACTTGAGATAATTGTTAGCATAACCATGTTCACTATAATTTATATATGTCCAACCCTAATGAAATTGTGATTCTATTTAAATAAATATAAATAACCTTATAATTTCTTAAATAAATTATATACTTAAAAAATAATAGTTTTATTTATAGATATCTAAAAATTTTAACTAAGATTTAGGATGTTAGAAATCAAGCTACTTTGCCATTTCATATATATATATATATATATATATATATAAGATTTTTTTTTTTGATAAAATTTTTAAGGATTAAAAAAAATATATATTCAAGATTTTTAAAAAGTTTGGGTTACCCTCCCCTCCCCAACCCCGGCCCCCTTGATCCTCTACCACTATATCCACCTATGATATTGTCCAATTACAATTTAATTTTACAATCTTTCAATTATTACATTTTACCCATAAGATGACTAAAATGAAATCAATAGAATTCCATTCAAATTAGAGTTTTAGATTTTATTTTAAAAATTTTAGGGGTGAAAATGTAGTAATTGAAAAGTTTGTGAGACTAAGTTGTAATACATGCAAACCAAAAGGGAATAAATAATTTGTTCACAAAATGCAAATTGGTTTCATTTCAATCCAAATTATAAGGTGTTAAATATAACAATAAAAAGTTCATGGCCTAAGTTATAATAAGGCCAGACCATAGATAAATAAATGGCAGATTTCCAATTTCTTTTGAACTTTTAGTCTCATGACTTTGTAAAGCAATATCATGAAAATGAAAGTCACTCTACATTCAATTTTTAAAAGGAATGTGGAACAAGCGTAACATTGGATTAATTGTTATTATTGTTTTTTTAGAAACAACATTGACTAATTAAGTTAACACAAGCACTGGTTCAAGGATGAAACTAAAAGCAACAAATTATTTAGAAACAATATTGATTTGTTCTTAACTTTATTTCGCCTCCTCTTCATAAAAAATAAATAAAAATTAACAAACCTTTCCTTTTTGTGTCTAGCTTTAAATAATCTTGTATTGAACTTTATTTTAGTCTCTCTAGTTTTCAAATTCAACCACACGCTGTGAGTTCCAGTTAACTCAATTAGTAAAATCTCTGATGGTTGATTAAGAAATTTGGGGTTTAATCCCTGCCTACACCAAAAACCGATTGGTGTCTTGGTCTGATGCTAAAGAGTATCATTAGGAGTGAATCCAAATCCTCTATACCACTTTATGTTCCACCAATTACTACTTGTCATGTGTTCATTTTACTTTCTTTATAGAATAATTGAAGTTTAAATGGAAAGCAATCATACACATGGTAAATAGTGATTGGTGGAACATAGAGTGGTACACAAAAAGTGGTATAGAGGATTTGGACTCATTAGGAGCAGACGCTATAGAGTATCATCAGGTTACACTTTTTTAAAACCATTGGATTTAAGTAGATCATACGGTAAAAAAAAGACACTCATTAATGTTTATATTTTGATTAGGAACTCATTTAATATAAATTATTTATGACATTCTATTTCTCTCTCTTTCTCTTTCTCCTCCACAGCATATTATTAAATAAACTAATTAAATTTCAAGTGAAACTCTATTACCTAGATTTCAATAAGATTAAATTACTACCAAAAAAAAAAAATTTTTTTGAATTATTTAAATATAGACTATAATTTTTTTTAATTTGTTTTGACTTTTGATATAAAACTTGTAGTAAAACTTGTATATATGGAACATGTATATACAGAAATCCTAAGCATTATTGGACTACAATGAATTTCCTATCTTGTTTTTCTTTTACTGTCAACATAGTAAAATAAAAACTCATTCACATGATCACCACGACCACTTTATGCACCAGAGCAGCGCTACCCACACTCAGGATGATCTTTTTGGTATCCATCAATTTAGTGCTCCTTTGTATATCATGCGGTGGAGGAGAAAGAGAGAGAAAAAATTATTTTTGGAATAGAGATAGGTATGGAATGTCATAAATAAGGAATAATATATGATATCTTAATTCAAATATTAGCATTAATTAGTGTTTTTTTTAATTGTTGGATCTACTTAAATCCAATAGTTTAGAAAATTTGTAACTCTAAGTAATGTTACATCAATCAATATTTGTTAACTGGATATAAATTTTGACAAATCGACCATTAGATTACATTATTTTTGTATATTCTTCATGCTTGCAAAATTTCAAGGTGATCAATGATCAATAGTCATGTCATCTATCGATTGTATAATTTCAAGTTTTTGTAGTTCAAAATAATGCATAAAAGATGAGTTTATAGATTGAATGGTAAATAACATCTAATTGGTATGAAAATTGGCATGCATATTTAGAATATATAGAACATGTAATTCCAATGTGGAATTTTCAAAATATAAATTCATTAACAAGTTATTGGATGGTGTAACATTACTTAGAATTATATCAGGTGTAACTTGAATTTATATATATATATATATATATAATTTGAATTTAAATTCTCCTCTATGAAAGAATTGGTTAATATTACTTACTCATAAGGCTCTTGACCTAACTTTTCAAAAGACTAAATACAAATTGCATCATCTAACCTTAACTAGTTTTCAATTTTGTTCTTATAGTTTTAATTTTTTTTATAATTCAGTCATTTAAATATATATGTTTTCAATGTAATTCTTCCGAAAAATGACGTAATTTTTCTGTTGGAGAAAAATATGACTTAACGGTACAATCAAATGGAGATAAATGGAAAAACTAGATTCAAATGTAAATAAAGGAACCTTTTTTTTTTTTTTTTTTTTTTTGAAGAGTAAATAAAGGAACTTAAATGATATATATAGAAACAAAAATAAGAAGAGATAAAAATTATAATTTAACTTTTATTATGGTTGTGTTCATCTTCAAATTACGATGTAACATTAAAAAGAATTAAGAAAATATCTTTAATATATAATTTATGATAATAATAATAAATTCAATGTTAAAATTAAGCTAATGCTCTTCCATGCCACACAACAGTTTTTTTTTTTTTAGAAACAACAATTTTGTTAGTTATGTGGGCTGTGTAGGCTTGTAGGGTACACCCCTGCTCAGATTTTATTTTATTTTATTTTTCCATCTTTTATAAGTAGAGTAAGTACAGTTTTTTTCATGAAATAGGAAAAGAAAAGAAAAAGCAAGTGCAGCTTGATTTGTTATATTTTATGTATAATATTTTTGGTAAATATTATATTTTTCATCTTTTATTGGTTGAATAAGTGCAGTTTTTTTCATAAAAAAAGGGGGGAAAAAAGCAAGTGCAGTTTGATTTGTTATATTTTTGATCTGATACTTTGGTTAAACTTCTATCAAGGACAATATTCCTCTTCCGTACAATAATACATTGCTTTCATTTTATTTCTCTATAGTCTTTACCATTCTGAAACCCATAACATTTAGTAATT
The DNA here is from genome assembly GCA_023736055.1 of Quercus glauca. Taxonomy (NCBI): domain Eukaryota; kingdom Viridiplantae; phylum Streptophyta; class Magnoliopsida; order Fagales; family Fagaceae; genus Quercus; species Quercus glauca. The sequence continues at coordinate 29,294,962 of CM043325.1, forward strand.
TATTTATTTACTATTCTCTACATATCTCTTTTCTTCTCTCTCTCACAGCTTTGTATGCAAATAGTTTCTATTTCTGGAATACAAGGTTGGGCTAATAATTTGGTTTGAACTTTAAAGTAAAGGGTCTGATAAGCTATTATCTGGGAAAATGACGACGAGAATTCAGATTAAGAAGATTGACAACACGACGGCAAGGCAAGTGACATTCTCAAAGAGGAGGAGAGGACTTTCTAAGAAAGCTTTTGAGCTCTCTACTCTCTGCGATGCTGAAATTGGTCTCATGGTCTTTTCTGCTGCAGGAAAGCTCTTTGAATACGCCAGCTCGAGGTTTCATTCTCTCTTTCTCTCTTGCACTTCTTTCTACTTATAGAAAAATCCTTCTTTATTTTCTCATTTTTTTTACTAGAGAAAAACCCTTTGTCATTGTCCATTCCTTGATCGTTTTGTTCATGCATTCACTATGATTTTATGATTTCTAAGGTGTTTGTGAGAGAGAGTGAGAGACCCAACTGCTCAAAATAAAGATCCTTTACTGAACAAACCAAATAAGTGGTTTAAAAAATATTACTATATAGCATTAAATAAAGAGAAAATAATTTAAATAAGTGCTATGTAGCATCAAATCAAGAAATGAAAAAGTGCTGCAAAATCTTGGTTTCTGTCTATAAAAAAAAAAAAAAAAAAAAAAAAGAAACAGTTTTTTTTTTTTTTTTTTTTTATGGTAAACCAAATAAACAGTTTTCAATTCTTACCTTGAAGGGTTTAACGAATATATGTAGCTGCTACTTGTTTTGAAGTTCTATAAGCGGGATATTTTGTCTTTGAATATTGCTAATTATTGCCTATTAATTAGGTTATAATCTAATTTTTTATTTTCCCTGAATTTTAGAGTTGCACTTGCTTATTGTATAGTTTCCCTGATTTTTTTTTTCTAAAAAAAAAAAAAAAAAAAAAAAAAACTCTTCCTTTAAGAAGAGTAAGGAAACTCTTAAATAATTGTATTTCTCTTTATTCACACTTTTTCTAAATTGACGGATGCATGAGGTATATATACTCCATGTCCAACCATAACTTTCCTTATGTTTATTATATAACTCCAAAAAAAAACTCTCTATACATTCATTATGTAAACTTGCCTCATTATTTTATGTATCTATAACTATTCAACTAACTCATTTCATGAATAAAATAGATTTTCATAACATAAATCAAGTTTAACTTTCAACACCTCCTTTTAAACTTAATTTTTGAACATCACAAATTAGGCTCGCATCTTGTAGAAGGTGTCATAATTTAGTGGCTTGGTGAAGATATCTGCACCCTAATCATGTGACTTCACAAATTCAAGTGGAATTTCCTTTCTAGCAATACATCCTCAAATAAAACGATACTAGGTATCAATGTGCTTGCTTCGGTCATGAAAGACTAGGTTCTTTACAAGAGCCAGTGTTAACTTATTGTCCACAAATATCTTCGTATCTTTTTCCTGCAACATTTGCGACTCTTTCAACAAATTTCTAAGCCACATTGCATGACAAACACTAGAGGTAATAGCAACATACAGTCACAATTGGTTGCTTTTTGGATGTCCATGTGAATGCAATATAACCCATATAGAATACAAACCCACTATCACTTTTTCTATCATTGGTGTCCCCAGCCCAATCACTATCGCTATAGCCAACGAGTTTAAACTCTTCAGAGGGTAAATACAATAGTCCAAAATCTAGTGTACCTTTCATATGACGAAGAATTCTCTTGGCCGTTATCAAATGAGTCATAGTTGGTACTTCCATGTTGCGACTAAGAAGTCCAACGCCAAAGAGAATGTTCAGTCTTGTGCATATTAGGTACCCCGAACTTCCAACCAAACTCTTGAAGATTGTTTGATTTACCCTCTCTCTATCGTCATGCTTTGACAACTTCACTCCACATTCCACAGAGTACTAACTAGTTTGTAATTTAACATCTAAAATTTCTTGAGGATCTCCTATTAGGAATCTCATATTTGTTCTAATATCTTAATACTTCTTATAGATCCATCCCTTCAATTAGTATTTAGTCCCAAGATAGGATTGAGTTAGTTAGTTAGTTACACATGTTAAGATTAGAATAGAGTTAGTTAGATCTCTTGGCATATGTAACACTATAATCATACGGGTTAATTAGTGAGGGCAATTGCTATATTAATAAGCCATGTGTGGCCAACAAGATAAGAGCTTGGGTTTTATAAATACTTGCATGTAACCTTAATCTGTAACATTTTTAAGAATAAACCAATTTCTTACTTAATGCATTTTATTTCTCTCTTAGTATTTCTTTATGGAGAGAGACTACCTCGAATTAAGTAAACTCATCAACATTTCGTATCCATTTCCATAAACTTCCCTTCCATCCCCCTTAAGAACCATTGGGTTCCGAACAAATGGTATCAGAGCCGTCGCTCTTGAAATGACCAAATCTATTGCAACTCATCAAGCCTTCATTGATTTTACATTCAAATGTGGAGATCCTTTTTGGTGGCTTCTTAAGCTCTACGAATTCTTTGCTCTTGGAAAACACGCCACCACATCTCATGTTTTTCATTGCCTCTTATTACATGTAAGGGGAGGCACGGGAATATTTTCAAGATGTACAGGCATTGGGATTATGCACAAATTAGATGGATTTCTTATGCACTACAAGACCGGTTTTGAACACCAATCCTTGATGTATCAATGGAGATTATCAACCAAGAATCCAAGATGCAAAATCCTATGAATTTCATGCCAGAGGACTAAGAACTAATTCTTAATGCACCATTAGAGGTTGCCACTCAAGAGTTCACCATTCAAGAACCGAAAATCCAAGTGTCAGTGATTCAAGAATCAAAGATGCAAGAGCCAACAATTCCAATGGTTCAAGAATCAAATGAGGGCTCAAGGATCCAAGAAGATTCCAAGGTCCAAAGAACCAATAAGATCTTGAAGATCAAAGAACCATTGAAGGCTCAAGAATTTAAGCGGAATTTGAAAGTACACAAGAGCACTAGTAAAAGAGAAGTGTATGAATATGGTGATCAAGATTTTTTTTTTTTGATAGGTAAGAAAAAATATATTCAAAAAATTGCTAGATGCAAATTAGCACCAGCATAACAAAAGTACCAAAAAAATGGAAAAGCAAAAACATAAAAAGACATTAATTACAAAGAAAGAGAGCTAAGGGAGGGGAATGTTAGGAATCTCATATCTGTTATAATATCCTAATATTTCTTGAAGTTCCATCCAATCAATTAAAAGTTAGTCCCAAGATAGTAGAGAGTTAGTTAGTTACACATGTTGGGATTAGGTTAGAGTTAGTTAGAGCTATTGGCACATGTAACACTATAATCACACAGTTGATGAGAGCCCATGCTTAATTAGTAAGCAAAAGGATAAAGTCATGGGTTATGATAAAGCCATGTATGAAAATGGATGTGAATTGTAAGCACTTAACTCTTCCTTATTACATTTCCTCTCTCTTAATATTTCTCTATGCCTTTAAGTCAATTCACGTACAATTCACATCCATTTTCAAACACTTCCCACCCATCCCCTTTAGGAACCAACAAGTTCCTAACATCTCCTTAGCACATCCTTCTTGGGAAATGAATATCTCATCTTCCATTTGCTTCATCCCAATGCCTAGATAATAGGCCATAAGCCAAATATTTGTCATTTTGAACTCCTTAATCATTGCATTCTTGAAGTCCTCAAACTTACTTGGATTGTTTCTTATAAAAATCAAATCATTTACATACAAACAAACAATCAAGATACCTCCATTTTTTATGCACCTTACAATATAGTGCATGTTCATGTGCGCATTTAGAGAAAATTTCTCTTGAGAATATTTGTCAATTAGGTTGTTCCAAGCTTTAGCTGCCTATTTTAAGCTATATAGAGATTTCGTAAACTACAAAGTATTGTTTTCCTACCCTTTGACAACATAGCCTGTAGGTTGCTCAATATAAACTTATTCTTCAATATAAACATTCAAAAAAGAAGATTTTACATCCATTTGATAAATTCTCCTTTTATTTTGAGCTGCTAAAGAAATTAGCAAACATATAGTTTCCAAATTAGCAACTGGGGCAAATTCTTCATCATAATCAATACCTTCTTGGCTATAGCCTTTCACCACCAGTCTTGCTTTGTATCTCTCCACCTCTCATTTTTGCATTATTCTTCATCTTTTACATACATTTTACACCAATTGCCTTCTTTCCACGTGGAAGAGTTGCTAGCTCTCATGTATCATTCTACTTTATTACCTTGATCTCTTCATCCATAGAATTTATCCATTTCTTATCTTGCATAACTTCTTTAATTCTTGTAGGTTCACAATCAGCAAATAGATAAAAGAGCGTTAGATAATCTATATTCTCCGTTGAATCATAGAGATCATGTAGACTTCTCATTCTTCTTGGTCACTTCTTTCTAGTGATGATTATGAGGATGGACTTTCATAAATGGGAGATTTTGGTGATGGAGGTGGAGCGTTAGGCTCTTCTTGAACTTTATTCAAATGCTCTTCCTCCTCAAGTAAAGGAAAGAAATCATGCTTCTCTTCTTCTTGGGTGCTCCCATTTCTCATACCTTCTTCATCGAATTCCACATTTCGACTAACAGTTTATTTTCCAATGCTCGGATTTTTAAGCTTATAACCTTTAGAGCATGAATCATAGCCAATGAAGACATAATTTTTGCTCTTGTTATCTAGCTTGGACCTCTCCTAATCTAGTATATGTGGATATGCTATGTTCCCAAACACACGAAGTTGAGAAACGATTGGACAAATAGATTGCATAATCAATAGCTTCAATCTAACATTCTTTAGGCATTCTCTTGCTCTTCAATATGTTTTTAGTCATCAATTCTTGGAATATGACTAGATAATTTGATAATAATTTGGTTCATGGTGTGGCTATTAACACACATCTATCAAGTGCCATCCTCCTTTGGCATGAGTAAGGTCGGTACTACACAAGGAGTCATGTTTTCTCTAATATATCTCTTCTTCAAAATCTCCACGGGGACCGTAACTTGCTTATTCAATTCTTCATGCTTCTTTAGATTTATTAGATAGTGCACTTTGTTAGGTAGGCTATAGAGTACACTAAGAAGCTTCCTTTGTTTCTTTAGCCACCAACATGTACACCACTCTTGTACTTTTATCTTATATTACAATTGGAAAAAAAAAAAGAAAATTACTACCCTCCTCTTTGAAAGATTTAGGAGCTCTTTCCTTCTTAATTGGCAAAAGGACAACTTCAAATTTTCTAATTTTAAAGGTATATGTTATTCTATGGCCATCATGGATAGCATGCCCATCATATTGCCAAAGCAACCCCAAAGGAGGTAATGACTAAAATCCATGAAAACAATATCACACCAAATTTCATCTTTACAATTATTTCCCACTTCAAAAGAAACAAGATATCTTTTAGTTACCTTTACCTCTTTACCTTTCTTAAACCATACTATTCGTTAAGGCTTTACATGGGGTTCAATCTTCAACTTAATCCTGTCCACCATTTCTTGTGAAACGATATTCTCAAAAACTTTTCCATCAATGTTAATGGAATATACCCTAACATTGCTCTTTCATGTGCACTTGAAGATGCTATGACCAGGTCAACCCTTGTTTGAGTCATTTTTTGGAATGACAAGTATTCGATGGATCAGTCACCTTCTTGAATTCAATCTCCCAACTTTGCACCCCAATATCGTTGTATACGGGTTAATCAACATTATCAACAAACTCTTTGCCATTATCTTCATCCCGAAGTCATATACACATCTACCCTTTTCTATGGACATTAGTTAGCTAGATGACCAATTTGGCCATACATAAAAACAAAGGATTGTCTCCATGCTTATTAATAATTACCATAATTGTCAAATTTTATATTATAAAAAAAAATAAACAAAAGAAAGGAAAAAAAAAACATATTTTGTTTAAGTTTTTAAAAATCTATTATATATATAAAACTAAAATTTGACTTTTAGTTGACTTTGTAATATTGTGCCATAAGTTTATGAGGCTGAACAATTTTATATGTTATTATTTGAATATATATTTTTAATTAAATTTAAATTATATTTTGTAATCATATTCTCTTTATGACAAAGTTTGGCTGCAAATTTAGTTGCACCTTTAGGCTTCAACTTCTTCTAAGAAGCTAACATGCATGTGTGCAATGCACATGACAAGTATTGGTTGGGTTAAGTGTGGTTAAGTGAGTCATGTGCAAACAATAACACATGTTAGTGTCTTGGAGGAAGTTGAAGCATTAGGATGCAACTAAGTTCGTAACCAAACTTTGTCATTCTTTTTAAATGATAGAATATTTAGTTCCAATACAAATATAATTATAATAAATATCTAATGCTAGAATATAGTTCCATACACAAACAAAATCATAATAATTGCTTGTTAAATCATAATTTTCAAATTTCATATTTACACTATAAATAGAAAATAAACGAGAGGAAAAAAATATCATATTTTGATGTGCATTTTAGTGGAATTTAACTTGACCTCATAAAATTTTATCAATAAGTTTTTGAGTCCTTACAATTTTAATGTTATTATTGTAATTTATATTTTTAATTGATTTTATATTCTATTCTACCTTAAAATCCTTCATTAGAATCTTGCCACATTATATTTTCTTTAAATGATAGAATAAATTGTGCTATATACAAACATGATCATAACAAATTCCTATTAATAATTATCTAGATTATTAAATTTCATATTTGGAAAAAAAAAAAGATATATATATATTTTTTAATTTTTTTAAAAGATGATAAAGGAAGATTTGCATTTATTACCTAAAACATATACTGAAATCCAAAGTCACTAAAAGTTGGGTTACTGGTATATAGGGAACCCACAAATTTTCCTCTCAAAAAGAAAAAAAGAAAAAAAAGTTACCTACAATTTTAAGAGCGTATAACAATAGCATTAGATATGCCTAAACATCATACTTTAAAGGATGTCCTAATGAAAGTATTTCTATTTTTTTAATTTCATTTTAATTTTATTTATTCTTAAATTATTATTTTTAAGAGTCTTTTAGGATTTAATGATAAAATAAAATAATTATTTATTGCTTGAAATCAATTCAAATTTTTTGTGCCACATAAATTTCAAGTCATCTTATATGAAATCATACAGGGGTGCTCCATTATTTTGTAAATTGGCGCTCCATCATGCTCTAATGTGTGCATCACCTATTATGAAACTTGCAACATTAGGGAGTAAGAAGCTTTAGTTTGTTAGGTTCTCTTTAAAAAGAAAAAGGAAAAAATAATTTGTTAGCATTGTTCGTTAAAATGGAGGAAATAGAATTAACATTAAACTCCACTTTAGAATTTCCATTGCTTAATACCCATAAAGAAGGAAAAAATAACACGTTTAGAAAATAGCAAGAAATGTGAGAAGAGATCAATAGATTTTGATTTTAGGGGGAAAAAAAGGAAGAGAGAATATAAATAATTATATGGAATAGAAAATTAGAAGATTTGGTTCAGGGATAGAGGCAAGCTTTTGACGTGGGGGCAACAAACCCCCCCCCCCCCCCCCCCCCCCCCCCCAATTTAAAAAAAAAAATTTGTATATACTTGGGTACTAATTTTAGTAATTTTGTTCAATAAAATTACACTTTGCCCCCCTTTAATAATAGAGATGGGTTCAAGTTACACATTTTTTAAGCCATAGATTTTCAAAAGATCTAACGGTAAAAAAGAAAACACAATTTTTCATCTCATCATTAAATACTTACCTAATTAATAACATCCTTATTAACTCTCTCCTAATTAATTACTTCTTGTCTCTCTTTTTCTCTCTCTTTATTTCACTTTAAATCATTTTTCATCTATCACTTTCCTAGTCTATTTTCATAAAATGTTCAAGCAAAAACATTAACACCAGGAGCAGCAATTATAAGCATCAGATAATGACTGCCATATCATCAATTTTATTGTAATTTTAATCTCTTTTATTCTTCTTGAATGAGAGAGTAAGTCTCACAAAGTTAAGAACTACCACAAACTATGGCTTTGGAGGGGCACCTACACTCTCTAAACCAGTAATCTCCGTTAGATCTATTTGCCCATTAAAACTAATCCACTATACAAACTGAAACTCAGGAACAACAACACAATTACAATTAACTTTCTATTACTTTTCTAATTCAAAGTTTGTTTTCAAATTTTCTCTTCCATTTTTTTCTTCTTTGGGTTTCAAGAGTTATGGGGGTCAAATATTACCTAGCGGAAAAAAGAAAAAAGAAGAGCTAGATGAAACTACATTGAGATAATTAAAAAAAAAAAAAAAGTAGGGTGGGGGAGATAATAGATCCAATCTGAAATTGGCGCAAGAGAATAGAGAGGAGGAACAAAGACTTTTTTTTTTTTTGAGAAGGACGGAGGAACAAAGACTTAGAAAGAAAAAGGAAAACAAAGAAAGATATGGCAGGCACATACAAGGAAAGAGAGAGTAGTAGTGGTAGTTTGGTTGAAGAAGATGTAGGGTAAAAGAGTATTGTAAATATATTTGTAAAGTCATTTGGCCAAAAAAAGAATAAATATGTAAAAGGTTTTAAACAATAAGTATGGAGAGAGAAACTAAACTGCTATTAATTAAGTGAATAATGTGTAAATCAATTAGTATTTAATGTTATTTTTTTGACCATTAGATCTTTTGGAAATCTATGGCTGAAAAAAGGTGTAACTCTTGTAGAGTAATGTTATTACCACAAACTTTTCTATAACATTTTTACAAACTATTGAGATAAAAAATTCATATTGGTTTGCACTTGACCCACCGTTTATACCATTGTTTGACTTATCAATAACCATTCATTACATCAGCAATTTGTAAACAAATTTGTAGTTCTAGCATTACTCCTCGTAAAAATCATAAAAAGGTCAATAGATCTAAAATCTAAAACAATATATAGAAGCCTAAAAAATTAGCACAATAACAAAAATTACCAATAGTAAATCTAAAACAAAATAATCCAAATTAATCAATTTTTCCCAACACAAAAAACCCAGCCCTTTAAAAAATTTTAAATAAAATTATTTTGTCCTTACCCTATAGCGAGATCAAAGTCACACACACCAAAAAAAAAAAAAAATCCCTCATACGGCTAAGTAGTAGTAGAGCTAGAGGTCGAAGCCGCCGCATATAGCCAACAACAAACTTGCCCCCCTAACTTTAAGTCCTGACTCCATCCCTGATTTGGTTCACAATCTTAAAGTTTCCCCTTCGTTCATTAAATCTTATGAAAATTTTGGATATTTATTTGAATGTTTACTGAAACAATAGTTTTGGGTTTCGATTGTTCATATAGAGAAATTTTATAAGTGATGCAATTTTTTTGGTAAATAATGAGCAGGTAGGACTTTGTTTATCCTGTGTTGTTAGGTATTTTCGGATAAGTTGTCTGCAAAAATTTTCTTAGGTAGAATGCTTGCTGCAAAGAGATATAAGAAAAACCAAAGGCCAATTTTCAATTCAAAATGATACTCTCTTTTAATTTCATACATGATCTAGGACTTAAACAGGATTTACTTGGAAAAACAATCCATGCATTCGAAATAACTTACATTTCAAGGAAAAATATACAAAGTAAAGGTTTGACCAAATATTTTAAAAACAGCTAACAAGACCTATTCACTAGACTTTATATGATTTGTATATATTTTTGCTAAAACATTGAAGTACTTTGAAAGGACTATCAACTCTAGGAAAAAGTTCCCAAGATATCCAACTAGAAAGCATTCTTCTAAAGATGAATCCACACCAAATCACCTTCCTTAAAAGTTGTTGGTTTTCTATGTTTGTTCGCTTACTTTTTTGGTATTTTTGAAGTTGTTTGAGAAATCAGTCTTGAACATTTTCATGCAACTTCTTTATATATTTCACTCTGTCCTCAATGTCTCCACTAAAATTATGAGTAGCAATTTATATACTTAAATCTTTCCTCATTATCTCCACTATAATGATTAGTAGTAAGCAGTAATTTCATGTCAATAGCATTAATAGGATTTTTGTTTCGAAGGGTAATAGGATTTTGACTATACACAACTTTAAATGGACTATAATTGGTAGTTTGGCTAGCAAACCGATTGTATGCAATTCAACTTGAGTTAGAAGGATAACTCTCAGAAAATCACCTAAACTTTGATTAGCAACCTATGCTTGATCAATTTGAAGATGACAAGTTAAACTATGTTGAAGGTTAAATGCGAACATCAACTAAAGGTTGTGCCCAATGGATTTTGAACTTATATTTCTTGATCTAATGACATAGTCTTTGGAAAACTCACAACAATATTCATAGAGACATCTTCCCAGAGTGCCTTAGGTATTGGAAATGGCATGTACAACCCAGTACTTTGGCAATTGCTCTCAGGAAAGAGATAAGTCACCTTCTTTTCAATGAGTTCCAACTCTATTCAATTTTAAATGTTCATGCCTGCACCTTTGTTTGATCCCCATTAAAATGATGCCATTTTTCTGTGTCACCTTTTATATTTTTCATGTTATTGCAAGCTTGTTAGGAATAACCTTTTCCTCCTTGGTTGGATAGTGTGGTTAAAGGTCTCTCTCCCTCAAGGTTAAACCCTTCATAAGCTAACCATGCCAAATCCTCCCTCAAAGATTGCAATTTGAGACTTTGAAAAGAAATTTCTAGGATATGGATGAGGCATGTATTTATAAGGAGAGTACATAACCAAATTCTTTGAAATGAGGCTGCACAGCAGTGGACAAGCCAGGATCTCATAGAAAATATATGATCACGAGCATGGTATGTCTGCTTGAAATCTCAATGGGGTATTGTAGCTGTGTACGTTCAAAACAAGACCTATGTAGGATATCATAGGGAAAGATATGGAGTACTCTAGTTTAACCTTTTGAGATATGGTACTTAAAATGAACTGAAATTACCATTTAGTGATACAAAACCACAAACTAGCATATTGGAGATCTAACCCCTAGTATCACATCAAAGGTGACACAGAATTCTACCATTCTAACAAGCATTACAGATAGGAAAATGGTAACATCAAAGAGAGGACAAAAGTGTTTTCTCTTTTATTTAAAAAAAGAAAAAATAAATTAAATTTAAATGTTCCTAAATATAAGAGACTTTACCATCTAAGCAAGGCTAGTTACACAATTCTTAATGAAGGACTACATACAGACGAGATAACCACTTAAGTTTCAATTTATGATAATTCAATGACTGGAATGATGAAATTGATCAAATGTTGGAATAACCTAGCTCTGAAGATATCTGATGGGCAAGACTAGCAATAGCAAGCCAACAAGTAGAAAGAATAAGATTAGGAAGACATACTCTTGCGAAATGATGTCATGAGTGACTTGACTTTGAATAAGAATCCCTAATTTCTAATTAAACCACAGTGAAAATAAGTAGCATAACTTAGTCAAGTAACTAGATTTCTTTCAAATTTGATAAGTACTATGTTAGTTTCAGTATTGATCTTATAGTCACATTTATCAGGATCATGATAATAACATGGTCTTTTCCTTCATAGTTGTGCTCTTTATAATGCATTAGTGGGACTTACCAACTTGTCTTTGACTGTGGTTGTTAAGAATTGCAATTAACCAAATAAAACATTTTCAAAAGGAATTTCAATGTAGTTAATGATAAAATTTTCAGCAACATTAATTTAAATAACAAGAAGTGCATACCTAGATGTATAGGATTTTGTAGGGTTTCATGATGAACTATCATGGAAAACTAATATCACGAGTTTTGTGAAGTCTTACTTTGAATTTTAGAGTATCTTTTCAATCTTTAAAATTTCCAAAACTAAAACAGTATTTACTCTCTGATAATTATCCTGCAAGCAGTAATTATGTAACATTTTAATGCAATAGCTTGAACCAAATCCAAAAGTCTAAGTCATTTAATTTGATGACTGCAAAAATTAGAAATTTACTAAATAAGTGAGAAATTAATATGATGTAGAACACAGTAGGAAAATAAGAATAAGAGAATAAACAAGACAAATACTAGACTTCACTGCCTAGAATTTTCCTACAAGCCCTAGACATCACTATTCACCACCAAACAAAGAGAAAGCTATCATTCTCAAATTATCAAATTATTCTTATTCAAATTTTACTACCTTCCACGATTACAGAAGTACTAGTTTAATAGGGTTTAGGTATTACACCAATATGGAGAATACCTAATCAAATCCCTTAAAACCCTCAACATTAAAACCAAATTCAAAATGTAAAGTCAAAAACAAAATTATTTCACATTCAAAAATAATTTTGGTGCCTCAACATGCATCTCTTTTGCATAACCAAATTTTGGTGCCTCAACGTTATTATCTCTCATGTGTAAAGCTTTACCCTCATGCTTGTTGGGTAGTTTTTGAGTAGATGCCATTGTTTTGTCTTGTTAGGCATTAATCTTGGTGATTACTTGCAACCAATAGCCTTCTTTCCCTTGGACAACTTCATTGATTCCCAAGTCTTATTCTTCTGTAGTGACCCCATCTCTTCTACATCCCCACAAGACGATGGATCTCCACTGGTGGTTATAAGAGCAAAACTAACTATATCTTCAAAGCCATATCTCTGTAGTGCTTTGTGAACCTGCTACTCTCTACCTTTAGCAATTGAATAAGGCTCTTCTTGTTGCTGCTATGGATCAATATCATTATCATTACCCTATCACCGGGTGAACTATTCTCGTCAAACTCCACCTCAACAGTTAATTTCTCCTGTGAACTATCATCACACATCTCTGCTTCATTCTATCTTAACATAAAGCCTTCATCAAATATGACATCTCTTCTGGTCACCATTTTCTTTGAGATTGAATCCCAAAGCTTGTAGCCTTTAACACCTTTTTCAAAACCAAGAAATATGCATTTTCTTGACTTTGAATCTAATCTAGAATGCTCTCTGCTCTACACATGCACATAAGTTGGACAACCAAAGATTTTTAGACTAGAATAATCAACTGGTGTACCTGACCAAACCTCTTCTGGAATCTTGAAATCAATGGTTGATGATGGAGATCTATTAATAATGAAGTTTGTTGTGTTAACTGTCTTTGCAGGAACACCTTAAGCAACCATATTCAATCTCATGCATTTGACTCTTTTTGCAAAGGTCCTATTCATGCTCTTCACAACCCCATTCTGCTGTGGAGTTCCTTTAACTATGAAGTGACGAGTAATACCTTCTAATTCACAAAATCTTATGAATTCTTTATCTCTATACTCTAGTCGATTATCTATTCTAAAGTATTTTATTTTCCTGCCAGTCTGATTTTTGACTTGTGCTTTCCACTTTTTAAATATTTCAAACACATCAAATTTATACTTCATAAAATAAATCCAGACCTTTCTAGAGTAGTCATCAATGAATCTGACAAAGTACTGAGCACCGCTATGAGAAGAAACTAAAACTGGGCTCCAAATATCTAAATGAACATAGTCAAGAACACTTTTACTTGTATGAGAGCCTGTCTTGAAACTAACTCTATGCTGCTTCCTATACAAAAAATACTCACAGAAGTCTAGCTTGCATGTCTTCACCCACTTCCATAAATTTCTCTTATGCAGCTTTAACATACGATATTCACCAATATAGCCAAGTAGCATATGCCATAATTTTGAGTCGTCACTGCTGGACTCTACCGAAGTGGTGATTGCAACTCGTCCTACAACTGTGTTCCCAATCAATCTGTAAAGCATGCTTACCTTCTGTCCCTTTATCACAATCAAAGCACCTTTGGTAATCTTCATGATTCCACCCTTTGATGAGTATGAATACCCCAAATCATCCAATACTCCTAAAGAAATTAAATTCTTCCTAAGATCTAGAACATGTTTGACAATAGTAAGAACTCTTACAATTCCATCAAACATCTTGATCTTAACAGTACCAATCCGAATAACCAAGCATGTAGCATCTTTACCCATTTGGAGCATACCACCATTGTAAGGCTTTACGTGTCAAACCAATCTTTCTTTGGAGTCATATGATATGAGCATGCTGAATCTAAAACCCAAGATTCCCATAGAACATTATTACTTGAATGAGACTGAAAGTAAATCTGCACCAACCTCACTTTCATTTGATGTTTCTTCAACAACACTAGCTGATTCTAGGGGCTTCTTTCCATTCCTCTTCTCCTCTGAATGCTTTTTCAACTCTTTACACTGATTCTTGTAGTGTCCTTTCTTGTGACAATTAAAGCACTCTACATCTTTCTTCGTACGTGATCTAGACTGAGATCTGTTCCCACTAGATTTTGACTCACTTCTACGTTGATTACTTGACTTTGACTTTACAATAAGTCCATTAGCTTGAGAACCATTGTCATCTTTCTTCATCTTCACGTGTGACAAGAGAGCACTAGTCACCTCATCGAGTACTACAGTCTCTTTCCTGCACATCAACGTAGTCACGAGATGATCAAAATGTTTAGGCAATGATGCTAATAAGAGTAACGCTTTATCTTTGTCCTCATAATTCACCCCAAAACTTGACAATTGGGTGTTCAACATGTTAAATGTGTTGAGATGCTCCAATAGATCTGAACCCTCCTTCATATGCAAACTGTAAAATTGCTTCTTCACGTACAATTTGTTCATCAGATTCTTTCTCATATAAAGAACATCTAGTTTTTCCTAAACTTCCTTTGCGATCTTTGCTTCTAGGATGTTGTGAATAACCTCATCACCAGTGACGGAGCCACACTTGGACTAGGGGGGGCAATGGCCCCCCCTAAATTTTTGTAAAAAATATTATTATTATTATTATATATATATATGTGTGTGTACTAATTTTAGCAATTTTGTTCTATAAAATTATATTTTGTTTCCCTTTAACAATATCATTGATTCTTTTAAGAGTAATGCTATACTCACAAACTTTTTTATAACATTTTTACAAACTGTTATGATAGCAAATTCTTATTGGTTCGCATACGGGCACACCACTCACATCATTTTTTTACTTACTAGTAATCACTTATCATATCGGTAATTTATAAAAAACTTGTAGCTCTAGCATTTTCCTCATTTAAATGACCATAAAAAAAATAAAAAAATAAATTATAGATCTAAAATCTAAAACAAAATATACAAGCCTAAAAAAAATAACTCAACAAAAAAAATTATAAGTAAAACTAAAAATTAACTAATTTTATCCCAAATAAATAACCTTGCCTGCCTTTTAAAAAATTCTAAACAAAAATAATTTTGTTCTTACCCACCCAAAAAAAAAAAAAATTTAGCAGCTAAGTAAGAGAATCAGAGATTAAAACCGCCATACACAACCAACAGTAAAACTGCCCCCCCTAACTCAAAGTTCTGGCTTCGTCCCTGCTCATCACCTTGGCTGAGACGAATAATGCTAGTTACTTTTTCATCCATCTCTACCCATTCTTCATCCTTTATCGTTTTCGGTTTCTTCTTCTTCCTAAGCAAGGCCTTATGAACTCCTTGTTGAATTAGGAGATCCTTCATCTGCCTTTGCCAAAGGGAAAAATTTCCCTTACCACAAAACTTCTCTATGTCATACTTTGTGCTTGATATCTTTACTGTATTTAAAGGATTGAATCCTAACCTGGCTCTAATACCACTTATTATGCAAATAGCACCCAAGGACTTAAATCAATAACAGTAAATAAGCAGAAATTAAATAACAAGCACACACATAGGCACACACAAAGAACACAAGAATTTACGTGGTTGGGCAAACTGCCTACTCCACCACGATGATGGAGAATTTCACTATAAAAATAGGGAGATACAAACAGTACACAATAACACTTTCTAGAAACCTAAATCCCAATACACCCTAACTCTCTCTCACCCACAAGAGAGAAAAACTCTATTCTTCTTCTTATGCGGATGCTGCTAGGTTTTAGGAATTGTCTCTTATAATTGCCGTACACTAGCACTTATATATTGCTATGCCTAAGTCGGCAATATAGGATTCCTTGTATCAATTGTATTGTTCAACTGCTGTGACCGACTTGGACTCGTGGTTTCCTATTACAAGTTGTATTTGGTTTACTTATAATTGACTTGGGCTTGTGGCAATTCAAGCCACACACGTGGGCCCACTTCAACACTTACATAATTTAGAACCATTGGTATACTAAAAGTGCTCGGTAACACAACACATTTCAAAAATCTTCACGAATGGCAATTGTTTATATTAACTTGAGAACGGTACCCCCTACGCCATGTTGAGCAAGGAAATTGAGGAGAAGACACATGAACTGAGGTATTATAGCTACATCACTATCATCTTGCCACTGTAAAGCAGTAAAGACATATACATACGACAATAAATTAATGTCGAGAAAACACAGGAAGATTAGGGGAGAAGAGCTCCCTGGAATGGATATAGAAGAATTACAGAAACTAGAGAAAGAGCTTGAAGTAGGCCTGAGCCGTGTTATAGAAACAAAGGCTTGTCTCTCTTTTTTTTTTCTCTGTTTTCTGGCATTGTAATGGAGTGTTGAAATTTATGTACTTTATCTGAATATTAGAAACTTTTGTCTTGCAGGGTGAAAGATTTCTGGAAGAGATCACTGCCCTTCAGCAATAGGTCATGTTCCAAACTTTAAATCTTTGCAGGACATTTCATACAGTTATTATAATGTTTGCAAGACATTTCCCAAACAGATCAGCGCCTTTGAGCTAAAGTTCATATGGTTTCAATGTATAACAGTTTCGTACTTTAGTGATGATCCGCTCCATAATAATATCATGGTAAAATATTGAAATATTAGGTGGAAAGAAGAAACTAAGAGAAGTTGAAAGAACACAAGGAATCAAGGTGGTTTTGTCTTAGAGGCCTACATGAACAGTAGAAAGTTTAAAACAACTACGTATTTATTATTGAATTTTGTGTATAATAGTGTACTTATTTAAGGGAAAATGTAGTAGACCAACTCTGTGTTGACCCTAGGATTGCAGTAATATAGTTTGTACTGTGTACAATTAGGACTACTATAATTTAATAAGCTTAAACCCTAAATCCATATCTTTAGCAAACGTCAGCTGTAAAACTTTGTCATAATGTTAATGCAAGTTGGTGCAAGTTCATGAAAATAGTGGTCTTTGTGTGCATTGGTTAGCTCAATGGGTAGAGAAAGGAAAAGTTCACATGGCTAACAACAAGTAACAAGCACCACTGAATATTTAGTAACAAGTTCAGAATTGAATGTTATATTGTTTATCCTATCACCTGACCTATACCAATTCATAACGCATGTATTTCTTATATAAGAAGTTAGGTAAATATACCATATTAATTAAATCATATTTTGTATTTAAGGCTAAGAAGTCTTAGTAATGGCTCTTTGTTCATCTTATTATTTTAATGCAGGGAGCCCAACTGATGGAAGAAAACCAACGATTAAAACAGGTAATAGGTCTTTTTTTTTTTTTTATAGAAAAAATTCTTCCTCCTCTCTTCCTATCTCAGTTATAAAAAATGTCTCTTCCACAGATGGAGAATCTGTTTAGCACTCAAACACATGTACTTGAACAAGGTCAATCATCTGAGTCAATCACCAATATTTGCAACTCATATGATCCTCAAGACAATGATAGTTCAGACAAATCTCTCAAGTTGGGGTAAGTTTGTAAAATTATTATAATTTTTTAGTTTTCTGGATGAAGTATTAAATAATATTCAGGATTCAATCAAAAGATATTTACATCAGACCTCAATATTTAGGGGCCTTATAGGATATAGTTGTAGTTTCAATAGAGGAACTTGACGAAACAGATAAATTTGTCCTTAGGTTTAGTTGTTTCTCTGCATTTAGCATTACAATATGTACTACATTCTAATATACAGTTCTATATGGGCTTATATGGTACTGAAAGATAAATTTGTTGGGGAAATTAATGGTTGCAACCACAGGTTGATGTCACTTTCAACTAATCAATGAGCAATTCTTCTGTTTGTGTAGTAACTTAACTATCATCATTGACTGCATGCCTAGAAATGCATGCTGCTACTATCTAGAAACAGTTTGCCTTAGTGCATCGTTCTATGTCTTGCAGGCTACCTTTTCCTAAATGAATTTGAAGTATAGTGAAGATCAAGAAGCAATACATGGATTCTCTTTTCTCAAATACAAAAGAAAGAAGGCCATGTTTAAGTAAATACAAATCCTAGCTCAGAGCTGTAATTAACTTTCTGTAAGACCAATTTGTTTCCACCAGCTGATTCTAAGAGAGTCTGCTCGTGTATACGGTAGAGTTTGGATGCTTAGTCATTTTTATGGATGAATAAAGGGTAAATTTGTTACAATGGAAAATGAAGTAGAGGGTGTTGGAAAAGGTTGAGTGTAGGGTTGAGACTGATGGCAAGTCATACTATTGATAAATTGATTCACAATTCTGCAATAGGTTTTGTTTATCTTTGCGTGATTGCCAATATTACATATTTTCCGCAACATTTCTTTATCAAGAATGGTGCTTTTGAGTACACTTTGGTTTAAGCCTTCAGGTCTAAAAATGTTTTCAAGTCAATCTTGCTTGCAATAAGACTTTTGTGAGCTTCCTATGATTTTACAATCCAGATTCTTGCACCAACTTGAGAAAAGTGATATCATAATTCATAATATTAATTTGCTCCCACTGTTTTCTTTTTTGTTTTTTTCTTCTTTTTTTGTTTTTAATTTTGAATTTTGAATTTTTCTAGGTTGGATTGTTCTAGTTCCTAGTCTTCCTTGGCAACTCAAGATTAGCACTTCACAGGTTTCATCCATATTTAACTAGATCTTGTCTTGGTTCTCTCTCTTCATATATATATATATATATATATATATATATATATAAGTAAATAAAATAAAGCAAGATTTTAAATTATATGTTTTTTTTTTGGGGTCAAAATTGCATCAGTATATAATTTGGTATTCACCAATCACCACGAAGTAAACTCATAAAAAAACATTTAACATGTTTGGGCTAGTTAGGGCGAGCAAAAATCAAATGTCATTCTTTTATTTCTTTTTCTTCATTTCTCGTTTTGTTTCGGGGGTGCTAATGCAGCTAATGTGAATATCTAGAAGTAGAACTCCTCAAGTAATTGATTATCTACCTGATATGTGTATTACTCTTCAAGTAATAGACTAATCAATTGTGAATGACTCTTTTTAGTCCTTTTTCTCACTTTACTCAAAATAACAACCAAAATGTGAATCATGAATAGTACATGAGGTCACTTATAATGCTAGTAGGTTTACACCTGGAAATCTCACCAAGCATATTTATTTTTGTTATAACAAGAAACATGAACATATTAAACATTTTGAAATTAATAATCACACTTACCACTTCTATCTTTGTATAATTTGATTTATTAATCATATATAGTACATGCGGTCACATCCTTTGATATATATTTTTTTTCAATCCCAGTTCTCGAATTGTTACATTGAGACATATATCTAAAGCATGTACTTTATTATATTACAGTTTGAATTAATTAAACTCATGAATCAAAAAACAAATAAAACTACTTCAAACATCTAGTTTCTTAGGTGGAGAGATATGTAATGTGGTACCCCATTTATTTTTACCAAACAAAAAAAAAAAAAAAAAAATCTTAACTTCAAATTAGTTGAGTATGACCTTTTATACTAAGGGTGTGGTTGGATACCGCTTATTTTGCTGAAAACTGAAAACTTTTTGCTGAAAACATTGTAGCAAAATATTAAAAAAAAATGCAAAACACTATTCATGAACACTTATTGTGTTTTTCACTTCATGGCTGGTCCATGAACAATACCTCTCCCAAAAGCAAAACACGCAAACATTTGCTCCCAAATGCATGCTAAAGGTTAACACTTATTGGAACTTGATGTAGACCA
Organism: Quercus glauca; assembly: GCA_023736055.1. Classification (NCBI taxonomy): domain Eukaryota; kingdom Viridiplantae; phylum Streptophyta; class Magnoliopsida; order Fagales; family Fagaceae; genus Quercus; species Quercus glauca. The sequence goes on from CM043325.1 coordinate 29,314,904, forward strand.
CGCCTGAATAAAATAAAAAAAAATTTCCCAATATCCAAATATTTTACTTTAAGCTAAATGGGTGGTGTTAATAGGTACCGCAAGCAGCTTTTTGTGCTTCACAGCATCTTTTGGTCTTTTTTTTTTTTTTTTTTTTTTTTTTGTAGTTTTATAGGCTGTGAAGCCAACTTCATAGAGAGAAAAAAATATTAAATAGATTGTGGGGCCAGTTTTATTTTTTTTTTTCTTTTAGTTATCCAATTTTTTATTAAATAGGATTTACATTTGTCTAACCTTAACAAGCACTACATAAGCTGTGGAGCCAACTTCATAGAGAGAAAAAATATATTAAAATAGATTGTGGGGCCAGTTTTATTTATTTTTTTCTTTTAGTTATCCAATTTTTTATTAAATGGGATTTACATTACTCTAACCTTAACAAGAACTACATAGTGCTTGTTAATATTTGCCTTTATAAAATCATCTAGTAGAACTCATGAATCAAAAAACAAGTAAAACTACTTCAAACATCTAGTCTCTTAGCACGAGTGATATGTATAATGGTACCCCATTTATTGTTACCCAAAAAAAAAAATCTTAAATTCAAATTAGTCGAGTGTCACTTTTTATACTAAAGATTAACAATTATTGGAACTTGATGTAGACTACACTTGAATAAAATAAAAATTTTCCAATATAAATGGGTTGTGTTGTTAACAAGTACCATAAGCAGCTTTTTATGCTTTACAGCATCTTTTTGTCCTTTTTTTTTTTTGCAGCTTTATAGGTTGTAGAGCCAGCTTCATAGAGAGAAAAAATGTTAAAATAGATTGTGGGGTCAGTTTTATGTGTTTTTTTTTTTTTTTCTTTCAATAAATCTAATTTTTTTATTAAATAGGATATGCATTAGTCTAACTTTAACAAGCAATGCACAGTGCTTATTAATATTTACCTATATAAAATCATCTACTAGAACAAGTGACAAGAGTGCTCGGCCAGTTTATCCCAGGCATATGGAACAATATATGTGGAGCATATTGCTTGAGCTAAGACTGGACCATTTTTGTTCCTTCTTCTCAATCAAATTATCTTATTCAGGAAAAATAAAAAAGTTCCATTTTTGTATCTGAAAAGGTACCTGGACCATCTTGTGGTCCATTTTTGTATTTAAGTCATGGGCCCGCTTTTGCAAAAAACTAAAAAAAGTCGTGGCCTCAAAATCTACTCCCTTTATCTTTTGTTGAAAAAGTTTAGATATTGACCTCTCTAGTGGTCCCTATTTTTTATTACCGGAAGTCTGCAACTAAATCTTAAAGTTTAGTATTATTTTTTATGATATGAAAATTGTAGTTTAAAAAATATTTTGAAAATACGTATTTAAAGTATTCATTAGCCTCATTACACATTCAAAATCTTGTAGTATTTCAAAGCCTATTTTGTAGAGGTGTTTGAGTATTATTTTCCAAAATGATATGAAAATTGTAGTTTAAAAAATATTTTGAAAATACATATTTAAAGTATTCATTAGCCTCATCACACGCGTTTTGCGCGTGTGATGAGGCTTTTTTTTTTTTTAGCAAAAAAAAAACTCTTTGTTTTCATTTTATATATATAATTTTTATTTTGAAAATCTAATTTATAAGTAGATAAAAAAAATTTGAAAATTAACAGGAGAGTGGTTCGATTTTTTAGGCAATGTTTTAGTGGGACTTAGAGTTACGTTTTTATTAAATTGTCCTTTAGTTTTGTCTGTACTTAAACATAAAGGTATAGGGGTATTTTTGAACTAAAAAATGAGGAATCCAAACAAAGGAAGTCCCTTAAATAATAATATAAATAATGTAAAAAATGTGTTTGGTACTATATTTCTAATAATGTCATTTCAAAAGTGAAAAAACTTAATTGTGTGTTTGGTATGTGTGTGTATGTGTGTGTGTGTGTGTGTTTTTTTTTTTTTTTTTAAGTGATGACATGTAGTCTAATCAGTGAGACCTACAGTTTTTAAAATATTTACAAAAATGCAATTGAACAATGTTTTTTCAAAACTGAAAACTAGTAAGAGGAGTTTTCTAAATTCAGTATTTAAGCACCCTAAAATGAGAAACGTAACTCAATCACTCCTAAAATAACACTCTTACCAAACATGTTATTTTTTTTGGGGCCCACAGTTTTGTGTTTACTAATTTGGTTCCAATATTATATATTATACTTGTTTCAACATTTTCATTATTTTTTCACTCTTTCGATCTGAATATGTATCATTTTTTCTCTCTCGGTGTTTTCTCCATTATTATTATTATTATTATTATTATTTTATAAACATTTTTTCTCCATTATATTATATTATTTATAATGAAGAAAATAAGTTGATACCTTCCAAACATAGGGTTACAAAGTAAATTCTGCCAAACAGAAATAAAGTAGAACTTTCTCTTTTTCTACTTCTCTCCTTGTAAGTTTAGATTCTATAAATGAAATTTCCATTTTTATATATTTAGTAGTATTGTAGGTTTTCTTTTTACATTTTTTGGGCCTAAAACTTAAGTAATTTTTTTAACATATCAAGGAATATTATCAAACATTTAAATCTCCTCATTTTTACAAAATGTGTCATTAAATTATAAAATATTTTGCCAAGAGCATTGTAGCTCAATTGACAAATACTCTTCTTCCAATTATTGAATTATAAAAATAAAAATAAAACGGTAAAACCATTTCTCTAAACCTATTATGGTTAAATAATTAGCAACAATACATTAAAAAAAAAAAAAAAAAAAAAAAAGGAACAATACATTTTAACTTTTCATTAGTAATTGTTCCTCAAAAAAAAAAAAAAAAAAAAATTATTAGTAATGGTTCAAGGATATTGACAAAAGAGTGAGCAAATTTCATTTTAACCCAGTCACATTTATTAGGGCCCTAAAAACACTTAATTTTTCCTAATTCCCTTTTTAAAAGATAATTACAACAATAATTGAGAAATCATTAATATTTGATAATCGAATTAATCAAGTATGTGCAACCTTGCAATATTTTTAGTTCAATTGATTAGGATTATGACATGTCTCCAATTTTAAATTGAATACTCATGGTACCAATTAAAATCAATTGTACACAAACACACCTGATCGGACTCAACCTTGTGTATACATTTTAATAGTTAAAACTTGATTTTATGATATCTTTTAATCCAACGGTTTCGATCGAAGCCTGTGAGCCGTAATTTTGATTATTAAGATTTCAAGATTTGTTTTATATAAAGCGAATGAAATTATGGTCAAAAGTTACTGTGGGTGAGAAAGCCCAACGCCATATGTTGGGCCTGAGGCCCAGTTTGAATACAACTCCCTGTCCGAAGAGGTTAAAAGGATCAATGCTTTGCCATCCTGGTGAGAATGCAACCAATAAGGGACAAATGTTGTGTCCGAAGACAACCTGGCCGGTCCGAAGAGATTCTACTCAATGGATCTCCAGAGAACTTGATCAAGTAGATACACTGAAGATTCCCCTGTAAGGGTCGAGCTTTGGGCATGCCTAACTGCGTGGATATCATGAAATATCTTACAGATAAAGCTGCCACCACCGCATTTAATGCACTGCAGCAACTTTCCTGGCCGCATTTATGTGGAGAAGACACCTGAACAGTGCATCCTCAACCACCACCACTCACTGCAGGTTAAAGCAAACTTCTGATGTGACTAATACTCAAGTGGACGCCTAGATAAAGGACAAGTGTGCGGTGAAGATGAGAGAAAATGTGTATATATAAGAGAAATAGGCCTCACGGAGAGGGGGAGAGAAAAAATTGTATTCACTAAGTTTTTAAATGTTATGCCTCTTCGGACAAAAGAGATTCTTGTTAAACGCTAGTCTGAATGTCCACAATCCCGCTTATTCTTATGAACCGTTGCTAAATCCATAACCAACCCAGTTGTTTAACCCATTCTCTACAAATTCATTGTTGGGAATTTGTTGGGCTCTCACTACAAAAAGTTGGTATCTGGCCCAACAAATTTGAACCCTACAGTTACGATTTTACCTTCAGGGTGTAAAATTACCCTTTTGTCTCTAAATGAGGTTAAATACAGGTTATAAAATTAGGTGTCTACAAAAGTGTAAGAATAAAAGCCTTGTTTTTTTATTTTTTTTATTTTTTTTTCTCATTATTACTTGAGATAATTGTTAGCATAACCATGTTCACTATAATTTATAAATTTCCAACCCTAATGAAATTGTGATTCTATTTAAATAAATATGAATTACCTTATAATTTCTTAAATAAATTATATACTTAAAAAAATAACAATTTTATTTATAGATATCTAAAAAATTTAACTAAGATTTAGGATGTTAGAAGTCAAGCTACTTTGCCATTTCATATATATATATATATATATAGGCTCGGTTCAAGTTACATCTGATATAATTCTAAACAATGTTACACAACCCATAACTTGTTTTAGAATTCATATTTTGAGAACTCACATGGTAAATAACATCTGATTGGTATGAAAATTGTCATGTATGTTCAGCACATATTGAACATGTAATTCAATGGTGAGATTCTTAAAATATGAATTTAATAACAAGTTATTGGGTGGTGTAACACTATTTAGAGTTACACTAAGTGTAACTTGAACCTAACTCATATATATAAAATTTGGATAAAATTTTTAAGGATTAAAAAAATAATAATAATATTCAAGATTTTTAAAAAATTTTAGGTTACCCTCCCCTCCCCCACCCTGGTCTCTTTGATCCTCTGCCACTATATCCACCTATGATATTGTCCAATTACAATTTAATTTTACAATCTTTCAATTTTTACATGTTACCCATAAGATGACTAAAATGAAATCAATAGAATTCCATTCAAATTAGAGTTTTAGATTTATTTTAAAAAATTTTACGGGTGAAAATGCAGTAATTGAAAAGTTTGTGAGACTAAGTTGTAATACACACAAACCAAAAGGGAATAAATAATTTGTTCACAAAATGCAAATTTGTTGCATTTTATTCCAAATTATAGGGTGTTAAATATAACAATAAAAAAGTTTATGACCTAAGTACTCCAATTTCTTTTGAACTCTTTAGTCTCATGCCTTTGTAAAGCAAATCATGAAAATGAAAGTCACTCTACATTCAATTTTTAAAAGGAATGTGGAATAAGTGTAACATTGGATTAATTGTTATTATTGTTTTTTCCGAAACAAAATTGAATAATTAAGTTAACACAAGCATTGGTTCTAGGATGAAACTAAAAAGCTACAAATTATTTAGAAACAATATTAATTTGTTCTTAACTTTATTTAGCCTCTTCTTCATATAAAAAAATTAAAAAAAAAAAACCTTTCCTTTTTGTATCTAGTTTTAAATAACCTTGTATTGAACTTTATTTTAGTCTCTCTAGTTTTCAAATTCAACCACACACCACCTATCTAGAGTTATATATATATATATATATATATATGGATTGAATTCAAGTTACACATGGTGTAACTCTAAACAATGTTACACCACCCAAGAACTTGTTAATGAATTTATATTTTGAAAATTCCATCGTTGGATAACATGTTTTATATTTTCTTAGCATTTATGCTAATTTTCATATCAATTGGATGCTATTTACCATTCGATCAAAAAGCTCATCTTTTATGCATTATTTTAAACTATAAAAACTTGAGTTTATATAATTGATAGATAATGTAGGGACTGAGTTTGAGCACTTCTGGCTTTGGATGAGTGGACTCAAACCCAACTAGCCCAATGCAATGAATTTGTAGAGAATGGGTTTAAGAACTAGGCCTTAGCGCATGGACAACGGTTAGTATGGCTTGCATGGAAATCAAACATGGATGAACTGAGGTTAAGAAAGTTCGTTCTCGGCACAGTCCGAGGAGCTCTTCTCTAATTAATGAATAAGAGTCATTACAGGAATTCTCCAGCCCCCTCTCTATAGGGGGTTTCTCTTATTATATAGTCCTCCTTCATTGATCTCCGCCTTCCACTTGTTGATCATCCAAGCTTATACCTGAGTGCCTATCCCATCAGCCGCCTTTCCAAGCCTCCTGTGAGTTACAGTAACCAAAACAGCACTGTTCAGAGGTCATTTCCTCATTAATGCGGCCAGGGTGTCAGTTGCGGGCATTTAATGTGGAGGTGATAGTTTTTCCCTAGGATGCTCTAGGAGGCTACCCCGGATGACTTACTGCCCTTCCCTTCTATGATCGGCTGTCTGAGGACAGGAGCCTCCTCGGCAATGTCTCTTTGGCAACTTGGGCCCTTTACTTTCATTCTCAAACACTTCTATCTCCTCGGCGTGGGCCTTGGGCCCAATATAAAGTGGGCTTAGGTTGCCGAATTCTTAGGCCCCACAATAGCCCCTCAAAATCCTGCTGTCCGGCTCCTCGGTCGGGGAGGAGGGTTTTGATATCCTTGGGCCTATGTCATGGCTGGTCAAGTCTTGTCCTCCTTGAGTACCAGAGCCCTTTCACCTGCCTAAGGCGCGTTCCTAGCGCTTCGGTATAGGGAGCACACCCGCATTAAATTCTGGCAACTCTGTGCTTCCCACGTTTAATGATGTGATGACAATCAAACGGTGGGGATCTTTTCGACTTTATGGGCGGGAAAACCCACACGGTTACTCTTAACTGGGGGTATAAATACCCATTTGAACTGATTTGCCTCTTTACTTTTGCATTCAAGAGCTCTTGCGCACATACCCCGAACTGGGTCAAATCTCTAACCGATCTTACGTCTCTTTTCAACATAAAAAACCGGCCCGAGGAGCCTTTCCTCATTTCTGTAAGTTCTCCTATCTCTCTCTAAGTTTCTTTTCCCCTTATTCCTCATTTTCCTTCGTCTTTCCTTGAGTTTCTTAGCCGTTCCTAGGAATGGGTAGATTTAAAAAGTTGGTTGAGTCTGAAGAGGCGATGGAGAAGTTCATCGCAGATCACAGGATACCTAGTAATGTGGGTTTAAGATACTGTGAAGAGGGAGTGGTATATCAAGAGGGAGGAGGGTGAAGTAGTGGTTCCCATAATTGCCTTCCTCGAGGGCGGTATGAGAATCCCCATGGGGCCGGTGATAAAGGACTATCTTAGACACTTTAGACTAGCTCCTACCCAGTGCGCCACCAACGAGTTCAGGATCCTGGGTTGTGTGGACGCCTTGAAAGAGAATATGGGGCTGAGGTTAATCCACCACGATGTAAACTGGTGCTACAACCTCCAGCACCTAAAGGGTAAGTCCTATTACATGAAGACAAGGGAGGATAGGGTTTAGCTTATCCAATGCCTCCCTGAGTCCAGTAAGGGGTTAAATAAGGACTTTCTCATTCTGTCTGAAGAGTGGCACGACGGCCTTCACTGCCCGACCGTAGAGGGGACACCAGGTGAGGTACTTAGAGTAAGAGAGGGTCTAGTATTTGCTGTCATCATGGCCTGCTTTATTTGGTTGCTAACAAGAACATGCTTCCTTTTCTGCAGATCCACATGCTTTTGAGCCCCATTTTCACTTAGTCAACAGGGCAGATCTGGAAACGGTTCTCAGGGCCGAGATCTTTGTGAACAAGGCTGACAATCAAGTTAAAGTAGCTCACAAGATCCTCGGATACGATCTGATCCAGAAGGCGTTCTCGGCGCTGAAGTACGTGGTTAGGGCCAAAGATCCTCGGCTTTACAAAATCACTGTAGCCGAGCACGGGTTCCTGCTTCCTGAGGGATCCCCTATTTCGAAAGGCATTCCGTCGACAAGCCTTTCTTCGTCCCATCAGGCTGCGGAGGGCGAGGGAGAAGGTGTAGAGAGAGAAAAAGAAGTCAATCCGCCCGAAGATCTCTCTGGTGACTTTGCCGATCCCAACCTGATCGAAGCGGACATATTATCAGAGAGAATTCATTCTCAGGTCAAAATGGGTTTCAAGAGGAAGCTCCAAACTAGCCTGTTCGATCTGATTAAGGGCCAGCCGGGGAAGGATGTGCCAGAGGGGTCTCATTCCAAGCTTCCTCCTTTTCCTCCCAAGTCTCAGCCTGCTCAGACTAGGTCCTCTGTCCAACCTAAGCTTTCACCTCCTCCTCCTCAGCCAAGCCTGCCACCAAGGCCCGAGCCCTCCGATCCTAAACAGAAGAATGATAAAGGCAAGCAACTCATAGGGGCTGAAAGATCTTACTCCCTCTAGGAAGAGGATGAGGCTACCCTCGAAGCGGGCAAAGACCGGGCATCAGGGCTAGGATAAAGAAGTTGATACTCGGCTTGAGCCCCAAGCTTGGCTCCCTACGCCGATGCTCCACGGGGCTCCCTTGATGGACAACGCCTCCCTCAGGGGCTTCCAAGGAGGCGAGGGCACCCATGTGGCCGATGCGCTAGAAAGGTCCTTGCTGCTGTCAACTGATATGGCCGAGCTGAGGAACTTGAGGAGGCAGGAGGTGGTCCTTAGTCTCAAGAAGTACCTGGGCATGGTAAAACTTTTGACACTTGTGCTTTCATTGATATTTGCTCTTCGGTTCCCAACTTATTGTGAACTTGTTTCATTTCGTAGGCTGTCCAGGCCACTTTTAGGTTGGAAGAGGTGGACGATAACTAGAGTAGGGCCCTGAATAATGAGCGTGATAGGCGCCTGGAAGCTACTTGGACCCTTAAGATCTCCGAGTCCGATCTCACGAAGGCTATGGAGGACCTTAAGGAGATGACAAGGGCCAGGGATAGCGCTGAAGCAGGCCTAGCGATCACCCAAAAGCAGGCTTAGGACCAAACGAAGCGCTTGCTCAAGACGGAGGAATAGCTGACGATTGCCAAAGAGTAAATCGCAGAGTTGAAGAAAAAGGCAACTGAGGCAGAGAGAGCCAAGAACGTTGCAGAATTTGCTCGGGATGAGGCCTTACGAGCTAAGGTAAAGGCAGAGTTTGCCAATGAGGAGGCTCAGGCCTCTAAGGAGGTGGCCGAGGAGGAGGCTTATGCCTCGAGGGTGTTTGAGACGGAAGTTGCCCTCAAAGCTCAAGTCCTTGGGGTATGTAGGCTCTACTGCTCCCAGATTTAGAATGAGGCCCTCAGACAAGCTGGAGTTGAGGCCTTATCTGACCTGTGGAAGGTGGAGAATGTGTACTACCCACCGGCCATCCGTGAGGCTATTCCACCTATCTCTGAGGAAGTTGGTACTACTCCAAGTGAAGCTGCTTTGGCTATTACTACTTCTGATGAGCCTGGCAAGAAAGCTGAGCATCCTGAGGTAAAGGAGACATATGAGGGCCCTGACCAGGAAGCGCTCCAAGATGCTACAAGGCCCTCTTCTGAAGCCCAGGCCCCTGATACTGAGGAGGCATCTCTTCCAGCTGATTCTCTGCAGGTTGCTCCCCCACCTGAAGGCCCTAAGGATCCGGAGATCCGTTCTACCCAGCTCCCCAAGGAAGGACCTAAAATAAAGTTGAAAGAAGTAGCCCTCCTTGGCTGGCTCCAGTTGTATTTTTGCTTGGTCTTTTTTTTTTTTTTTTTTTTTTTTGAACATTGTAATGCAATCACTACTATGTAATTTCTATGAACTTAATGAAGCGTGCATCCTATTTCCTTTATTTACCCTGTTTATCTTTTCACTTGCGCAATTCTTACTCTAACTGTGCTTGGGCTGACCATGGCGATAATTACAACAATCATAAAACTATTTATACAAACTGAGACCCACCTATCCTTTGTTTTTTATTTAAAATCAGAATAAATGAAAGTCACCAGATCCTATGGTTCTTTAACGGACATTTAAACTCATGTAGAACAACCCTCTAGGTGTGGGACAAACAAAAGCCATGTCTATGACACCCTAAAACGCTTTAAGTGACGCTCTTGGGCTTAACTCCGAGATTTTTATTACGAGAAAGGTCATCGTTGTCTGCGATGATCATAACGAGCGTCAAAGTAGTTAACTAAATTAGGCTAGCTTGCTCATAGACTTTGTTTGATACTCAGACAAGTACTGCACAGTGTTAATTCTACCAAAGCAGGTGATCCGAGGACCAGGCAAGACCTTGTCTCTGTCTAGCACCTAGGTTCTTCTTAAAGTAATTAGTTTCCCCATAGGTTTGAGTCCGAGGACCATGCAAGACTTTGGTTTTGTCTAGCACCTAGATTCTTCTTGAAGTAACTAGTTTCTCTATAGGTTTGAGTCTGAAGACCATGCAAGACCTTGGTTCTGTCTAGTACCTAGGTTCTTCTTGAAGTAACTAGTTTCCCCATAGGTTTGAGTCCGAAGACCATGCAAGACCTTGGTTCTGTCTAGCACCTAGATTCTTCTTGAAGTAACTAGTTTCCCCATAGGTTTGAGTCTGAGGACCATGCAAGACCTTGGTTTGGTCTAACACCTAGATTCTTCTTAAAGTAATTAGTTTCCCCATAGGTTTGAGTCCGAGGACCATGCAAGACCTTGGTTCTGTCTAGCACCTAGTCTTCTTGAAGTAACTAGCTTTCCCATAGGTTTGAGTTTTAGGACCATGCAAGACCTTGGTTCTGTTTAGTACTTAGTCTTCTTGAAGTAACTAGTTTCCCCATAGGTTTGAGTCCGAGGACCATGCAAGACCTTGATTCTGTCTAGTACTTAGATTCTTCTTGAAGTAACTAGTTTCCCCTATAGGCTTAAGTCCAAAGACCATGCAACACCTTGGTTCTGTCTAGTACTTAGTTTTCTTGAAGTAACTAGCTTCCCCATAGGTTTGAGTCTGAGGACCATGCAAGGCCTTGGTTCTGTCTAGCACTTAGATTCTTCTTGAAGTAACTAGTTTCCCCATAGATTTGAGTCTGAGGATTATGCAAGACCTTGGTTCTGTCTAGTACTTAGATTCTTCTTGAAGTAACTAGTTTCCCCATAAGCTTGAGTCCGAGGACCATGCAAGACCTTAGTTCTGTCTAGTACTTAGTCTTCTTGAAGTAACTAGCTTCCCCATAGGTTTGAGTCCGAGGACCATGCAATACCTTGATTCCGTCTAGTACTTAGTCTTTTTGAAGTAACTAGTTTCACATAGGTTTGAGTTCGAGGACCATGCAAGACCTTGGTTCTGTCTAGTACTTAGTCTTCTTGAAGTAACTAGTTTCCTCATAGGTTTGAGTTCAAGGACTATGCAAGACCTTGGTTCTGTCTAGTACTTAGATTCTTCTTGAAGTAACTAGCACTTCACCATTATTGCTTAGAGTGAAGGGACTTGTCCTCAGCGTTGGAAAGCTTGCCCCTAGAGTGACGATGGCCTTGCGTTCGCTTTGCCAATGAGGGGTCTTTCCTCAGGCTGGGCCCTTGGCCCGACATTGACCTGGACATGGGCGGCCCGGCCTTCCACCCGCGCGTATGACTGTAGCTCCATTGCGCCAGCTTTTCGCCACTTCTAATTATGAGGAGTCTTTTGGCTATTCAAGTTGCGTGCCTGGCGATTCGGTAAGCGAGGCGCACCCTCATTAATATCTTTGTGGATTAACGTAGATCCATCGGTTGGTAGGTTCTTCGAAAATTGGGCGGGGTTAATACCGCTTGTAATTCTTCCTTTGAATTTCATGCGGATTAATTTCCACCAGCCTTCACCTTCTATATAAGGCGCTCTGGGGGAATCGTTCTCTCACATTTTATAAATCCTTGAGTTCAACAAGAGCTTCAAGTTCTCCACCTTCTGGGCATTTCTAAGGACCTTGCCAAGATTGTGATCAAGGCTTAGGGAAATGGGATGGCCCTGGATAAGGGCAAGGGTAAGGAAGCCAAGCCCCCTTCAAAAGCCGAAGATACCGCTCCGACCCTGGACGACGCGGTGGAGGCAAAGGGAACATAGGCCAAAGACGTTCCTTCCTTTCAACCGAGGAAGAAAGAGGGCCCTCCTCCTTCAGCCGAGAGTCGAAGCGGGCATAGATAACATTTTTCTCCAATACACGGACTTGCCTGCCCTTCAAGCTGGTAGTGATTCGCATCCAGTTTACTTGCTGATGGAGGTTTGTAAGATGGCGGAACGGTTGAAGCCCCAGGGTTGCCGCCTCCAATGCTTAATTATCATGAAGCTGGGAGAGAATCAAGGGAACATCTTGGGATGGAGCTGTCAGGTGCTTCCGCTTCTTCTCCTTTCTCATCGCCGGTTCCACCCATATTGGCTCCACCGCTGTTGGTAGCCTTAAAACAAGCCTACCTCGGCCTCTCTTTTTATAGTTAGCTTTAAAACAAACCTGCCAAAGGCTCTGTTTTTATAGTTAGCTTTAGAACAAGCCTACCTAAGCTTCTGTATTTATAGTTAGTTTTAAAACAAGCCTGCCTAAGATTTTGTATTTACGATGTACTTTTCCCTTTATTTAATAAAGAAGTGGCTGTACTTTTTACTTACTTTACTTTCTGAATATTTTGTTTCGTTGCGATAATCGCTTTATGAGTGAGTGTGTTGTTGTTTTCCCCTCCCATTGGACTTGGCGTTGGTGTTGTTGGTGGTAACAAAAAATTGTCACCCTAACCTTAACAAAACCGACGGCAGCATTCAGCCGCTAACTTTAAATGAGCTAATAATGCAAGAACAATCAGGAACATAACGGCATGCCTTACACCGTAGGCCTCACAATCATCAAAAAATGTTGCTAGTGCGCGTTGATTTTCCCGAGGCAGGAGGTCCGAGGACCCGGCCCGGTTCAGGTTCCGTTTAACCACAACAAAAGATTTCAGGATATCAATATGTTCCTTCCAGGCTATCAAACCCACGAGAACCAGCCTTTCGGTAGGGGTACGGGGCGTATACTTGACGTCAAGAGCCCCTAGGGCTGTCCCTCATTTAGCAATCCTCCCCGCGTAGTCAGTACTTCGAAGTATATGCTTAAGCGGAGGCTGAGTTATGGCACAACTACGTGTACGTTCTTGGAGATAAAAGGGGAGCTTTTGTTTGGCCTGCACTACTGCCAAAATGATCCTCTTCAAGGACCTTTGCTGATGGGAGCTCGATTCTACCATGATTGACCGTTGCACGCACTGAAGCACAAGTTCTTCCCACAGACAGCGCCAATTGTAGGGATTGAGTTTGAGAACTTCTGGCTTTGGATGAGTGGACTCAAACCCAACTAGCCTAATACAATGAATTTATAGAGAATGGGTTTAAGAACTAGGCCTTAGCGCATGGACAACGGTCAGTATGGCCTACATGGAGATCGAACAAGGATGAACTGATGTTAAGAAAGTTTGTTCTCGGCACAATCCGAGGAGCTCTTCTCTAATTAATGAATAAGAGTCATTACAGGAATTTTCCAGCCCCCTCTTTATAGGAGGTTTCTCCTATTATATAGTACTCCTTCATTGATCTCTGCCTTCCACTTGTTAATCATCCAAGCCAATACTTGAGTGTCTGTCCCATTAGCCGCCTTTCCAAGCCTCCTGTGAGTTGCAGCAACTAAGACAGCACTGTTTAAAGGTCATTTCCTCATTAATGCGGCCAGGGTGTCAGTCGTGGGCATTTAATGTGGAGGTGACAATTTTTACTTGGGATGCTCTGGAAGGCTGCCCCTGATAACTTACCGCCCTTCCCTCCTATGATCTCGGCTGTTCGAGGACAGGGGCTTCCTCGGCAATGTCTCTTTGACAACTTGGGCCCTCTACTTTCATCCTTGAACACTTCTATCTCCTCGGTGTGGGCCTTGGGCCCAATATAAAGTGGGCTTGGGCTGCCTAATTCTTAGGCCCCACAGATAACATGACTATTGATTTTTTATTAACTTGAAATTTTGCAAGTATGGAGAATATACAAAGATCATATAATCCAAAGGTTGATTTGTCAAAAATCACATCTAATAAAAAAAATATTGATTGGTGTAATATTGCTTAGAATTATAACAAGTGTGCTTAGAGTTACACTAGGAGTAACTTAAACCCAACCATATATGAGACTATAGTTTATTTTGAATTATTTAAATATAGACTATAGTACTTACATGCCACACAACAGTTTTTTTTTTTTTTTTTTGAAACAACGGTTTTGTTAGATATGTTGGCCGATAGGCCCGTTCCATCTTTTATAGGTAAAGTACAGTTTTTTTATGAAAAAGGAAAAGAAAAGAAAAGGCAACCGCAGCATGATTTGTTATATTTTATATATAATATTTTTGGCAAATATTATATTTTCCATCTTTTATTGGTTGAGTAAGTGCAGTTTTTTCATAAAAAAGGAAAAAAGAAGAAAAGAAAAAAAGCAGGTGCAGTTCGATTTGTTATATTTTTGATCTGATACTTTGGTTAAACTTCTATCAAAGACAATATTCCTCTTCCGTACAATAATACATGGATTTCATTTTATTTCTCTATAGTCTTTACCATTCCGAAACCCATAACATTTAGTGATTTATCTTTTTACTATTCTCTACATAATTTTCTTCTCTCTCTCTCTCGCAGCTTTGTATGCAAATAGTTTCTATTTCTGGAATACAAGGTTGGGCTAATAATTTGGTTCGAACTTTGAAGCAAAGGGTCTGATAACCTAATATCTGGGAAAATGACGAGGAGGAAAATTCAGATTAAGAAGATTGACAGCACGACGGCAAGGCAGGTGACATTCTCAAAGAGGAGGAGAGGACTTTTTAAGAAAGCTTTTGAGCTCTCTACTCTCTGCGATGCTGAAATTGGTCTCATGGTCTTTTCTGCTACGGGAAAGCTCTTTGAATACGCCAGCTCAAGGTTTCAATCTCTTTCTCACACTTCTTTCTACTTACAGAAAAACCCTTTTTATTTTCTCCTTTTTTTGACTAGAGAGAAAAACCCTTTTTTCTATCTATAGAAATATATGTCATTGTCCATTACTTGATCGCTTTGTTCATGCATTCACTATGATTTTATGATTTCTAAGGTGTGTGTGTGAGAGAGTGAGAGACCCAACTGCTCAAAATAAAGATCCTTTACTAAATTACTATGTAACATTAAAAAAGAAACAAATAATTTAAAAAATTGTACTATGTAGCATCAAATCAAGAAATGAAAGAGTACTGCAAAATCTTATGGTTTCTGTCTAAAGAAAAGGGAAAGGAAAAAGAAAAATGGAAAAAAAAGAAAGACAAATAAACACTTTTCTTTTTTTGGTAAACCAAGTAAACAGTTTGCAATTCTTACCTTGAAGGGTTTAACGTCTTGTTTTGAAGTTCTATAAGTGGGTTATTTTGTCTTTGAATATTGCTAATTATTGCCTATTAATTAGCTTATAGTCTAATGTTTTATTTACCCTGAGTTGTAGAGTTGCACTTGCTTATTGTAAAACTTCAATTAGCCACTTCAACTCTGCATTTAATGTTTGATTTCTCCCAAAAAAGAAAAGAAAAAAGAACTCTTCCCTTAAATAAATTCCAACACAAAAGTGAGCTCTGATCTCGTTAAATAAATTCTCTTCCTATCTTCTATAGTAATATCACATATGTACATGTTAAATCCACTTAGTTGTAGTGTTCTTCCACTAGCAAATAACACCATTAGGCTTACATTGCAAGTGTATGATGAAAGTTCAAAGAGTGTGCAATATACAAATTGAAATTGTCAAGAAGTCTTGATTGAGAAAAATGAAAGAAATTACTTTACTATACATGAAATATATAAGCATTACAAGAACTACGACAACAACAAAAATAACTAAGCCTTACTTTAAAGTTTAGAATCGGTTATGGATCCTCAAAAGTAACTAAGCCTTATTCTTAAAATTTAAGGATCAGTTATGGATTTTCAATAAACTAGTTAGAGTTGTTGGAAAAACATTGGTGGGTGGGTCTTTCGCCACACACACACACACACACACACAGAGTAAAAAAACTCTTAAATAATTGTATTTATCTTTTTTCACACTTTTTAAAAATTGACAGGTGCATGAGGTATATATACTCCATGTCCAACAATAACTTCCTTGTGTTTATTATATAACTCCAAAAAAAAAAAAAAAATCTCTATAGATTCATTATGTAAGCTTGCCTTATTATTTTATGTATCTTTAACTCTTCAACTAACTCATTTTCATAAATAAAATATATTTTCATAACAAAATTATGTTTAACTTTCAACACCTCCTCTTAAACTTAATTTTTGATCCTCACAAATTAGGCTCTCATCTTGTAGAAGGTGTCATAGTTTAGTGGCTTGGTGAAGATATCTGCACCCTAATCATGTGACTTCACAAACTCAAGTGGAATTTCCTTTCTAGCAATACATCCTCAAATAAAATGATACTAGGTATCCATGTGCGTGCTTTGGTTATGAAAGACTAGGTTCTTTAGAAGAGCTAGTGTCAAGTTATTGTCCACAAATATCTTCGTAGCTTTTGCTTGCAACATTTGAAACTCCTTCAACAAATTTCTAAGCCAAATTGCATGACAAACACTAGAGGTAGTAGCAACATAAAGTCACAATTGGTTGCTTCTTGGAAGTCCATGCAAATGCAATATCACCCATATAGAATACAAACCCACTATCACTCTTTCTATCATCAGTGTCCCCATCCTAATCACTATTGCTGTAGCCAACAAGTTTAAACTCTTTAGAGGGTGAATACAATAGTCCAAAATCTAGTGTACCTTTTATATAGCGAAGA
Organism: Quercus glauca; assembly: GCA_023736055.1. Taxonomy (NCBI): domain Eukaryota; kingdom Viridiplantae; phylum Streptophyta; class Magnoliopsida; order Fagales; family Fagaceae; genus Quercus; species Quercus glauca. The sequence goes on from CM043325.1 coordinate 29,331,421, forward strand.
ATTTTCTTGGTTGTCTTCAAATGAGTCATAGTTGGTACTTCTATGTTGCAACTAAGAAGTCCAGCGCCAAAGAGAATGTTTGGTCTTGTGCATATTAGCTACCTCAGACTTCCAACCAAACTCTTGAAGAATGTTTGATTTACCCTCCCTCTATTGTCATGCTTTGACAAATTCACTCCACATTCCACAAGAGCACTAACTAGTTTGTAATTTGGCATCTAAAATTTCTTGAGGATCTTATGTTAGGAATCTCATATTTATTCTAATATCCTAATACTTCTTATAGGTCCATCCCTTCAATTAGTACATAGTCCCAAGATAGGATTGAGTTAGTTAATTAATTACACATGTTGTTATAGAATAGAGTTAGTTAGAGCTCTTGGCATATGTAACACTATAATCATACGGGTTAATTGGTGAGAGCAAACGCTATATTAATAAGCCAGTAGGAGTAAGCCATGTGTGGCCAACAAGATAAGAGCTTGGATTTTATAAATATTTGCATGTTACCTTAATATGTAACTTAAAAAAAAAAAAAAAAAAAAAAAAACTTATTTCTTGCTTAGTGCATTTCCTTTATCTCTTAATATTTCTTTATGGAGAGAGACTACCTCGAATTATGTAAACTCACTTGCATTTCCTATTCATTTCCATACACTTCCCACCTATCTCGCTTAGGAACCATCAGGGTCCTAACAAATGGTATTAGAGCCATTGATCTTGAAATGACCAAATTTGTTGCAACTCATCAAGCTTTCATTGAGTTTACATTCAAAGGTGGAGATCCTTTTTGGCGGTTGTAAGTTTTTAGACCCCTTAAAACACAAGTTAATTAACCTAGATATTTAGCCAAGTGATTACTTAGGTAAATTATTCAAAACTAGGTTAACACAAGTATATCATATCATATCAACAATGCGGAAAATAAAGAACACAACGATATGATAACCCAGGAAAACCAAACCGGTAAAAAACCTAGGGAGGATTTAACCTAGCTATTCTCAAGGTAAAACAGATCCACTATGAAAGAATTGAAGTTTTACAATAGCAACTTAGACCACTAACATCCTATTACTACCTTGAGTAGAAAACTTATTACCACGACTACATGATAGCTCCGAGTCCACGGACTACTTCTTTCTTAGATTCACAGCAACCACAAGTACTCCCACTTATGTTTTCTTTAAGTTCTTTATGCAGCAATTAAAGCGATCACCAAGCTCTCGACATCAATCTTCATTTTGATAACCCTAAGTGTGTATGAAGGCAAACGCCTCTAGATCTCACAAGAGATTCACACACACAGCATATCAACAACCTCAAAACGTGGCTAGGGTTTTTTCTTTTATACTTAAAGCAAAACATAAAACCCTACACGTCATATGGGCTTGGGCTGAGTTGGAAAATTTTGCAGAAAAACAATCTGCACGAGCTTCGATCGATCAAGTCTAATTTTCGATCGATCGAGCCTTGCAAAAAGTGAACAGTAATTTTCTGCAATTACTCGATTTCAACTTTACAATAAACATACTTTGAGCAGCCTAAATCTAGAATCTAAGTTTTGATCATGGTTTGCCAACATTACATATTGAAATTCTAAAACATTTAGATCCTAAATCCTTAGAACCTAACAGTGGCTTCCCAAGCTCTATGAATTCTTTGCTCTAGAAAACACGCCACCACATCTCATATTTTTCATTGCCTCTTATTACATGTAAGGAGAGGCGGGGAATATTTTCAAGATGTGCAGGCATCAGGATTATGTACAAATTGGGTGGATTTCATATGCGCTACCAGACAAGTTTTGAATGCCAATCCTTGATGCATCAAAGGAGATTATCACTCAAGAATCCAAGATGCAAAAGTCTGTGAATTTCATGCTGGAGGACTTAGAACCAGTTCTTAATACATCAATAAAGGCTGCCAGTCAAGAGTTCACGATTCAAGAATCAGAAATTAAAGTGTCAGTGATTCAATAATCAAAGATGCAAGAGCCAACAATTCCAATGGTTCAAGAATCAAATGAGGGCTCAAGGATTCAAGAACATTCCAAGGTCTATAGAAACAATAAGACCTTGAAGATTGAAGAACCATTGAAGGCTCAAGAATTTGAGTGGATTTTGAAAATACATGAGACCACTAGTCAAAGAGAAGTGTATGAATATGGCAATCAAGATGTCACTAAGATATTGGTACATTGGAAGATTTCCTTTGATGATGATGCCAAACATAACAACACCTTGTGGAATGAAAGGGAGGGGATGTTAGGAATCTCATATCTGTTGTAATATCCTAATACTTCTTGAAGTTCCATCCATTTAATTAAAAGTTAGCCCCAAGATAAGATAGAGTTAATTAGTTAGTTGCACATGTTGGGATTAGGATAGAGTCAGTTAGAGCTATTGGCACATGTAACACTATAACCACACAGTCGGTGAAAGCACATGCTTAATTAGTAATCAAAAGGATAAAGCCATGGGTTATGATAAAGCCATGTATGAAAATGGATGTGAATTGTAAGCACTTAACTCTTCCTTATTGCATTTCCTTTCGCTCTTAATATTTCTCTATGCCTTTAAGTCAATTCACCTCCAATTCACATCCATTTTCAAACACTTCCCACCCATCTCCTTTAGGAACCAACAGGTTCCTAACATCTCCTTAGCACATCCTTCTTGGGAAATGAATATCACATCTTCCATTTGCTTCGTAAGCCAAATATCTGTCATTTTGAACTCCTTAGTTGGTCCTTTCTTGAAGTCCTCAAACTTACTTGGATTGTTTCTTATAAAAATCAAATCATTTATATACAAACAAACAATCAAGATCCCGCCATTTATCACTCTTCTTTATTACCTTGATCTCTTCATCCATTTCTTATCTTGCACAACTTCTTTAATTCTTTTAGGTTCGCAATTAGCAAACAGATAAAAGAGCATTAGATCATCTATATTCTCCATTGAATCATAGAGATCCTGTAGATTTCTCATTCATCTTGGTCACTTGCTTTTAGTGATGATTACGAGGATGGAATTTCATAAATGGGAGATTTTGGTGATGGAGGTGGAGCATCGGCTCTTCTTTAACTTTATTCAAATGCTCTTCCTCTTCAAGTAATGGAAAGAAATGAAATTTCTCTTCTTCTTGGGTGTTCCAATTTCACATACCTTCTTCATCATAATCCACATCTTGATTGACAATTAATTTTCCTGTGCTCGGATTTTTAAGCTTATAGCCTTTAGAGCTTGGATCATAGCAAATGAAGACATAATTTTTGCTCGCCTTATCTAGCTTGGACCTCTCTTGATCTAGTACATGTGGATATTCTAAGCTCCCAAAATAGATTGCATAATCAATTGCTTCATTATAAAGTTCTTTAGGCATTCTCTTGCTCTTCAATATGTCTTTAGTCATCAATTCTTGGAATATGACCAGATAATTTGATAATAATTTGGTTCATGGTGCGGCTATTAACGCAGATCTATCAAGTGCCATCCTCCTTTGGCATGAGTAAGGTCAGTACTACACAAGGAGTCATGTTTTCTCTAATATATCCCTTCTTCAAAATCTCCACGAGGACCATAACTTGCCTATTCAATTCTTCATGCACCTTTAGATTAATTAGATAGTGCACTTTGTTAGGTAGGCTTTAGAGTATACGAACAAGCTTCCTTTTTTTCTTTAGCCACCAACATGTACACCACTCTAGTACTTTTATCTTATATTACAATTGGAAAAAATAAGAAAATTACTGCCCTCTTCTTTGACAGATTTAGGAGCTCTTTCCTTCTTAATTGGCAAAAGGACAAATTCAAACTTTCTAATTTTAAAGGAATATATATTAAAGGAATATACATTTCTATGGCCATCATGGATAGCATGCCCATCATATCGCCAAGGCTACACCAAAGGAGGAATGACTAACATCCATGGCAACAATATCGCACCAAATTTCATGCTTACAATTATTTCTCATTTCAAAGGAAACAAGATATCTTTAGTTACCTTTACCTCTTTACCTTTCTTAAACCATACTATTTGTTAAGGCTTTAATCTTCAACTTAATCTTGTCCACCATTTCTTGTGAACGATGTTCCCAAAAACTTCCTATCAATGTTAATGGAATATACCTTAACATTGGACTTGCAGGTGCACTTGAAGATGCTATGACCAAATCAACCCTCGTTTGAGTCAATTTTAGGAATTACAAGTATTCGACGGATCACTTAGCAATCACCTTCTTCAATTCAATCTCCCAACTTTGCATAACCCCATTATTATTAAATACAAGTTGAATGACATCATCAACAAACTCTTTGCCATTATCTTCGTGTAGAAGTCACACACATCTACCCTTTTCTTTGGACATTGCTTAGCTAGATGACCAATTTGGCCATACATAAAAACAAAAAAAAATTGTTGACCATGCATGTTAATAATTACCATAATTATCAAATTTTATATTTATAAAAAAAAAAAAAAAAGGAAAAAAAAAACATATTTTGTTATAGTTTTCTATAATCTACTATATATATAAAAACCAAAGTTTGACTTTTGGTTGACTTTGTAATATTGTGCCATAAGTTTTTGAGCCTTTACAATTTTATATGTTATTATTTTAGTATATATTTTAGTATATATTTTGTAATCATATTCTCTTTAGGACAAAGTTTGACTACAAATTTAATTGCAACCTTAGGCTTCAACTTCTTCTAAGAAACTAACATGCATGTGTGCAATGCACATGACAGGTATTGGTTGGGTTAAGTATAATTAAGTGAGTCATGTGTAAACAATAACACATGTCAGTGTTTTGGAAGAAGTGGAAGCATAAGAATGCAACTGAGATTGTAGCCAAACTTGGACACTCTCTTTAAATGATAGAATATTTAGTTCCTATACAATAATAATCACAATAAATATCTAATGCTAGAATATAGTTCTATACACAAATAAAATCATAATAAATGCTAGTTAATAACTATCATAATTTTCATATTTCATATTTACATTGTAAATAGAAAATAAAATAGAGAAAAAATATCATATATATTTTCATATGCATTTTAGCAGAGTTTAACTTTTGGTTAACCTCATAAAATTTTATCACATAAGTTTTTGAGTCCTTACAATTTGAACATCATTATTGTAATTTATATTTTTAATTTATTTTAAATTCTATTCTACATTAAAATCCTTCATTAGAATCTTGCCACATTAAATTTTCTTTAAATGATAGAATAAATAGTTCCATATACAAACATGATCATAACAAATTCCTATTAATAATTATCTAGATTATTAAATTTCATATTCGGAAAAAAAAAAAAAAAAAAACAGATAAAAGAAAATCATATTTTTTTTTAAAGATGATAAAGGAAGATTTGCATTTATTACCTAAAAAATATATAGAAATCCAAATTCACTAAAAGTTGGGTTACTGGTATATAGGAAACCCACAAATTTTCCTCTCAAAATATATATATATATATATATATATATATATATGTATATATATTACCCACAATTTTAAGAGCCTATATTAATAGTATTAGATATGCCTAAACATCATACTTGAAAGGATGTCCTAATGAAAGTATCTCTATTTTTTTTATATCATTTTAATTTTATTTCGGCTTTAATTATTTATTTTAAGAGTCTTTTAGGGTTTAATGATAAAATAAAATTATTATTCTTTGCTTGAAATCAAATTAAATTTTTTGTGCCACATAAGTTTCAAGTCATCTTATATGAAATCATACAGGAGTGCTCCATTATTTTGTAAATTGGCATGATATATTATATAAGGGTGCTGCATCACGTTCTAATGTGTGCATTACCTGTCATGTAACGTGCAGCATTAGGGAGTAAGAAAATTTAGTTTGTTAGGTTCTCAAAAATAATAAAAAACAAAAAATGATTTGTTAGTATCACTCAAATTTGGGGAAATAGAATTAACTTTAAACTCCATTTTAGAATTTCCATTGCTTAATACCCATAAAGAAGGAAAAAAAAAATACATTTAGAAAATAGCAAGAAATGTGAGAAAAGATCAATAGATTTTGATTTTAGGGAGAGAAAAAGGAAGAGAGAATATAAAAAATTATATGTAAAACAAAATTAGAAGATTTGGTTCACAATCTTAAAGTTTCCCCTTCATTCATTAAATCTTATGAAATATTTGGATATTTATTTGATTGTTTACTGAAAAAATAGTTTTGGGTATTGATTGTTCATATAGAGAAATTTTATCAATGATGCAATTTTTTTGGTAAAAAATGAGAAGGAAGGACTTTGTTTATCCTGTGTTGTTAGGTATTTTCGGATAAGTTGTCTACAAAAATTTTCTTAGTTAGAAGGTTTGCTGCAAAGTGATATAAGAAAAGCCAATGGCCAATTTTCAATTCAAAGTAATACTCTTTTTTAATTTCATGCATGATCTAGGACATAAACATGATTTACTTGGAACAACTCTCCATGCATAAGAAATAACTTACATTTCAAGACAAAATATACAAAGTAAAGGTTTAACCAAATATTTTAAAATCAGCTGACAAGACCTGTTCACTAGACTTTATATGGTTTTTATATATTTTTGTTAAAACATTGAAGTACCTTGAAAGGACTATCAACTCTAGGCAAAAGTAAGCAAGATATCCGACTAGAAAGCATTCTCCTAAAGATGAATCCACACCAAATCACCTTCCTTACAAGTTGATGGTTTTCTATGTTTGTTGGCTTACGTTTTTGGTACTTTTAAATTTGTTTGAGAAATCAGTCTTGAACATTTTCATGCAACTTCTTTATATATTTTACTCTGTCCTCAATGTCTCCACTAAACTATGAGTTGCAATTTTTATATGCTTAACTCTTTCCTCCTTATCTCCACTACAATGATTAGTAGCAAGCAGTAATTTCATGTCAATAGTATTAATAGAATTTTTGTTTTGAAGGGCAATAGGATTTTGACTATACACAACTTTAAATGGACTATAATTGGTAGTTTGGCTAGCAAACCGATTGTAAGCAATTCAACTTGAGTTAGAAGGATAACTCTCAGAAAATCACTTAAACTTTGACTAGCAACCTACGCCTGATCAATTTGAGGATGACAAGTTGAACTATGTTGAAGGTTAGTTGCGAACATCAATTACTAAAGGTTGTGCCCAAAATGGATTTTGAACTTAAGTTTCTTGATTTAATGACATACATAGTGTTTAAAATACAATGAAGTTTTACAATCTCTCAAAGGTAAAAATTAGTCACATGATAAGCATCTAAACTCTTGCTACATTACTTTTCGTCTTTGGAAAACCCACAACAATATTCATAGAGACATCTTCCCAGAGTGCCTGAGGAATTGGAAATGGCATGTACAACCCCGTATTTTGGCAATTGCTCTTGGGAAGAGAGAAGTCACCTTCTTTTGGGAAAGAGAGAAGTCACCTTCTTTTCAATGAGTTCAAATTCTTTTCAATTTCGAATGTCCATGCCTGAACCTTTTTTTAATCCCCATTAAAATGATGCCATTTTTCTGTGTCACCTTTTATATTTTTCATGTTATTGCGAGCTTGTTAGGAATAACCTTTTTCCTCCTTGGTTGGATAGTGTGTTGAAATGTCTCTCTCCTCCAAGGTTAAACCCTTCATAAGCTAACCATGCCAAACCCTCCCTCAAAGATTGCAATTTGAGACTTCAAAAAGAAAGTTCTAGGATATGGATGAAGCATGTATCTATAAGGAGAGTACATAACCAAATTCTTTGAAATATCAATGGGGGTACTGTAGCTGTGTATGTTCAAAACAAGACCGATGTAGGACATCATAGGGAAAGATATAGAGTACTCTAGTTTAGCCTTTTGAGATACTGTACTTAAAATGATCTGAAATTACCATTCAGTGATACAAAACCACAAATTGGCAAATTGGAGATCTTACCCCTAGTATCACATCAAAGGTGACACAGAATTCTACCATTCTGACAAGCATTACAGATAGGAAAATGGTAACATCAAGAGAGGACAAAAGTGTTTTCTCTTTTTTTTTTTTTAAAGAAAAAAAGAATTGCATTTACATGTTCCTAAATATAAGAGACTTTACCATCTAAGCAAGGCTAGTTACATAATTCTTAATCAAGGACTACAGACAGACAGGATAACCACTTAAGTTTCAATTGATGATAATTCCATGACTGGAATGATGAACATGATCAAATGTTGGAATAACCTAGCTGTGAAGATATTTGATGGGCAAGACTAGCATTAGCAAGCCAACAAGTGATGTCATGAGTGACTTGACTTTGAATAAAAATCTCTAATTACTAATTAAACCACAATGAAAATAAGTAGCATAACTTAGTCAATTAACAAGATTTCTTTCAAATTTGATAAGTACTATGTTAGTTTCAGTATTGATCTTATAGTCACATTAATTAGGATCGTGATAATAACATGGTCTTTGCCATCATAATTGTGCTCTTTACAGTGCATTAGTGGGACTTATCAACTTGTCTTTGATTGTGGTTGTTAAGAATTGCAATTAACCAGATAAGGCATTTTCAAAAGGAATTTCAATGTAGTTAATGTTAAAAATTTTAGCAACATTAATTTAAATAACAAGAAGTGCATACCTAGATGTTTAGGATTTTGTAGGATTTCATGATGAACTGTCATGGAAAACTAATATCACAAGTCTTGTGAAGTCTTACTTTGAATTTTCAAGTATCTTTTCAATCTTTAAAATTTCCAAAACTAAAAAAGTATGCAAGCAGTAATTATGTAACATTTTAATGCAATAGCTTGAAACAAATCCAAAAGTCTAAGTAATTTTATTTGATGCCTAAAAAAATTAGAAATTTACTAAATAAGTAAGAAATTAATATGATGTAGAACACGGTAGGAAAATAAGAACAAGAGAATAAACAAGACAAATACTAGGCTTCACCACCATGAATTTGCGTGCAAGCCCTAGACATCACCATTCACCACCAAACAAAGAGAAAGCCATCATTCTCAAATTATCAAATTATTCTTATTCAAATTGTACTACCTTTCACGACTACAAAAGTACTAGTTCAATAGGGTTTAGGTATTACACCAATATGGAAAATGCCTAATCAAATCCCTTAAAACTAAATTCAAAATTTAAAGTCAAAAACAAAATTATTTTCACATTCGGAAATAAAATCTTAGATGGTTTTAATGCTCCCTCTATCATACTTTCGTGTTTGAAGAAAACTCGACCTTGAGTTTTGAAGAAGAGAAGGATTAGAACTATAGTATGCAATGCTTGCCACAATATGGGAACCACATCTGGGAGCACGTAGAATAACAAAGCTTTGCATCCATCATGTCATGATACTCTTCGGAAATGAGAAAATCAATGTTTAAAATCAACACAATCTTCTCTTGAATCACCATCGTATCCACTTTCTCCACTTCATCAAGATGTTTATCTCCATGCACCATATAGGACTGATTATAGCATATTCAATAAATTCCACAACACATTATGCGCACCCTCAAAATTTTTCTTCTCTTGCTGAACTTTCGCCTCATCAAGTATTGACTCACCAACAACTTGAATTTGGTCTACTACATATGGTTGAGGATGTACTAACTGGATATTTGTTGGCATGTGCATCTCCTTTGCATAACAAATTTTTGGTGCCTCAACGTTACTATCCCTCATGTGTAAAGCTTTACCCTCAATCTTGTTGGGTATTTTTTGATTGGATGTCATTATTTTGTCTTATTAGGCATTAATCTTAGTGATTACTTGCTCCCCCAATTTGTACAAAATAGGTGAAACTTTTTGAATTTCCTTTTTTACACTAGCTAAAAGTGGACTGAGAAGAATCAAGGAAATTTCTTTATATTTTTCCAGAGACATAATTATTTCCATGGCCGAAAATACAACAAGTGAACAGATGGACCTAATTATTTTAAAGAAAATTTGAAACATCTCAACAATCAAGGCATCACACTCGAGGTCCAGCATCATCAAGCATGACCGGACCTTTGCTACAATGTCAAGAATTGAAACCTCCTTCGTATAGCAACAATTGGGCACATGAGACAAATGGACAAATTTTCAAATGTTGCTACAATCAGCTGAAATATTTCCTTTATTTGCTCATCATCATATGGGGCATCCGGTGTTGTTATCCTTGTAATCTCAGTAATGCAAGATGCAATTGAAAAGTTCATTAGTGGCCAATGCCTTCATTGAGGGTAAAAGTGCATCTTGCATTGATTTGGTTGGTGCCTGATCCACATTTGCTAAAATTTTTTTGACTTTATCAATAAGAGTGAGGAGGTTATCAATGGAGGAATAGGAGTTAAGGAGGATTTTCACATCCTCCTTAAGCTGCTCCTCAAAGTCTCTATCAAAGGAAGTCATTTTTAGCCACAAAATAAAAGACTGAAACTTTACTTGTTGCTAAAAGCTAAAGAACTTGATTGCTTCTAGGTTTAATGGGCTAATCTCACTTCTTTAGAAAATTGGGCTAATGGGTGGAGTTTTTTTTTTTTTTTTTTTTTTTTTTCTTCTTCTTCTTCTTTTTCTTTTTGTACTGATTTGAATTGAGTGGAGGTGATCAAATGTTCTAATACCAAGTTGATGTAGAATAAAATAGGAAAATAAGGATAAAAGAAGAATAAAAGGATAAACAAGACAAAATTAGGTCCCACCTCCTAAAATCTGCTTGCAAGCCCTAGGCATCACCACCTAAGGGTATTTGGCATCACTACCAAACAAAGAGAAATTCATCATTCTCACCACCTATGCCTATTTTAATTTCATGTTCTCACTAGTGTGTGTGTGTGTGTGTGACATGTGTTGTTGGTTGAAGTCCACTTATTTATAAGGCCACTGATTAGTCTGTGAGGTAATGGTCATCACATATCAGGCTGAGGACAACTTCATGTTTGGCTGGACATTTTAAGTGTTGCTTGTGATGCATGCTTTTTGATGGTCCTTCCTGATGAATTGCTTTAAAGAAATGGTTGCCAATATTTAATTGTGATTTTTGGGCTCTTCTTTACAAAGGTTCCATAAGTTATCACATATATAGGTTGAGTTTGATGAAACTACTACCACAATTTGGTCATGGGTTATCTCTATGATTGTGATATATAGTTTGGTTGCATGGAGGAGGTAAGATCTACTCAGTTGTTTAGTCACAAAATTTGAGGCTTGGCTACCTCCGATTAGTCACAAAATTTGTGGTTTTACTCAGTTGTTATGGGAGGTTCTATTTTCTTTTTCGTTGAGTCCAAGACTTTTGAATTCTCTGTTGAGGAGGGTGGTACTTACTATATGCTTCGTATATATGAAAGATACAAGGATTCTCTCCGGTCAATTTTTATGGGCAAAGAAAGTGCTAAATGTCTGCTATCTTATGTGGAGGATCTCATTTCTAATATTCCACCTAGTAACTTTGCTCGCACCTTCAAGGATGGTAGTAAGGTTTTCATTTTGCAACTAGGTTCCAATGCTCACGGAAGCTTTCTTATGATCTCTGAACTTCTTCATGGGCGTCGGAAGGGTTCCATCATTGTGCCGGAAGGGAAGATGGGTAGTGGGTGGAGAGGTTTTGGTTTTCATCTTCACAAGGCTATTGCTCCAGCCTCTCTTACCGTCATCCCACCTTCTCAATCTGTTTTGAACCTGGCTGGGCAATAGTTCAAGCAACAAAAATCCTTTTTGTTGGCAGCGGTGGATGGTGATCGAAAAGACAATGGTGGAAGAAAAAATGGAAGGCATTTAATGCCCAGTATTCAAAATTCAAACTTACTTGGCCCGAGCAGTCAGATCAAAGATTGTCTGAGCAGTCAGTACTAGGTTTCGAGGGATAGGGGTGTTGGGAAGGTAAGTTTGGTACCTGGTGCTGACTTCATGCTTGAGATTAACGCCAATGACTGTCACGGCTCTAACAATCCTTTATCGCTGGAACTTTCTTTGTCTTTGGAGTGTGGGCTGAATGGGAAGTGGGTTGTTAAGCACTCTAACATTAGGGAAGTGGGCTGGGGAAGTGTTGAGCCCATGCAAGTCTCTAGGCCCTCTGTTCACCCTAAATCTAAACAGCTTGACCCATCTCTTTTCAATATCTCTCAGCCCAAACCCAATTTGGTCTGGCGGCCCAAAAGAAAAGAGTTTAACTCTCTGCCGACTTGTGTATCTCAACCTTTAGTTAAGTCTTCATCGCTCCCATCAGTCTCTTCGTCCCCAGAGGCTGGTGCTCTGTCTTCTGATGGGGCAGGTGTTGTGCCGATAAAGCCGTCGTGGCCTTCGATGGACGCAGTTGCTCAGTTTCAAGTCTCTGATAAGGTCGGCGACGCCAAGTATGTGTTATCAGTGCTGTCTGACTTGAATCATGCCTCCGATGTAGTCGTGGTTGAGCCTCTCAGTTCCGATGTGGCCGATGAGCCCAAGAATGTATCGGCTTGCACCTCAGACTTGGATTGTGAAGAGGGCTTAGAGCGAGACCTCCGACTGATCCTTCAGGAGCATTCCGGCGATATAGTCAAGAAATGGGGGAATTCAGAGCAGTGGGTTCTTGAACTACGTGACGGAAGGAGGGTTGCGGTTCTGATTCCATTATCTCGGCCTCGGTGTGTTGCTACCGAGGTTTTGGAGGACCAAAGACAGTTGGCCTTAGTTCCATGGGAGTCTTCTGAAGCTGTTAATGAGTCAATGGCTCTATTCGAAGAGGATGAAGTGCTGGTGGAGGACTGGGTTTCAGATACCTACTCAGAGGATACTTATCAGCCTCTTTCTGTTGAACCACTTGCTTCTTCTTTCCCTTCCACTTTGGCTAATCTGTCTATTGTGGATGAGGAGGGGTTTGTGGGTGTGGATTTTTCTGAGAGGCAAGTTCCTTACTCTGAGTGGTTTCAAAGGAGATTTAATAATTTTGATAGTTTCCTTGGCACGTCCCTAGAGGGTTTGGAAGATCAAGCAACAGAATTTTTATTGGCTGTTGAAGTTGAATTAAAGCGGAGGGTTAAGGTGAACAAGTTATCTCGTAGCTTCAAAAGCCCAGGGACGAAAGGTTTAAGAGAGCTGAAGGGGTTGTTCAGTTCTATTAATTATGGCTCTACCTCTGCTAGGCGAAGTGGTTCTAATAGGGCTCGGGTTCTCTCTGTGGCTCAATGAATTTGAAGTTACTTTCCTGGAATGTCAGAGGGCTGAATGAAGTTGATAAGCGGCTTCAGGTTCGTAATTTGTTGCGTTCCTGGAAGGCTGATATTGTGTGTTTGCAGGAGACCAAACTCGAATGGATTACTAGAGGTATTGTCCGGAGTATTTGGAGCTGCCCTTACATTGATTGGCTGTACCTGGGTTCTGATGGTGCTTCTGGAGGTATTTTATTGATGTGGGACAGTCGGGTTGTGGAAAAGGTGGAGGAAGCGGTGGGGCATTTTTCGGTCTCATGCAAGTTTAAAAATGTTGGTGACCATTTTGAGTGGGCTTTTACTGGTGTTTATGGTCCAAATTTAAACAAAAGGCGTAGGTTGATGTGGGAGGAACTAACCGGGCTGATCAGTTGGTGGGATTTGCCTTGGTGCATAGGAGGTGACTTTAATATCATCCGTTTTCCTTGTGAGCGGCTGGGGCCTGCTAACTTTTCCCGGGCTATGTTTGGTTTCTCTGATTTTATCTCTCTTCATGGGTTGATGGATATCCCCATGGCAGGGGGCCTTTTCACCTGGTCCAATTCTTTTCCAGCTTCTCGTCTTGATCGGTTTCTTTTTTTCCCGCTTTTGGTAAACCACTTCACCCAGTTTTCTCAAAAAAGGATGTCCAGAGTTCTTTCTGACCGTTTTCCTATTTTGTTGGAGGGAGGGACTCGGCATAGAGGGAGAATTCCTTTCCGTTTTGAAAATATGTGGTTGAGGGTGGATAATTTTGTCGATAAAGTGAAGTCGTGGTGGGCTTCCTATTTGTTCCAAGGAACCCCTAGTTTTATTCTTGCTAAGAAGTTGGCTGCCTTGAAGTTGGATTTAAAAAAGTGGAATGAGACGGAGTTGGGCAATGTAACGTTTAAGAAGCAGGAGCTTTGGAGCAAGTTGAATGTTTTGAATGCTAAAGAGGAGACCCATAGGTTATCAGCTGAAGAGAAGTTAGTTCAAGTTAATCTTCGTACAGATATTGAAAAGTGGACTCTCTTAGAAGAGATTAGTTGGAGACAAAAGTCTAGAGTGCTTCATTTGAAGGAAGGGGATGCCAATACCAAATTCTTTCATAGAATGGCTAATTCTAATGGGAAAAATAATGGTATTAATAGCCTAATGGTTAATGGTACCTTGTCTTCTAACCAGGGTATGATTTCTGATTGCATTACCCATTTCTTCATGAATTTGTACTCTGAGCCCCAGACTGTTCGGCCTTTTCCAGATGTGTTAGCTTTTCCTATGATTTCCGGTGCTAATGCGGACTGGTTAGAGCGACCTTTTGAAGAGGCCGAAATCTTTGATGTTATTCAAAGTTTTAATGGTGATAAATCTCTCGGGCCAGATGGCTTCCCTATGGCTTTTTTCCAATCTTGCTGAGGGATTATCAAGCCTGATCTTTTGGCTGTATTTCACCACTTTTTTGCTAATGGTCAGTTTGAGAAAAGCTTAAACGCTACTTTTATCACTCTCATCCCTAAAAAACATGCAGCAAGTGAGATTAGGGATTTCCGGCCCATTAGTCTTGTTGGGGGGGTCTATAAAATTATTGCTAAAACTGTCTTTGCATTGTTATGGGGGATATAATCTCAGCATCTCAGAATGCTTTTGTGAGGAATAGACAGATTCTGGATCCTGTTCTTATTGCTAATGAATGTCTTGATAGTAGATTGAAGTCTGGGGTGCCAGGGTTGATTTGTAAATTGGATGTTGAGAAAGCTTTTGACCATGTAAATTGGAATTTCCTCTTGCCTACGCTTGAAAGAAGTGGGTTCTCAGCCAAGTGGAGAAAATGGATTTTCTTTTGCCTATCTACTGTCCGCTTCTCTATCTTGATTAATGGCTCTCCCTGTGGAGTTTTTGGTAGCTCTAGAGGTTTGAGACAAGGTGACCCGTTGTCTCCTTTGTTGTTTATGTTGGTGATGGAAGCTTTGGGAAGAATGTTGGATAAAGTAGTTCTTGAAGGCCGCTTGTCAGGATTCTGTGTGGGTAGCTCGGAGGATAGATCCTTGGCAGTGTCTCATCTCCTTTTTGCGGATGACACTCTCATTTTTTGTGATGCTGATTTAGATCAGATTTTGATTCTTCGTATGATTCTTATTTGGTTTGAGGCAGTGTCGGGGCTTAAGATTAATCTGGGCAAGTCCGAATTGGTTCCGGTTGGAGTAGTGCCTAATATTGATTTTTTGCTAAATGTCCTCAGCTGCAAACTGAGCTCTCTGCCAATGAAATATCTGGGTCTTCCTTTGGGTGCTAAATTCAAGGATAAGACTATTTGGAATCCGATTCTAGAGAAAATGGAAAGGAAATTGGCAAATTGGAAATGCTTGTATCTTTCAAAGGGAGGTAGAGTCACTCTTATCAAAAGCACCCTTTCTAATTTACCCACTTACTTCCTTTCTCTATTTCCTATACCTGCTAGTGTGGCTAACCGTATTGAGAAGCTTCGGTGGAATTTCTTATGGGGCGGTTTGGGTGATGAACCTAAATTGCATTTGGTTAAATGGGCTACTGTTTGCACTCCTATTTCTTCAGGTGGTTTAGGCATAAGGAAGATAAGACTTTTCAATATAGCTCTTCTTGGGAAGTGGTTATGGAGATTTGGCTTTGAGAAGGATGCCCTTTGGAGACAAGTAATAGAGTTGAAATATGGATGTCTATGGGGGGGATGGTGTACCGGACCTATTAAGGGTCCTTTTGGAGTTGGGTTATGGAAGAGTATCAGTTAGGGTTGGCCTTCTTTCTCTCGCCATATTCTGTATGACATTGGCGATGGGTCTAGGGTGAAGTTTTGGCAAGACCATTGGTGTGGAGAGACTCCTCTTGTTGTTTGCTACCCTGCCCTATTCAGATTTTGCAGGAATAAGGAGGCTAGTGTGGCTGAACTCATGAAATCCCCCAATGGTGTCCTTTTTTGGGATGTGAGTTTCTATAGGGGTGTGCATGTTCGAGAATTAGAGGCTTTATCAAGCTTCATGGAAACCATTTATGGTTCTTCTATAAGGGGGTTTGGTGAGGACATGATGTGTTGGATTCCTAACAAAGCTAAGGGGTTCTTGGTGAAAGATTATTATAGAATTCTAGCTGGTCCTATTATCTTCGATTTCTCTTGGAGAAGTATTTGGAAGCAGAAGATTCTCTCTAGAGTAGCTTTCTTTATATGGTCTGTTGCCTTAGGGAAATGCTTGACGATTGATAATTTGCGAAAAAGGAAGGTGTGGATTTTGGATTGGTGCTTCATGTGCAAGAGTAATGGTGAATCGGTTGACCATCTCTTCCTTCATTGTCCCGTTGCTATGGATCTTTGGTCTATGGTTTTGGGTTTATTTGGAGTATCTTGGGTTATGCCTCATACTGTTTTGGGGCTATTAGGGTGTTGGCAAGGCAGCTTTGGTCGTCATCGAAATGGTTATATTTGGTCCATCGTTCCTCATGGCTTAATGTGGTGTCTTTGGAGGGAGAGGAATAGTCGTTGTTTTGAAGATACTGAGAGATTTATTCCGGACCTCAAGCTTTTCTTTTTTAGAACTTTGTTGGATTGGTTGTTTACTTTGCAAAACAAATCTTTCCCTTCTCTTTTTGTTTTCCTTGATTCTTGCAATTTTTGTTTTTGATTTGTTGGCTCCTTGTTCACTCCCTGTGTACTAGGGTGTTTCCCTTTTGATATCAATATATCTTATTACTTATAAAAAAAAAAAAAAAACAATTACAAGAGCACTAGTTTAATAGGGTCTAGGGATTACACCAATATAGAAAAATGCCTAGTCAAATCACCTAAAACCCTCAACAATAAAGCTCAATTTAAAATTTAAAGTAAAAAAAAAAATTATATCCAAAAATAAAATCCTAGATAGTTTTAATGTTTCTTGCATCATAATGTACCCTTTGTGTCAATCAATATAAATAATTTAGGAGTTCGTATAGATGTTCACGTTTTATAGTTTGACTAAATTTGAAGTTTGCACATAGTTTGTGTAAATCAATATAAATATCACTTGTGCTTCACATTTTAATTCGGAAAACACAATTGGCCTACAAACAATGGCAGATATGCCAACATGAGATAATAATTAGTTCTTCAGTCACTAGCTCAAGTTTTATTTCCTTAGATATGAGTCAGAAATACATACTAGTAGTTTATAAGTTCTTCCACACTTTCATTTTATTAAAATGAGAGAGAGATAAAAGAATTGAATGTGCTATCCTTATGTTGTATGAAGTATGCAGCAGGTAATTGAAAGGCATAATCTACATCCAGATAATCTTGGCAAAATGGACCAACTGTCTCTTGAGCTACAGGTATGATGTTTTAAAGTTTTTTAGTTGGTAAATAAGTGAGGTGGAAAGTCATAAGAAACAGATTACGTCTACTTTGAGATAATAACTCTTGAATCCATAAGACGTTCCTTTAATTCCCAAGGAGAAATTTGAAGTCCACCAAAAGGAATGGAGAAAAAACATTTTAAAATTTATATTAATGAGATTTTGAATTACCTTGGACGCTACTATGCATATAAATAGGAAAAGAAATCATAGGGAGGCTAGTAGACCATAAAACACCCTAATTCGTGTTAAGCAAAAAATGAGGCTAGAAATATGAAAAATCACCAAAAAGATCAAAATTAGAAAATTTACAAAATCAAATCCTACAAACCTTAGGAGACATCCCAAAACAAATGGGATCTTATTCTAAATTCTAAATTGAATGTCAGAAGGAAACATGACTCTGGATTATTTCTTTATCCACTTTCTCATGAAATTTTCATGAAAACTTTGAAATTTGCGTTTTATTGAAAATCCTACCACCATAAGAAAAGCTAGGTTTTTTTTTTTTTTTTTTTTTTTTTTTAACAACTTAGAAGACTATTTGTTGCACTCCCAGAATGATGACCCTGACATTTACGGCAGCCCTAAAAATTTCTTATTTAAGGCAGGAAATGCTTACATTTTTTAGAACCATTGTTATATTAAAAGTGCTCGGTAACACTTCACATTTCAAAAATCTTCATGAACGGCATGTTGTTTATATTAGCTTGAGAACGGTACCTCCTATGCCATGTTGAGCAAGGAAATTGAGGAGAAGACACATGAACTGAGGTATTATAGCTACATCACTATCATCTTGTTACTGTAAAGACATATACATACGACAATAAATTAATGTTGAGAACTGTTCACACCTAACACAGGAAGATTAGAGGAGAAGAGCTCCCCGGAATGGATATAGAAGAATTACAGAAACTAGAGAAAGAGCTTGAAGTAGGCCTGAGCCGTGTTATAGAAACAAAGGCTTGTCTCTCTTTTTTATCTCTGTTTGCCGGCATTATAATGGAGTGTTGAAATTTATGCACTTTCTCTTAATATAAGAAACTTGTCTTTCAGGGTGAAAGATTTCTGGAAGAGATCACTGCCCTTCAGCAAAAGGTCATGTTCCAAACTTTAAATCTCTGCAGGACATTTCATACAATTATTATAATGTTTGCAAGACATTTCCGGAACAGATCAGTGCCCTTGAGCTAAAGTTCATATGGCTTCAATGTATAACAGTTTCCTACTTTAGTGATGATCCGCTCCATAATAATATCATGGTAAAATATTGAAATATTAGGTGGAAAGAAGAAACTAAGAGAAGTTGAAAGAACACAAGGAATTAAGGTGTTTTTGTCTTAGAGGCCTCCGTGAACAGTAGAAAATTTTAAACAACTATATATTTATTACTGAATTTTGTGTATAATAGTGTACTTATTTAAGGGAATGTGTAGTAGACTAACTCTGTGTTAAACCCAGGATTGCAGTAATATAATTAGTACTGTGTACAATTAGGACTACTATAATGTAATAAGCTTAAACCCTAAATCCATATCTTTAGCAAATGTCAGCTGTAAAACTTTGTCATAATGTTAATGCTAGTTGGTGCCAAGTTCATAAAAATAGTGGTCTTTGTGTGCATAGGCTAGCTCAATGGGTAGAGAAAGGAAAAATTCACATGGCTAACAACAAGTAACAGGCACCATTGAATATTTAGTTCAAACCATTGTCAACATAAATTCAGAACTGATTGTTGTATTGTTTATCCTATCACCTGACCTATACGAATTCATAACGTATCGATTTCTTATATAAGAAGTTAGGTAAATATACCATATTAATTAAATTATATTTTGCATTTAAGGCTAAGAAGTCTTAATAATGGTTCTCTGTTCATCTTATTCTTTTAATGCAGGGAGCCCAACTGATGGAAGAAAACCAACGATTAAAACAGGTAATAAGTCTTTTTTTATAGAAAAAATTCTCCCTCCTCTCTTTCTATCTCAATTATAAAAAAAATGTCTCTTCACAGATGGAGAATCTGTTTAGCACTCAAACACATGTACTTGAACAAGGTCAATCATCTGAGTCAATCACCAATATTTGCAGCTCATCTGATCCTCAAGACAATGACAGTTCAGACATATCTCTCAAGTTGGGGTAAGTTTGTAAAATCCTTAAAAATTTTGAGTTTTCTGGATGAAGTATGAAATAATATTCAGGATTCAATCAATGGATATTTACATCAAACCTCAATATTTAGGGGTCTTATAGCATATAGTTTTAGTTTCAATAGAGGAATTTGACCAAACAGATAAATTTGTTCTTAGGTTTGATTATTTCTCCGGATTTAGTATTACAATATGTACTATATTCTAATTTACAGTTCTAATGGGTTTATCTGGTACTGAGATAAATTTGGTGGTGAAATTAATGGTTGCTACCACAGGGTGCTGTCACTTGCAACTCACCATCGAGCAATTTGTCTGTTTCCGTAGCAAC
Organism: Quercus glauca; assembly: GCA_023736055.1. Lineage (NCBI taxonomy): Eukaryota > Viridiplantae > Streptophyta > Magnoliopsida > Fagales > Fagaceae > Quercus > Quercus glauca. The sequence goes on from CM043325.1 coordinate 29,351,405, forward strand.
TTAACCATCATCATTGACTGCATGGCAAGAAATGCATGCTGCTACTATAGAGAAACTCTTTGCCTTAGTGCATCTTTCTATGTCTTGCAGGCTACCTTTGCCTAAATGAATTTGAAGTATAGTGAAGATCAAGAAGCGTGCATGGATTCTCTTTTCTCAAATACAAAAGAAAAAAGGCCATGCTTAAGTAAATACAAATCCTAGCTCAGAGTTGTAATTAATTTTCTGTAAGGCCAATTTGTTTCAACTGGCTGATTCTAAGAGAGTCTGCATGTGTATACGATAGATTTTGGATGCTTAATCATTTTTATGGATGAATCAAGGGTCAATTTGTTACAATGGAAAATAAAATATAGGATGTTGGAAAAGGTCGAGTGTAGGGTTGAGACTAATGGCAAGTCATACTATTGATAAATTGATTCACAATTCTGCAATAGGTTTTGTTTATCTTTGCGCACGTGATTGCCAATATTACATATTTTCTGCAACATTTCTTTATCAAGATCAGTGCTTTTGAGTACACTTTGGTTTAAGCCTTAGGGTCTATAAATGTATTCAAGTCAATCTTGCTTGCAATAAGACTTCTGTGAGCTTCCTATGATTTTGCAACCTAGATTCTTGCACCAACTTGAGAAAAGTGATATCATAATTCATAATATTAATTTGCTCCCACTGATTTCCTTTTTGTTTTTTTTTCTTCTTTTTTTGTTTTTTTTGTTTTTAATTTTGAATTTTGAATTTTTCTAGGTTGGATTGTTCTATTTCCTAGTCTTCCTTGGCAACTCAAGATTAGCACTTCACAGGTTTCATTTATATTTAACTAGATCTTGTCTGGGCTCTCTCTCTCTCTCTCTCTCTAAAAAAGTAAATAAAATAAAGCAAGATTTTGAATTATAGATATATTGTAAAAACTGCATCATATCTATATAATTTGGTATTCACCAATTACCATGAAGCAAACTCATCAAAAAACGTTTTAACATGTTAGAGCTAGTTAAGATGATTAAAAATCAATTGTCAATCTTTTTTTTTTTTTTTTTTTTTTTTTGTTTTTTGTTTTGGGGGTGCTAATGTGAATATCTAGAAGTAGAACTCCTCAAGTAATTAATTATCTCCTAGATGTGTGTATGACTCTCCAAGTAATTGATTAATCAATTGTTTTTTTTTTGAGTAAAATTGATTAATCAATTCTGAATAACTCTTTTTAGTTCCTTTTTCTCACTTTACTCAAAATAGCAACCAAAATATAAATCATGAATAGTAAATGAGGTCATTTATATAGCATACTCAATAATTTTCATGTGTTTCTACTTTCTAGAGAAGTGATATCTATTTTTAGTGTTTTATTTTTAATGCTAGTAGGTTTACAACTGGAAATCTCACCAAACATACTTATTTTTGGTATAATAAGAAAACATGAACATATTAAACATTCTGAAATTAATAATTACACTTACCTCTTCTATCTTTATATAGTTTGATTTTTAATCATATATAGTACATGCGGTCACATCCTTTGATTTATATTTTTTTTCAATCCTAATTCCCAAATTGTTAAATTGAGGTATATATCTAAAGCATGCACTTTATTATATTACAATTTGAATTAATTAAACTCATGAATCAAAAAACAAATAAAACTACTTCAAACATCTAGTCTCTTAGCTCGAGTGATATGTCTAGTGGTATCCCATTTACTGTTACCAAAAAAAAAAAAATCTTAACTTCAAATTAGTTGAGTGTGACCTTTTATACTAAAGGTTAACAATTATTGGAACTTGATGTAGACCACACTTGAATAAAATAAAAATTTTCCCAATATCCAAATATTATACTTTAAGCTAAATGGGTTGCGTTAACGAATACCGTAAACAACTTTTTGTGCTTCACAACATCTTTTTGTCCTTTTCTTTTTAATAGTTTTATGTCTTTCTTTTTCTTTTCTTTTTCCTTTTTTTTCTTTTTTTTTTTTACAGTTTTATAGGGTGTGGAACGAGCTTCATAGAGAGAAAATAATATATATTAAAATAGATAAATAGATTGTGTTGCCAGTTATATATTTTTTCCTTTCAATTATCTAATTTTTTTTATTAAATAGAATTTACATTAGTCTAACTTTAATAAGTACTGCACAGTACTCATTAACATTTGCCTTTATAAAATCATCTAGTAGAACAAGTGACAAGAGTGCTTGGCCAGTTTAATAGTTTATCCCAGGCACATGGAACAATATATGTGGAGCATATCGCTTGAGCTAAGACTGGACCAGTTTAATAGTTCCTTTTTTTTTTTTTTTTTTTTTTTTGTATCTGAAAAGGTACCTGGACCCTTTTGTGGCCCATTTTTATATTTAAGTCATGGGCCTGGTTCTGCAAAAAATGTAAAAAGTAATGGCCTCAAAAATCTAGCCCTTTTGTCCCCTTTTACTAAGAAAGTTTAGATGTTGACCTCTCCAAAGGCCATTCGGCCCCCTACCTATTATTATTGGAACTAAATCTAATATTTGACTAATTTGATCCCAAAATTATATATTAGAATAATAGTAGAGATACAAATTATTTTACAAAAATTTTTACAAACTGTTCATGCGGTGAGTGATTATTAGTAAATGAAAAAGTGATATTAACAGTGGACCTAAATGAAATCCAATAATAAGTTGGCCACATCAATATTTTGTAAAAATTTTATAAAATAGTTTGTGGTTGTAGCATTACTCTATATATTATACCCGTTTCAACATTTTCATTATTTTTTCCTTATTTCGATTTAAAAATGTATCATTTTACTCTCTTGGCATTATCATCATCATCATCATCATCATCATCATCATTATTATTATTATATAAACGGGCTTTCTCCATTTAACACCTTCCAAAACATAGGGTTACAAAATAAATTCTACCAAACAGGAAAAAAGTAGAGCTTTCTCTTTTTCTGTTTCTTTCTTTGAAAGTTTTAGATGATATAAATGAAATTTCCATTTTGATATATTTAGTAGTATTGTTGGTTTTCTTACAACATTTTTTGGGCCTAAAACTTAAGTAGTTTTTTTTTTTTTTTTGAACATGTCAAAGGATATTATCAAACATTTAAACCTCCTCATTTTTATAAGATGTGACATTAAATTATAAAACATTTTGCCAAGAGCATTGTAGCTCTCAATTGGCAAATACTCTTTTTCCAACTATCAAATTATAAAAATAAAAACAAAAACAAAATGGTAAAACCATTTATCTAAACCTATAATGGTTAAATAATTAGCAAAAATACATTAAAAAATGAACAATACATTTTAATTTTTCATTAGTAATGATTCATGGAAATTGACAAAAGAGTGAGCAAATATCATTTTAACCCAATCACATTTATGGGGGGCTTTAAAACCCTTAATTTTGCCTAATTGTCCCTTTTAAAGGATAATTACAAGAATAATTGAGGAATCATTAGTATTTAATAATCGGATTAATCAAGTGCGTGCAATCATGCAATTATTTTTAGTTCAATTAAATAGGATTATGACATGTCCTTGAATTTAAATTGAATCCTCATGGTACCAATTAAAATCAATTGTTCATACTCACATATGATCAAACTCAACCTTGTAGATACATCTTAGTAGTTAAAACTTGATTTCATGATATCTTTTAGTCCAATGGTTTCGATTGTAGCTTGTGACTTGTAGTTTTGATTATTAAGATTTAAAGATTTGTTTTATATGAAGTGAATGAAATTAAGGTCAAATGTTACGATTTTACCTTTAAGATGTAAAATTACCCTTTTGTCTCCAAACGAGGTTAAATACAGGTTGTAAAATTAGGTGTCTACAAAAGTGTAAGAACAAAACCCTTGTTTGTTTTCTCATTATTACTTGAGATAATTGTTAGCATAACCATGTTCAATATAATTTATAAATGTCCAACCGTAATGAAATTTTGATTCTATTTAAATAAATATAAATAACCTTATACTTTCTTAAATAAATAATTTACTTTAAAAATAATAATTTTATTTATAGATATTTAAAATTTTTAACTAAGATTTAGGATGTAAGAAGTTGTTGAGATCCAAAATATCACGATGTTGTATCAAAGCCCAAAACAATACAAAGGATTGAAATCTAGAAAACATTCAAGCTTTCAATAAAAAAAGGGAAGGCCCAAATCCATTAAGAGCCCATAAGAAGGGACCTAAGCCCATGAATGGACAAGCTTTGGACCTCACGAAACAAAGGAAAGAAGAAGTCCAACCCAGCCCTCAAAGGTAAGAAAATTGCTGAGTAGCCCAGGGAGAAAATTAAACTAGGATACTTAGGGATTCCCAAGAGCCTGGGATCCTCGGGATGTGCGGCAAGGCCAGGTTAGGATTGAGACAGTTCAAGGGGGCATGCCCATAAACACGAAGAACGAGGGCAGATATGTCCTATCAGCTACACAATGATGCAGAAAATGATCAGAAGGCTTAGGAACCAACAACTCATGAATAAGGGTTTGATACCTCAAGGAACCCAGGAAGATGGACTATGAAGGAATGTGGTTGGGGATCTTTCAGCATGATAGAAAGGAATCAGCTTATCTGCGAAAAATGACAAAAGGGAAAGCAGCCAAAAGGTGGGTTTGAAAAGGTGGAATCTAGAAGCCTGGGAAAAAGAAAGATCAAAGGTCAACCCTCTAGTACCCCTCAGAACTAGAAAGTTAGCTAGGGGCTTTTGAAGAGGTAACCTCAAAAGAGGGAAATAGTGAAGAATGAGAAAAGGACCAGCCACCAATGCTGCTGACACAACATTGGTTCTGGTACCTAGGGGAGCAAATAGAGGGAATCAATGGTACCCTAGAAACCCTAGGATGGCACTATAAAAAGAGGAGCAGCCAACAGTGAAGGGCATTCAGCAACAATGAATTAGAGGGAAAAGATCCTTGAGAAAACCCTGTCAGAATTCAAAAAGAGAAAAATGAGCGAAAACACTGTCCATGATCCTCAAGCAGCCACTAGAGAATACACTTGGATTCCAAGGGATTCATACTTCACAAGTCTTAGCGATCTGAGGAGTCATCTAAGTTTGTGATTTTTGAACTTATTTGGACCTCGTAACACATCCTAGTGAGCATGATGTATTAAAACTTAAAAAAATAATGAAACATCTCATATTATCCTAAGGATCTCTAATGTTTTACTTTACTTTTCTTCCTTATTATTTCGTTCTTTACTATTCCTTACTGTTCAATGCGTATATGTTTTCTGTATGTTAGTATGTATGTGTTGTAGGATCCACGCTTTGTGCAGCACTTGGTTCGAAATCGGCCCAATTTAGCTGCGGTGAACCAAGCCCAATCCCTTAAAACATAAAGCATCAAGCCCAAGATCCTTGCTTCTTTACTAAAAAAAAGAACACACACATTAAGGCGACTCCACTAAGGATTGAGCAAAGGAGAAGGAAGAAGCAGTCCCTTCGCAAAGCATGGCTCCAAGACCAAGGAACAGTAAGGGTACCATCGTGCCACCTGCGGCATCTAAGGCCGTGGGAGAGAATTAAGTAGCTTCCAGGCAAAGGAATGAAGTACCTCTGGTGGAGCATGACGTTATCTCAGGATAGAGATGAGAGGTGCAAGAGCTAGACCCCATGGCTTGGACTGTAAAAATGATGAAAGACCTTTAGCAGGAGATCCGTCTTCTCAAAGAGGGAAGAACCCAAGAAATTATGGATAACGCTCCTCCTATGGTCAACCAAGAAAGGGCCCAGCTAGAGGGAGGGTCAGCAGTAGGAGAAGGAGCCAACCTCCTAAGCAATTCTCTTGGGATCCGTTATTCCCACCAGAACTCCTTGGCAAGGCCTACTCCAAGGGATATGAACATCCAAAGTTCCACCCTTTCGATGGAAGGAACAGAAGCGCTGTGGAACATATGAGTAGATTTATTCACACCATAGGCCCTTTTGCAGCAGACAAGGAGTTATGTCTAAGAGAGTTTGCTAAGTCCCTAGTGGACAGAGCATATACATGGTACACCACCTTGAGGCCTAGGTCCATTAAGATCTAGGATGAGATGATGGAAAGATTATGTGTAAAGTATTATCTAGGCAAAGATAAAATCATTTTCCAGAGCCCTCAGATGGTAAAGCTAAGGCCTGGAGAAGATCTTATCCAGTTCATCAAAAGATTTGAGGATGTTTCTCTAGACTGTTATGGAAATCACGAAGAAAAGGAGCTCATAGAGACTGGCATATCCAACATGCTCTTTGATTACAGGCTTAATCTCAAAAATTTATGCATAACCCAATTTGCTAACTTACTACAAAAGACCAGGAGAATAGCGTTAACATGAACATAAAGAGAGTACCAGTATCCCAGGCCATGACAGCTTTTGTAGGAGAAAAAAGAAAGAAACCTGAAAGAAAAGTGATTAAGGAACCACCTGTAATCCCGTGTACTGCAGAAGAGTTGAACCATGTTTTGGATAAATGGATTGGAGACAAAATTGTTAGGCCATTCACTGTATCTAGTCCACCTATAGAGGAAGAAAGAAAGAATCCCTTGTTTTGTAGGATTCATAACTATGTCAAGCACTTTACTAAGGATTGTTAGACCCTGCGAAGGCCTTTTCACAAAAAGCTTAGAGAGGGGACCATGGAGCTCATCCAACGAGAATCTGAGATGCAAAGGAACCCTTTACCCAACCACAAAGGAAAAGGAGTAGTGGCTGTGGTAATCCATGGGAATCCAGCAGAAGCAGATGAGTCTGAAGGATCCTTCCATCCAAGCACAGTCAGGACCCTTCAAAGAGCCTTAAGTTCAGATTACTATTCAACCAACTGAGATTTTGGCCAAAAGTAAGAAGGATTGCCACAGAATACCTCATGAGTATAGCAACAGATTCATGGGTAGAGTGTTTCACAACGGAATCCCATGCCAGCTAAGCTTACTTGGAGACAACCAATGCAATAATCTTCACGGATGAAGATATGGAGGTTGAGCACTCGAACCATTGTAGACCCCTTTATCTAATGGCTACCATAAATGGTGTCTAGATCAGGAAAACATTGGTAGACACAGGGGCATCATTCAACCTCATCGCCTTAAGTACCCTGGAGGCTATGAGCATGACTGATAGAAGGATCCTGGGGGCTCCCGTGGAGATAACAGGATTTGGAGGGGTGGCGGAATCAACTTAAGGATATGTGCAACTGACCTTGAGAGTAGGCCCAATAGTAGCCATGACTAGATTCCATGTGATCAATTTAGAAGTTTCCTACCATGTTCTGTTGGGGCGCCCCTAGCTTCATAAGCATCACCTCATTCCCTCCACATATCATCAATGTGTCAAATGGAGATTGAATGGAAGGCCCATATGAATCCCTGCCAACCCAAACCCATTCAGTGAACTTTGTAGAAACGATGTTTTATGACAATTTGGGGCCAGATGACGAAAGTCCCACACCAGGGACACTTAGAGCACCTGTCTTATAAGAAGAAGAAGAAGAAGAAGAAGAAGGATGAGGAGGAAGAGGAGGGGGTACCCATGATCTAAGGAACCTCTTGGACAGAAAAATGCAAAAGAAGGAGACCAGCTTCTCAGGATCTCGGGAGTGCGTGGTAGTACGGGAACCCGGAGGAAAGTTAATATATCGTTTATGAAGGTGCTTGGGACCCGAATGCGTTGTGCAGGAAGATCCTAGACCACTAGATTGTATGATGGCTCAAGAAGAAATCCTAGAGGACCCAGACAAGGAAGCACAGAACTATCCTAAAAAGGAATTGGAAGAAGTAAACTTAGGGGCTGGTCTGGGATCCCCAAGGCTTGTTTTTATCAGCAGTCAGTTAACAGCACAAGAAAAAGAATAGTTAGTAGCATACTCAAGAGATACGTGGATGTATTCGCATGGATATACGATGAGATGCCTGACCTGGATCCAAGGCTGGTAGTCCATTCTCTTAATGTGGACTTGGGAGTTAAACCGATAGTTTAACCAGCCAGGGTCTTTTACACCGAGGTAGAGGCTCAAATAACTCAGGAAGTTAGGAAATTACTAGTAGCTGGGTTCATCAAGCCAATCCAGCATCCCAAACGGCTCTTCAACAGTACTTGTGAAGAAAAAGAATGGCCAAATCCGATGTTGTGTGGATTTTCGCAATCTAAACAAGGCATGTCCAAAGGATGAGTTCCCCTGCCCAATATTGATCTCCTTATAGGTTCAGTTACGGGAAACTCCATGTTTTCGTTTATGGATGGATGTAGTGAGTATAACCAAATTCGGATGGCTGCCAAAGATGTAGAAAAGACAGCGTTCAGGACCCCGATTGGAAACTTCTATTACACTGTGATGCCCTTTGGCCTTAAAAATGCAGGGGCCACGTACCAGCGAACCATGATAGCCATCTTCCATGATATGATACCCAAGGAAATGGACGATTATGTAGATGACATCGTGGTAAAGTCAAAAACCAAGGCAGGACACTTCCAAGTACTTGACCGAGTTTTTGAGAGGTGCAGGATGTACAAATTGCGCATGAACCCCATGAAGTGCACCTTCGGAGTGTTTGCTAGGAAATTCATTGGGTTCCTAGTACATCACAGAGGCATAAGTGTGGATCCAGCTAAGGCCACAGCTATTGCAATAATGAAAAGGCCTACGATGGTTAAAGAGCTCAAAAGTTTCTTGGGGAGGGTCTCCTACATCAGGAGGTTTGTGCCAGGATTAGCTTCGGTCAGAAGTGAATTATCCAAACTGTTGAAAAATGGAGCTAAGTTCACTTGGGGAATTGAGTAGCAGGGAGCCTTTTAGAGGATCCAGCAGAACATGAATCATCTGCCTACCCTATAAGCACCAGTACGTGGACGACCTCTGTTGCTATATTTAGCATCAAATTCCCAGGCTATAGGAGCCCGACTAGCGCAGGAATATGATGAAGGGAATGAGCAACTCATTTATTATGTGAGTAGGACAGTAAAAAATACAGAGACCAGGTACCCCAAGATAGAAAGAGCGTGTTTAATGGTTAACTACGCATCCCAAAGGCTAAAATGGTACTTTTCAGCCTATCAGATCCTCCTGGTGACCAAGTCTTATTCCATAAAGGCACTTCTCCATTAGTCTCTCCTGATGGGAAGAATAGCACAGTGGCTGGTCTTACTCTCTTAATATGACATCGGTTTAAGGACCCCCAAGGTTGTTAAAAGTCAAGCTATAGCGGATCTATTAGCCTAGTTCCCAGGGGAAGAAGAGCATTCACTAAGTGAGGAGATCCCAAGAGAAGTAGAAGTAGCAGTAGCAGAGCTCCCAAGAAAGAAGTGGATCATGAGATTTGATGGGTCAGCAACAGTAACTTCAAATGGCCTAGGAATTGTGCTAAGTTGCGAAGATAGGGATACCATGCCGTTATCCTTTAGGCTCGAGTTCCCCTGCTCAAATTATGCTACTGAATATGAGGCGTACCTTATTGGACTGGTTATAGCACTCAGCATGGAAGTAAAGCGTATAAGGGTTTTGGGAGACTCCAACCTCGTGGTTTCTCAAGTAAAGGGGCAATTTTCATTAAGAGAGCAGAGCTTGGCAGCTTATAGAACCTGGGCACAGAAGGTGGAACAGAAATTCCAGACCTTTAGCATTGAGTATGCCCAAAGGAGTGAAAACCGATTCGCTGACGCACTGGCCACTCTAGGATTCCAGATACCCTTTAAAGGAAAAAGCACCTTGATAAGGATAAGCAAGCAAGAAAATTCCATCATAGGGATCCTCAAGTGTATGTTCCCTAAAGAATCAAAGCAGAAAGATTGGAGAGATGAGATAAAATGGAAGATAGAAAAGTTGGAACACGGAGGAAGTATCAAAGAATTGAAAGACTACACCTTGATAGAGGGAGAACTGTACAAGAGGCTCCCCTGGGGGATCCTGTCCAGATGTATCAATGAAAAAGAAAGGAAGATAAAGTTAGAAGAATTACACAGCCAGGCCTGTGGGATTGCAGAAAAGATCATTCTATACAGAAGAATGCAGTGCATGGGGTACTACTAGCCAGATATGAACAGAGATGTTGCAACTGTACAGGAAGAATGTCAAAAGTGTCTGCTTTTGGTGGACAAAGAAGAAAATTATGCTGTGTTCGTAACAAAATATTGGAGGACCCCATTCATGGAATACTTGTCTCAAGGGATCCTATGTAACTAACAAGATGCTAGCCTATCAGCTCAGGAAGCTCACTGTTAGTTACTTCCTGCAGAATGAGATCTTGTTCAAAATGGGGTATAGTGGGGATCCCTTAAAATGTCTAGGGCCTAGGGAAGCTAGAGAAGCAGTAAGAGAAGTCCACTCTAGTGACTGCAAAAGCCACCCAGGGAAGAGGAGGCTCAATAGGCAGCTATTGCAGCTGGAGTACTACTGGCCCACAATGAAAAGAGACTCCGAGGAGCTGGTTAAAACGTGTCATGCATGCTAAGTACTCGGAGACGCAATTCATACTCATCCAAATGTGTTACAAGATATGACTATACCATGGCATTTCCACACTTGGGGGGTTTGATCTTATAGGACCCATAAACCCTTCCTCCAATGGCCACATATGGATCCTGGCAGCCACCGAGTATTTTACTAAATGGGTAAAAGTCATTCCTTTGAAGAAGGCCACTAGAGTAACTATTGCAAACTTCATTCAAGAATACATCATTACATGGTTTAGGATACCCAGGAGACTAATCAGTGACAATGATATTTCGTTCATAAATAGGGACATGAAAAACCTAATCGAGGCATATCACATCAAGCATAGGAGGTCCACACCATACTACCCGCAAGGAAATGGCCAAGCCAAAGTCACCAACAGGGTGATACTAAAAATCCTCAAGAAGATGAAGCATGAGTATGGGGGGAAATGGAGTGCCCATCTAACGGATGTACTCTGGGCATGCAAAAGCTCCTTGAAAACAGCCATAGGATTTTTACCATTTACTCTTGTTTATGGGAGAGAAGCCATCAGTCTAGTAGAGTTAGTCATCCCCACACAAAGAGTAGTACTTGAAGGAATCTAAGAGGACACAGATAGCATATATAAGAGGGAAGATTGGCAGATTTGGAGCGGTTAGAAAAAGAGTGAGAAGTGGCAAGAAGGAGGAGCCAAGGTACCAACAGAGAATGACTAAGACATATGGGCAGACAGTACACATAAGAACCTTCACAGAAAGGTAACTGGTGTTAAGAGCAGCAGAGCATGTAAAGAAGAATGTCCCAAGTCCCTCCAAATTTGCCCTAAAATGGGAAGAGCCCTACATTATCAGGGAAGCCCACGATAGCGGATATTATTACCTCGCGAAGGAAGATGAGACTGCCATAGCGGATCTCATAAACAGAAAATGGCTGAAGCAGTACTATGTGTGAAAAGAGAAAGGTTCTAGTACACTGAGAATCCTTTTTGTCACTCTCCAATCTACTAAATGTCCCATCACTCTTTATATATATATATATATATATTTTTCCATGTTATTTTTCTTTGCCAAGAACTTTATTTAGCTGTTTCCCTTAAGAATCTATGATAGGAGGTCATTCTATGTTGAGAACCTTACTATATTTTGTCATCAACCTATGTTCTTTCTAGTGGTTATGATGTATTTCAATGGAATCTTTTTTAAAGGGAGCCTCAAGTAAGATGTACAACTGCATTTAGATAATATTACATGACACAACCCAAATTTGGCCAAATTTGGGTTGGGTACTTGGGCCAACGCTAAAAAAAAAAAAGAAAGATAGATGAAATCTTAGCACATGACCCGAGACTCACACCACGATCAGTCCAAGTACATGGTCTGGGACTTTGGACAAGAATAAGTACCCCAAGGTACCCAGCCCAGTACTTGCCCCAAAATAGGTCTGCTTGGTTCATGACCTAGGACTTGGAAAAAAAAAAAAAAGAGGAAAAAAAAAAGGGAGGAAAACAGCATCCAATGTACCTAGCTCAGTACCTGCATGGGGACATAATCACTAGGGTACTTGGTCTAGGACCTACCACAAGAATTTGTAGGAGCCATGGTCCAGGACTCAGTTCAAAAAAAAAAAAAAAAAAGAAACAGAAAAGAAATAGAAGGAAAAGATGAAAAAAGAAATATATAAAGCACAGATCCATGTATCACACAAAGGTAGTCAGAAGTAGTTCCAAAAAAGAGACAGATAAAACTTATACATCTTAAATTGTCTGGAAAAAAAAAAATTATGCACCTTGAATTGCCAAAATAGAGAGAAAAAAAAGCTAAGACATAAGGCCAGCCAATAGAAAGCCTTCTGAGGGAACCACAAGAATAGTTGAGGAAGAAAGAACCAGTTGTTTCTTGACTTTCAAATCTTGCAATGCCTTATGAGCACGAGCCAGAACTTCCTCAAAAACAACAATTTAAGCATCAAGATCCTTAGAAACCTTCCTCTGGAATAATGTGTGGGCTAAAGACTGTAGGTACTCCAGCAAAAAGGACAAATTGAACTTGGCCTCTATGAGATCCTGCATCACTCCCCTCCACTCCAAAAGCCTCTCCTCAGATAAGGAGTCAAGAGAGGAGTTGCTTAGAGAAATCAACATGGCATAGAGAAGCTTCATTAGGATGTTGCCTAGAAACACGCCTCCCCTAAACTCACTGGTGAAGTTTCCATGAGCTTTGAATAGTCCCTCCAAGAGTGGTAAGCCCTTAGCAGGCACAGAGAATCATAGGAAGCTACCAAAGGGAGGCCTAAAACGGTGAAAATGGCTCGTAAGGAGGCTATTGAACTCCAAAGAATCAAAACAGGCCAAGAAACCAGGGAGCCCTGAGCTAGGATCCGAGATAGCCATCTCTAGGACTTCCTCCATTGTTATGTCTCCGCCTTCAGGAACTGGAGGACTTTCAGGTCTTTGGATGGTCTAAGAGATCCCTATCTGAGCTTCAGTAGTCTGGACACTGGGAAAAGGTCCCTTAGCTTCTTCAGCAATCGCAGGCTCAGGTTCCTTAGTACCTACGTCAGCACCTGCAAGAACAAACAGAGTCATGGTAAAAAAAAAAGAAAAAAAGAAAAAGAGAAAGAGACAAAGAGAGGAGAGAAAGGGAAAGGCAAAGAACAGGTACCAGCCCCCTACAGTAGAGCTTCCTTCTGAGCCTGGGCAGCCACTTCAGTCATCATGGGAGGTTCGTCCTCCTATCCCTCTAACCTCTCAGAAGACTCTGTGAAAGAACATAATGCATGTTGAAAGAGGGTTGAAAAAATCTTGGCAAAATTGCTAAAGGAGGGGAGGGACGCCGAGGGCTTCCCTATAATTAAAAAAAAAAAAAAAAAAAAAAAAAAAGGACAAGGGAGAAGGATGGGAAGATATGAACTAAAAAGAGGAGAGGCAACAATAACGAGTAGTACACACCTTCAAAAGCCTTTGACTCCAAGGAAGAGGCAGCTTTAAGGGCAGATTGGGCGCTAGCTTGGCCTAAAAAAGAAAAGTAAAGAACAAAACAAAAGCCTTTAGGAAGAAAGAATAAGGGAGACAAGAAAATAGGTGCTAATAAGGGATGTGATAAGGTTTACCTGCTCGTGTAGATGAAGATGCACCCTTTAGAGACTCCTTACCTAACGCAAGTTCAGTTGTGGGTTCAATTGTTACAGTTTTAGTTGGGCTAGGAGCCTGCACAGGTTTAGGATCCTAGGGAACAGGAGGTTTAGAGGCTTCAGGATCTTGAATAGCCAAGGAGGGCAGAAGATGGAATGGGGTGGCATCCTTGATTGCTTGCCTGGCTTCCTTAGCCACGCCACCACTAAAGGGCTCTCTCTCCATGCCTAAGGCAGCTGGGGGCTGAGTTGCCACCACTATTTTCACCAAGGCACCACCAGTTACAAGGGGAGGCACCTCTACCTGCAAAAGGAAGAAAAGTAGGAAGAAAAAATTGGCAGAACAACAAAAATATATACACAATTCCAAAGAAAAAGGGAAAGCAGAAAGTAAAAGAGAATAAATGAATAAGGGTCATACCACATTATCACCAGAGGACTGACTCTTCGCTCCTTTAGGGTCTGACTTGTGCTTAGACTACAAACAAAAAGAAAGACCATTCATTAGTAAAAAAAAATTTAAAAAAAGAAGAAGAAGAAGAAGAAGGAATGAGGCCTTCTCTCTACAGATTCCTCAATAGTCTTTTGCTTACTACGGATATGCCCAAATGGTCCTAAGTTAGATTGGGGTATGATGTCAAGGGACCCCGAAGAACCTTGGGTTGAGGAAGTAATAGCTAGTGAAGAGGTTCCTTTAAAGGAACCCATAGGGACCTGAAAGACAAAAGACTCTACCTTAGTCTTCATTCTAATCTTTGGGATGAGAGGATGGCTGACCTCCTTTCCAACTGTAGAAGGGTCCACTCCTTCGGTCTCCTCGAAAATAACAAGCTGCTTGTGAAACTTAGTCATTTTCCTCTTCTTGGTCTCATGGCTAGCCTCAGTACCCTCAACACTACCTTCAACCTCGGTCTTCTTAATAGCCTTCTGCTTGATCTTCTTTTCCTTGCCTTTGCGATAGGGGTTACAGCACCAATTGCCTCTACCACTCATTTCTTGATTGGCACACCAGAGGAAGAGCCCACGATGAGGTTGCACCCTGACCAAGCATCAGGAAAGTCATTGGCGTAACACACCCAGCCACCCCTAAAGGCATGCCACTCCACAAATCCTATTTTACTACTTATTGCAACAGACACAATGCCAGCAGTGGGGAGGGCCAAACGTATATTGTAAAAGGGAGTAGAGAAGAGACCAGGATCAGGAACCCTCCCAATCTTGCCAGAGCCAACAAAGTCCAAGAAGGACTTCTGAACCCTTCTCCAGTAGCCAACAAAGCCATTGGAAGCAAAGACTCCTCGCTGGGAGTTTGGCACCGCGAACTGGGGGCTCCTTCGTGACCAATAAGAAAAGGCCTAAAGCCTTAAAAATGGATCTAGGGATGAAAGAGAATGCATTACCTCTTTAAACACCGATGGAATATCCTGATCAAAACCAAATTGCCTGAGTACCCAGTGTGCTAAGTAGTGAGTGTATCTTGGACCACTCGATAAAGGCACCGGAAGCCATGAGGAGCTGGTGTAGGCCAAGTATGCCAAGCTGCCTTTATATCCCCGGTAAAGGTCAAAGGTATGTCCTGGGGAGTTGAGGAAAGAAGCCAACACAGAATCACATGCAAACTTGGGGTTAAACTTTTGGGGAGAATGCCAACTCAAGTGCCCTACCTGATTAAACAACTCCACTAGATTAAGGCTTTCACCCTTCAAGTTAGACCAGCAGAAGATGATAAGGTGACTATCAGTAGAACTGCCACACAGAGCCTTGATCATGTTTGGGGATCCCTGGAACTTATCTTTTACATACTTCAAGTTCCTGCATTTCGCCAAAGTAATAGAAGAACAGTCCCACATTAACACTTGAAGAATAGCACAGTGGAGGGACGAAGTAATGGTATAGCAGGAGTTGCCTTTGACCTCATCTCCATGAAGCGAATCCAACTGAGAATAAATATGGCCTAAAAACATGGGGGCTAAAGGATACTGGGCACTCTGGGCCAATCTGATAGCAAGAGGAAAGAAAGTAGACTTAATCCCATACTCGGGGAACTCGCTGAACAAAAACTTATTGAGCCACAGTGTCAAGAACTTGGCTTGCCTAACTGCCGTGTCTTTTTTTTGAGAAAAGGTCATTACCCATTTGCCCATTTTGGCCGGTTTCTCCTCAGAAGAAGCAGTACGCCGGCCAAAGTGACTGAAAAGCTTGTCTTCAATCTTGAAATCCTTACTGGAAAGGCTGATATCAAAGGGATTCTCGTCACCAAACACTAGAAGGAGGAAATTATTAACCACATCTTCCAAAGTGATGGTGAGCTCACCAACAGAAAAGAAGAATGTGTGGAAAGAAGGACACCAACAGCGTACCAAGTATCTAAGGCCCTTGGCATCCCTAAAGCCTTCAAGATTCCTAGAAATTGCTACTGATTTCAGGATCTCGGCATGCTCCAAGCAACTGACAAACTCACCATCAGAAAGCTCCTTGTCCACCCAACTGGACCAACCAGTAATCTTCCCCAGGACAAAGTCGAAGAAGATGGGAACTGCCTCGCGGGATCCCTGTCTAATCTGAAGATCCAAAATCTTCCTTGGGTCTAGAATCTGGGCAGAACTGGCAAACCCAGGCCGACCGAAAAATACCCAGGTATGAGGGGAAGGAGGAGCTTCGCCATGTGACACCTGAGGAAAGAACAAGCTAGGGGTGTACCAGGGGTCCTGTAAAGGGAAGGCTGGGTGATCTACAACCTCTTGCACCTCACCCTGCGCTGACCCTGCTAAAGAACCCTCGCCTTCAAAAGGAGTGGAAGAATGCTCCCTCATTTTTTGTGAAGAGGAAAAAGGTATGGAATAAAGGTGTAGCAAAAAAAGAGAAGTTAAGGAAATGAAGGACAGAGAAGAATGGACAAAGGAAAAAATAGAAAGGAAAAAGGTAGGTTTGAAAAAAATATCTTTGGGAGTGAAAAGATGACTTGAAGAGACTGCAATAATAGCGCAGAGAAAAGTTGAAGAAGACGATGTATTGGAAAATGCGCTAGTTGCCAGTATTCAATTTTTATAAGAGAAGTTATTATCAGTTATTAATGGGAGTTACGAGAAATGTAAAAAAGTGGAGGGGGAAATTTACTCAGACACTTAACTGTCACGTTTCGTGAAAAGAGGGGGAGTTACAAAAGAAGTGGGATACGTGAAAAATCAGGGTGCCAGAGGATAATGTGGAGAAGTAGGATCCTAAGAAGCAAAGAAAAGGGATCCTAAAGCTGATTGAGAGAGTAAATGAAACAAAATCCTTACTGAGACCAAGAATCTCATTTTCTCACGCGTGGGCTGCAGGCAACTCACGAGCTTGGGGGGCTAAATGTTGAGGTCCAAAATATCATGATGTTGTATCAAAGCCTAAAACAATACAAAGGATTGACATCTAGAAAACATTCCGGCTTTCAATAAAAAAAGGGAAGACCCAAATCCATTAAGAGCCCATAGGAAGAGACCCAAGCCCATGAATGGGCAAGCTTTGGACCTTATGAAACAAAGGAAAGAAGAAGCCCAGCCCAGCCCTCAAAGGTAAGAAAATCGCTAAGGAGCCCAGGGAGAAAATTGAACCAGGATACCTGGGGATTCCCAGGAGCCTAGGATCCTTAGGATGTGTGGCAAGGCCAGGTTAGGATTGGGACAGTTTAAGGGGGCATGTCCAGAAACACGAAGAACGAAGGCAGATATGTCCTATCAGCCACCTAATGATGCAGAAAAGGATCAAAAAGCTTGGGAACCAACAACTCATGAATAAGGGTATGGTACCTCGGGGAACCCAGGAAGATGGACCATGAAGAAAGGTAGCTGGGGATCTTTTAGCCTGATAGAAAGGAATCAACCCATTTGGGAAAATTGATAAAAGAGAAAGCAGCCAAAAGGTGGGTCTAAAAATGTGGAATCTAAAAGCTTTGGAAAAAGAAAGATCAAAGGTCAATCCTCTAGGACCCCCCCCCCCCCAGAATGAGAAAGTCAGCTAAGGGCTTTTGAAGAGGGAACCTCAAAAGAGGGAAATAGTGAAGAATGAGGAAGGGACCTGCCACAAATGCTGCTGACACAACATTGGTTTTGGTACCTAGAGGAGCAAATAAGAGGAATCAATGGTACCCTAGAAACCCTAAGATGGCACTATAAAAGGAGGGGCAGCCAACAGTGAAAGGCATTCAGCAACAGTGAATTAGAGGGAAAAGATCCTTGACAAGACCCTGTGAGAATTCAAAAAGAGAAAAATGAGGGAAAACGCTGTGCGGAATCCTCAAGCAGCCACTAGAGAATACACTTGGATTCAAAGGGATTCAAATTTCGCAAGCCTTAGAGACTTAAGTAGTCATCTAAGTCTGTGATGTTTGAACTTATTTAGACCTTGTAACACATCCTAGTGAGCATGATGTATTAAAACTTAAGAAAATAATGAAACATCCCATATTATCCTAAGGATCTCTAATGTTTTAATTTACTTTTCTTCCTCATTATTTCATTCTTTACTGTTCTTTGCAGTTCAATGTGTATATGTTTTCTATATGTTAGTATGTATGTGTTGTAGGATCTATTCTTTGTGCACTACTTGGTTCGAAATCAGCCCAATTTAGCTACAATGAACTAAGCCTAGTCCCTTAAAGCATAAAGTATCAGGCCCAGGATCCTTGCTTTTTTACTTGGGCCTATGTGCTGTTTCACAAAAAAAAGAACCCACACAGAAGTCAAGCAACTTTGCCATTTCATAAATATAAGATCGTTTTTTATAAAAATTTTAAGGATTAAAAAAAAAATAAAGTAAGAAATATTCAGATTTTTTTAAAATTTGGGGTTGCCCTCCCCACCTTGGCCCCTTTGATCCTCTGCCACTATATCCACCTATGATATTGTCAATTACAATTTAGTTTTAGAACCTTTCAATTATTACATTTTACCCATAAGATGACTAAGATGAAATCAATAAAATCCCATCCAAATAAGAGTTTTAGATTTTATTTTAAAAATTTTAGGGGTGAAAATGTAGTAATTGAAAAGTTTGTGAGACTAAGTTGTGATACACGCAAACCAAAAGGGAATAAATAATTTGTTCACAAAATGCAAATTAGTTTCATTTTAGTCCAAATTATAAGGTGTTAAATATAATAATAAAAACTTTATGACCTAAATTATAATAAGGCCAAACCATATATAAATAAACAACAGTTTTCCAATTTCTTTTGAACTTTTTAATCTCATGCTTTTGTAAAGCAATTTCATGAAAATGAAAATCACTTTGCATTCAATTTTTAAAAGGAATGTGGAACAATTGTAACATTGAATTAAGTTTTGATGGTGTATGAAAAACGCCAGGCTAATTTCTCGTCCATATGGCCGTCCATAACAACATACAAAGTGGAGTGAGTGGCTGTTACGCTCGTCCTTCACTAGCCGTCCCCTTACACTCGTCCTATTCTAATTCGTCCAAGGGAGGACGTACAAGCAGTGAACCTCGTCCGTCCTTAGTAATGGACGAGTAATGTGCACCAAGAGTCATGATACTCTCCCAAAAGCCAAACGTCATATTGTTTGAATCAAGCCATCTGTTTATTGTTGAATACCGGTCCTGATGAGGTAACTCCCATGACAGTTATGGAAGTTATCCTCTGAATTCTCCAAACCCTACGATGATAGGAGAAATAACTGTCAAGCTAACACTATATAAGGACCCTTCTACGCAGAGGTATGGGTAACTTGATATTTTAGAAAAATTGGTGAAGTCTTTGAAGTGTTTCCTTTTCTACTTCAATCCACTAACTTTACCATCGGAGGATTTTTGGCCGGCCTCCACCGGTCACCTCTGACTTCTTGTTTATTATTTTCAGGATTTTGCTCATTGATCATTAACGCCTGGAAATTTTAGCCCACTGATTCATTGACCTCATCAGTTGGCGCCGTCTGTGGGAACGAAGTAGAATTTTTTACGTTTGATTTTCATCGTTGAATTCTGCATTTTCTTTCTCTGACAAAGGACTGAAATGGTCCGGACAAGATCGAGGGTAGAGATGCCTCTAATAACCCCCATCATGACTGTCAATCAGCTTCTGCTATGCAGCCTTCATCAGCCCAACACATGCAATCCATGGCCGCGGCCATGGCGGAACTAACTCGCCAAAATCAAGATTTGCGGAGAGAGATTAATCTCAGGAGACAGCGGCATGAGGCTCGTGCAGAGGAGCGAGAACAAAGTCAGGAAGATGAAAGAAATGTTGAACCGGAAAGTCAATCAAGGGGCACCGCTTCAAGGAGGGTACCACATTTAGAGAGGGAGGTGGACCAGATGAGGAAGGTTATGGATGAGATGAGAGAGAACCTGAGAAGGACTAATCCTGTTGAAGATTTAGTTCACAGAACTGATTCACCCTTTACGGCATCCATTAATGGCCATCCCTTACCGCCGAAGTTCAAGATGCCTTCCTTGGACTCATATGATGGCACGCGTGACCCCTTTGATCATATCGCTACCTTTAAGACTACCATGCATCTTCAAGGAGTTCCGGATGAGATTATGTGTAGAGCATTTCCAACTACCCTCAAGGGGCTCGCGAGAGTTTGGTTCAGCAAAATACCCCCGAATTCAGTAAGTTCTTTCGAGGAGTTGAGCAAATTATTTGTTAATAATTTCATTGGAGGACAGAGACATAAGCGTTCCTCATCTAGCTTACTAACCATAGAGCAATGAGAGAATGAAAGCTTGCGTTCCTTCATCACTCGCTTCAATAGGGAAGCACTGACTGTGGACGAGGTAGATGACAAGATGCTGTTGGCTGCCTTCCATAACGGGGTCAATTCTGATTTGTTCATACACAAGCTTTATGAAAAAGAACCTCAGTCCATGGCCGAACTCGTCCATTCAGCCTAAAACTTTATGAACATAGAAGACGCGATCATAGCAAAGAAGAGGAAGAGAATTGAAAGAATGGAAGCAAATCCCGCCCGTCACTCTGAACAAGCCCCTCGTCCAAAGAAGGGGCGAACACAAGATAAGAGAGACCGAGATAACAAGAAACCAGGCTCTTCGGTGCGAAATCAATAATACACCCCTTTGAACGTACCACTCGAGCAAGTCCTTATGCAAATTAAGGATGAGCCTTCTTTGAAGTGGCCAGAAAAGATGAAGGGAGATCCCAACAAGCGTAACAGAAACAAGTATTGTCGCTTCCACAGAGATCATGGGCATGATACGGATGAATGCTTTGATTTAAAGCAGCAGATTGAAAATCTCATTAGGCAAGGGAAGTTGAGAAATTTCCTTGGACGAGACCAGAAAGACGAGAAGCTGAAGGGGAAGGTAGAGGAATCGTCGCGACCACCGCTTGGAGAGATAAGAGTCATCGTAGGGGGAAATTCAGCAGGACAGTCGTCCAAATCAAAGAAGGCATACCTCAAAGTAGTGCAGAGCGTCCAACTCTCTGCACGATCACCGAGAACAAGGACCATGGACGAATAAGCAGTCACTTTCACGGACGAGGATGCCGAGAGAATTCATCACCCTCATGACGATGCTATTGTCATCACCCTCCTTATTGTTGACTACAAAACTAGAAGGGTGCTAGTAGACAACGGGAGCTCAGCTGATATTTTATATTATCCAGCCTTTCAACAGATGAAGTTGGGAGGAGATCAGCTCCGTCCAACAAGCTCTCCTCTAGTGGGATTTGGTGGGATGAAGGTACAACCAGCAGGTACTATTTCTTTATCAGTGACAGTGGGGGTATATCCGCAACAAATCACCAAGGATGTGAACTTCCTTGTAGTAGATTGTCCGTCCTCCTACAATGCCATAATTGGAAGACCGACTTTAAACAGTTGGAAGGCGGTCACGTCTACCTACCACTTGTTAGTAAAGTTCCCAACAGAACATGGAGTGGGGCAAGTACAAGGAGACCAATTGGCAGCAAGAGAATGTTATTTGGCCATGCTGGCCATGGACGAGCAAATCCAGACCATGAATATTGAAGAAAAGAGGATTATTGCGGAACCCGTTGAAGTGTTGGAAGATGTTTCCCTAGACGAATACTACCCGGAAAGGTGTACCAAGGTCGGAGCAGACCTGAGAGATGAGATTAAGAAGGACCTCGTCCATCTTTTGAAGAAAAATGTTGATCTGTTTGCTTGGAGTAACGAAGACATGCCAGGTATAGATCCCAGTATTATTACTCACTGTTTGAATGTAGATCCTTCCTCTAAGCCAGTACGACAGAAGAAAAGGGTGTTCGCCCCTGAGAGAGATACTGCTATTAAAGACGAAGTACAAAAGCTGATGGCCGCAAAATTTATACGAGAAGTATATTATCCCCAGTGGTTGGCCAATGTAGTAATGGTGAAAAAGGCGAACGGTAAGTGGAGGATGTGTGTGGATTTTACTGATTTAAACAAGGCTTGCCCAAAGGACAGCTACCCACTGCCACGTATTGACTAGCTGGTGGATTCTACTGCAGGCCACAAACTACTAAGTTTTATGGATGCTTTCTCGGGATACAACCAAATAAGGATGGACGAAGCAGACCAAGAGAAGATGTCCTTTGTTACCAGTCAGGGATTATTCTGTTATGAAGTAATGCCCTTTGGCTTGAAAAATGCTGGAGCAACATACCAACGACTAGTTAACCACATGTTTCGTCCACAGATCGGGCGGAATGTGGAGGTCTACGTTGATGACATGCTGGTGAAAAGTCAAGACGAGGAAGGACATCTGGATGACCTGAAGGAGACGTTTGACACGTTGAGGCAGTATCGCATGAAGCTAAACCCTAACAAATGTGCTTTTGGAGTGTCGTCAGGGAAATTCCTTGGATTTATGGTCTCCCATAGAGGAATCGAGGCGAACCCTGATAAAATTCGAGTAATATTGGACATGAAGCCTCTGTGCAATGTTAAAGAAGTCCAGTCCCTCACCGGGCAAGTGGCTGCCCTC
Source organism: Quercus glauca (assembly GCA_023736055.1). NCBI lineage: Eukaryota > Viridiplantae > Streptophyta > Magnoliopsida > Fagales > Fagaceae > Quercus > Quercus glauca. The sequence continues at coordinate 29,373,894 of CM043325.1, forward strand.
AACAGGTTTGTTTCTAAAGCTACTGATAAGTGTTTACCATTTTTCAAGGTTTTAAAGAAAGCATTTGAGTGGACGGACGAATGCCAGAGAGCCTTTCAGGACTTGAAAACGTATCTCACAATGGCTCCTTTGCTGAGTCCGTCCGTGACTGGAGAAGAGTTATTTTTATACCTGGTAGTAACTCCGCATGCCATGAGCTCAGCATTGATAAGAGAGGAAGGAAAAATACAAAAGCCAGTGTATTATACGAGTAGAGCACTGAGGGGAGCGGAAGGACGATATCCCCTGATGGAGAAGTTGGCTTTCGCACTAGTAACAGCCTCTAGGAAACTAAGACATTACTTTCAGGCTCATGTCATCAACGTCATGACAGATCACCCACTCAAAAAAGCAATGAACAAATTGGAGGTTGCAGGACGACTAGTTCAATGGGCTGTCGAGCTCAGTGAGTTCGACATAAAATACCAACCTAGGCATGCTATAAAAGCTCAGGCTCTGGCAGACTTTATTGCAGAGTTCACCCCTATTCATGGCGATGTGAGTAAGATGGAAGGCAACTAGAAGTGGATCATCCATGTGGATGGATCATCTACACAACACGCCAGGGGGATAGGTGTGGTTTTACAATCGCCAGAAGGGGATAAACTGAAACACAAAGTTTACCTGCAATACCAAGCAACCAATAATGAAGTTGAGTATGAAACTCTTCTCAAAGGGCTAGAATTGGCTAAGTCCGTGGAAGCTAAGTCAATACTCGTCTTGGGAGATTCTTAACTAATCATGGGCCAAGTGAATGGGATGTACGAGGCTAAGGAAGAACGAATGAAGAAATACCTTAGCAGGGTTATACGACTTATGAAAAAGTTTGAGGAAACTAACTTCGTTCAAATCCCAAGGGAGGAGAACATGGAAGCAGATACACTAGCAAAAGAAGCTTTGGCGAGTTTAGCCGCCGACAAGTTTGATGAGATTTAGTACATGCCGAGCATAGACATCCCAGAAGTGCAACAGGTGCAGAGCGAAGGAAATTGGATGGCTCCCATTGTATCATACTTGAAAGAGGGACGACTTCCAGAAGAAAAAGACGAAGCAAGAAAGTTGAAGGTAAGGGCAACTAAGTACGTTCTTATGGATGAGACTCTGTACAAAAGAGGCTTTTCCCAGCCTTATCTCCGATGTCTGGCTCCAGATGAAGCAAACTATATACTTAGAGAAATTCATGAGGGAGCGTGTGGCAATCATTCGGGAGCTAGATCACTCGTCCACAAAGTCGTCCGTGCAGGATATTATTGGTTGAATATGCAAGCTGATGCCAAGGCCTATGTCAAAGTCTGCAACCAATGCCAACGGTTTAGCAACGTCCCCAGACAACTGTCAGAATACCTAACCCCAATGACAGCCCCATGGCCTTTTGCACAATGGGGACTAGATATCCTGGGCCCTTTTCCAATAGGGGTAAGGCAAATGAGATTTCTTATGGTTGGTATCGATTATTTCACCAAGTGGGTAGAGGCAGAACCTTTAGCTAACATCACACAACAAAATGTTAAGAACTTCGTATGGAAGAATATTGTGTGCAGGTTTGGCGTGCCCAGGGTGTTGGTATCTGATAATGGACGACAATTTGACAATGCACTCTTTAAAGATTTTTGCATACACTTCGGGATTCAGAATCACTACTCCTCACCCGTCCACCCACAAGCAAATGGCCAGGCTGAAGTTGCAAACCGATCGTTGTTAAAAATAATCAAGACTTGGCTTGAGGGGGCAAAGGGAGTATGACCAGACGAGTTACTAGGAGTTCTATGGGCATATAGGACGACAGCAAGAACCCCGACAGGAGAAACTCCTTTCAAGTTAGCTTACGGAGCTGAAGCAGTCATACCCGCAGAAGTGCACATGGCCAATCATAGGGTGACAGCCTATCAGGACAAAGATAATGAAGAGCAACTCCGTTTGAACCTCGATCTAATAGACGAGGTTAGGATGAATGCTGAACAAAGAATGGCAAGGTAAAAAAATCTGATGGCTAGGCAACATGACGCAATGGTGAAGCCAAGGCGATTTAACATAGGGGACCTCATCCTAAAAAGGGTTTCCTTAGCAACAAAGAACCCAGCCCATGGGAAGTTGGGACCAAATTGGGAAGGCCCCTATAGAGTCGTCAACTGCAAAAGACAAGGATCCTATTACTTGGAAGCCCTTGATGGGAGAAAGTTGGAGCATCCTTGGAATGTGGAGCACTTGAGAAAGTACTATCAGTAGAATGCCAGCCTGGAGGAGCATGACTCTGGACGAACTCAGGGTTTAAAAACTTTATTATTATATTTTGTGTGGCTTTGTTATTATGATAAATTTATGAACAACGTTATAGTTTGTATTGTTTAAATAAAGGCATTGGCCTCTAAGGTGTATGCCTCGTCTATGAACAATATCTATGTTGTGAACAATATTTGTGAAATGTACATAATGTTGTGTGAATCAATGATTTCCATAGCACTTTTGTTCATATTGACTCTGGAAAGCTGAAAAGCTCAAGACGAGAAAACTCTCTGGACGCGGAGATGTAATCTCAAGCTTTCCTAGAAAGTAAAATCTAGGCACGTTCGTCCATCCAAGAAAAGGACGAAGTAAATCCCGTGCTTAAGAGCAAATTACAAACAAATCAAGGCATGCTCGTCCATAGGATGGGCCAGGTAAAACGTAATACCCAACCATACCATGGGCGAGGAAAAGCATAGATGTTTTGAACTTAAGTCACCTGCTAAAAAGCTGTCCATGAACAAGCAAAATGCAACGACGAGTCCAAAGGACGAATTAATACTACCACTTACCATTTCACATGGGCAAATCACACAGGTGGAATTCCAACAAAAATGGTTTATGTATATGAAATGTAGACGAGTAAAACAAGAAATCATGTATATAAATAAACACTCATCCATGCATATATAAGTCAAATGGAATTCATGTGATTGTATCAAGGGCGGACGAGAAACATCCAAAACACCCTTGCAAACTTAACTGTTTTATCAAAACTCGTCCTTAAACATGGACGAGCTAAAAGTACTTGAATTACAAAAAAAAAAAAAAAAAAAGTCATCAAGGTATTTTTTAAGTTGAGGCGTTTGGGTTGGGGTCGTCTTGAGGTTTGGTCAAGGCGTCGTCCTCTATGTTGGCGTCTTCAGAGCCGAGGTGAAGGAGAGAGCTAGTGGTGGCAGTGTTCAAATTGAGCACGATGGAGCTGAAGTCCACATCAGGAAACTTCTCAACAGCGCCATCCTAAAGTCTTCAAATCCTGCTGCATAGTTGGTATCCAAAGCATCAGTGTATTGTTTAGATGCTTTGAATTCAGCTATTGCATCTTCCTTAGCATTGGAGAGGAGAGTGCTGAGCTCGTCGCTCTTTTTTTGCAAGTCCTCAAGACGAGCATCTCTTTCTGCAGCACTAGCCTTCAGATCCTCAACTAAAAGCTTTCAAGTCCTTCGCCTCGTCCGTCGTCTTAGCGGCCACCTCAGTCTATTGTTTTGCTTCTTCCTTTAACTTCAATATCCTCGTCTCCAGCAGAATCCTCGTCTTGTCCAATCCAGTGGCCTGTCTGGACGCTGCTATAAACTTAGACATGCCCTATAAAACAACAGCAAATATAAGTTAAAAAAAAAAAAAAAAAAAAAAAAAGAAGAGAATAAAGGAAAAGGAAATGAACATTTGGTCAAGACGAAGGAAAATGTTACCTTGAAAAGGTCACGGACACTAGAGTGTTCAAAGTCCTTGAGGGACATGTCGTAGCAGACGTTTATATCCTCATCCGTAACGGCATTCTTGAAACGTTCCCAGGCCAGATCCTCTTTTTCAATGATGTTTGAAGGGGCTATTTGGGGCGGTTGAGACGAGGTGGGCACGGTTCTGGACGGTGGAGTTTTGGACGGGGTGGACTCAACAGGAGTGGACGAGTCGATATCATAGACTTTGGTTGGCTGATGGGACGACGGAGTAGGCTTAACTACTTGAGACGAGCCATGCTTGACCTTTTTACCACGCCTGCTAGGGAGGTTTTCCAAATCCAAGTGTTTGGATATGGACTTCCTCTTATCTCCAGCTACAGGACGAGCTTGGCGATCAGGCTCAGGACGAGTCCCCTCAGCACTTACCTCATTTCCCTTACTGCCTCTCATGGTTATCATTCCTATAAAGGGACGAAGAGAATTTACTTAGGAAAATGAAAATAAAAAATACAAGGAATGTAGAAATCCAATACTTACTTTTTCTTACTGTAATCTCGTGTGCAAGTGCAACCTCAGATGGATTAGGACCTAACCCCCACTTGGCTAGTCGTCTGAGATCAACCAAGGAATGGAAATCCCTGTCTGTGTGTAGACGAGCCCTGTGAACGCGGTCACGATGTAACTTACTCAAAACAGGTCATCCAACGGCTGTAATAGAATAAATTGAAGTTAAATGACATAATGATGAATAAAAAGAAAGAGAGGGAAGAGGGGAAAAGCTAAGGGACTTACCCTCGGGACGAAGGTTCCCTAGGTCCCCGGTAAGACGACCAAAAGTATCCCGGCCAACGTTTGCAGGATTTCCAGCCCAGAATCCAGAGACGAAGAAAAACTCCGTCTTCCATTTTTTGTCAGACGAGGCCAAGGATTTCACCAATCTACAATCTTTACTTCTGGCTGTGAATTGATAAAAGCCAGGAGATTGATGAATCTCTGAGGGTTTATAGCAGTAGAGGAACTCGTCCACAATAATAGGACGGTCCCCTCCAAACACCTCCCTCCACAAAATTTGCATAGAGATAATTAATCTCCATGCATTATGGTTGAATTGACACACTCCTAAACCTAACCTAACTAATAGCTCTCTAGTAAAAGCATTTAAAGGAAACCTATGACCTTTAAGAAGGTAAGCTTCATATACACCTATCCCAAAATGGGGATTACAACACCACTCTCCACGGATGGGTAATCTAGGATTAAACTCGTCTGGGATTTGGTACCATTCCCTAACGATATCCAATCTTTCCTTGTCCGTCTTGGAAGGAATATCTACAGCACAACTATATACAGTTACCTCCGTCTCGTCCAAAGGACTGGACGAAGGGATGGAAGACGAGGTATCTACTTGGGACCCTGAAGTTTTTCTAAATTGTTTCTATATTTCTTCTAAGGGAAGCCCAGGGACCCCTAAGACATACTCCTCGTCGGTGGTGTTTCCCCTACTACTACTACTGGTATCACTAGAATCATAACTACTCTCGTCATAATACTTGTCTATAGCTTTTTCTGTACTATCGCTAGACGAGGAGATGGCTATTTCTGACATTCTGGAGAGAAAATTTTGAAAACCTAAAGACGAGGAGAGAGGGAGTACCTGGCTCTAGGACAAACTGAAGCTATGGACGCAAGGAAACTCTTAGACGAGGCTCTAGACGATGAGTGTCAAAGAAGAAAAATCTCAGAAGTGAGGAGGGTAGTGAAGGCATCCCACTATTTATAGGTGGCTGATCTAAACACATGAAACGACACAACCAACCAGATGATGAGACGTGGTCTTCGTCTCGAAAAAATGAATCGACGAAATGAACCACTAATCAAATTAGAACATGTGGCATCTCCAATTGCTGAAAGAAGCTTATCCGTCTAGAGAAGTAAAATTACTATATTACTTGGACGACCCATGGACGAGGGGGGCAACTGATGGTGTATGAAAAACGCCAAGCTAATTTCTCGTCCATATGGCCGTCCATAACAACATACAAAGTGGAGTGAGTGGCTGTTACGCTCGTCCTTCACAAGCCGTCCCCTTACACTTGTCCTATTCTCATTCGTCTAAGGGAGGACGTACAAGCAGTGAACCTCGTCCGTCCTTAGTAATGGAGGAGTAAGGTTCACCAAGAGTCATGATACTCTCCCAAAAGCCAAACGTCATATTGTTTGAATCAAGCCATTTGTTTATTGTTGAATACCGGTCCTGATGAGGTAACTCCCATGATAGTTATGGAAGTTATCTTTTGAATTCTCCAAACCCTACGATGATAGGAGAAATAACTGTCAAGCTAACACTATATAAGGACCCTTCTATGCAGAGGTATGGGTAACTTGATATTTTAGAAAAATTGGTGAAGTCTTTGAAGTGTTTCCTTTTCTACTTCAATCCACTAACTTTACCATTGGAGGATTTTTGGCCGGCCTCCACCGGTCACCTCTGACTTCTTGTTTATTATTTTCAGGATTTTGCTCATTGATCATTAACTCCCGGAAATTTTAGCCCACTGATTCATTGACCTCATCAAGTTTTATTATTATTTTTTTAGAAACATCATTGAATTATTAAGTTAATACAAGCATTGGTTCAAGGATGAAACTAAAACCTACAAACTATTTAGAAACAATATTAATTTGTCCTTAACTTTATTTAGCATCTTCATATAAAATAAATAAATAAATAGCTTTTCTCTTTATGTTTAGCCGTAAATAACCTTGTCTTGAACTTTATTTTAGTCTCTCTAGTTTTCAAATTCAACCGCACACCACCTAACTAGAGTTTTTTATTTTTATTTTATTTTTTTATATATACAGGATTTGAATTCAAACTCTCTTCTATGTAAGAATTCAGTAATATTACTTACTCACAAGGCTCTTGGCTTACCTTTTTGAAAGACTAAATACAAAACTACATCATCTAACCTTACCTAGTTTTCAATTTTGTTCCTACAGTTTTAATTTTTCCTTTTCAATTCAGTCATTTAAATTATATATTTTTTTTCAATGTAATTCTTTTGAAAAATGACGTAATTTTGCTGTTGGAGAGAAATAAGACTTAACGGTAGAATTTGATAGAGATCGACGGAAAAACTAGATTCAAATTTAAATAAAAGAACTTAAAGAAAATATCTTTAATACATAATTCATAATAATAATAAATTCAATGTTAAAATTAAATTGGTGTGGTTCCATGCTACACTACAGGTTTTGTTTTGTTTTTTGTTTTTTTTTTTTTTTGTTTTTTTGGTGGTTGTTGTTGAAAAACAACAGTTTTGTTTGTTAAAGCACTAACATTGGGGGTGTAAATCCCCTCAATTACTATTTTAGCAACCAACAAGGTAAAAAGCAGCTACATTGGGGTGGGTTTCTATTTATTTTTATTTATTTTTTACCGACTGTAGCTTAGGATGTAACAAAAAAAAAAAAGATTATTTTATTTGCAAATATCTAATGGTGTGTTAGAGAAAGGAGAGATTTATAATATTTTATAGTGTAGTTATATTATTTAATTGTGTTGGTTGATATTATTTAATTGTGTTATATGTACAAATAAAAATCGAGACGTTGCGTGAGTTGTAAAATAGGATAGTAAAATAGATAAAATAAGTTTTTAGAGTGTAAAATAGAAATTAGTATGTATCTTTGGTGCTCTTATGTGTACTGTGTAGGCCTATAGGGTACAACCTTGCTCAGATTTTATTTTATTTTTCTATCATTTATTGGTAGAGTAAGTGCAGCTATTTTTCATTAAAAAAAAAAGGAAAAGAAAAAAAAAAAAGAAAAGAAAAGAAAAGAAAAGAAAAAGCAAGTGCAGTTTGATTAAACTTCTATGAAAGACAATATTCCTCTTCCGTACAATAATACATATTTTATTTCTCTTTACCATTCCGAAATCCGTAACATTTATTTTATTTGTTGTGTAATTTATTTTCGTACTATTCTCGACCTATCTCTTGTCTTCTCTCTCTCTCTCTCTGTCTCTCTCTCTCAGCTTTGTATGCAAATAGTTTCTATTTCTGGAATACAAGGTTGGGCTAATAATTTGGTTTGAACTTTGAAGTAAAGGGTCTGATAACCTATTATCTGGGAAAATGACGAGGAGGAAAATTCAGATTAAGAAGATTGACAACACGACGGCAAGGCTGGCGACATTCTCAAAGAGGAGGAGAGGACTTTTTAAGAAAGCTTTTGAGCTCTCTACTCTCTGCGATGCTGAAATTGGTCTCATGGTCTTTTCTGCTACAGGAAAGCTCTTTGAATACGCCAGCTCAAGGTTTCAATCTCTTTCCCACGCTTCTTTCTACTTACAGAAAAACCCTATTTATTTTCTCATTTTTTTGACTAGAGAGAAAAACGCTTTTTTCTATCTATAGAAAAATATGTCTTTGTCCATTCCTTGATCGCTTTGTTCATGCATTCACTATGATTTTATGATTTCTAAGGTGTGTGTGTGTGTGAGTGAGAGACCCAACTGCTAAAAATAAAGATCCTTTACTGAACAAACCAAATAAGTGATTTAAAAAATATTACTATGTAGCATTAAAAAGGAAAAAATAATTAAATTTTTTTTACTATGTAGCATCAAATCAAGAAATGAAAGAGTACTGTAAAATCTTATGGTTTCTGTCTAAAGAAAAGGGAAAGGAAAAAGAAAAAAGGAAAAAAAGAAAGACAAATAAACACTTCTTTTTTCGGTAAACCAAGTAAACAGTTTGCAATTATTACCTTGAAGAGTTTAACGTCTTCTTTTGAAGTTCTATAAGCGGGTTGTTTTGTAGCTTATAATCTAATGTTTTATTTACCCTGAGTTTTAGAGTTGCACTTGCTTATTGTAAAATGAAACAAATTACTTTACTCTACATGAAATATATGAGCATTACAAGAACCATGACAATAACAAAAATAACTAAGCCTTACTCTAATGTTTAGAATCGGTTATGGATCCTAAAAAATAACAAAGCCTTATTCTAAAAATTTAAGGATCGGTTATAGATTCTCAATAAACTAGTTAGGGTTGTTGGAAAAACATTGGTGGGTCTTTCCCCACCTGCACTCTCAAACACTTATGCACCACTCAAAGAAATTGATTCACAGAGAGAGAGAGAGAGAGAGAAGGGGGGGGGGGGGGAGAGTAAGAAAACTCTTAAATAATTGTATTTCTCTTTTTTCACACTTTTTAAAAATTGAAGGATGCATGAGGTATATATACATGTCCAACCATAACTTTCCTTGTGTTTATTATATAACTCCAAAAGAAATTCGATACATTCATTACATAAACTTGCCTCGTTATTTTATGTATCTTCAACTAACTCATTTTCATAAATAAAATAGATTTTGATAACATAAATTAAGTTTAACTTTCAACACCTCCTCTTAGACTTAATTTTTGATCACCACAAATTAGGCTCGCATCTTGTAGAAGGTGTCATAGTTTAGTGGCTTGGTGAAGATATCTGCACCCTAATCATGTGACTTCACAAACTCAAGTGGAATTTTGTTTCTAGCAAAACATCCTCAAATATGACCAGATAATTTAATAATAATTTGGTTCATAGTGCGGCTATTAATGCAGATCTATCAAGTGCCATCCTCCTTGGCATGAGTAAGGTCAGTACTACACAAGGAGTCATAACTTGCCTATTCAATTCTTCATGCTCCTTTAGATTGATTTGATAGTGCACTTTGTTAGGTAGGCGATACAGTACACTAACAAGCTTCCTTTTTTTCTTTAGCCACCAACATGTACACCCACCCAATACTGTTATCTTATATTACTGTACGGGGAATGGCCCTAGGCCCATTGAGCCTTGGACCCAGAGCTTATGGTAAAGCGCGTGATCCCATTCCTATTGGATCCTTGATCTTGGGCCAGACGCACTTTAAAGCCCAAGCTGAGCTCAAGTATCATGATAAGTCCATCTTGACCTGAATGTATCAGAAACAAACCCATACCAGTCAATTATAGTTTGGTCGGAAACATGCTCGCCGAGGACAGCTCATGTCCTCGGCTTTCCAGTATTGCCTTGGGGAGTATCACTGCCGAACATTCTATTGGAGGTTGGAACCAGTTCCAATGCCATTAACCACCATTCCCAACAGAGCATCTTTTTATTAGACATGATGGGATTGGACCCCATCCATACGAGTGAAATCAGGAGATAATCATAACACCTCCACTCATTTTGAGCTATAAATAGGAGAATAGAATGAGAAGTGGGGGCTGGCATTTGGAAGGGAAAAACAGATAGTGAAAAAGGGAGGTATTACCACCAAAGGGAGAGCAGCCTAAGGGGGAAGAAAGGGGAGTTCGAGAGAACTAAGGGGATTGTTGGGTCGCTTGGTGAGGAACTACCCTCAGTAGGAAACTCTTAACTCACCGTATAAATAAATTGTGAGCCCAGTCCACTAAGCAGAATTTGGGTACGTACAATTGGAGTCATTTGTGGGAATCTCCTACGCAGCTGTGGTTTTGCCGAGCTTCGTGCATGGAAAATGTCTGAACAATGATCTGGAAGTTATGCTGAGAGTGGCTCTAAAGGATTTTCTTGGGGATCTAGTTGGCGAGAGAGGAGACAAAAGAGGCGTGAAGACAGGGAATATGAGCTGGAGGAAGAAAAGTCTGGTCTAGAAGAAGGGTCTTTCCAAACACACCGGACATTATCAGGTGCCTCGGGGCATGAGCATTTTGACAGAAGGTATGAGGAGCTTGAGCTCTTACAAAAGTTGGGAAGGGATTTGGAGTTAGAAGCAAGAGGTAGGCATAGGAGAAAAGACCACGAAGAGCGTGCGGAGGGGTCGGCAAGTGGGTTAGGTAGCCATAGAGAGGCATCCTACCAATCCGATTCCCATCAACATCGGGATCGGTCTCGGGAGTATGTAGACCGGGACTCAATCTCTCCAGAGAGGCAACAACCCCGCAATGCCACCATGGATGCTATGAGCCAAGCATTGTGTAGAGCCACTCGATCACCGTTCTCGAGAGATATTGAACGGCCACTGATGCCCAGTAGATTTGCTAGACCTCAATTTAACTCCTATGATGGGAAAACGGATCCGGCAAAGCATGTAAGCCATTATATTTAGATGATGTCTTTGCACAGTCATAACGATGCATTGATGTGTAAGGTGTTTCCTTCAAGTCTCAGGCCCACCGCTTTGAGGTGGTTCAATGGGTTGAGGAAGGGCTCGATTCATAGTTTTGCCAAGCTGATTTAAGAATTTGGGGTCCGATTCATGACCTGCAGTCGGGTGTAGCAGCTCGTAGACGCGCGGCTGTCAATGAAGATGGGAGCTGGGGAGACCTTTCGTAGCTATACTAGCTGGTACTGGGAGCTGTACAATGAGATCGAATGGGGTATTGAAAAGATCGCAGCGAGCACTTTCCAAGCTAGGATTGCTAGAGGACTTCGAATTACGAGATTCGTTGACGAAAAGACCTCTCGAGGATATAAGGCAGTTAATGAGGCGTATAGAAAAGTATAAGAGGTTAGATGACGATTGGCAGCAGAACAAAGGCAAGGCCCCAGTCACGAGTTAGCCTCGGCAAAGGAGCTTTCAGTCGAGGTCTCGGAAAGAATTACGGATCTAGGAACTGGGTGCACAAGCGGGGGAAGTAAACGTGACGTTCAGGGAGTCAGTACATAGGATTGTTGATCGAATTAAGAACGAGCCATACTTCCGGTGGAAGATGGGGGGTGACCCATCAAGGAGAATCAGAACTTGTACTGCACCTATCATAAGGACAAGGGGCATACCACCAAGCAATGAAAGGTGCTAAAAGATCATTTGGAGCAGTTAGTAAGGGCAGGGTACTTAAAAGAGTTTGTTGTCAACCCGAGAAATCAAGAGACCGGTCAGGGTACTCGACCTCGGAGGAATCCCTTCCCGCCTCCTTTAGGAGTAATAGAGGTCATCCATGTAATTTCCAGGTGTACTCTAGTGACCGGGAGGAGGGGGGTACTGGCAGTGGTTCCGATAGAGAGTTCTCCAGATGATCAACCCTCCAAGAAGAAGTTGAAGTTTACTCGGGAGCCCATTGCCTTCAATGATGACGACTTGAAAGGGATAATCTAGCCGCATGGCGACGCTCTGGTGGTTGTAGCTCGGTTAAATGGTTTTATAGTGAAGAGGGTATTGGTGGATCAAGGAAGTGGTGCTGAAGTAATGTATCCTGACTTATTCAGGGGGCTAGGATTGAAGAAAGAGGACCTGTCCAAATACGAACAACCCCTAGTGGGGTTTAATGGTCGAATGGTGATCCCCAAGGGGCAAATTACGCTCCCTGTGAACATGGAAGGCAAGGAAGTAATGGTACCCTTTATAGTGGTCAATTCATTTTCTCCGTATACGACAATTCTTGGAAGGTCGTGGATTCATACGATGGGGACGGTTCCGTCTACCCTGCATGTTAAAGCCAAATTCCGCACTGGGCACGGTATCGCCATAGTGAGAGGAAACCAACAAGTGGCCAGGCCATGCTTGGTAGCCGCCGTTAACCAGGAAACTAAGCAAGTTGCGCAAATTTCCTTATAGCAATTACAGGAACCCCATGAGGGAATTGGTGCTAGCTATGCCAAGGACTTAATGAGAGTGAGGATACTGCCGGAAGGATAGGAGCTTCCAAATTGGGTCCTGTATGAAGGATGAAGACAGGGTAGAGATGATGTTATTGCTTGTACAGAATGTGGATGTGTTTGCTTAGAGCCCATACAAAGTGCCTAAGGTAGATCTCGAGTTTATAGTTCATAAGCTGAATGTAGATCCATTATTTCCTCCCAAGAAGTAGAAGCCAAGGAGGTCCGCTAAGGAACACGTTGAAGTAGTCAAGCAAGAGGTCAAGAGGCTGAAAGATGCAGGGGCAATAAAGGAGGTTTTTTTTCCAGAATGGCTTGCGGATACCGTGGTGGTGAGAAAGAAAAATGGGAAATGGAGGGTTTGTGTAGATTTTATTGATATGAATTGGGCATGCCCAAAAGATCCTTTCTCCATGCCGAAAATCAATCAGTTGGTGGATGCTACGTATGGGCACTTGATAATGAGTTTCCTAGATGCTTTCCAGGGTTATCATCAAATTGCCCTGGCTATCGAGGATCAGGAAAAGACAGTGTTCATCTCACCTGAGGCTAATTACCACTATACTGTGATGCCGTTTGCGCTAAAGAATGCTAGAGCCACTTATCAACGGATGATGGCGAGGATATTGACGGACAAGATTGGGCGTATAGTGGAGGTGCATATTGACGATATGGTGGTTAAAAGAAAACAGGAAAATGGGCACATTGATGATCTTAAGGAAGTGTTTGAAGTACTCTGGCAGCATAAGCTGCACCTAAATGCCGACAAATATGCTTTAGGAGTGGGGGCTAGAAAAATTCTTAGGGTATATGATCACATGCCAAGGAATAGAGGTCAATCCCCACTAGATTAAAGCTGTCAAGTGCCTTAAGTCGCCGAATAACCCAAAAGGAAGTCCAGGTGTTAACCGGCATGCTAGCTACCCCAAACCGGTTCATTTCCAAATTTGCAGACCGGTGTCGTCCATTCTATTAGCTATTGAAAAAGTGGAGGGGTTTCCAATGGGTTGAGAAGTGTGAAAGGGCTTTTCGAGACTTAAAAGAATATTTGGTACAGGCACCTATGTTGTCAGCCCCGGAGCCCGAGAAGGATTTATTCATGAATCTTTCGGTGTTTGAGCATGCCGTGAGTGTCGTGTTGCTGAGGGATCAAGGTGTGTAGCAGCCAATATACTATGTCAGCAAAACGTTGGTCGATGCTGAGACGAGGTGTTTGCCCTTGGAGAAGCTGGTGTTAGCACTGGTACATGCTACAAGGAAGTTGCCCCATTATTTTCAGGCTTATACCTTCTATGGATTAACCGAGTATCCCTTGCAATCGTTGTTGAAGAGATCAGATTTCACGAGTAGAATAGCCAAGTGGGGAACTCGGTTGGGCTCTTTTGACATTAGGTACAGAATGAGGAGTTCGGTGAAGAGTTAGGTTCTCGCTGATTTCGTTGCAGAGTTTTCCCCAAGAAGGGAGATGGAGATAGTTTGCCATGTGGGGGTCCAACCGTGGAAGGTATTCGTGGACGACGCGTTTAGTGCACTAGGGGCTGGGGCTGGAATTGTCATCATTATCCCGAAGGGATAAACTTGGAGTATTCTTTCAAATTGGGTTTTAGGGCTTCTAACAACAAAGCTGAGTATGAAGCCCTGCTTACCGGATTAAGGGTTGCCTTGGATTTGGGCGCCCAGGATATGGAAGTTTGCCCTGGATGATGGAATACTTACGATTGGTAAAGCAGATTATAAACCAATTCTAGAAGGTGAAGGTGGTTCAAATAACTAGGGGTCGGAACCAACACGCCGACTCACTGGCAACTTTGGCATCTTCCCTGACCAAGAAGGTACCTCGGCTGATCAAGTTAAGGTAGTGACGGAGCCGAGCGTTGATACGAAGACAAGTGTTTCAATGATAACGAAGCCTGAGCTGTCTTAGATGAGTCCAATCATAGACTCTTTAGCCGAAGATCGGCTACCAGCGGACGGGAAGGAGGTAGACAAAATGCATCACATGGTTGCACGGTACTGGTTGTTAGCTGATCACGAGTTATACAAAAGGTCTTTTGGGAGACCTTATTTATGGTGCCTACCCCCAAGCAAGGTTGGAGAGCTCTTGATCGAGCTCCATGAGGGGGCATGCGGCAACCACGTGGGAGGGCGTACGTTAGCTCACCAAGTAATGACTTAGGGATTCTGGTGGCCACAAATGTAAAAGGACGTCGTCGAGTATGTTCGAAAATGTGAGCAATGTCAGAAATATGTCCCTCTGATCCATCAGCCAGTAGGGAGTTTGAATCCTATTAGTAGCCCATGGCCCTTCGCGCAATGGGGACTAGACATTGTGGGTCCGTTCCCTCGAGCTACAGGAAACTGAAGATTTGTTCTGGTAGCTGTGGATTGCTTCACTAAGTGAATGAAGGTCGAGGCATTGACTTATATTCGGGATGTAGATGTTAAGCAGTTTGTGTGGAGAAACATAGTAACAAGGTTTAGAGTACCAGAGTCCCTGGTATCTGATAACGGTTTGCAATTTGATAGCAAGGCTTTCTGCAAGTTCTGCAGCGATCTTGGTATCATGAACAGGTATTCCACCCCAGCATATCCGCAGAGTAACAGTCAAGCTAAAGTCATTAACAAGGCAATTGTGAACGGGTTGAAGAAGAGACTGGAGGGCGCTAAGGGTAAGTGGGCCGAGGAATTGCACAACATTCTGTAGGCGTACAGGATGACTC
This sequence comes from Quercus glauca, assembly GCA_023736055.1. Classification (NCBI taxonomy): domain Eukaryota; kingdom Viridiplantae; phylum Streptophyta; class Magnoliopsida; order Fagales; family Fagaceae; genus Quercus; species Quercus glauca. The sequence continues at coordinate 29,388,963 of CM043325.1, forward strand.
CTAGAAGGTCCTCGGGAGAAACTCCTTTTTCTCTGACGTATGGATCAGAGGCAGTCATACCAATCGAGGTTAATTTGTGCAGCGCTCGGGTGTCGGGATTCACCCTTACTGAGAATGATGAGTTAATAGTGAAGCAGCTGGATTTATTGGAGGAGTACCGAGAATCAGCATCTATTCGACTAGCAAAATATCAACAGAAACTTGCTTGGCGATACGACAGGGATGTAAAGAAGAGAGAATTTAGCGCTGGAGGCTTGGTACCGTGCAGGGTAGTGAAAAACACATGTGACGTCAATGCAGGAAAGTTGGCCCTAACTTGGGAATGGCCATATAGAGTTACCGCCATTGCTGGAGCAGGAGCATACTATCTAAAAAAGCTGGATGAGAGACCACTTCCCCGACCACGGAATGTTCACAACTTGGAAAAGTTTTACCACTAATAGTTGGTATGTAGAAATTCGAGTCGAGCATAATGCCGTGCGTGTGTAATGTTATGCAATATATGATCAATTTCTATGTGTGCAAGTACATTCATACTCTTAACTGCATCATTATTAATTTGCCGGCTATCTAAGGACAAAAACATGTTCCCTGTTCGATCCTAATCACCGAGTAGATGGAAACTTTATATTAAATAACTCCAAGGATAGAAATCCGTTCTCGGTTCGATTCTATTCACCGAGCAGGTGGAAACCTTATACTAAATTTCCCTAAGGACAGAAACCTGTTCCCGGTTTGATTCTATTCACCAAGCAAGTGGAAACTTTATATTAAATTTCTCCCAGGAGCTTGTGCTCAGTTTGATCCTAATTATCGAACAATTGTAACCTAGACGTTTATTTTCATTATGTGCACAATTGAGTGCTCAGTTCAACTCTAATTACCGAGTAAGCGTGAACTTAACATTTATTTTTCAAGTGCTAAAACTCATTTTCGGTCTGGTCTCGGTCACCGAATGGGTAATGACATGGCCTGTCCTTTCTAGGGACAAATGAGAAAGTAATCTTTTATTACTGATCTGAGGTAAACTTCGATTTGGCTACCCGACCATTACCAATGATAGAGTAATGTATCACAGAAGTAATTTGACAACGATACAACAATTATTTATAAATATAGTTGAAATAGATGTCCAGTCATCATCTTAAGATGACTAATCAAACGAAATAAAATAAGTGCAAATAAAAATTTAACCAGTGTTTTGTCACCACACCCAGTGACCATAGGCAAAACCAGATAAAGGAAAAATAAATAACAGAAAAGAAAAGTAGTAATAATTAGGAAGCACGGCATGGTAAATAGCTTTCTTCAGACTTAAGCAACAGGGTCGGCAGACTGTGACAGGGCAGCATCCTTCGTAATTCGCAGTGGGGCATCTTTAGCGGGCTGGTCAATGGGAAATAATTGTGCTTGAGTGTCCTCGGCAGGAGGGGTATCGAGTGGTGCAGCATTAAGGTTATTGGTGATTTCGAGATTAACTAACTCCACATGAGTGTCAATCTCACACACCATCTCCCTCATGCTGGGGGTATCCTCCTCGTCAATAGCGCTGGATTGACTTTGAGCAGGGGGAGGAGGTGGGGGGAAGGGGATTTGCTCCGAATTCCTTAGCAGAGAGTCGTCTGGCACCCCTATGGCTTGCAGTGCCGCCATCCATCCTTCCTTGAATTCATGTTACCGGGCTTGGTAAACAATAGGCTCCACAGAATATTCTACGTCTGCAAAGCCATTATTGTACCACTTCTCCTCGCAAGCATCAAGGGCCGCCTTAAGGTCGGCAATCTTATTAGCCTGCGCCAGGTTTAAGCTCTTAGCCTTGGCCAATTTAAGCTTCGTCCCTCCAGCTTCACATCAAACTCAGTTAGCCTCTTCTTCGCCAATGCCTGGGCCTTCTCGGACACTTGAGCTTTCTTTTTAGCGACCTTAGCAGCCTTGCTCTTGTCCTTTGCAGTGGCGATGACAACGCCTTTCAAAGCCTTCTCCTGTTCAACATCCTCAGCGGTCTCCTTTAATCATTCATCGATAACGTAAGTTAGCTGCGCAGCCTGATAACACAACAACAAGAAGCATGAAAATAAAGAAAGTACGAATGTATTTATATGATGAAGGAGAGGTAGGATAGTATACTACTGCTATGGTATGCCATTGCAGCCGGTTAGCTAATGATTCATCAGCTCCGCCAGAGAAGAACTGCACATCCTCAGGCAGGAGGAGACCCTATGCTAAGCTCTAGGCGACTCGCCTACCTTTGTCCTATGCCCAGGTTCTGACGCTGGTTGTCACTGGAAGGGGTCATTACTGAGCCTAAAGGTGGTCTGCCAACTCGCTTCTTGCTGAGAAGAGGACGTTACATGAGAACCAACCTAGGCAGCTGGCCGAGCATCACTGGTAGGCTCTAGGATTATGATCCCACCAAACACCCGAGGAGGTGTGATTCACATGGGAGTCTCACCTAAGACCTTAGGTTGTTGTTCGGAAGTATGCTGCCTTTTTCACGAGTGGCGAGGAGTGGGTTAGTTGGGCTTCTACCTTGGGGCTGTTGTTGTTGCACTGCAGGATGGGCGTCGAGCAAGAAGTGTCCAAGGGTTAACGTCTGCCTTGACACCATTTGTTCTTCGCCTTGATCGGCCTTTGCTTCGGATGAATGAATGGATTCAACTGCTTCCTACTCGGTTGGCTGAACTAGGGTTTAGGGCTCACCAACAGGTTTGTGGACGGTACGGTTTTGGGAGACGAGATTCGCTGATTCGTCCCTCACAGGCACTAGTGATTCTGCTCTAACTATCCGAGGACCGAGGTCCTGAACTTCGCCTACAGTAAGATTAGGGGGAAACAAATTAGGATACCGTACGTCGATGTACGACAATAGGGGGCTGTCCACTAACAGGGCTTGTCCAAAAGGCTGCCACGTGGAGTATATTGGATTGCAGTCGAGTAGGAGATGGGATGCACGGAGCTGCCCGTCAGAGTTTACGAATATCTCTGACCGGAGCACGAAATTCTAATCTCTCACGTGCACAACTCTGATGTCCGGTCTGAACCTCTTACTGTTTGCATCAAAACAAGAAGTAGGTTAATATTTGTTTCAACAAAAATAAGAGCAAGCTAAATACTAAAAACAACAGTCAAACATATAGGGTACTGACCAACGTCACACGGCGAAATTGGGCAAGTAAGCTCGCCGGCAAGCCAATTGCCTCTCACCTAGACATATTCTCCCGCCGAGTTTCTGTTAGAGTCAGGAAGGCACAATATGAGCCGTCTCTAACCTTAAGGTAGTAGTCGGATTTAATGTTACTGCACAAACTGTACATGAAATTTCTGTTTTGGTGGTCTAGTTGTAACCTATATATTTGGTTTAAACGGCTGACGCAACTCACTAACTGGTAAAAATTTGGGAGAAGTTGGTCGGGACATAAACCATAAAACCTAAGGGTACTGTGTATAAGGGGATCCACGAGAAACCTAACTCCTTCCAAAGTAGTCATTAAAGGGAAGAACACTACTTGAGGGTGTCGCTGAAGAGCGATGTCATCCTCATGGCAGTAGGCTATATCTACATCCTCGGAATATTGTAAGTTGCCCTAAAATTGGGCAGAGTTGCCTCAGTGTCAAGAAGGTGTGAATAACCCATTCCTGACACTCGAAGGATGAAAAGAAATTGAAGAAAAGAAAGAGGGAAGGAGGAAAACTTACTGGGCTCTAGGAGGTAATGCTCTTGGTTGGAGGATCAATGCACAGGAAGAGTATGCTCTGTAGAGAGAAATTTGAAGGTGTGGGGAAGCAAAAAGTAATCTGAAGAAGCGGAAGGAACTATTTATAGGGTGGAAGCATTTAATGGAATTAAAGGTGGGAAAGCCTTTTGAATTCTTTTTATAATCCCCACACACATAGCCTCGGTTCACAAACCATCAGGTTGTGATGGTGGTTAGACATGATAGCCTGGCATGACGCTTCTTTTGAGAGAACATTAATGGCCATCATGTCCGTTTGATAACTGACGAAAGCACTCCCCGAGGAGTCACTCGCACCTGTCAGATTGTCCTTGATTTGTCCCCGAATGCCGGACACGAATCAAGGGGGGCTATTGTACGGGGAATGGTTCCAGGCTCATTGAGCCTTGGACCCAGAGCTTATGGTACAGCGCTTGATCCCATTCTTGTTGGATCCTTGATCTTGGGCCAGATGCGTTTTAAAGCCCAAGCTGAGCTCAAGTATCATGATAAGTCCATCCTGACCTAAATGTATTAGAAACAAACTCATACTGGTCAATTATAGTTTGATCAGAAACGTGCTCGCCAAGGACAGCTTATGTCCTTGGCTTCCCAGTATTGCCTTGGGAAGTTTCACTGCAGAACATTCTATTAGAGATTGGAACCAGTTCCAATGCCATTAACCACCGTTCCTAACAAAGCATCTTTTTATTAGAAATGATGGGATTAGACCCCATCCACACGAGTGAAATCAGGAGATAATCATAACACCTTCACCTTCTTGAGCTATAAATAGGAGAATAGAATGAGAAGTGGGGGTTAGCGTTTGGAAGGGAAAAACAGATAGTGAAAAAGGGAGGTATTACCACCAAAGGGAGAGCAGCCCAGGGGGAAAGAAAAGGGAGTTCAAGAGAACTAAGGGGATTGTTGGGTCGCTTGGTAAGGAACTACCCTCAGGAGGAAACTCTTAACCCACCGTATAAATAAATTGTGAGCCCTGTTCTGAGCCCAGTCCACTAAGCAGAATTTGGGTACGTACAATTACAATTGGAAAAAAATAAGAAAATTACTACCCTGCACTTTGAAAGATTTAGGAGCTCTTTCATTCTTAGTTGGCAAAAGGACACATTCAAACTTTCTAATTTTAAAGGTATATATATTTCTATGGCCATCATGGATAGCATGCCTATCATATTGCCAAGGCTACACCAAAGGGGGAAATGACTAACATCCTTAAGAACAATATCACACCAAACTTCATAGTTACAATTCTTTTGCATTTCAAAAGAAACAAGATATCTTTTAGTGATGTAGAACAGATAGTACATGCCTTCCTAGAGCAGCAAGGGCACCAGAAGTCACAACGTAAAATTAGAAGGGGTTGCCAGTAGAGGCCATCGAGGAAACAGTGTCGAAATTGTATGAAATTTGGTAGGTTGAAGGCAAATGGCATCCTGATCCAAACTCAACCATGAGCGTTGCCTAAATTTAGGCAAATTCCTTCATTAAAGTGTTTTTGCTATTTATAATAATATTTGTTTTTTCTTAATAACTTTTAGTTTAAAAGTTAGAATAAGGTCTCGTCAGTTTTGAGACATTTCTTAGAGAGTATTTTCAATTTCCGCAATTATCTAAATTTTGCTATTTTTGGCAAAAATAACTATTTTGCCACCTAATTATGTGATTAGTGTGGATTAGGGTTTTTCGGCATTTTCTCAGTAGCCGTAGGGTTTCTTTTACTATTTAAACATATTGTAGCCATTAGGTAATTCAATTTTCAGATTTATAAAAATACAGACTTTGTCTATTTCTCTCTAGTGGATTCCAGGACCTTATTACCTTGTGGATTTAAGCGACCCCTCGTCGATTCAAGGTTCTCATTCAGAAGTTAACGTGTTTTGTTATGTTTTTTTTTTGTTTTTTTTGTTTTTAACATTTAGAAAGCAACGTGTTTATTTTCTTGTAGCTTCCGCGACATCATCTAATTACCTTTACCTCTTTACCTTGCTTAAACCATACTATTCTCTAAGGCTCTACATGAGGTTCAATCTTCAACTTAATCTTGTCCACCATTTCTTGTGAAACGACATTCTCAAAAACTTTTCCATCGATGTTAATGGAATATTGCTTAACATGGGACTTGCATGTGCACTTGAAGATGCTGTAACCAAGTCAACCTTCATTTGAGTCATTTTTAGGAATTACAAGTATTCGATGGATCAGTTAGCAACAGGGGTGGAGGGAGGAGGGGGGGCAAGTGCCCCCTCTGAACTTTTAATTTTTTTTTTACTAATAATATTATAATGGCCTAAAATGCCTTATTTGCCTCCCTTGACACAAAAGACAAAAAAAAAAAAAAAAAAAAAAAAAAACAAATTATCAATTCACAGCTCCATTATTTTGTAAATTGGCATGATATATCATATAAGGGGGCTCCATCACGTTCTAATGTGTGCATTACCTGTCATGTAACATACAACATTAGGGAGTAAGAAAATTTAGTTTGTTAGGTTCTCAAATAAAAATAAAAAATAAAAAATAAAAAATAATTTGTTAGTATTGTTCACTCAAATTTGGGGAAATAGAATTATCTTTAAACACCATTTTAGAATTTCCATTGCTTAATACCCATAACGGAGGAAAAATAATACATTTAGAAAATAGCAAGAAATGTGAGGAAAGATCAATAGATTTTGATTTTAGGGAGAAAAAATGAAGAGAGAATATAAAAAAAAAATTATATGTAAAACAAAACTAGAAGATTTGGTTCACAATCTTAAAGTTTCCCCTTCATTCATTGAATCTTATGAAAAATTTGGATATTTATTTGATTGTTTACTGAAAAATAGTTTTGGGTATTGATTGTTCATATAGAGAAATTTTATCAATGATGCAATTTTTTTGGTAAGCAATGAGCAGGAAGGACTTTGTTTATCCTATGTTCTTAGGTATTTTCGGATAAGTTGTCTACAAAAATTTTCTTAGTTAGAGGGTTTGTTGCCAAGAGATATAAGAAAAGCCAAAGGCCAATTTTCAATTCAAAATAATACTCTCTTTTAATTTCATGCATGATCTAGGACATAAACATGATTTACTTGGAACAAGTCTCCATGCATAAGAAATGACTTACATTTCAAGATAAAATATCCAAAGTAAAGGTTTAACCAAATATTTTAAAAACAGCTAACAAGACCTATTCACTAGACTTTATATGGTTTGTATATATTTTTGTTAAAACATTGATGTACCTTGAAAGGACTATCAACTCTAGGCAAAAGTTAGCAAGATATCAGACTAGAAAGCATTCTCCTAAAGATGAATCCACACCAAATCACCTTCCTTACAAGTTTCTGGTTTTCTATGTTTGTTGGCTTACTTTTTTGGTACTTTTGAATTTCTTTGAGAAATCAGTCTTGAACATTTTCATCCAACTTCCTAATATATTTTACTCTGTCCTCAATGTCTCCACTAAAATTATGAGTAGCAATTTTATATACTTAACTCTTTCCTCATTATCTCCACTACAATGATTAGCCTTAAGCAGTAATTTCATGTCAATAGCATTAATAGGATTTTTGTTTTGAAGGGTAATAGGATTTTGACTATACACAACTTTAAATGGACTATAATTTGTAGTTTGGCTAGCAAACCGATTGTAAGCAATTCAACTTGAGTTGGAAGGATAACTCTCAAAAAAGCACTTAAACTTTGATTAGCAACCTATGCTTGATCAATTTGAGGATTACAAGTTGAACTATGTTGAAGGTTAGTTGCAAACATCAACTAAAGGTTGTGCCCAAAATGGATTTTGAACTTAAGTTTCTTGATTTAATGACATAGTCTTTAAAATACAATGATGTTTTACAGTCTCTCAAAGGTAAAAATCAATCACATGATAAGCATCTAGACTCTTGCTATAATCCTTTTCGTCTTTGGAAAACCCACAACAATATTCATAGAGTCATCTTCCCCAAGTGCCTTAGGAATTGGAAATGGCATGTTACAACCCAGTATTTTGGTAATTGCTCTTGGGAAAGAGAGAAGTCACCTTCTTTTCAATGAGTTCCAACTCTTTTCAATTTCAAATGTCCATGCCTGAAGCTTTGTGTAATCCCCATTAAAATGATGCCATTTTTCTGTGTCACCTTTTATATTTTTCATGTTATTGCAAGCTTGTTAGGAATAACCTTTTCCTCCTTGGTTGGATAGTGTTGTTAAATGTCTCTCTCCTTTTTTTTGATAGGTAATCAAAGAACTATTATTTGTAAGTAAAAGATGAATAATACAAGCTGTTCATGATGACGAACAATAAGAAACAAAAGAAACAAACAACAAAACAAAAGAGGGGGGAAATCAAATAGTTAATCTAAGGGAAAACAAAAACTCTAGAAGAGACGAAGACTCAATGAAACCCTAACAACGAGACCACTCAAAAAGACTACGTTGGCATAAAACCTTTAACTCATCCAACGTCTTCTCCATATTCTCAAAGGAGCGACGGTTCTGTTCCAACCAAAAAATCCACATTAGGCACCTTGGAATCAAATTCCAAATATTCGAGTTATGCTTCCTAAGCCACTGATGCCAACAAGACGACAATCCCGCCACCGATCTTGGCATAACCCAATAAATACCATAAGTCTGAAGCATAAAAGTCCATAAGGTATGTGTAACAGGACAATGAAGAAGGAGATGGTCTACCGACTCCCCATCACAGTAACACATATAACATCGATTTGCCAAAGTGCGACCCCTAAGCATGAGATTATCCAATGTGAGAATCCAATCGTAAGCAGCTGTCCACAAGAAGAAAGCCACTCGCTTAGGAATCTTTAGTTTCCAAACATTCTTCCAAGGAAACCGAAAATTCGGAGTACCTTGAATTGCATGGTAATACAATTGGGTGTCAAACTTACCATTACCTTTGAGCCGCCAACAAAGAGTATCCCTCCTATCACCCTGAGGGATACGAGGTTGGATAAACTGAAATAGAGAAAAAGATGCAGTGAGCTCCCAATCTTCGAAAGCACTATAAAACCTTAAATCCAGCACTCTAATAGTGCCTCCTTCCAAAAGCCACAAAACCTCAGAGATGCAAGCATCCTTAGCAGCTGAACACACAAAGAGCTCAAGATAAAGATCTTTTAGGGTATTATCCCCAATCCACCTATCATGCGAGTAGCGGATACGGGTGCCTTCACCCACTACAAAAGACAGATGCTTAGAAAAACTCTCCCACCCTTCTTAAATGCTTCTCCAAAGGCTACATCCATGAGTCCTCCTGCACACTTTCGTACACCACCCCCCTTGACCCTCATCATATTTTGCCGAGATAACTCTCCGCCAAAGATGGGTAATTTCATGCCCATAACGCCACAACCATTTCCCTAATAAAACTTGATTAAATGACGCCACACTTCTTATCCCCAAACCCCCTAATTCAACTGGTAAACACACCTTTTCCTAAGCCACTAAAGAATATTTGAAACTCCCCCCAGAAGACCCCTAAAGAAAATTCCTCTGAATACTTTCGATTCTAGCAGCCACAACTTTAGGAATAGTGAAGAGAGATAAAAAGTACATTGGAAGACTTGAGAGAGTTCTTTAGTTAGATAAATAGAGTCATTTCCACCCTAATAGCTTCTTCTTCATCTTCTCCAAAATAGGATTCTAAATCGAAGTTGTCTTAAAAGAAATTCCCAATGACATCCCCAAATATTTCATAGGCAAACTCCCCACTCTACAATGAAGAATACTAGCCAGTGCAACTAGATTATTCACCTTCTCAACAAGGACAATCTCACTTTTCCCAACATTGACCTTCAAACCCGTAAAAGCCTGAAAACAAGACAACGCCAGCCTTATTGACAGCAATTGTTTCCTAGATGCATCACAAAATAAGATAGTGTCGTCCGCAAAACAAATGGGAAATCCATACACCAACAGACACAACTTCCACATGAAAACCCCAAATAAGGTTATTCTCCTCTGTCTTCTTCAAAATTCTACTTAAAACCTCCATTATCAAGAGAAACAAAAACGGGGATAATGGGTCTCCTTGTCTCAACCCATGAGAGCTACCAAAAAAGCCTTCAGAGGATCCATTTACCAGGACTGAAAAACGGACAGAAGTAACACAAGCCTTAATCCACCCCCTCCATTTCAACCTAAAACCCATCCGGTCCAACAGATAAAACAAGGCCTCCCAGTTTACATGGTTATAAGCTTTTTCAATATCAAGCTTGCAAACCACCCCCGGTATCCGGCTCTTCAACATACTATCCAGACAATCATTTGCAATGAGCACTGAATTCAGAATTTGCCTTCCACCAACAAACAAATTTTGATTCTCAGAGATGAGGTTATCCAACACTGCCCTCAGCCTGTTAGCCAACACCTTGGACAACAACTTGTACACACTGCCCACCAAACTGATATGGTGGAAGTCCTTAATGTTGACAGCATTACCCTTCTTAGGAATTAAAGTGAGAAACGAAGCGTTCATAAACCGTTCAAACACAGAGTGCCGATGAAAATAATAAAAAAAATCCATGATTTCCTTTTCCACAACACTCCAACATTTGTGAAAGAAAGCTATGGTGAAACCATCAGGACCAGGGGATTTATCACCCTCCATCTCCCTTAAGACCTGGAGGACTTCCTCTTTTGTGAATTCCTTCTCTAAAAAACAGCCTCTCCTCCTCTTCAATACAAGCAAAATCTAATCCATCCATAGTAGGGCGCCCCAACTCAGTTTCCTCAAACAGCCCCTGATAGAATAGAACTAACTGAGAGCGCACATCCGACTCATCCTCATAAAGAACACCACCCACCTCGATCCTCTTAATAAGATTAGCATTTCTATGAGAGTTTGCTAATCTATGAAAGAAACGAGTATTATTATCTCCCTCCTTCACATATAAAGCCCGAGATTTTTCTCTAGGAAATTTCCTCAAGAGAAGCCAACTGTTCTATATCTCCTTTAAGTTGAATAATCTGTTCCTCATTCGATAGACCCAGCAACTCCTCTTTCTCATCTAAACCCATCAGTTCAGTCAGCAAATTTTTCTTTCTAAATGCCAAGTCACCAAACTCCCTGTTCCACTTTTTTAAATCTGCTTTCAAAGCCTTCAATTTTTTAGCCAAAATAAAACCTGGTAAACCCACAAACCTATACGCATTCCACCAATGCTGAACTCTATCAATAAAACCCTCAACTTTCAACCACATATTTTCAAATTTAAAGGCACTTTGGCCACGTCGAACAGCACTAGCTTCTAACAAAAGTGGGTAGTGATCTGAAATTACATGAGGAAGGACCCTTTGGTGTACATTCTCAAAATGTTCCTCCTAATCTAGAGAAACCAAGGCCCTGTCAATTCTTGACATAGAGGGAATCTCAGAATCTCTAAACCAAGTGAAGGAAGCCCCCTTTAAAGGTAAATCAACTAAAGAATTACACTCTATAAAGTCTGAGAAAGCAAACATAGCAGGGCTAAATGACTCACAGCCAAGCCTTTAACCTGGGTCCCTAATGATGTTGAAATCACCTACTAAGCACCATGCCATGGGCCATCTGGCATGCACCTGTGACAACTCCTCCCACATAGTAGCCCGCTATCCATCATCATTGGGGCCATACACACCTGTAAAAGCCCAAACAAAGTCATCCACCACTCCTCTTAATAAGACACTGACAGAAAACTGTCCAGCAATTTGCATCCAATTTTTCAAAAATCCTCTTATCCCAAATCAGTAGGACCCCTCCCGAAGTCTGCACTGCATCCAAAACAGCCCAATCAATGAAAGAACTACCCCATAAACTCCGAACAAATACAACATCAGTAGAAGATACTTTCATTTCTTGAAAGCATACAATATCACACGTCCATTCATTTAGAAGATTCTTATAAACCTCTCTTTCGGGGATTGTTAAGCCCCCTTACATTTCAAGAAAGAAGTTGTAGAGTCATTTACAACTGCCAACAACCCCCACAGTGGTTGAAGAAACTCTGCTCCTACTCCTAGAAGAGACACCATCATAATTAACATTAGAGATAAGCCCCTTAAGCTTCCTGAGACCTCATGACCTTGAATTTACAGGTCACTTGGGCACCCCACCATCAATCACCTTGAGACACTTCTGTTCCAAAAGATGAAACAGAGCCAAACATTGCGCTTCGTGTTTCACGATAGGAAAACCCACCATGTTACAGAAATTTTTCATCATTTGGGACACTTAGTTTAAAGATAGCCTTGACTCCATCACCTGAGTTCCTTTTGTAGAGTCCTGAACCAACACTAACTCTTTGAGTTCATTGGGTTCCCACCGAGACAGAGGGTCACACTCCAACACACAAATATCTTTCTCTCCATTATCACAGCTATGGTCAACCATTTCATTGGTCTCCCATGGAAGGAGATGCAGTCCAGAGTCTGTCTGAACTTCCCCACCAGAATCCACAAACCTATGTGGCGTCGTATCATCATGTTGATTACCCCTCTGTTCTTCTTCTTGAACTTCCCCTTCCTCAAATCTATTTTGAGCCACCTATAGGTACCTACCAAGGAACGGGGACACAACTTTCAGAATTGGAGCCTTAAATAGTGTTGCCGCCGAGCTAGCCAACATATCACCGGTGAAACCAAGTCTCGGTTACCTAGTCCAATACTTAACTCGGCATCAGAGACTGAGCCCATAGAAGAACCAGCCTTAACGACGTCAAAAACAACCGCAACGGAGCCATTCCTTGACATCGAGCCTTTATTGGTCTTAGGGTCACCTAACACTCTCATCGGGTTGGATGGGAGAGGGTCCGAAGCTTTATCAGGGTTGGGTAACGATGATATTTCTGCCGTCGGAGCCTCTGGCAACACCGATGTCTCCGTTGACTCCACCGGTGGCTTGGAGCTCTCTCCCGCCACATTCGCACTCTGATTACAAGGCTTATTCACGCCCAAACCAAGAAGATAAGAAACCTCCCCTTTGGCCTTTCCACTCGATTCAGCTAAATGGGCTATAACATGCCCAAATACGGTATTAACCAAAGCAGGCCCACTAGTATTGGACATACGAGGAGTGTATGGGTTCAACCAAGTTACCACTCGTTTACCCCCAACAGATTTAGACACCCTCAGTGCCAAATTTGCATAAGTCACCTCAAACTTAAACTCACGCGTGGGTCTGCCATTTTTAGAAGAAATAATAACGGCAGAAACACCCTTCAGCACGTTATGTCCCGAAACAGCTCTAGGAATTTCAAAATTCCTTAATTTCCATTGGTTATCGATATTGAAAGATTTCTTCCCATTTTGCCCACCACCTTCTGTTGGACCACCACCAATAGCTTTATCAGCAGTCGTCCCTTCCACCCAAATAGTGTTAGAACCTAATAGGAAACTATCTAATTCTTTTGTAAACAAGCTCCACCCAGACCGGTTTGAGCTCGTAGGAACCAAAACCCAACCACGACGAGCTCCACCAAAATACATAGCTATCTCCACGAAAATACCAGCCTTATTTGACCTTCCCCGAAATTCGAAAAACTTATTATTAGCTCTATAATGTTTGCACAAATAATCTTTTCCTGGAATCCAATCTCAAATATCGACAAAACACGAGAGAATCCATTCCAATCCCTTCCGACCCATCCAAACAGAACTTTTAATATTCTGACGACTTTCGTGAATAGCATAAGAATTAGCCCGCCTGCAGTCAAATGAGCAAGAAAAGGTTTTGGAATCTATGTAAAAAGAACCTTTACTGCCCCCTCTGCCCTGAGGAGAAGGATTAAGAACTGTGCTAGGGGGAGGCAATTTGTTAGGAAGAGGTGTGGGTGATATTGTAGAGGTTGGTCTAGGCCATAACGGAGGTTGTAAAGGCAGGTCAGATGTAGGTGGGGTGTTCAGAGAAGAAGTATGTGGTGGACAAAACGAGTGAAAAGGTAAAAAACCAAAATTTGATGGGAACGGTTGTGGAAAGGATCCAGGGAATGGAGGTGGCTAGTTCAGAGGCAGTGGTAGAGAGGGGAGCAGAGGAGGTAAAGGTGTTGGTTGTGTGGTAAGGAGGGATGGGGGGGGAGGGGGAAGGGTTCTCCTCCAAGGTTAAACCCTTCATAAGCTAACCATGCCAAACCGACCCTCAAAGATTGCAATTTGAGACTTCGAAAAGATAGTTCTAGGATATGGACGAAGCATGTACATAACCAAATTCTTTGAAATAAGGCTGCACTGTTGGGAAGATAAACATATTGGGGAGTTTTCTTGAGTAATTAATATAACATATAGAGACACACTCTAACCCAAAAGGCCTAAGCTTAAAGGGTATGTGCTCAATTATGTTATATTAACTACTTATTCTTCTAATCTTTATTCAATGCGGGACTTCACTCACACGTGTAACCCAACAATCTCCCCCTTATGTGTGAGTCGCTGCCTCTCTGTGGGTTTCAAGACCTCTCTGTGGGCCATGAACAAGTCCTACTCACTCTCCTTTGCCTAATGGGCTTATCACTTCATCAATGTGTCATCCATGAACCTTTCGTACACCATCCATGGGAACCCCGCATGTCCATGTCTATGTCCATGTCCATGGGAACCTCACGTCACACCATTATTTAGCACCATTACTAATTAAACCACAGTGAAAATTAGTAGCATAACTTAGTCGATTAACTAGATTTCTTTCAAATTTGATAAGTACCATGTTAGTTTCAGTATTGATCTTATAGTCACATTAATCAGGATCATGATAATAACATGGTCTTTTCCATCATAATTGTGCTCTTTACAGTGCATTAGTGGGACTTATCAATTTGTCTTTGATTGCGGTTGTTAAGAATTGCAATTAACCAGATAAAGCATTTTCAAAAGGAATTTCAATGTAGTTAATGATAAAATTTTCAGCAACATTAATTTAAATAACAAGAAGTACGTGCCTAGATGTCTAGGATTTTGTAGGGTTTCGTAATGAACTGTCATGGAAAACTAATATCACGAGTCTTGTGAAGTCTTACTTTGAATTTTAGAGTATCTTTTCAATCTTTGAAATTTCCAAAACTAAAACAGTATTTACTCTATGATATTTATCCTACAAGCAGTAATTATGTAACATTTTAATGCAATAGCCTGAACCAAATCCAAAAGTCTAAGTAATTTTATTTGATGCCTGAAAAAATGAGAAATTTACAAAATATGTAAGAAATTAATATGATGTAGAACATAGTAGGAAAGTAAGAATAAGAGAATAAACAAGACAAATACTAGTCTTCACCAACTTGAATTTGCCTGCAAGCCCTAGACATCACCATTCACCACCAAACAAAGAGAAAGCCATCATTCTCAAATTCTCAAATTATTCTTATTCAAATTGCACTACCTTTCACGACTATAAAAGTACTAGTTTAATAGGGTTTAGGTATTACACCAATATGGAAAATGCCTAATCAAATCCCTTAAAACCAAATTCAAAATTTAAAGTCGAAAAAAAAATTATTTTCACATTCAAAAATAAAATCTTAGATGGTTTTAATGCTCCCTCTGTCATACTTTCATGTTTGAAGAAAACTCGACCTTGAGTTTTGAAGAAGAGAAGGATTAGAACTCTAGCACGCAATGCTTGCCACAATATAGGAACCACATCTGGGAGCACGTAGAATAACAAAGCTTTGCATTCCATCACATCATAATTCTCTTCCAAAATGAGAAAATCAATGTTTAAAATCAACACAATCTTATCTTGAATCACCATAATATCCACTTTCTCCACTTCATCAAGTTGTTTACCTCCATGCACCATAGAGGAATGGTTATAGCATATTCAGTAAATTCCACTACACATCATGCGCACCCTCAAAATTTTTCTTGACTTGCTGAACTTTCGCCTCAACAAGTATTGACTCACCAACAACTTGAATTTGGTCTACTACACATGGTCGAGGATGTACTAACTGGATGGTTGTTGGCACATGCATCTCCTTTGCAAAACAAATTTTTGGTGCCTCAACGTTACTATCTCTCATGTGTAAAGCTTTACCCTCAAGCTTGTTGGGTAGTTTTTGAGTGGATGTCATTATTTTGTCTTGTTAGGCATTAATCTTAGTGATTACTTGCTCCCCCAAATTTTACAAAATATGTGAAACTTTTTGAATTTCCTTTCTTACACTAGCTAAAAGTGGACTGAGAAGAATCAAGGAAATTTCTTTATATATGTCCAGAGACATAATTGCTAAAATGGCCGAAAATTCAACAAGTGAATAGATGGACCTAATTATTTTAAAGAAAAATTGAAACATCTCAACAATCAATGCATCACGTTCAAGGTCCAGCATCACCAAGCATGACCGAACCTTTGCAACAGTGTCAAGACTTGAAACCTCCTTCGTATGGTAACAATTGGGCATATGAGACAAATAGACAAATTTTCAAATGTTACTACAATCAGCTGAAATTTTTCCTTCATTTGCTCATCATCATATAGGGCATCCGGTGTTATTATCCTTGTAATCTCAATAATGCAAGATGCAACTGAAAAGTTCATTAGTGGCCAATGCCTTCATTGAGGGTAAAAGTGCATCTTGCATTGATTTGGATGATGCTTGATCCGCATTTGCTAACAAATTTTTGTCTATATCAATAAGAGTGAGGTGGCTATCAAAGGAGGAATAGGAGTTAAGGAGGATTTTCACATCCTCCTTTATAAGCTACACCTCAAATTCTCTATCAGAGGAAGTCATTTTTAGCCACAAAATACAAAGATTGAAACTTTACTTGTTGTTGCTAAAGAACTTGATCGTTTCTAGGTTTAATGGGCTAATCTCACTTCTTCTTCTTTCAAAAATTGGGCTAATGGGTGGAGTTTTTTTCTTTTTTTCTTTTTCTTTTTGTACTGATTTGAATTGGGTGGAGGGGATCAGATGTTCTGATACCAAGTTGATGTAGAATAAAATAGGAAAAAAGGATAAAAGAAGAATAAAAGGATAAATAGGACAAACAGGACAAACTTTAGGCTCCACCTCCTAAAATTTGCTTGCAAGCCCTAGGCATCACCACCTAAGTGTATTTGGCATCACTACCAAACAAAGAGAAAGTCATCATTCTCAAATCATCAAATTATTCTAATTCAAATTGTATTGCCTTTCACAATTACAAGAGTACTAGTTTAATAGGGTTTAGGGATTACACCAATATAGAAAAATGCCTAATCAAATCACCTAAAACCCTCAACAATAAAGCTCAGTTTAAAATTTGAAGTTAAAAAAAATATATATATTACATTCAAAAATAAATCTTCGATAATTTTGATGCTCCTTGCATCATAATGTACCCCTTGTGTCGATCAATATACATAATTTAGGAGTTCTTATAGATGTTCACCTTTTATAGTTCAACCAAATTAGAAGTTTGCACATAGTTTGTGTCAATCAATATAAATAACACTTGTGCTTCACATTTTAATTGGGAAAACACAATTGGCCTGTAAACAATGGCAGATATGCCAACATGAGATAATAATTAATTCTTCAGTCACCAGCTCAAGTTTTATTTCCTTAGATATGAGTCAGAAATACATACTAGTAGTTTATAAGTTCATCCGCACTTTCATTTTATTAAAATGAGAGAGAAATAAAAGAATTGAATGTGCTATCCTTATGTTGTATGAAGTATGCAGCAGGTAATTGAAAGGCATAATCTACATCCAGATAATCTTGACAAAATGGATCAACTATCTCTTGAGCTACAGGTATGATGTTTTAAAGTTTTTTAGTTGGTAAATAAATGAGGTGGAAAGTCATAAGAAACATATTACATCTACTTTGAGATAATAACTCATGAATCCATAAGAGGTTCCATTAATTCACAAGGAGAAGTTTGAAGTCCACCAAAAGGAATGGAGAAAAAATATTTTGAAATTTATATTAATGAAATTCTGAATTTCCTTGGAGTCTACTATGCATATAAATAGATAAAGAAATCATAGGGAGGCTAGTAGACCATAAAACACCCTAATTCGTGTTAAGCAAAAAATGAGGCTAGAAATATGAAAAATCACCAAAAAGATCAAAATTAGAAAATTTACAAAATCAAATCCTACAAACCTTAGGAGACATCCCAAAACAAATGGGATCTCATTCTGAATTCTAAATTGAAAGTTAAAAAATAGCAAAAATTACTAGATGAATGCCTAAATGGAGGAATTTGTCCAAAAAGTGGCATAGGTCATGGCCATAACTTAATGCAGGTAATTTTATCATTGTCAGAAGGAAACGTGACTTTGGATTATTTCTTTATCCACTTTCTCATGAAATTTTCATGAAAACTTTGAAATTTGCGTTTTATTGAAAATCCTACCACCATAAGAAAGGCTAGGTATTTTCTTTTTTAACAACTTTGAAGACTACTTGTTGCACTCCCAGAATGATGACTCTGACATTTACGGCAGCCCCAAAAATTTCTTATTTAAGGCAGGAAATGCTTACATATTTTAGAACCATTGTTATATTAAAAGTGCTCGGTAACACTTCACATTTCAAAAATCTTCATGGACGGCATATTGTTTATATTAGCTTGAGAACGGTACCTCCTACGCCATGTTGAGCAAGGAAATTGAGGAGAAGACACATGAACTGAGGTATTATAGCTACATCACTATCATCTTGTTACTGTAAAGACATACAAATACGACAATAAATTAATGTTGAGA
Source organism: Quercus glauca (assembly GCA_023736055.1). Lineage (NCBI taxonomy): Eukaryota > Viridiplantae > Streptophyta > Magnoliopsida > Fagales > Fagaceae > Quercus > Quercus glauca. Next base: position 29,407,377 of record CM043325.1, read on the forward strand.
AATGTTCACACCTAACACAGGAAGATTAGGGGAGACGAGCTCCCTGGAATGGATATAGAAGAATTACAGAAACTAGAGAAAGAGCTTGAAGTAGGCCTGAGCCGTGTTATAGAAACAAAGGCTTGTCTCTCTTTTTTATCTCTGTTTGCCGGCATTATAATGGAGTGTTGAAATTTATGTACTTTCTCTTAATATAAAAAACTTTTGTCTTGCAGGGTGAAGGATTTCTGGAAGAGATCACTACCTTTCAGCAAAAGGTCATGTTCCAAACTTTTAAATCTTTGCAAGACATTTCATACAATTACTATAATGTTTGCAAGACATTTCCGGAACAGATCAGTGCCCTTGAGCTAAAGTTCATATGATTTCAATGTATAACAGTTTCGTACTTTAGTGATGATCCGCTCCATAATGATATGGTAAAATATTGAAATATTAGGTGGAAAGAAGAAACTAAGGGAAGTTGAAAGAACACAAGGAATTAAGGTGGTTTTGTCTCAGAGTCCTACGTGAACAGTAGAAAGTTTTAAACAACTATATAATAGTGTACTAACTCTGTGTTAACCCTAGGATTGCAGTAATATAGTTAGTACTGTGTACAATTAGGATTACTATAATGTAATAAGCTTAAACCCTAAATCCATATCTTTAGCAAATGTCAGCTGTAAGACTTTGTCATAATGCTAATGCAAGTTGGTACAAGTCCATAAAAATAGTGGTCTTTGTGTGCACTGGCTAGCTGAATGGGTAGAGAAAGGTGGAGTTCACATGGCTAACAAGAAGTAACAAGTAACAACCACCATTGAACCTTTAGTTGAAACCATTCTCAACATAAATTCAGAACTGAATGTTATATTGTTTATCCTATCACCTGACCTATACCAATTCATAACGCATCGATTTCTTATAAAAGAAGTTAGGTAAATATACCATATTAATTAAATTATATTTTGTATTTTAGGCTAATAAGTCTTAGTAATGGCTCTGTGTTCATCTTATTCTTTTAATGCAGGGAGCCCAACTGATGGAAGAAAACCAACGATTAAAACAGGTAATAGGTTTTTTTTTTTTTTTTTTTTTTTTCATAGAAAAAGTTCTTCCTCCTCTCTTTCTATCTCAATTATAAAAAATGTCTCTTCCACAGTTGGAGAATCTGTTTAGCACTCAAACACATGTACTTGAACAAGGTCAATCATCTGAGTCAATCACCAATATTTGCAGCTCCTCTGATCCTCAAGACTGACAGTTCAGACATATCTCTCAAGGTGGGGTAAGTTTGTAAAATCCTTTAAAATTTTGAGTTTTCTAGATGAAGTATGAAATAATATTCAGGATTCAATCAAAGGATATTTACATCAAACCTCAATATTTAGCGGTCTTATAGCATATAGTTTTAGTTTCAAAAGAGGAACTTGACCAAACAAATAAATTTGTCCTTAGGTTTAATTATTTCCTTGGATTTAGTTTTTCAATATGCACTATATTCTAATTTACTGTTCTAATGGGTTTATCTGGTACTGAAAGACAAATTTGGTGGTGAAATTAATGGTTGCAACCACAGGGTGCTGTCACTTGCAACTCATCATCGAGCAATTTGTCTGTTTCTGTAGCGACTTAACCATCATCATTGACTGCATGGCATGAAATGCATACTGCTATTATAGAGAAACTCTTGGCCTTAGTGCATCTTTCTATGTCTTGCAGGCTACCTTTTCCTAAATGAATTTGAAGTCGAGTGAAGATCAAGAAGCATGCATGGATTCTCTTTTCTCAAATACAAAAGAAAAATGGCCATGCTTAAGTAAATACAAATCCTAGCTCAGAGTTGTAATTAATTTTCAGTAAGGCCAATTTGTTTCCACCAGCTGATTCTAAGAGAATCTGCATGTGTATACGATAGATTTTGGATGCTTAATCATTTTTATAGATGAATCAAGGGTCAATTTGCTACAATGGAAAATAAAGTATAGGATGTTGGAAAAGGTCGAGTGTAGGGTTGAGACTAATGGCAAGTCATACTATTGATAAATTGATTCACAATTCTGCAAATAGGTTTTGTTTATCTTTGCATCATTGCCAGTATTACATATTTTCTGCAACATTTCTTTATCAAGATCGGTGCTTTTGAGTACACTTTGGTTTAAGCCTTAAGGTCTAAAAATGTTTTCAAGTCAATCTTGCTTGCAATAAGGCTTCTGTGAGCTTCCTATGATTTTACAACCCAGATTCTTGCACCAACGTGAGAAAAGTGATATCATAATTCATAATATTAATTTGGCCCCACTGATTTCTTTTTTGTTTTTTTTCTTCTTTTTTTGTTTTTTTGTTTTTAATTTTTAATTTTTAATTTTTCTAGGTTGGATTGTTCTATTTCGTAGTCTTCCTTGGCAACTCAAGATTAGCACTTCACAGGTTTCATCCATATTTAACTATATTTTGTCTTGGCTCTCTCTCTCTCTCTCTCTCTCTCTCTCTCTTTCTAAAAAAGTAAATAAAATAAAGCAAGATTTTAAATTTTATATATATATATACATTTTTTTTTTTTTTTTGCCAAAACTGCATCATATCTATATAATTTGGTATTCACCAATCACCATGAAGCAAACTCATCAAAAAACGTTTTAACATGTTAGGGCTAGTTAAGACGAATAAAAATCAAATGTCAATCATTTTTTTTTTTTTTTTTTTTGGGGTGCTAATGTGAATATCTAGAAGTAGAACTCCTCAAGTAATTAATTATCTCCTAGATGTGCTTATAACTCTTCAAGTAATTGATTAATCATTTTTTTTTTTTTTTTTGTTGAGTAAAATTGATTAATCAATTCTAAATAACTCTTTTTAGTTCCTTTTTCTCACTTTACTCAAAATAGCAACCAAAATATAAATCATGAATAGTACATGAGGTCATTTATATAGCATACTCAATAATTTTCATGTGTTTCTACTTTCTAGAGAGGTGATATCTATTTTTAGTGTTTTATTTTTAATGCTAGTAGGTTTACAACTGGAAATCTCACCAAACATACTTATTTTTGGTATAATAAGAAAACATGAACATATTAAACATTCTGAAATTAATAATTACACTTACCACTTCTATCTTTGTGTAGTTTGATTTATTTATCATATATAGTACATGCGGTCACATCCTTTGATTTATATTTTTTTCAATCCCAATTCCCAAATTGTTAAATCGAGGTATATATCTAAAGCATGTACTTTATTATATTACAGTTTGAATTAATTAAACTCATGAATCAAAAAACAAATAAAACTACTTCAATCATCTAGGCCCTGTTTGGATTAGCCAATTCTCATCACTCAAACTGAGAATTGGCGTGGGATCCACTGAAAATATTATGTTTGGCTTGATTTCTTCTCTTTGTTTTCATAACTCAAACTCAATTTGAGTTGAGCTACAGTGCAAAAAACTGAAAACACCAAATTGGTGTATTCAGTTTCTGAGTTACATAACTCAGTGGCAGAATGGTAAAATTTTAGACTCTGTGGAGCCCACAGCTTTTGTGCTGTCAACTCCACCGGCTTCCTCTTTTCTTATTCTTATTTTTTCTTTTCTCTATTTCTTTCTTCTTCTTCATACCCACTCCAGCACCAACCACTTTTTCGTCTTCTTCTTCTTCATTCTTTCTTTCTTCTTCTACTGTGTTCCACTGGCTTCCCTTTCTTTCTTTTTTTTCCTTTTTTTTTCTTTTCTCTATTTCTTTCTTTCTTCTTCATACCCGCTCCAGCACCAACCACTTTTTCGTCTTCTTCTTCTTCATTTTTTCTTTCTTCTTCTATTGAGTTCCACCGGCTTCCCTTTCTTTCTTTCTTTTCTTTTTTTTTTTTTTTTTTTTTTTTGCTTTTTCTCTACTTCTTCTTTCTTTCTTCTTCATACCAACTCCACCACCATCAACATTTTTTTCTTCTTCTTCTTCATCAGACCCACTCCACCACCAACGGGGGTTTTTTTTTTTTTTTTTTTCCTCCTCTTCTTCCTGGTTTTGTCTTTCTTTCTTTTCCTCTTTTTCTTTCTTTCTTTCTTTCTTCTTTAGACCCATTCACCATGTTCATCCACACATAAATGTATACCCAGAAAAAGAAACCCACTTCTCATTTTCATGATTTTGGTCCTCGATCTAAGGATTTCTAGGTTTGGATTTGGGTTTTCTGTGTTTGTGGGTTTGAGTTGGCAATTTTGGATCACCGGTCTGAAGATTTTGTGTTGGTGTGTTTGGGTTTTCTGTGTTTGTAGTTGTGGTTCGAAGCTTGGCCTATGATCGAGGTGGGTTTGTGTGGCCGTTGGTGGTGTTAACAGTGGTGGGTTCTGAGTTTACCATTGTATATGTGGTTTTCGATTTGTGGGTAAGAGAAAAAAAAAATATGAAATTTGGAATAGGGAAGAGGGAAAATATGTGCTATGAGTAGAGAAAAAAATCAAGGAGAAACGGTGCCGGAAGTGGGAGGGAACCAGTCTCTTGCTGGGTTATGTGAAATGGGTTTTCTGGTGTACAGAGGCATGAAATCAGTTGCTGGGTTTTGTGATGGGAGGAAGAGTAGTAAAATGAAGAGAGAAAATGTCACACGCGGGTACCCATATGACCGTTCTGTGTAGTGTCAGTGGTAGGATCCACGAGTTTGGGGAAAAGTGGTAGAGATATGTAGCTGAGAACTTCACCTAAACAAGTGTTTTGCAATTTTTAAGTGAAACTGAGTTTGAGAATTGAGTTATGAGTTTTGGGTTTGAGATATGGGAATTGAAAACTGAGAACTGAGAATTGAGTTAGCTCTAAACCAAACAGGGCCCTAGTCTCTTAGCTCGAGTGATATGTACAGTAGTATCCCATTTACTGTTACCAAAAAAAAAAAAAAAAAAGTCTTAACTTCAAATTAGTTGAGTGTGACCTTTTATGCTAAAGGTTAACAATTATTGGAACTTGATGTAGACCACACTTGAATAAAATAAAAATTTTCCCAATATCCAAATATTATACTTTAACCTAAATAGGTTGTGTTAACAGGTACCGTAAACAACTTTTTGTCCTTCACAACATCTTTTTGTCCTTTTCTTTTTAATAGTTTTATGTCTTTCTTTTTTCTTTTTTTCTTTTTTTTTTTGGCAGTTTTATAGGTTGTGGAACGAGCTTCACAAAGAGAAAAAATATATATTAAAATAGATTGTGATGCCAGTTATATATTTTTTCCTTTCAATTATCTAATTCTTTTTATTAAATAGAATTTACATTAGTCTAACTTTAATAAGTACTGCACAGTACTCATTAACATTTGCCTTTATAAAATCATCTAGTAGAACAAGTGACAAGGGTGCTTGGCCAGTTTAATAGTTTATCCCAGGCACATGGAACAATATATGTGGAGCATATCGCTTAAGCTAAGATTGGACCATTTTTGTTCCTTTTCTCATTGAAGTCAAAATATCTTATTCAGGAAAAATAAAATAAAATAGTTCCTTTTTTTTTTGGTATCTGAAAAGGTACCTGGACCCTTTTATGGCCCATTTTTATATTTAAGTCATGGGCCTGGTTTTGCAAAAAATGAAAAAAGTAATGGCTTCAAAAATCTAGCCCTTTTGTTCCCTTTTACTGAGAAAGTTTAGATGTTGACCTCTCTATAGGCCATTCGGCCCCCTACCTATTATTACTAGAACTAAATCTAATATTTGACTAATTTGATCCCAATATTATATATTAGAATAATAGTAGAGATACAAATTATTTTACAAAAATTTTTATAAACTGTTCATGTGGTGAGTGATTATTGGTAAATGAAAAAGTGATATTAATGATGGACCTAGATGAAATCCAATAATAAGTTGGCCACATCAATATTTTGTAAAAATATTATAAAATAGTTTGTGGTTGTAGCATTACTCTATATATTATACCCGTTTCAACATTTTCATTATTTTTTCCTTATTTCGATTTGAAAATGTATTATTTTACTCTCATGGCATCATTATTATTATTATTATTATTACTATTATTATTATTATCTATATATATATATGTATATATAAAACCGAAGCCTTTGAAGCTCCCACAATTTTCCACGTCAGCATTTTTTATTTATATTTTTTAATTTGATTTAGGACAGCCCCAATTTTTGACTATATAGGAATTTCTCTTTAAAACACAAAGATCCAAAAACGTGTAAACCCTACACGAAAGCCTTTGAAGTTTGAACACTGCAAAGATTCAGAAAACAGACGCAGCCTCTTCAACAACCAAGTCTTCTTCACTGGCTTTGCTGCCCTTTCTCTTTCCTCCGCTTCTTCCCGTAAGTTGGGTTCTTTAAATTTTGGCTTTATTGCGTGTTTGGTTCATTAAACGTTGGCTTAAGGAGTTGGGGGAGGAATAGGAATGCTAAAATATATACTTTTAACTTCTATTTCAATACCTTTATTTTTTTTTTTTTTTTGTGAATCTATTTTCTTTTTCTATTATATCTTTTTTCATTTTTTTTATTTGGTTCAATTTGGCACTCTCATCGAACGCTAGGTAAACAAGTCCATGCACAATATGGATAACATGCAGCCTTTCTTTTTCTTTATTTTAGCTTTTATTTTTTTGTATGGTGTGGCAAAAGAAATCATTTGATTGATATTTGGTTTCTATGGTTACCAAGCATCTTAATAAGCGCATCAATGGTGCAAATATTTGTTTTGCGCCCAACAATGTATCTAAATTCTTTACTCTTTCTTTTGGTTTTTTAGAAGTTTTAACATCTAAATTTTGGGTTCATATTTTGCAATATATTAAACTATTTTGACAAATTTCAATTGCTATAATCATGGATTGTTCTTTTGAGGTGACCTATCTTTCTCTTATATTTTTTCTATTATGTAGTCATATGTTTTTTTGCTGATTCTTCAAATTTTTAAGCCTTTAAGAAGTTTAACAACTAAAGTTTTTGATTCAATTTTTGCAATATTATATTTTTGTTTCTATTATGTAGTCATTTTTCTTTTCAATAATTTCTAGGCACTGATTCTTTTCTCTTTCTTTTGGCTTTTTAGAAGTTTTAACATCTAAATTTTGGGTTCATGTTTTGCAATATATGAAATTGTCTTGAAAAATTTCAATTGCTATAGTCATGCATTGCTCTTTTGAGGTAACCTATTTTTCTCTTATATTTTTTTTATTATTAGGAGCATTGCAAGTGCTTCTTAGATTGGTCATCTTCTATCTCGATTAAAACTCTATGGCCTTTCAACTGGTACATCATTCTTCTTTTTTTACATTCATATATTCTGAAATCATTCTTTCCAATGCATTTATTTGTCTTCATTCTCTAATGAAGTCAATTTATTCATCTGATACACCTTTTTGATGTTGCTCTTTTACATGTTAAAATATTATAACTATTGCCTATAACACTAAATTAGCTTTTCCAATTCTCCAAAAAAAAAAAAAAAAAATTCCAAAACCTATTGCTCTGATGACTCTTTCTAAGTGTTAATGTCATTTCTGAGTGTAAATAATTACTATTTTCTATATAAAAACTTCTATAGTTTTTATTTTCTTATTTTTGGCTTTTTTGGTTGCATTTTTTATGGTAAGAAAAAACCTGGGATTTTGCAAACAAATTGAGCAATGGGAGGGATTATATTATATTAAAAAGATGATCGAGACTTTAATTTTTATTAAAGAAAGGATGCCATTGATAATAGACACGGCATGCCTAACATTATTGGTGTTAGTATTTTTTTTTCCCTCTTAAATTTTAACTTATTTTTTCAAGTGATCAGAAATTTAAGCAAATTTAAAATTTAAAATTTTTGTTCAACTAATCCGTGCATCGCACGGGTTAGCAACTAGTTATATAAACGGGTTTTCTCCATTTAACACCTTCCAAAACATAGGGATACAAAATAAATTCTACCAAATAGGAAAAAAGTAGAGCTTTCTCTTTTTCTGTTTCTCTTTGAAATTTTTAGATGATATAAATGAAATTTCCATTTTGATATATTTAGTAGTATTGTTGGTTTTCTTACAACATTTTTTAGGCCTAAAACTTAAGTAGTTTTTTTTTTTTTTTTGAACATGTCAAAGGATATTATCAAACATTTAAATCTCCTCATTTTTATAAGATGTGACATTAAATTATAAAACCTTTTTCCAAGAGCATTGTAGCTCTCAATTGGCAAATACTCTTTTTCCAACTATCAAATTATAAAAATAAAAACAAAAACAAAATGGTAAAACCATTTATCTAAACCTATAATGGTTAAATAATTAGCAAAAATACATTAAAAAAGGAACAATACATTTTAATTTTTCATTAGTAATGATTCAAGGAAATTGACAAAAGAGTGAGCAAATATCATTTTAACCCAATCACATTCATGGGGGGCCTTAAAACCCTTAATTTTGCCTAATTGTCCCTTTTAAAGGATAATTACAAGAATAATTGAGGAATCATTAGTATTAAATAATCGGATTAATCTAGTGCGTGCAACCATGCAATTATTTTTAGTTCAATTAAATAGGATTATGACATGTCCTTGAATTTAAATTGAATCCTCATGGTACCAATTAAAATCAATTGTTCATACTCACATATGATCAGACTCAACCTTGTGGATACATCTTAGTAGTTAAAACTTGATTTCATGATATCTTTTAGCCCAATGGTTTCGATTGTAGCTTGTGACCTATTGTTTTGATTATTAAGATTTAAAGATTTGTTTTATATGAAGTGAGTGAAATTAAGGTCAAACGTTATGATTTTATCTTTAAGATGTAAAATTACCCTTTTGTCTCCAAACGAGGTTAAATACAGGTTGTAAAATTAGGTGTCTACAAAAGTGTAAGAACAAAACCCTTGTTTGTTTTCTCATTATTACTTGAGATAATTGTTAGCATAACCATGTTCAATATAATTTATAAATGTCCAACCCTAATGAAATTTTGATTCTATTTAAATAAATATGTTGGGTTTTAGACCCCTTAAAAACAACCAGATTGCGTAGCCTAGTTAATTAGCCAAGTTGTTACTTAGTCAAATTAAGCAATATTAGGTTAAAACAATCAAATAATCATATCATGTATATAAAACATATAAAGCAACGGAAAAATAAATAACACAGTGATATGATGACCCAGGAAACCACACGGTAAAAACTTGGGGAGGATTTGACCCACCGATCCTCAAGGCAAAACTGAATCCACTATGAAAGAATCGAAGTTCTTATAAAAGGACTTACAAGCTCCCCGCTCGACTTCCTAATGCTACCTGCCAGAAGAACTTACTGACACGACCACGTGCAAGCTCCGAATCCACGGACTCCTTCTTTCTTGAATTCTTCAATCAGTTACAAGCTCCCCGCTTGTTTTTCTTTAAGTTCCAATGGTTGCAACTGTGTTGATCTTCAAGATGTTGAAATCATCTCTATCTTGAAAACCTTAAGTTTTGTGTAAAGGAAAGCTCCTCAAAGATCTCACAAGAGATTCACACAAAACAGCAATGTATGAGCAACAATACAATATGGACAACCTCTAAAAACGTGGCTAGGGTTTTGTTTAAATACCTAGGGTAAAAACATAAAACCCTAAACGTTTAATGAAGTAGGGCTGAGTTGGAAATTCTGCAGAAAATTCAACTTGTGCGATTTTCGCTCGATCGAGCTTGTCCTTCGATCGATCGAGCCAGGCCGAAAGTAACTAATACTTCTGCAGCCACTTGATTCCAACTTTACAATAATAAATCAACTTTAAGCAAGCCTAAACAAGACTAAATACATTGTTTTGATCATGATTTGCCAACATTACAAATTAGAGTTTTAAATACATAAAATCCTAAGACCTTAGAACCTAACAAACTCCCCCTTTGGCAATCCGTGACAAAACACAAACTAAAAACTCAAAGTTTACAATAAAAAGCTCTTTACAAAAGGTAATGCTCATAAACCAAATTCAATCATAACTACTATCCATCAGTTGCAAGTGTAGACAGCAGCCAAAATGAATCCACCTGTATATTCCTGAAACACTCAACAAACGCATAAACGCATGTGTGACAGAAAAACAGTAAATCAACAGATATGTAATCTAACTCTCCCCCTAAGTTAGATACACCAAAAATAAACACATTCTTGAAAGTTCACACAACACATAATAAAGACATATATCAATGAATAACTCATAAATATAAATCAATAAACAGTGAACACATAGAATCAAGAATCATATATATAAAAAATGTATTTCCCTACAAGAATAGCCCAAAAGAAAGTATACATGGTGAAGCACCTAGATACAATCTAATCTCAAAAACTCCACTAGCTCCACAAAAAGTAACAAAAACTCCCCCTAACTACAAAAACTCCTCTACAAGCACCAAACTCTACTCCCCCTTTTTGTGATGGAATGCCAAAGGACATCACAGGCTATCATCAAAAGGAGGTGGTGAGGATGAACGAAGATGCGCCAAATCCGCTCTCAGAGCACGAATCTCATCGAACAAGTCCACCAAAAGCTGACCATGAGCCGCCTGAAAGGTCATGACAGTCTCCAAGGTACGACGTACATCGAAGTCACCCGAAGGAGGTGGAGGAACAGCAGCAGCACCACCAACAGGATCAGGAACAGCCTCACGAGCATGACCTGTAGAAGAAGAAGGGGGTGTGGTACCAGAAGGCTCAGACCTAGCGTGTTTAGAGCCAGCTCGAAGATGAGCATTCCTCTGTCTAAGGAAAGAGGCACCTATAGGAGCAATCACATGAACGGGCTCAGAAGAAGGGAAATCATCTAAACCAAGATGAAGCAGAATCCTATGAATAAAGATAGGATGAACAAGAGCATGAGCTGTAGATGAACTCCTATAAACTTCGTTCAAAGAACGAAGAAACAGATGAGGAAAACTGATAGGAGCATCAGTGACAAGAGCGTACAAAAATACACACCTCTCGAGAGAAATGGTGTGCAGATGAGAAATGGGCCAAAGAGAATGACACGCTATCCTAAAGAAGAGATAGACAGTCTCAGGAAGCTCAGCAATGGTGATCCGAGGATCAGAACCCCACTGGATAGAAGATCCAGTGATGTAGGACATGACATCACTCAACTCAGGTGACTCATCATAAGGATAAACAGGGTGCTGTACCAAAGGAACCCCTAGAGCATCAGCCACGACTTTAGGGTCAATGGTGAACTCTACACCTCGTATCCAACTCTTAACTAAAGTGTTGGAATCATAGACGCTAATAAAGATGTTTGAAAATAATTCTCTAATCAGGGTTGCTAGAGGAGGAGGATCAGAAACATCCAGCAGAGGTAATTAGCCCCGACGCTCAAAGTTTGCCCTAATAGCAGGATCAACCTCGTCTAAGGTGACAGAACGCTCAGCCCAAACTTTTCTCTTAAGGTTTAGCTTCTCAAAAATCTCTTGGTTTTTCTCACTCGGAAACCTCTCACTATCAAAAAAAGGTGGGGGAGGAGAAGGAGAGGGAATAGACCTACGGGCTCTAGTCTTCCTAGGCATGATGCTAAGGAAAGGACAGAGACACAAGGAAAAACCAAAAAGAATAAAACAAAAAAAAAATAATCCAAGGGCAGACTGCAAGTTAGCACAAAAAAATAATAGAATAAAAATCTATATGATGCATGAACAAATACAATGCCATGATGCATGTACGAATGCAGTAAACAATTAAGATCAATTGAGATCAATTGACAAAATTGGCTTGAGCAGGGAATTTCTATCAAAAACCCCAAAAATTGAAAACCACTTGTTGAAATTTTTAAACAAATTGATGAATTGGGCATTACAAAACACAGCACATAGATTATAATGCCTAATTACATCAAAACAACAAGCCAATTTCATCAAATTCAACTCAATTTCACAAAAGCCCCAATTCAGATCAAGAACAAACCCTAGATTTTTCAATTTTTCACCAAACTCAAAATTGATCAAATTAACAAGCAAGGATCATGTTTATGACGTGTCCCCACAAAAACCCAATGATCAATTGCACAAAATAGGGCTTGAATCAACAGAAAATCCCAATTATGCTAAGTCCAAAAATCACCCTCAAAATGCATGGATTTATGCTTGAAATCATGAAAATAAATTCAAAAGGAAGGGTAAAAGTATCTTACCGGCTTGAGGAAAGAGAAACCTTGCAAAAATTTCGGAGGAAAACGACAAAAATCTCTATATGGAGCCTTGCCAAATCGGAGAGAGAGAAGAAAAAGTTTGAAAAGTTTGAATAGTGACTTTGAAAAAGTCGGATTTGATTTTTTAAAAAGCTTTTTCATAATCTTCGATCGATCAAAAATTACATTCGATCGATCGAATGAAACAGTCATTTTTAAACAAATTAAAGCACTTTTTCGATTGATCGAAAATCAGAATGGACCGATCGAACTGGGCAGAGGCTCACAAAATTTTTGAGAAAAATCACAGTTTTGAAAAACACAAACCTAATTTTGAAAACAACTCCTCAAAGTATTAAACAACGAAAACAAAATACATGAGTATGAGATGGAATACTTTTTCAAAAACCCAAATTTTAAACCCAATTTTCTCAAAAACAAGTTTCAATCATTCTCCCATTGAATTTTCTTAAGCAACAAATATGTTGTGCACAAATCTCAAGATATTTTCAAACTTGGTTGGTCAAACCAAAAACACACACACTAACATGTACAGTGTTTAACAAAGAGTAACTTGTGTAGTGTGTGATACTAGCAAAAACTTGAGATACATGGGAGGTGATATGTGAATAGCAATCAAACACAAAGTTTACACAATTCATCACATAGAATTTAAAAGAGACTATCACCTAAAGAGTTACATCCTATAACTCTCACATCTCCTAAAATAAAAGCTTGCAATCATGTAAGTTTCTTGAATTTTTGCCTCTTATATATGTGAATTGGCATTAAGCCTAATAGTACACACCAGTTTTAATTTAATTGAGGCTACACCTTATGTTCTTTTTGTGCATGTGCTACACTTTCTCGAGCACAAAATCTTATGATATGCACTAAGGTGTTCATGATTGGCTAGTGAACAGTGGTGAGATGGTTATTTATACCTTTCTCAAAAGGATTAAATCCGACAGTCAAAGAACATGTGACTTCAAGATTAAGACAAAGTGATTAAAAACCACACACATCTTTCCCACACAACATGCACTACAAATTTTCAACTAGTCAAGTGCAATTTATAAGCTCATCAAAGTTAAACAGGGTACACAAGACATGACATGTGTAAATAGATTGACCAACCTTGTTTTCAAAAATCAAGAAACATAGTGTCAAACATAGTTTTGCTTTCTTTTTTTTTTTTTTTTTTTTTTAATTATAAGAGAAAACAAATAAATCCTAGAATGAAATGCATGAATGTAATGCAGTGCAAGTCCTAGAAAAAAAAAAAAAACACAAAAACCAAAGAACAATGGTCACAAAAGAATAAAGCAATGAAGTACAAGGACCATGTCAGAAAGACTCAGTTAGTTCGAGTCTTTTGCATCCAAAACTTTTAGATGCACGACCAGCATTGAAGTTCTTATTCACATTCGAGTGATTCCCAACTCTAGGATTGGAATAAAGGTTTAATGCCTTTACCAATTCACCAATTAGTGCCATAGGATCTTGTGCTTGAGGCACAGACACTTTTGGTTTGTTTGCTCTCTTATCAGCTTGAAGCTTGTAACAATTAGGACGAATGTGTCCAGACTTTCCATAGTAATGACAAACCCAAACAGGTTTACCATGCATCTTGTCCTTAGATTTGGTAGGCTCCTTAGGTTTAGATTCTCTCAAATCTACCCTAATCTTCTTAGGTGGTGAAACTTCTACAGGTTTAACAACCTCACTCACAGGGGGTTTAACAGTTTCACTCATAACCTCACTCACAGAAGGTACAGAAGAAGATGACGGAACAAAGATAGTGGAATGGGGTGCAGACACAGAGATGCTCTCAACAAAACCTAAACCAGATTTGTCAGAAGGATACTTTTGAACACTCAGCATTTGATCAAGTTTAGAACTAGCAGATCTAGCAATAGATAAATCATGTTCCAAAGTTTTAACTTTATCAAGCAAGATCATATTCTCAGATTTCACATTGTTCAAAAGATCATTAGTATCAAACAATTTAACAAGCAAATTCTTCTTTTCAAGCTCAAGAGAATCAATTTTCTTTAGGCCAAGTTCAACATTCATAGCATCCTTTGCAGTAACTTTGCAAAGTTTGTTGTAGGCCTCTTGAAGATCTGCATTTTCAGAGAGTTCCCCATCAGAAGGCAGATATGCTTTCATTGACTACAGCAATAACTGTGAAAGCAATGAAGTTTCCATCCTTATCATCACCGGACTCATCATCAGAAACCTCATTATCACTAAGGGTTACAGCCATAGCTTTACCCTTATTTGTCAAGAATGTAGGACATTCAGATTTAACATGACCATACCCTTGACAACCAAAACACTGAGCACCCAAAGAATTGTTTGAAGATTGACCTACTTTTTCTCTAGGTTTTTCAAAGTTATTAACCTTAGTGGGAGCATTCTTCCTAAAGTTTCTAGGTTCAACAGTGTTTGTACCTCTTGCCCTTCTATTTGTATTTCTCAGAAAGTTTCTATAATTCTTGGCAAGGTAAGCTATCTTTGTAGCAAAGAGCTCATCATCAAGTCCACCAGCCTCAATATCATCAACAGACTTAAGAGCCATTGATTTGGATTTGGTAGTTTTGGGTAGGTCAAACTCATAGGACTGAAGAGATCCTACAAGCTCATCCATAGGGATGGAGTCCACATCCTTACTCTCAGTAATGGCAGTCACTTTGGGTCTAAAGTTTTCAGTTAAAGATCTAAGTATCTTCCTAACAATTTTAGGTTGATTATATACTTCACCCAAATTAAAAGCAGAATTAACAATGTCATTCAATTTAGCATAGAATTCATCAAAAGATTCATCATCAGACATTCTAATGCTTTTAAATCTAGAAGTCAATTGCTGCAATTTATTGATCTTAACTGCCTTTGTGCATTCATGCACAGTTTGGAGGATTTTCCAAGCAGTATAAGCAACCTCAACATTTGAGATTCTCTTAAATTCCTCCATAGAAACAGCATTAAAGATGGCATTCATAGCTTTGCTATTAAATGCAGCTGCTTCTTTTTGAGAAGTTTGCCACTCACTCACAAGAGTAGTGGGCTTCTCCCATCCGTACTCAAAGGAGTTCCAAACTCTCTCATCAATGGATTTCAGGAATGCTTTCATCCTTACTTTTCAATAGGCATAGTTATTCCCGTCAAAGTGAGGAGGAACAACAAGAGAGTGTCCGTGTTCCATGACAACAGGGGTCAAGGATCAGCTCAAAGATTAAAGGATCAAAAACAGAAGAGCTACCCGCTCTGATACCACTTGTTGGGTTTTAGACTCCTTAAAAACAACCAGATTGCGTAACCTAGTTAATTAGCCAAGTTGTTACTTAGTCAAATTAAGAAATACTAGGTTAAAACAATCAAATAATCATATGTATATAAAACATATAAAGCAGCGGAAAAATAAATAACACAGTGATATGATGACCCAGGAAACCACACGGTAAAAACCTGGGGAGGATTTGACCCACCGATTCTCAAGGCAAAATTGAATCCACTATGAAAGAATCGAAGTTTATACAAAAGGACTTACAAGCTCCCCGCTCGACTTCCTAATGCTACCTACCAGTAGAACTTACTGACACGACCACGTGCAAGCTCCGAATCCACGGACTCCTTCTTTCTTGAATTCTTCAATCAGCTACAAGCTCCCCGCTTGTTTTTCTTTAAGTTCCAATGGTTGTAACTGTGTTGATCTTTAAGATGTTGAAATCATCTCTACCTTGAAAACCCTAAGTTTTGTGTAAAGGAAAGCTCCTCAAAGATCTCACAAGAGATTCACACAAAACAGCAATGTATAAGCAACAATACAATATGGACAACCTCTAAAAACGTGGCTAGGGTTTTGTTTAAATACCTAGGGTAAAAACATAAAACCCTAAACGTTTAATGAAGTAGGGCTGAGTTGGAAATTCTGCAGAAAATTCAACCTATGCGATTTTCGATCGATCGAGCCTATCCTTCGATCGATCGAGCCAGACCGAAAGTAACTAATATTTCTGCAGCCACTCGATTCCAACTTTACAACAATAAGTCAACTTTGAGCAAGCCTAAACAAGACTAAATACATTGTTTTGATCATAGTTTGCCAACATTACAAATTAGAGTTCTAAATACATAAAATCCTAAGACCTTAGAACCTAACAAAATATAAATAACCTTATACTTTCTTAAATAAATTATTTACTTTAAAAATAATAATTTTATTTATAGATATTTAAAATTTTTAACTATGATTTAGGATGTAAGAAGTTGTTGAGATCCAAAATATCTCGTTGTTGTATCAAAGCCCAAAACAATACAAAGGATTGAAATCTAGAAAACATATGAGCTTTCAATAAGAAAAGGGAAGGCCTAAATCCATTAAGAGCCCATAAGAAGGGACCTAAGCCCATGAATGGATAAGCTTTGGACCTCACGAAACAAAGGAAAGAAGAAGTCCAGCCCAGCCCTCAAAGGTAAGAAAATTGTTGAGTAGCCCAGGGAGAAAATTGAACTAGGATACTTGGGGATTCCCAAGAGCCTGGGATCCTTGGGATGTGCGGCAAGGCCAGGTTAGGATTGAGACAGTTCAAGGGGGCATGCCCATAAACATGATGAATGAGGGCAGATATGTCCCATCAGCTACCCAATGATGCAGAAAATGATCAGAAGGCTTGGGAACCAACAACTCATGAATAAGGGTCTGATACCTCAAGGACCTAGGAAGATGGACTATGAAGGAATGTGGCTGGGGATCTTTTAGCGTGATAGAAGGGAATCAGCCTATTTGCAAAAAATGACAAAAGGGAAAGCAGCCAAAAGGTGGAATCTAGAAGCCTTGGAAAAAGAAAGATCAAAGGTCAACCCTCTAGTACCCTTCAGAACTAGAAAGTCAGCTAGGGGCTTTTGAAGAGGGAACCTCAAAAGAGGGAAATAGTGAAGAATGAGGAAAGGACCAGCCACCAATGCTGCTAACACAACATTGGTTCTGGTACCTAAGGGAGCAAATAGAGGGAATCAATGGTACCCTAGCTTCATAAGCATCGCCTCATTCCCTTCACATACCATCAATGTGTCAAAGGGAGATTGAATGGGAGGCCCATAAGAATCCCTGCCAACCCAAACCCATTCAACGAACTATGTAAAAACGATGTTTTATGACATGTTAGGGCTAGATGACGAGAGTCCCACACTAGGGACACCTAGAGCACTTGTCTTATAAGAAGAATGAGAAGAAGAAGAAGAAGAAGAAGAAGAAGGATGAGAAGGAGGAGGGGGTACCCATGATCTAAGGAACCTTTTAGACAGAAAAAGGCAAAAGAAGGATACCATCTCCTCAGGATCCTGGGAGTGCGTGGTATTTCAGGAACCCAGAGAAAAGTTAATATATCGTTTATATAGGTGCTTGGGACCCGAATGCGTTGTGCAAGAAGGTTCTAGACCACCAGATTGCATGATGGCTCAAGAAGAAATCCAAGAGGACCCAGACAAGGAAGCACAGAACTATCCTGAAGAGGAATTGGAAGAAGTAAACTTGGGGGCTAATCTGGGATCCCCAAGGCCTATTTTTATCAGCAATTAGTTAACAGCACAAGAAAAAGAATAGTTAGTAGCATTACTCAAGAGATACGTGGATGTATTCGCGTGGATATTCGATGAGATGCTTGACATGGATCCAAGGCTGATGGTCCATTCTCTTAATGTGGACTCGGGAGTCAAACCGATAGCTTAACCAGCCAGGGTCTTTTACATCGAGCTAGAGGCTCAAATAACTCAGGAAGTTAGGAAATTACTAGTAGCTGGGTTCATCAAGCCAATCCAGCATCCCAAACGGTTCTTCAACAGTACCTGTGAAGAAAAATAATGGCCAAATCCGATGTTGTGTGGATTTTCGCAATCTAAACAAGGCATGTCCAAAGAATGAGTTCCCCTGCCCAATATTGATCTCCTTGTAGGTTCAGTTGTGGGAAACTCCATGTTTTCATTTATGGATGGATATAATGGGTATAACCAAATTCAGATGGCTACCAAAGATGTAGAAAAGACAGCGTTCAGGACCCCGATTGGAAACTTTTATTACACTGTGATGCTCTTTGGCCTTAAAAATGCAAGGGCCACGAACCAACGAACCATGATAGTCATCTTCCATGATATGATACACAAGGAAATGGAAGATTATGTGGATGACATCGTGGTAAAGTCAAAAACTAGGACAGGACACTTCCAAGTACTTGGCCGAGTTTTTGAGAGGTGCAGGATGTACAAATTACACATGAACCTCATGAAGTGCGCCTTTGGAGTGTCTGCTAGGAAATTCATTGGATTCCTAATACATCGTAGAGGCATAAGTATGGATCCAGCTAAAGCCACAGCTATCGCAACAATGAAAAGGCCTACGACAGTTAAAGAACTTAAAAGTTTCTTGGGGAGGGTCTCCTACATCAGGAGGTTTGTGCCAAGATTAGCTTCGGTCACAAGTGAATTACCCAAACTGTTGAAAAATGGAGCTAAGTTCACTTAGGGAATTGAGTAGCAGGAAGCCTTTTAGAGGATCTAGCAGATCATAAATCATCTGCCTACCCTGTAAGCACCAGTACGTGGATGACCTCCGTTGCTATATTTAGCATCAAATTCCCAGGCTATAGGAGCCCGACTAGCACAGGAATATGATGAAGGGAATGAGCAACTCATTTATTATGTGAGTAGGACACTAAAAAATATAGAGACCAGGTACCCCAAGATAGAAAAAGCGTGTCTAATGTTTAACTACACATCCCAAAGGCTAAAATGGTACTTTTCAGCCCATCAAATCCTCCTGGTGACCAAGTCTTATTCCATAAAGGCATTTCTCCATTAGTCTCTCCTGACGAAAAGAATAGCACAGTGGTTGGTCTTGCTCTCTCAATATGACATCGGTTTAAGGACCCCTAAGGCTGTCAAAAGTCAAGCCATAGCGGATCTATTAGCCCAGTTCCCAGGGGAAGAAGAGTGTTCACTAAGTGAGGAGATCCTAATAGAAGTAGCAGTAGCAGAGCTCCCAAGAAAGAAGTGGATCATGAGATTTGATGGGTCAGCAATAGCAACTTCAAATGGCCTAGGAATTGTGCTAAGTTGCGAAGATGGGAATACCATGCCATTATCCTTTAGGCTCGAGTTCCCCTGCTTAAATTATGCTATTGA
The DNA here is from genome assembly GCA_023736055.1 of Quercus glauca. Taxonomy (NCBI): domain Eukaryota; kingdom Viridiplantae; phylum Streptophyta; class Magnoliopsida; order Fagales; family Fagaceae; genus Quercus; species Quercus glauca. The sequence goes on from CM043325.1 coordinate 29,426,678, forward strand.
ATATCAGGCATACCTTATTGGACTGGTTATAGCACTCAGCATAGAAGTAAAGCGTATAAGGGTTTTAGGAGACTCCAACCTCGTGGTTTCTCAAGTAAAGGGGGATTTTTCATTAAGAGAGCAGAGTTTGGAAGCTTATAAAACCTGGGCACAGAAGGTGAAACAGAAATTGAAGACCTTTAGTATTGAGTATGTCCAAAGGAGTGAAAACTAATTCGTTGACGCACTAGCCACTCTAGGATCCCAGATACCCTTTAAAGGAAAGAGCACCTTGATAAGGATAAGCAAGCAAGAAAATTCCTTCATAAGAATCCTCAAGAGTATGTTCCCTAAAGAATTAGAGCAGAAAGATTGGAGAGATGAGATAAAAGGGAAGATAGGAAAGTTGGAACACGGAGGAAGTATCAAAGAATTGAAAGACTACACCTTGATAGAGGGAGAACTGTACAAGAGGCTCCCCTGGGGAACACTATCTAGATGTATCAATGAAAAAGAAGGGAAGATGAGGTTAGAAGAATTACACAGCCAAGCCTGTGGGATTGTAGAAAAGATCATTCTATACAGAAGAATGTAGCGCATGGGGTACTACTGGCCAGATATGAACAAAGATGTTGCAACTGTACAGGAAGAATGTCAAAAGTGTCGGCTTTCGGTGGACAAAGAAGAAAATTATGTTGTGTTCATAACAAAATATTGGAGGACCCCATTCATGGAATACTTGGCTCAAGGGATCCTGTGTAACTGACAAAACGCTAGCCTATCAGCTCAGGAAGCTCGCTGTTAGTTACTTCCTGCAGAATGAGATCCTATTCAAAAAGGGGTATAGTGGGGATCCCTTAAGATGTCTAGGACCCAGGGAAGCCAGAGAAGCAGTAAGAGAAGTCCACTCCAGTGACTGCAAAAGCCACTCGGGGAAGAGGAGGCTTTATAAGCAGCTATTGTAACTGGGGTACTACTGGCCCACAATGAAAAGAGACTCCGAGGAGCTAGTTAAAACGTGTCATGCATGCCAAGTACTCGAAGACGCAATTCATATTCATCCAAATGTGTTACAAGATATGACTATACCATGGCATTTCCACACTTGGGGGGTTTGAATGTATAGGACCCATAAACCCTTCCTCCAATGGCCACATATGGATCCTGGTAGCCACTGAGTATTTTATAAAATGGGTAAAAGTCATTCCTTTGAAGAAGGCCACTGGAGCAACTATTGCAAACTTCATTCAGGAATACATCATTACACGGTTTAGGATACCCAGGAGACTAATCAGTGACAATGGTACCCCGTTCATAAATAGGGACATGAAAAACCTAATCGAGGCATATCAAATCAAGCATGGAAGGTCCACACCATACTACCCACAAGGAAATGGCCAAGTTGAAGCCACCAACAGGGTGATACTAAAAATCCTCAAGAAGATGAAGCATGAGTATCGGGGGAAATGGAGTGCCCATCTGATGAATGTACTCTGGGCATGCAAAAGCTCCTTGAAAACAGCCATATGATTTTTACCATTTTCTCTTGTTTATGGGACAGAAGCCATCAGTCTAGTAGAGTTAGTCATCCCCACACTAAGAGTAGTACTTGAAGGAATCCAAAAGGACACAGATAGCATGTATAATGAGGGAAGATTGGCAGATCTGGAAGGGTTAGAAAAAGAGCGAGAAGTGGCAAGAAGGAGGAGCCAAGGTACCAACAAAGAATGACTAAGACATATGGGTAGACAGTACACCCAAGAACCTTCACAGAAGGGCAGCTGGTATTAAGAGCAACGGAGCATGTAAGGAAGAATGTCCCAGGTCCCTCCAAATTAGCGCCAAAATGGGAAGGGCCCTACATCATCAGGGAAGCCCATGATAGCGGATATTATTACCTCGCGAAGGAAGATGGGACTGCCACAGCGGATCCCATAAACAGAAAATGGCTAAAGCAGTACTATGTGTGAAAAGAGAAAAGTTTTAGTACACCAAGAATCCTTTTTGTCACTCTCCAATCTGCTAAGTGTCCCATCACTCTTTATATATTTTTTTTGCCATGTTATTTTTCTTTGCCAAGAACTTTATTTAGCTGTTTCCCTTAGGAGTCTATGATAGGAGGTCATTCTATGTTGAGAACCTTACTGTCTTTTGTCATCAGCCTATGTTCTTTCTAGTGGTTATGATGTATTTCAATGGAATCTTTTTTAAAAGGAGCCTCAAGTAAGATGTACAACTGCATTTAGATAATATTACATGACACAACCCAAATTTGGCCGAATTTGGATTGGGTACCTGGGCCAGTGCTAAAAAAAGAAAAAAAGAAAAAGAGAGAAAGATAGATGAAATCTTAACACATGACCCAAGACTCACACCACAATCAGTCTAAGTACATGGTCTGGGACTTTGGGCAGGAATAAGTACCCCAAGGTACCCAACCCAGTACTTGTCCTAAAATAGGTCTGCCTGGTTCATGACCTAGGACTTGGAAAAAAAAAAAAAGAGGAAAACAACATCCAATGTACCTAGCTCAGTACCTGCACAGGGACATAATCACTAGGGTACTTGGTCCAGGACCTACCACAAGAATTTGTAGGAGCCATGGTCTAGGACTCAATTCAAAAAAAAAAAAAAAAAAAGAAAAGAAATAGAAGGAAAAGATGAAAAAAAAATACATAAAGCACAGATCCATGTATCACACAAAGGTGGTCAGAAGTAGTTCAAAAAAAGAGAGAGATAAAACTTATACATCTTAAATTGTCTGGAAAAATAAAAATTATGTACCTTGAATTGCCAAAATAAAGAGAAAAAAAAAGCTAAGACATAAGGCCAACCAACAGAGAGCCTTCTGAGGGAACCGCGGGAATAGTTGAGGAAGAAAGAAGCAGTTGCTTCTTGACTTTCAAATCTTGCAATGCCTTGTGAGCACGAGCCAGAACTTCCTCAAAGGCAACAATTTAAGCGTCAAGATCCTTAGAAGCCTTCCTCTGGAATAGTGTGTGGGCTAAAGATCGTAGGTACTCCAGCAAAAAGGACAAATTGAACTTGGCCTCTATGAGATCCTGCACCACTCCCTTCCACTCCAAAAGCCTCTCCTCAAATAAAGAGTCCAGAGAGGAGTCCCTTAGAGAAATCAACACGGCATAGAGAAGCTCTATCAGGATGTTGCCCAGAAACACGCCTCCCTTGAACTCACTGGTGAAGTTTCCATGAGCTTGGAATAGTCCCTCCAAGAGTGGTAAGCCATTAGCAGGCATAGAGAATCATAGGAAGCTACCAAAGGGAGGCCTAAAACGTTGAAAATGGCTTACAAGGAAGCTGTTGAACTCCAAAGAATCAAATAGGCCAGGAAACCAGGAAGCCCTGAGCTAGGATCCGAGACAGCCATCTTTGGGGCTTCCTCCATTGTTGTGTCTCCACCTTCAAGAACTGGAGGACTTTCAGGTCTTTGGACGGTCTAAGAGATCCCTATCTGAGCTTCAATAGTCTAGACACTGGGAGCAGGTCCCTTAGCTTCTTCAGCAATCGCAGGCTCAAGTTCCTTAGTACCTACGTCGGCACCTGCAAGAACGAACAGAGTCATGGTAAAAAAAGAAAAAAAGAAAAGAGAAAGAAACAAAGAGAGGAGAGAAAGGGAAAGGTAAAGAATAGGTACCAGCCCCCTATAGTAGAGCTTCCATCTGAGCCTGGGTAGCCACTTCAGTCATCATGAGAGGTTCGTCTTCTTATCCCTCTGACCTTTCAGAAGACTCTGTGAAAGAACATAATGCACATTGAAAGAGGGCTAAAGAAATCTTGGCAAAATTGCTAAAGGAGGGGATGGACACCAGGGCCTTCCCCATAATTAAAAAAAAAAATAAAATAAAATAAAATAAAATAAAAAAAAAAAAAAAAGGACAAGGAAGAAGGATGGGAAGATATGAACTAAAAAGAGGAGAGGCAACAATAACGAGTAGTACACACCTTCAAAAGCCTCTAACTCCAAGGAAAAGGCAGCTTTAAGGGCAAATTGGGTGCTAACTTGGCCTAAAAAAGAAAAGTAGAAAACAAAACAAAAGCCTTTAGGAAGAAAGGATAAGGGAGACAAAAAAATAGGTGCTAATAAAGGATGTGATAAGGTTTACCTGCTCGTGTAGATGAAGATGCACCCCTTAGAGACTCCTTACCCAACGCAAGTTCAGTTGTGGGTTCAATTGTTACAGTTTTAGTTGGGCTAGGAGCCTACACAGGTTTAGGATCCTAGGGAACAGGAGGTTTAGAGGCTTCGGGATCCTGAATAGCCAATAAGGGCAGAAGATGGAATGGGGTGCCATCCTTGACTGCTTGCCTGGCTTTCTTAGCCACGCCACCACTAAAGGGCTCCCTCTCCATGCCTGAGGCAACTGGGGGCTGAGTTGCCACCACTATTTTCACCAAGGCACCACCAGTTACAGGGGGAGGTACCTCTACCTGCGAAAGAAAGAAAAGTACGAAGAAACAATTGGCAGAACAACAAAAATATATACACAATTCCAAAGAAAGAGGGAAAGTAGAAAGTAAAAGCGAATAAGTGAATAAGGGTCATACCACATTATCACTAGAGGACTGAATCTTCGCTCTCTTAGGGTCTGACTTGTGCTTAGACTACAAACAAAAAGAAAGACCATTCATCAATTAAAAAAAAAAATGAAGAAGAAGAAGAAGGAATGAGGCCTTGCCTTCTGTTGAGGTTCAAATTTGCTCACAGTCTAAGGCCCAAAAAAATAGCACATTGGGCTAATTTCATGGAAATGAGCCTAGAGAAAATAAAAAGGGGCTGGGCTCACGTAATGAAGAAAAGAAAAAAAGAAAGAAGGAAAGGGTGGGAGGTCCAAAGGATTGGGATCCAAAGACCCATGGAAGGACAGAATTTAAAATACATAAAGTAAAAGCCCAACCGGCCAGGATCAATAAACCAAAAGGAGCCCAAAGAACTGGGCCGAGGTCCTAGAAGTCACCAAGAGCCTGGGGATCCATGGGATGTGCAACACGGTATAATTAAGATTGAAGCAGATTCAAAAGAGTGATAAAAGACAAAGAGCATGCGGGTCTCATGCGCTAGACGTGCAGTGGGATCAGAAAGTACAAAAGCAAAACATGCATGAATGAAGGGGCTGTGCCCCAAGGTCCCCAAAATGGGAAAACCATAAAAGACGCAACTGGAAGGGAGCTTTCAACCCAGTAGTATATGGATTCCAACTATTCGAGAAAATGATAAGAATTGAGTGCAACCAAAAGCTGGAAGGGTAAAAGAAACGGCCAAGTGGCTGAAGATCAACAACCTGAGGAGAGCTTGAAATAGAAAAACAGCTATGGGGCTTTCAACTTGGTCGCACCAAAAGAAAGAAGTTATGAGAAAAAAGGAAACGACCTGCCCCTGAGCAAACTAACACAGCACAAACTCTTAGGGGCAAAAGGGAGAAACCACTGATACCCCGAAACCCTAGAGTTGCACTATAAAAAAAGGGGGAAATCCTTGCTAAAAAAAGAGCAGATTCTCGACTCATTGATTTTTATTTCAGACATTCATTGCCATTCTTTTGGATTTCTAGAAAAGACATGGAATCGTAGGAAGAACTCTGTAAAGTTTAAGAAAAACGGAGGAGCTGCTCTTGGTATCCTAGAGACAGCTACTATAGCACATACTCGGATTCAAAAAGTTCAAACTTTACAAGTCTTGGAAGCTTGAATAGCTATCAAAGTCTATAATTTTTGAACTTAGTTGAACCTTATACCACGTCTTAGTGAGCATTATAATCACAACTAAAGAAAATTAATAAAATGTCTCTCATTGATTAAAGGATCCCTAACCCTTTGTTTTACTGTATCTTTATTGCTGTGCATTTCCTTGTCGTTTAAACTGTCATTCAATATAGACATCTTTGCTTGTTAGTTTAATTGTGTTGTAGGAAGCTTACTTTGTGCACCACTTGGTTCTTAAACAGCCTTTTAGCTACGGTGAACCAAACCCAGTCTACCAAGAACAATTATTTGGCCCAAGATCTTTGGGCCACTGTGCTAAAAAAAAAAAAGGCACTCTCACACCTTCTTTCTCTCTACAGATTCCTCAACAGTCTTTTGCTTACTACGGATACACCCAAAGGGTCCTAAGTTAGATTGGGGTATAATGTCAAGGGATCCCAAAGAACCTTGGGCTGAGGAAGTAACAGCTACTGAAGAGGTTTGAGGAAGTAACAGCTACTGAAGAGGTTCCTTTAAAGGAACCCATATGGACTTGAAGGACAAAAGACTCTACCTTAGTCTTCATTCTAATCTTTGTGAAGAGAGGATGGTTGACCTCCTTTCCAACTGTAGAAGGGTCCACTCCCTCGGGCTTTTTGGAAATAACAAGCTGCTTGTGAGACTTAGCTGTTTTCCTCTTCTTGGTCTCATGGTTAGCCTCAATACCCTCAACACTACCTTCAACCTCAGTCTTCTTGACAGCCTCCTACTTGATCTTCTTTTCCTTGCCTTTGCCATAGGGGTTACAGAACCAATTGCCTCTACCACTCCTCTCTTGATTGGCGCACCAGAGGAAAAGCCCACGATGAGGTCGCACCTTGACCAAGCATCAAGAAAGTCGTTGGCGTAACACACCCAGCCGCCCCTAAAGGCATGCTACTCCGCAAATCCTATTTTACTGCTTATTGCAGTAGACACAATGCCAACAGTGGGGAGGGCCAAACGCTTATTGTAAAAGAGAGTAGAGAAGAGACCAGGATCAGGAACCCTCCCAATCTTGCCAAAGCCAACAAAGTCCAAAAAGGACTTCTGAACCCTTCTCCAGTAGCCAGCAAAGCCATTGGAAGCAAAGACTCCCTGCTGAGAGTTTAGCACCGCAAACTAGAGGCTCCTTCGTGACCAATAAGAGAAGGCCTAAAGCCTTAAAAATGGATCCAGGGATGGGAGAGAATGCATTACCTCTTTAAACACCAGTGGAATATCCTGATCAAAAACCAAATTGCCTGAGTACCCAGTGTGCTGAGTAATGAGTGTACCTTGGACCACTCGATAAAGGCACTAGAAGCCATGAGGAGTTGGTACAGGCCAAGTATGCCAAGCTAATTTTATATCCCCGACGAAGATCAAAGGTATGTCCTGGGGAGTTGAGGAAAGAAGCCAACACAGAATCACATGCGAACTCGGGGTTAAACTTTTGGGGAGAACGCCAACTCAACTACCCCGCCTGATCAAACAACTCCACTAGATTAAGGCTGCCACCCTTCAAGTTAAACCAGCGGAAGATGATAAGGTGACTATCAGTAGAACTGCCACACAGACCCTTGATTATGTTTGGGGATCCCTGGAACTTATCTTTTATATACTTCAAGTTCCTGCATTTCGCCAAAGTAACAAAAGAACAGTCCCACATGAACACTTGAAGAATAGCACAGTGGAAGGACGAAGTAATGGTATAGAAGGAGTTGCCTTCGACCTCATCTTCATGAAGCAAATCCAACTGAGAATAAATATGGCCTAAAAACATAGGGGCTAAAGGATACTGGGCACTCTAGGCCAATCTGATAGCAAGAGGAAAGAAAGTAGACTTAATCCCATACCCGGGGAACTCGCTGAACAAAAACTTACTGAGCCACAGTGTCAAGAACCCGACTTGCCTAACCGCCATGTCTTTTTCCTGAGAAAAGGTCATTACCTATTTGCCCATTTTGGCTGGTTTCCCCTCAGAAGAAGCAGTACGCCGGCCAAAGTGACTGAAAAGCTTTTCTTCAATCTCAAAATCCTCACTGGAAAGGCTGATATCAAAGGGATTCTCGTCACCAAACACTAGAAGGAGGAAATTATTAACTACATCCTCTAAAGTGATGGTGAGCTCACCAACAGAAAAGAAGAATGTGTGGAGAGAAAGACACCACCAAGTATCTAAGGCCTTTGGCATCCCTAAAACCTTCAAGATTCCTAGAAATTGCTACTAATTTCAGGATCTCGACGCATTCCAAGCAACTGACAAACTCACCATCAGAAAGCTCATTGTCCACCCAACTGGACCAACCAGTAATCTTCCCAGGGACAAAGTCGAAGAAGATGGGAACTACCTCGTGGGATCCCCGTCTGATCTGAAGATCCAAAATCTTCCTTGGGTCTGGAATCTGGGCAAAACTAGCAAACCCAGGCTGACTGAAAAATACCCAGGTGTGAGGGGAAGGAGGATCTTCGCCATGGGGCACCTGAGGAAAGAACAAGTTAGGGGTGTACCAGGGGTCTCGTAAAGGGAAGGCTGGGCGATCTACAATCTCTTGCACCTCGCCCTGTGCTGACCCTGCTGAAGAACCCTTGCCTTCAAAAGGAGTGGGAGAATGCTCCCTCCTTTTTGGTGAAGAGGAAGAAGCCATGGAATAATAGTGTAGCAAAAAAAAAAAAAGAAGTTAAAGGAGTGAGGGATAGAGAAGAATGGACAAAGGAAAAAATAAAAAGGAAAAAGGTAGGTTTGAAAAAAATATCTCTGAGAGTGAAAAGATGACTTGAAGAGACTGCAATAATGGTGCAGAGAAAAGTTGAAGAAGACGATGTATTGGAAAATGCGCTAGTTGCCAGTATTCAATTTTTATAAAAGAAGTTATTATCAATTATTAATGGGAGTTACGAGAAATGTAAAAAGTGGAGGGGGAAATTTACTCAGACACTTAACTGCCATGTTTCGTGAAAAGAGGGGGAGTTACAAAAGAAGTAGGGTACGTGAAAAATCAAGGTGCTAGAGGATAATGTGGAGAAGTAGGATCCTAAGAAGCAGAGAAAGGGGATCTCGAAGCTGATTGAGTAGTAAATGAAAAAAAATCCTTACTGAGACCAAGAATCTCGTTTACCCATGCGTGGGCTGCAAACAACCCACGAGCTCAGGGGGCTAAATGTTAAGGTCCAAAATATCACGATGTTGTATCAAAACCCAAAACAATACAAAGGATTGATATCTAGAAAACATTTCGGCTTTCAATAAAAAAAGGGAAGACCAAAATCCATTAAGAGCTCATAGGAAGAGACCCAAGCCCATGAATGGGCAAGCTTTGGACCTTACGAAACAAAGGAAAGAAGAAGCCCAGCCTAGCCCTCAAAGGTAAGAAAATCGCTGAAAAGCCCGAGGAGAAAATTGAACCAGGATACCTGGGGATTCCCAAGAGCCTGGGATCCTAAGGATGTGTGGCAAGGCCAGGTTGGGACTGGGACTGTTCAAGGGGGTATGCCTAAAAACATGAAGAACGAAGGCAGTTATGTCCCATCAGCCACCTAATGATGCAGAAAATGATCAGAGAGCTTGGGAACCAACAACTCATGAATAAGGGTATGGTACCTCGGGGAACCCAGGAAGATGGACCATAAAGAAAGGTAGCTGGGGATCTTTTAGCCAGATAGAAAGGAATCAACCCATTTGGAAAAAAGTGATAAAAGAGAAAGCAGCCAAAAGGTGGGTTTGAAAATTTGGAATCTAAAAGTTTTGGAAAAAGAAAGATCAAAGGTCGGACCTCTAGGACCCCCCAGAATGGGAAAGTCAGCTAGGGACTTTTGAAGAGGAAACCTCAAAAGAGGGAAATAGTGAAGAATGAGGAAGGGACCAGCCACAAATGCTGCTGACACAACATTGGTTCTGGTACCCAGAGGAGCAAATAGAGGGAATCAATGGTACCCTAGAAACCCTAAGATGGCACTATAAAAGGAGGGGCAACCAACAGTGAATGGCATTTAGCAACAGTGAATTAGAGGGAAAAGATCCTTGAGAAGACCCTGTGAGAATTCAAAAAGAGAAAAAGAAGGGAAAACACCGTTCGGAATCCTCAAGCAGCCACTAGAGAATACACTTGGATTCAAAGGGATTCAAATTTTGCAAACCTTAGAGACTTGAGGAGTTATCTAAGTCTGTGATTTTTGAACTTATTTGGACCTTGTAACACATCCTAGTGAGCATGATGTATTAAAACTTAAGAAAATAATGAAACATCTCATATTATCCTAAGGATCTCTAATGTTTTACTTTACTTTTCTTCCTCATTATTTCGTTCTTTACTGTTCTTTGCAGTTCAATGTGTATATGTTTCTGTATGTTAGTATGTATGTGTTGTAGGATCTATGCTTTGTGCACTACTTGGTTCGAAATCAGCCCAATTTAGCTACAGTGAACCAAGCCTAGTCCCTTAAAGCATAAAGTATCAGGCCCAGGATCCTTGCTTCTTTACTTGGTCCTATGTGCTGTTTCACAAAAAAAAAGAACCCACACTGAAGTCAAGCGACTTTGCCATTTCATATATATAAGATCGTTTTTTATAAAACTTTTAAGGATTAAAAAAAAAAATAGAGTAAGAAATATTCAGATTTTTTAAAAAATTTGGGGTTGCCCTCCCCACCCTGGCCCCTTTGATCCTCTGCCACTATATCCACCTATGATATTGTCCAATTACAATTTAGTTTTAGAACCTTTCAATTATTAAATTTTACCCATAAGATGACTAAGATGAAATCAATAAAATCCCATCCAAATAAGAGTTTTAGATTTTATTTTAAAAATTTTAGGGGTGGAAATGTAGTAATTGAAAAGTTTGTGAGACTAAGTTGTGATACACGCAAACCAAAAGGGAATAAATAATTTGTTCACAAAATGCAAATTAGTTTCATTTTAGTCCAAATTATAAGGTGTTAAATATAATAATAAAAGCTTTATGACCTAAATTATAATAAGGCCAAACCATATATAAATAAATGGCAGTTTTCCAATTTCTTTTGAACTCTTTAATCTCATGCTTTTGTAAAGCAATTTCATGAAAATGAAAATCACTTTGCATTCAATTTTTAAAAGGAATGTAGAACAATTGTAACATTGAATTAAGTTTTATTATTATTTTTTTAGAAACATCATTGAATTATTAAGTTAATACAAGCATTGGTTCAAGGATGAAACTAAAACCTACAAATTATTTAGAAACAATATTAATTTGTTCTTAACTTTATTTAGCATCTTCATATAAAATAAATAAATAAATAACTTTTCTCTTTATGTTTAACCGTAAATAACCTTGTCTTGAACTTTATTTTAGTCTCTCTAGTTTTCAAATTCAACCGCACACCACCTAACTAGAGTTTTTTTTTTTATTTTTTTATATATACAGGATTTGAATTCAAACTCTCTTCTATGTAAGAGTTGGGTAATATTACTTACTAACAAGGCTCTTGGCCTAACTTTTTGAAAGACTAAATACAAAACTACATCATCTAAGCTTATCTAGTTTTCAATTTTGTTCCTACAGTTTTAATTTTCCCTTTTCAATTCAGCCATTTAAATTTTTTTTTTCTATGTAATTCTTCTGAAAAATGACGTAATTTTGCTGTTGGAGAGAAATAGGACTTAACGGTAGAATTTGATAGAGATCGACGGAAAAACTAGATTCAAATGTAAATAAAAGAACTTAAAGAAAATATCTTTAATACATAATTCATAATAATAATAAATTCAATGTTAAAATTAAATTGGTGTGGTTCCATGCTACACTAAAAGTTTTTTTTTTTTTTTTTTTTTTTTTTTTTTTTGTGGTTGTTGAGAAACAACAGTTTTGTTTGTCAAAGCACTAACATTGGGGGTGTAAATCCCCTCAATTACAATTTTTTTTTTTACCAACTGTAGCTTAGGATGTAAAAAAAAATAAAAAAGATTATTTTATTTGCAAATATCTAATGGTGTGTTAGAGAGAGGAGAGATTTATAATATTTTATAGTGTAGTTATATTATTTAATTGTGTTGTATGTAAAAATAAAAATCAAAATGTTACGTGAGTTGTAAAATAGGATAGTAAAATAGATAAAATAAGTTTTTAGAATATAAAATAGAAATTGGTATATATCTTTTGTGCTCTTATGTGCACTGTGTAAGCCTATAGGGTACACCCCTTGCTCAGATTTTATTTTATTTTTCCATCGTTTATTGGTAGAGTAAGTGCAGCTATTTTTCATTATAAAAAAGGAAAAGAAAAAAAAGAAAAAAAAGAAAAGAAAAAGCAAGTGCAGTTTGATTAAACTTCTATGAAAGACAATATTCCTCTTCCGTACAATAATACATATTTTATTTCTCTTTACCTTTCCGAAATCCGTAACATTTATTTTATTTGTTGTGTAATTTATTTTCGTACTATTCTCTACCTATCTCTTGTCTTCTCTCTCTCTCTCTCTCAGCTTCGTATGCAAATAGTTTCTATTTCTGGAATACAAGGTTGGGCTAATAATTTGGTTTGAATTTTGAAGTAAAGGGTCTGATAACCTATTATCTGGGAAAATGACGAGGAGGAAAATTCAGATTAAGAAGATCGACAACACGGCGGCAAGGCTGGTGACATTCTCAAAGAGGAAGAGAGGAGTTTTTAAGAAAGCTTTTGAGCTCTCTACTCTCTGCGATGCTGAAATTGGTCTCACGGTCTTTTCTGCTACAGGAAAGCTCTTTGAATACGCCAGCTCAAGGTTTCAATCTCTTTCCCACGCTTCTTTCTACTTACAGAAAAACCCTATTTATTTTCTCATTTTTTTTACTAGAGAGAAAAACGCTTTTTTCTATCTATAGAAAAATATGTCTTTGTCCATTCCTTGATCGCTTTGTTCATGCATTCACTATGATTTTATGATTTCTAAGGTGTGTGTGTGTGAGAGTGAGAGACCCAACTGCTAAAAATAAAGATCCTTTACTGAACAAACCAAATAAGTGATTTAAAAAATATTACTATGTAGCATTAAAAAAGAAAAAATAATTAAAATTTTTTTACTATGTAGCATCAAATCAAGAAATGAAAGAGTACTGTAAAATCTTATGGTTTCTGTCTAAAGAAAAGGGAAAGGAAAAAGAAGAAAGGAAAAAAAGAAAGACAAATAAACACTTCTTTTTTTGGTAAACCAAGTAAACAGTTTGCAATTCTTACCTTGAAGAGTTTAACGTCTTGTTTTGAAGTTCTATAAGCGGGTTGTTTTGTAGCTTATAATCTAATGTTTTATTTACCCTGAGTTTTAGAGTTGCACTTGCTTATTGTAAAATGAAACAAATTACTTTACTCTACATGAAATATATAAGCATTACAAGAACCATGACAACAACAAAAATAACTAAGCCTTACTCTAATGTTTAGAATCGGTTATGGATCCTAAAAAATAACAAAGCCTTATTCTCAAAATTTAAGGATCGGTTATGGATTCTCAATAAACTAGTTAGGGTTGTTGGAAAAACATTGGTGGGTCTTTCCCCACCTGCACTCTCAAACACTTATGCACCACTCAAAGAAATTGATTCAGAGAGAGAGAGAGAGAGAGAGAGAGAAGGGGGGGGGGGGGGGGGGAAGAGTAAGAAAACTCTTAAATAATTGTATTTCTCTTTTTTCACACTTTTTAAAAATTGAAGGATGCCTGAGGTATATATACATGTCCAACCATAACTTTCCTTGTGTTTATTATATAACTCCAAAAGAAATCTCGATACATTCATTACATAAACTTGCCTCGTTATTTTATGTATCTTCAACTAACTCATTTTCATAAATAAAATAGATTTTGATAACATAAATTAAGTTTAACTTTCAACACCTCCTCTTAGACTTAATTTTTGATCACCACAAATTAGGCTCGCATCTTGTAGAAGGTGCCATAGTTTAGTGGCTTGGTGAAGATATCTGCACCCCAATCATGTGACTTCACAAACTCAAGTGGAACTTTGTTTCTAGTAAAACATCCTCAAATAAAATGATACTAGGTATCCATGTGCTTGCTTTGGTCATGAAAGACTAGGTTCTTTACAAGAGCTAGTGCTAACTTATCGTCCACAAATATCTTCGTGACTTTTGCTTGCAACATTTGCAACTCCTTAAGTTTAACTAACTCATTTTCATAAATAAAATAGATTTTTATAACATAAATTAAGTTTAACTTTCAACACCTCCTCTTAAACTTAATTTTTGATCACCACAAATTAGGCTTGCATCTTGTAGAAGGTGTCATAGTTTAGTGGCTTGGTGAAGATATCTGCACCCTAATCATGTGACTTAACAAACTCAAGTGGAATTTTGTTTCTAGCAAAACATCCTCAAATAAAATGATACTAGGTATCCATGTGCTTTCTTTGGTCATGAAAGACTAGGTTCTTTGCAAGAGCTAGTGTTAACTTATCGTCCACAAATTAAATATCTTCGTAACTTTTGCTTGCAACATTTGCAACTCCTTCAACAAATTTCTAAGCCGAATTGCATGACAAACACTAGAGGTAGTAGCAACATACAGTCACAATTGGTCGCTCCTTGGATGTCCATGCAAATGCAATATCACCCATATAGAATACAAACCCACTATCACTCTTCCTATCATCGGTGTCCCCAGCCTAATCACTATTGCTGTAGCCAACAAGTTTAAACACTTTAGAGGGTGAATACAATAGTCCAAAATCTTGTGTACCTTTCATATAACAAAGAATTCTCTTGGTTGTCTTCAAATGAGTCATAGTTGGTACTTCTATGTTGCGACTAAGAAGTCCAGCGCCAAAGAGAATGTTTGGTGTTGCGCAATATTAGCTACCTCAAACTTCCAACCAAACTCTTGAAGAATGTTTGATTTACCCTCTCTCTATTGTCATGCTTTGACAACTTCACTCCACATTCCACAAGAGTACTAACTAGTTTGTAATTTGACATCTAAATTTCTTTAGGATCTCATGTTAGGAATCTCATATTTGTTCTAATATCCTAATACTTCTTATAGTTCCATCCCTTCAATTAGTACTTAGTCCCAAGATAGGATTGAGTTAGTTAGTTAGTTACACACGTTGGGATTAGAATAGAGTTAGTTGGAGCTCTTAATAAGCTAATAGGATTAAGCCATGTGTGGCCAACAACATAAGAGCTTGGATTTTATAAATAGTTGCATGTTACCTTAATCTGTAACATTTTAAAAAACAAACCAATTTCTTGCTTAGTGCATTTTCTTTCTCCCTTAATATTTCTTTATGGAGAGAGACTACCTCGAATTAAGTAAACTCACCTGCATTTCATATCCATTTCCATACACTTCTCACCCATCTCCCTTAGGAACCATCGAGGTCCTAACAAATGGTATTAGAGCTATTGATCTTGAAATGACCAAATCTGTTGCAACTCATCAAGCTTTCATTGAGTTTACATTTAGAGGTGGAGATCCTTTTTGGCGGCTTATCAACCTCTACGAATTCTTTGCTCTAGAAAACATGCCATCATGTCTCATGTTTTTTATTGCTTCTTATTACATGTAAGGAAAGGTGTGGGAATATTTTCAGGATGTGCAAGCATCAGAATTATGCATAAATTAGGTGGATTTCATAAGCGCTATAAGACAGGTTTTGAACACCAATCCTTGATGCATCAAAGGAGATTATCACCCAAGAATCCAAGATGCAAAAGCTCGTAAATTTCATGTCGGTGGACTCACAACGAATTCTTAATGCACCAATAAAGGCTGCCACTCAAGAGTTCACAATTCAAAAATCATAAATCCAAGTGTCAGTGATTCAATAATCAAAGATGCAAGAGCCAGCAATTCCAATGGTTCAAGAATCAAATGAGGGCTCAAGGATCCAAGAACATTCCAAGGTCTAAAGAAACAATAAGACCTTGAAGATCAAAGAACCATTGAGGGCTCAAGAATTTAAGTGGATTTTGAAAGTACATGAGACCACTAGTCAAAGAGAAGTGTATGAATATGGTGATCAAGATGTCACTAAGATATTGGTCCATTGGAAGATTTCCTTTGATGATGATGCCAACAATAACAACACCTTGTGGGCTATTTTGAAAGGAAGGTGAGTGTTAGGAATCTCATATCTGTTGTAATATCCTAATACTTCTTGAAGTTCCATCCATTCAATTAAAAGTTAGTCCCAAGATTGGATAGAGTTAGTTAGTTAGTTACAAATGTTGGGATTAGGATAGAGTTAGTTAGAGCTATTGGCACAAGTGGATCGTTTGCTATTGCATTGTGGTAAGGCTTACCAATTATGGAGTTTGGTGTTTAGATCATTTGGGATTGCATGGGTCTTGCCAAGATCAGTTGCGGATACTCTCTTTGGTTGGTGGAATTGGTTTGGAAAGCATTCGTCTAGCGTTTGGAATTTAGCTCCATTGTGCTTAATATGGTGTCTTTGGAGGGAACGAAATTGGAGGACGTTTGAGGACATGGAAAGTTTTGACGACCAGCTATAGGCTTCTTTCAGTGGCTCCCTTTTTGATTGGTGTAGGGCTTGGGGACTCACCTCTAGTGATTCTTTACCTATGTTCCTTAGCTCAATCTTTTGTAATTAGTATCTTTTCTTTCATTTTTTTATCTTCGTTCTCTGTTTTTTTTTTTGAACTCTGCCTTATGACTTTCTGCATGAGGTAGTGTTCTTGAATATACATCTTTATTACATATCCAAAAAAAAAAAAAGCACTATAATCACACCGTCAATGAGAACACATGCTTAATTAGTAATCAAAAGGATAAAGCCATGGGTTATGATAAAGCCATGTATGAAAATGGATTTGAATTGTAAGCACTTAACTCTTCCTTATTGCATTTCCTTTCGCTCTTAATATTTCTCTATGAATTTAAGTCAATTCACCTACAATTCACATCCATTTTTAAACACTTCCTACCCATCCCCTTTAGGAACCAACAAGTTCCTAACATCTCCTCAGCATATCCTTCTTAGGAAATGAATATCACAACTTCCATTGGCTTCATAAGCCAAATATCTATCATTTCGAACTCTCATTGCTTTCTTGAAGTCCTCAAACTTACTTGGATTGTTTCATATAAAAATCAAATCATTTATATACAAACAAACAATCAAGATACCTCCATTTATCATTCTTCTTTATTACCTTGATCTCTTCATCCATTTCTTATCTTGCACAACTTCTTTAATTCTTGTAGGTTCACAATTAGCAAACAGATAAAAGAGCATTAGATCATCTATATTCTCCATTGAATCATAAAGATCTTGTAGATTTCTCATTCTTCTTGGTCACTTCCTTTTAGTGATGATTACGAGGATGGACTATCATAAATGGGAGATTTTGGTGATGGAGGTGGAGTGTCAAGCTCTTCTTGAACTTTATTCAAATGCTCTTCCTCTTCAAGCAATGGAAATAAATCATATTTTTCTTCTTCTTGGGTGCTCCAATCTCACATACCTTCTTCTTCGAATTCCACATCTCGATTGACAATTAATTTTCTAGTGTTCGAATTTTTAAGCTTATAGCCTTTAGAGCTTGGATCATAGCGAATGAAGACATAATTTTTGCTCTCGTTATCTAGCTTGGACCTTTCTTGATCTAGTACGTATGGATATGCTATGCTCCCAAACACAAGAAGGTGGGAAACGATTGGACAAATAGATTGCATAATCAATAGCTTTGGTGTAAAGTTTTTTAGGCATTCTCTTGCTCTTCAATGTGTTTTTAGTCATCAATTCTTGGAATATGACCAGATAATTTAATAATAATTTGGTTCATGGTGCGGCTATTAATGTAGATCTATCAAGTGCCATCCTCTTTTGGCATGAATAAGGTCGGTACTACATAAGGAGTCATAACATGCCTATTCAATTCTTCGTGCTCCTTTAGATTGATTTGATAGTGCACTTTGTTAGGTAGGCTATACAGTATACTAACAAGCTTCCTTTTTTTCTTTAGCCACCAACATGTACACCTGCCCAATACTTTTATCTTATATTACTGTACGGGGAATGGTCCTAGGCCCATTGAGCCTTGGACCTAGAGCTTATGGTACAGTGCGTGATCCCATTCCTGTTGGATCCTTGATCTTGGGCCAGGCGTGCTTTAAAGCCCAAGCTGAGCTCAAGTATCATGATAAGTCCATCCTGACCTGAACGTATCAGAAACAAACCCGTACCGGTCAATTATAGTTTGATCGGAAACATGCTCGCTGAGGACAACTTATGTCCTCGGCTTCCCAGTATTGCCTTGGGGAGTATCGCTGCTGAACATTCTATTGGAGGTTGGAACCAGTTCCAATGCCATTAACCACCATTCCCAACAGAGCATCTTTTTATTAGACATGATGGGATTAGACCCCATCCTCACTAGTGAAATCAAGAGATAATCATAACACCTCCACTCATCTTGAGTTATAAATAGGAGAATAGAATGAGAAGTGGGGGTTGGCATTTGGAAGGGAAAAACAGATAGTGAAAAAGGGAGGTATTACCACTAAAGGGAGTGTAGCCTAGGGGGAAAGAAAGGGGAGTTTGAGAGAACTAAGGGGATTATTGGGTTGCTTGGTGAGGAACTACCCTCAATAGGAAACTCTTAACCCATTGTATAAATAAATTGTGAGCCCAGTCCACTTAAGCAGAATTCGGGTACGTACAATTGGCGTCGTCTGTAGGAATCTCCTACGCAGCTGTGGTTCTGCTGAGCTTCGTGCGTGGAAAATGTCTGAATGACGATCTGAAAGTTATGCTGAGAGTGGCTGTAGAGGATCTTCTCGGGGATCTAGTTGGAGGGAGAGGAGACAAAAGAGGCGCGAAGACAGGGAGTATAAGCTGGAGGAAGAAAAGTCTGGTCTGGGAGAAGGGTCTTTCCAAACACACCAAACATTATCAGGTGCTTCGGGGCATGAGCACTTTGACAGAAGGGATGAGGAGCTCGAGCACTTGCAAAGGTTGGTAAGGGATTTGGAGTTAGAAGTAAGAGGTAGGCATAGGAGAAGAGACCACGAAGAGCGTGCAGAGGGGTCGGCAAGTGGGTTAGGTGGCCATGGAGAGGCGTCCTACCAATCCGATTCCCATCGACGTTGGGATCGGTCTCGGAAATATGTAGACCGGGACTCAATCTCTCCGGAAATGCAACGACCCTGCAATGCCACCATGGATGCTATGAGCCGAGCATTGTGTAGAGCCGCTCGATCACGGTTCATGGGAGATATTAAACGAGCACCGATGCCCAGTAGATTTGCTAGACCTTTATTTAACTCCTATGATGGGAAAACGGATCCGGTAAAGCATGTAAGCCATTATATTTAGATGATGTTTTTGCACAGTCATAACGACGCATTGATGTGTAAGGTGTTTCCTTCAAATCTCGGGCCCATCACTTTGAGGTGGTTCAACGGGTTGAGGAAGGGCTCGATTCATAGTTTTGCTGAGCTGATTCAAGAATTTGGGGTTCAGTTCATGACCTGCAGCCAGGTGCCATAGCTCGTGGACGCGCGGCTGTCAATGAAGATGGGAGCTAGGGAGATCCTTCGTAGCTATACTAGCTGGTACTGAAAGTTGTACAACGAGATCAGAGGGGGTATTGAAAAGATCGCAGCGAGCACTTTCCGAGTTGGGATTGCCCAAGGACTCCATATTACAAGATTCGTTGACAAAAAGACCTCTCGAGGATATGAGGCAGTTAATGAGGCGTATAGAAGAGTATAAAAGGTTAGAGGACGATTGGTAGCAGAACAAAGGCAAGGCCCCAGTCACGAGTCAGCCTCGGCAAAGGGGCTTTTAGTCGAGGTCCTGGAAAGATTTAAGGATCCAGGAACTGGGTGCACAAGCGGGGGAAGTAAACGTGACATTCAGGGAGTCGGTACACAGGATTGTTGATCGAATTAAGAACGAGCGATACTTCCAGTGGAAGATGGGGGGTGACCCATCAAGGAGAAATCAGAACTTGTACTGCACCTATCATAAGGACAAGAGGCATACCACCAAGCAATGAAAGGTGCTAAAAGATCATTTGGAGCAGTTAGTAAGGGCAGGGTACTTAAAAGAGTTTATTGTCAACCCGAGAAATTAAGAGACCGATCAGGGTACTCAGCCTCGGAGGAATCCCCTCCTGCCTCCTTTAGGAGTAATAGAGGTCATCCATGTAGTTTCCAGGTGTACTCTAGTGACCGGGAGGAGAGCGGTACTGGCAGTGGTTCCGATAGAGAGTTGTTCGGATGATCAACCTTCCGAGAAGAAGTTGAAGTTTACTCGGGAGCCTATTACCTTCAATGATGACGACCTAAAAGGGACAATCTAGCCGCATGACGACGCTCTGGTGGTTGCAGCTAGGTTAAATGGTTTTATAGTGAAGAGGGTATTGGTAGATTAGGGAAGTGGTGCTGAAGTAATGTATCCCGACCTGTTCAGGGGGCTAGGATTGAAGAAAAAGGACCTGTCCAAATACGAACAACCCTTGGTGAGGTTTGATGGCCGGATGGTGATCCCAGAGGGGCAGATTACGCTTCCCATGAACATGGAAGGTAAGGAAGTAATGGTAACCTTTATAGTGGTCAATTCATTTTCTCCGTATACGACAATTCTTGGAAGGCCATGGATTCATGCGATGGGGACGGTTCCGTCTACCCTGCATGTTAAAGCCAAATTCCACTCCGAGCACGGTATCACCATAGTGAAAGGAAACCAACAAGTGGCCAGGCCATGCTTGGTAGCCGTCATTAACCAATAAACTAAGCAAAAGGACCAGTCATGCTAGTTTCCTTATAGCAATTACAGGAATCCCATGAGGGAATTGGTGCTAGCTATGCCAAGGACTTAATGAGAGTGAGAATACTGCCGGACAAGGATAGGAGCTTCCAAATTAGAGCCGGTATGAAGGATGAAGACAGGGTAGAGATGCTGTTATTGCTTGTACAGAATGTGGATGTGTTTGCTTGGAGCCCATACAAAGTGCCCGGGGTAGATCCCAAGTTTATAGTTCATAAGCTGAATGTAGATCCATTATTTCCTCCCAAGAAGTAGAAGTCAAGGAGGTCAGCTAAGGAACACGTTGAAGTAGTCAAGCAAGAGGTCAAGAGGCTGAAAGACGCAGGGGCAATAAAGGAGGTTTTCCTTCAAGAATGGCTCGCAAATACCGTGGTGGTGAGAAAAAAAAAGGGAAATGGAGGGTTTGTGTAGATTTTATTGATCTGAATCGGGCATGCCCAAAAGATCCTTTCTCCATGCCGAAAATCGATCAGTTGGTCGATGCTACGTATGGGCACCCGAGGATGAGTTTCTTAGATACTTTCCAGGGTTATCATCAAATTGCCCTAGCTACAGAGGATCAGGAAAAGACAGCGTTCATCTCACCTGAGGCCAACTACCACTATACTGTGATGCCGTTTGGGCTAAAGAATGATAGAGCCATTTATCAACGGATGATGACAAGGATATTCACTGACAAGATTGGGCATATAGTGGAGGTGTATATTGACAATATGGTGGTTAAAAGCAAACAGGAAAAATGGCACATTGATGATCTTAAGGAAGTGTTTGAAGTACTCTGGCGGCATAAGCTGCGCCTAAATGCCAACAAATGTGCTTTTGGAGTGGGGGCTAGCAAATTCTTGGGGTATATGATTACGTGCCAAGGAATAGAGGTCAATCCCGACCAGATTAAAGCTGTCAAGTGCCTTAAGTCGCCGAATAACCCAAAGGAAGTCCAGGTGTTAACCGGCATGCTAGCTACCCCAAACCGGTTCATTTCCAAATTTGTAGTCCGGTGCCATCCATTCTATCAGCTATTGAAAAAGTGGAGGGGTTTCCAATGGGATGAGGAGTGTGAAAGGGCTTTTCGAGACTTAAAAGAATATTTGGTACAGACACCTATGTTGTCAGCTTCGGAGCCTGGGAAGGATTTATTCATGTATCTTTCGGTGTCTGAGCATGCCGTGAGTGTCATGTTGCTGAGGGATCAAGGTGTGTAGCAGCCAATATACTATGTCAGTAAAACATTGGTCGATGCTGAGATGAGGTATTTGCCCTTGGAGAAGTTGGTGTTAGCACTGGTACATGCTATAAGGAAGTTGCCCCATTATTTTCAGGCTCATACCGTCTATGTATTAACCAAGTATCCCTTGTAGTTGTTGTTAAAGAGATCAGATTTCACGGGTAGAATAGCCAAGTGGGGAACTCGGTTGGGCCCTTTTGACATTAGGTACAGGTTGAGGAGTTTGGTGAAGAGTTAGGTTCTCGCTGATTTTGTTGCAAAGTTTTCCCCGAGAAGGGAGGTGGAGATAGTTTGCCATATGGGGGTCCAACCGTGGAAGGTATTTGTGGACGGCACGTTTAGTGCACTAAGGGCTGAGGCTAGAATTGTCATCATTATCTCAAGGGGATAAAGCTGGAGTATTCTTTCATATTGGGTTTTAGGGCTTCTAAAAACAAAGCTGAGTATGAAGCCCTGCTTGCCGGATTGAGCGTTTTCCTGGATTTGGGAGCCCAGGATATGGAAGTTTGCTCGGATTCTCGGTTGGTGGTCAATCAGGAGCAATGCGGCTTTGAGGCCAAAGATGCACGGATGATGGAATACTTACGATTGGTAAAGCAGATTATAAACCAATTCCAGAAGGTGAAGGTGGTTCAAATAACTAGGGGTCGGAACCGACACGCCAACTTACTGGCAACGTTGGCATCTTCCCTAATCGAGAAGGCACCCCGGCTGATCAAGGTAAGGTAGTGACGGAGCGGAGCATTGATACGAAGACAAGTGTTTCGATGATAATGAAGCCTGAGCCGTGTTGGATGAGTCCAATCATAGAATTTTTAGTTGAAGATCGGCTGCCAGCGGACGGGAAGGAGGCAGACAAAGTGCGTTGCATGGCTGCATGGTACTAGTTGTTAGCTGATCACGAGTTATACAGAAGGTCTTTTGGGGGACCTTATTTACAGTGCCTACCCCCAAGCAAGGTTGGAGAACTCTTGATCGAGCTCCATGAGGGGGTATGCGGTAACCATGTGGGAGGGTGTATGTTAGCTCACCGAGCAATGACTCAGGGATTCTGGTGGCCACAAATGTACAAGGACACCGCCGAGTATGTTTGGAAATGTGAGCAATGTCAGAAAATGCCTCTCTGATCCATCAACCAGCAAGGAGTTTGAATCCTATTAGTAGCCCATGGCCCTTCGTGCAGTGGGGACTAGACATTGTGGGTCCGTTCTCTCGAGCTACAGAAAATCGGAGATTTGTTCTGGTAGTCATGGATTACTTCACTAAGTGAGCGGAGGTCGAGGCATTGACTAATATTCGGGATGTAGATGTTAAGAAGTTTGTGTGGAGAAACATAGTAACAAGGTTTAGAGTACCAGAGTCCCTGGTATCTAATAACGGTTTGCAATTTGATAGCAAGGCTTTCTGCAAGTTCTGCAGCGATCTTGGTATCACGAACAAGTATTCCACCCCAGCATATCTGTAGAGTAACGGTCAGCTGAAGTCATTAACAAGGCAATTGTGAACGGGTTGAAGAAGAGACTGGAGGGCGCTAAGGGTAAGTGGGCCGAGGAATTGCACAACATTCTGTAGGCGTACAGGATGACTCCTAGAAGGTTCTTGGGAGAAACTCCTTTTTCTCTGACTTATGGAGCGGAGGAAGTCATACCGACCGAGGTTAATTTGTGCAGCGATCGGGTGTCGAGATTCACCCTTACTGAGAATGATGAGTTAATAGTGAAGCAGCTAGATTTATTGGAGTACTGGGAATCAGCATCCATTCGACTAGCAAAATATCAACAGAAACTTGCTCGGTGATACGACAGGCATGTAAAGAAGAGAGAATTTAGCACCGGAGACTTGGTACTACGCAGGGTAGTGGGAAACACGTGTGACGTCAATGCGAGAAAGTTGGCCCCAACTTGGGAAGGGCCATATAGAGTTACCGCCATTGCTGGAGCAAGAGCATACTACCTAGAAAAGCTGGATGAGAGACCACTTCCCCGACCATGGAATGTTCACAACTTGAAAAAGTTTTACCACTAATAGTTGGTATGTAGAAATTCGGGTCGAGCATAATGCCATGCGTGTATAATGTTATGCAATATGTGATCAATTTCTTTGTGTGCAAGTACATTCATACTCTTAACTGCATCATTATTAATTCGCCGGCTATCTAAAGACATAAACCTGTTCCCGGTTCGATCCTAATCACCGAGTAGGTGGAAACCTTATATTAAATAACTCCAAGGATAGAAATCTGTTCTCGGTTTGATTCTATTCATCGAGCAGGTGGAAACCTTATACTAAATTTCCCTAAGGACAGAAACCTGTTCCCGATTTGATTCTATTCACCAAGCAAGTGGAAACCTTATATTAAATTTCTCCCAGGAGCCTATGCTTAGTTTGATCCTAATTACCGAACAATTGTAACCCATACGTTTATTTTCATTATGTGCATAATCAAGTGCTCGATTCAACTCTAATTACCGAGTAAGCGCGAACTTAACATTTATTTTTCAAGTGCTAAAACTCGTTTTCGGTCTGGTCCCGGTCACCGAATGGGTAATGACATGGCCTGTCCTTTCTATGGACAGATGAGAAAGTAGTCTTTTATTACCGATCTGAGGTAAACTTTGATTTGGCTACCCGACCATTACTAATGATAGAGTAATGTACAACAGAAGTAATTTGACAACGATACAACAATTATTTATAAATATAGTTGAAATAGATGTCCAATCATCATCTTAAGATGACTAATCAAACGAAATAAAATAAGCGCAAATAAAATTTAACCAGTTTTTTGTCACCACACCCGGTGACCATAGGCAAACCCAGATAAAGGAAAAATAAATAACGGAAAAGAAAAGTAGTAATAATTGGGA
The DNA here is from genome assembly GCA_023736055.1 of Quercus glauca. Lineage (NCBI taxonomy): Eukaryota > Viridiplantae > Streptophyta > Magnoliopsida > Fagales > Fagaceae > Quercus > Quercus glauca. Next base: position 29,451,243 of record CM043325.1, read on the forward strand.
AGTACGGCATGGTAAATAGCTTTCTTCAAACTTAAGCAACAGGGTCGGTAGACTGTGACAGGGCAGCATCCTCCGTAATTCGTGGTGGGGCATCTTTAGCGGGCTGGTTAGTGGGAAATAATTGTGCTTGAGTGTCCTCAGCAGGAGGGGTACCGAGCGGCGCAGCATTGAGGTTACTGGTGATTTTGAGATTAACTAACTCCATATGAGTGTCAATCTCACACACCATCTCCCTCATGCTGGGGGTATCCTCCTCGTCAGTAACGCTGGATTGACTTTGAGCTGGGGGAGGAGGTGGGGGAAAAGGGATCTACTCCAAATTCCTTTTCATAAACAATAGGCTCCACAGAATATTCTGCGTCTGCAAAGCCATTATTGTACCACTTCTCCTCGCAAGCATCAAGGGCCGCCTTAAGGTCGGCAATCTTATTAGCCTGCGTCAGGTTTAAGCTTTTTGCCTTGGCCAATTTAAGCTCCGTCTCTCTAGCTTCACATCAAATTCTATCAGCCTTTTCTTCGCCAATGCCTGGGCCTTCTCAGACGCTTGAGCTTTCTTTTCGGCGACCTTAGTAGCCTTGCTCTTGTCCTTTGCAGTGGCGACGACAACGTCTTTCAGAGCCTTCTCCTGTTCAGCATCCTCAACGGTCTCCTTTAATCATTCATCAATAATGTAAACTAGCTGCGTGGCCTGATAACACAATAACAAGAAGCATGAAAATAAAGAAAGTACAAATGTATTTATATGATGAAGGAGAGGTGGGATAGTATACTACCGCTATGGTATGCCATTGCAGCCGGTTAGCTAACGATTCATCAGCTCCGCCAGAAAAGAACTGCACATCCTCAGGCAGGAGGAGACCTTATGCTAAGCTCCGGGCAACTGGCCTACCTTCGCCCTATGCCCAGGTTCTAGCGCTAGCTGTCACTGGAAGGGGCTCATTACTGAGCCTAAAGGTGGTCTGCCAACTCGCTTCTTGCTGGGAAGAGGACGCTACATGAGAACCAACCTAGGCAGCTGGCCGAGTGTCACTGGTAGGCTCTAGGATTGTGATCCCACCAGACACCCGGGGAGGTGTGGTTCACATAGGAGTCTCACCCGAGACCTTAGGTTGTTGTTCGGTAGTATGCTGCCTTTTTCGCAAGTGGCCAAGAGTGGGTTAGTTGGGCTTCTGCCTTGGGGATGTTGTTGTTGCACTGCAAGACGGGCACCAGGCAAGAAGCGTCCAAGGGGTAACGTCTGCCTTGACACCATTTGTTCTTCGCCTTGATCGGCCTTTGCTTCGAATGAATGAGTGGATTCAACTGCTTCCTGCTCGGTTGGCTGAACTAGGGTTTGGGGCTCACCAACAGGTCTGTGGACGGTACAGTTTTGGGAGACGAGATTCGCTGATTCGTCCCTCACAAGCACTAGTGATTCTGCTCTAACTATCCGAGGACCAAGGTCCTGAGCTTCACCTACAGTAAGATTGGGGGGAAACAAATTAGGATGCCGTACGTCGATGTACGACAATAGGGGGCTGTCCACTAATAGGGCTTGTCCAAAAGGCTGCCACGAGGAGTATACTGGATTGCAGCCGAGTATGAGATGGGATGCACGGAGCTGCCCGTCAGAGTTTACGAATATCTCTGACCGGAGCACGAAATTCAAATCTCTCACGTGCACAACTCTGATGTCCGGTCTGAACCTCTTACTGTTTGCATCAAAACAAGAAGTAGGTTAATATTTGTTTCAACAAAAATAAGAGCAAGCCAAATACTAAAAACAACAGTTAAACATATAGTGTACCAACCAACGTCACGCGGCGAAATTGGGCAAGTAAGCTCGCCGCCAAGCCAGTTGCCTCTCACCCAGGCATATTCTCCTGCCAAGTTTCTGTTAGAGTCGGGAAGGCACGATGTGAGCCGTCTCTAACCTTAAGGTAGTAGTCAGATTTAATGTTACTGCACAAACTGTACATGAAATTTATGTCGTGGGGGTCTAGTTGTAACCTATATATTTGGCTTAAACGGCTGACGTAACTCACTAACTGGTAAAAATTTGGGGGAAGTTAGTCGGGACATAAACCATAAAACCTAAGGGTACTGAGTATAAGGGGATCCACGAGAAACCTAACTCCTTCCAAAATAGCCATTAAAGGGAAGAACACTACTTGAGGGTGTCGCTGAAGAGCGATGTCATCCTCATGGCAGTAGGCTATATCTATATCCTCGGAATATTGTAAGTTGCCCTAAAATTGGGCAGAGTTGCCTCAGTGTCAAAAAGGTGTGAATAACCCATTTCTGACACTCGAAGGATGAAAAGAAATTAAAGAAAAGAAAGAGGGAAGGAGGAAAACTTACTGGGCTCTAGGAGGTAGTGCTCTTGGTTGGAGGATCAACGCACAGTAAGAGTATGCTTTGCAGAGAGAAATTTGAAGGAGTGGGGAAGCAAAAAGTAATCTGAAGAAGCGGAAGGAACTATTTATAGGGTGGAAGCATTTAATGGAATTAAAGGCAGGAAAGCCTTTCTGAATTCTTTTTATAATCCCCACACGCATAGCCTCGGTTCATGAACTGTCAAGTTGTGATGGTGGTTAGACATGATAGCCTGGCATGACACTCCTTTTGAGAGAACATTAATGGCCATCATGTCCATTTGATAACTGACGAATGTGCTCCCCGAGGAGTCACTCGCACCTGTCAGATTGTCCTCGATTCTTCCTCGAATGCCGAACACGAATCAAGGGGGTGCTATTGTATGGGGAATGGTCCCAGGCTCATTGAGCCTTGGACCCAGAGCTTATGGTACAGCACGTGATCCCATTCTTGTTGGATCCTTGATCTTGGGCTAGATGCACTTTAAAGCCCAAGCTAAGCTCAAGTATCATGATAAGTCCATCCTGGCCTGAACGTATCAGAAACAAACTCGTACCGATCAATTATAGTTTGATCGGAAATGTGCTCGCCGAGGACAGCTTATGTCCTCGGCTTCCCGGTATTGCCTTGGGGAGTTTCACTGCAGAACATTCTATTGGAGGTTGGAACCAGTTCCAATGCCATTAACCACCGTTCCCAACAAAGCATCTTTTTATTAGAAATTATGGGATTAGACCCCATCCACACGAGTGAAATCAGGAGATAATCATAACACCTCCACTTTCTTGAGCTATAAATAGGAGAATAGAATGAGAAGTGGGGGTTGGCATTTGGAAGGGAAAAACAGGTAGTGAAAAAGGGAGGTATTACCACCAAAGGGAGAGCAGCCCGGGGGGAAAGAAAGGGGAGTTCGAGAGAACTAAGGGGATTGTTGGGTTGCCTGGTGATGAACTACCCTCAAGAGGAAACTCTTAACCCACCGTATAAATAAATTGTGAGCCCTGTTCTGAGCCTAGTCCACTAAGCATAATTTTGGTATGTACAATTACAATTGGAAAAAATAAGAAAATTACTACCCTACACTTTGAAAGATTTAGGACCTCTTTCATTCTTAGTTGGCAAAAGGACACATTCAAACTTTCTAATTTTAAAGGTATATATATTTCTATGGCCAGCATGGATAGCATGCCTATCATATTGCCAAGGCTACACCAAAGGAGGAAATGACTAACATCCTTGACAACAATATCACACCAAACTTCATATTTACAATTTTTTTGCATTTCAAAAGAAACAAGATATCTTCTAGTGATGTAGAACAGACACTACATGCCTTCCTGGAGCAGCAAGGGCACCAGAAGTCACAATGTAAGATTAGATGGGGTTGCCAGTAGAGGCCATCGGGGAAACAGTGTCGAAATTGCATGAAATTTGGCAGGTTGAAGGGAAATGGCGTTCTGATCCAAACTCAACCATGAGCGTTGCCTAAATTTAGGCAAATTCCTTCATTAAAGTGTTTTTGCTATTTATAGTAATATTTGTTTTTTCTTAATAACTTTTAGTTTAAAAGTTAGAATAATGTCTCGTCTGTTTTGAGACATCTCTTAGAGAGTATTTTCAATTTCCGCAATTATCTAAATTTTGCTATTTTGGGCAAAAATCACTATTTTGCCACCTAATTATGTGATTAGTGCTGATTAGGGTTTTTCGGCATTTTCTTAGCAGCCGTAGGGTTTCTTTTACTATTTAAACATATCGTAGCCATCAGGTAATTCAATTTTCATATTTATAAAAATACAAACTTTGTCTATTTCTCTCTAGTGGATTCTAGGACCTTATTACCTTGTGGATTCAAGCGACCCCTCGTCGATTCAAGGTTCTCATTCAGAAGCTAAACTGTTTAGTTTTTTTTTTTTTTTGAACATTTAGAAAGCAATGTGTTTATTTTCTTGTAGCTTCCATAGCATCATCTAATTACCTTTACCTCTTTACCTTGCTTAAAACATACTATTCTCTAAGGCTTTACATGGGGTTCCATCTTCAACTTAATCTTGTCCACCATTTCTTGTGAAACGACGTTCTCAAAAACTTTTCCATCAATGTTAATGGAATATTCCTTAACATGGGACTTGCATGTGCACTTGAAGATGCTGTAACCAAGTCAACCTTCATTTGAGTCATTTTAGGAATTACAAGTATTCAATGGATCAGTTAGCAACAGGGGCGGAGGGAGGGGGGGGGGGGGGCAGGGGGGGCAAGTGTCCCCTCTGAACTTTCAGTTTTTTTTACTAATAATATTATAATGGCCTAAAATGCCTTATTTGCCTCCCTTGACACAAAAGACAAAAAAAAAAAAAAAAAAAAAAAAAAAAAAAAAAAAAAAAAAATTTATCAATTCATTGTACCTTTACTCAGTGGTGCTCCATTATTTTGTAAATTGGCATGATAATCATATAAGGGGGCTCCATCACGTTCTAATGTGTGCATTACCTGTCATGTAACGTACAACATTAGGGAGTAAGAAAATTTAATTTGTTAGGTTCTCAAATAAAAATAAAAAATAAAAAATAATTTGTTAGTATTGTTCACTCAAATTTGGGGAAATAGAATTAAATTTAAACACCATTTTAGAATTTCCATTGTTTAATACCCATAACGAAGGAAAAATAATACATTTAGAAAATAGCAAGAAATGTGAGGAAAGATCAATAGATTTTGATTTTAGGGAGAAAAAAGGAAGAGAGAATAAATAAAAAAAATTATATGTAAAACAAAACTAGAAGATTTGGTTCACAATCTTACAGTTTCCCCTTCATTCATTGAATCTTATGAAAAATTTGGATATTTATTTGATTGTTTACTGAAAAATAGTTTTGGGTATTGATTGTTCATATAGAGAAATTTTATCAATGATGCAATTTTTTTGGTAAACAATGAGCAGGAAGGACTTTGTTTATCCTGTGTTGTTAGGTATTTTCGGATAAGTTGTCTACAAAAATTTTCTTAGTTAGAGGGTTTGCTGCAAAGAGATATAAGAAAAGCCAAAGGCCAATTTTCAATTCAAAATAATACTCTCTTTTAATTTCATGCATGATCTAGGACATAAACATGATTTACTTGGAACAACTCTCCATGCATAAGAAATGACTTACATTTGAAGATAAAATATCCAAAGTAAAGGTTTAACCAAATATTTTAAAAACAGCTAACAAGACCTATTCACTAGACTTTATATGGTTTGTATATATTTTTGTTAAAACATTGATGTACCTTGAAAGGACTATCAACTCTAGGCAAAAGTTAGCAAGATATCCGACTAGAAAGCATTCTCCTAAAGATGAATCCACACCAAATCACCTTCCTTACAAGTTTCTGGTTTTCTATGTTTGTTGGCTTACTTTTTTAGTACTTTTGAATTTCTTTGAGAAATCAGTCTTGAACATTTTCATCCAACTTCCTTATATATTTTACTCTGTCCTCAATGTCTCCACTAAAATTATGAGTAGCAATTTTATATTCTTAACTCTTTCCTCATTATCTCCAATACAATGATTAGCAGTAAGCAGTAATTTCATGTCAATAGCATTAATAGGATTTTTGTTTTGAAGGGTAATAGGATTTTGACTATACACAACTTTAAATGGACTATAATTTGTAGTTTGGCTAGCAAACCGATTGTAAGCAATTCAACTTGAGTTGGAAGGATAACTCTCAAAAAAGCACTTAAAATTTGATTAGCAACCTATGCTTGATCAATTTAAGGATTACAAGTTGAACTATGTTGAAGGTTAGTTGCGAACATCAACTAAAGGTTATGCCCAAAATGGATTTTGAACTTAAGTTTCTTGATTTAATGACATAGTCTTTAAAATACAATGATGTTTTACAGTCTCTCAAAGGTAAAAATCAGTCACATGATAAGCATCTAGACTCTTGCTATAATCCTTTTTGTCTTTGGAAAACCCACAGCAATATTCATAGAGTCATCTTCCCAAAGTGCCTTAGGAATTGGAAATGGCATGTTACAACCCAGTATTTTGGTAATTGCTCTTGGGAAAGAGAGAAGTCACCTTCTTTTCAATGAGTTCCAACTCTTTTCAATTTCAAATGTCCATGCCTTAAGCTTTGTTTAATCCCCATTAAAATGATGCCATTTTTCTGTGTCACCTTTTATATTTTTCACGTTATTGCGAACTTGTTAGGAATAACCTTTTCCTCCTTGGTTGGATAGTGTAGTTAGATGTCTCTCTCCTTTTTTTTGATAGGTAATCAGAGAACTATTATTTGTAAGTAAAAGATGAATAATACAAGCTGTTCATGATGACGAACAATAAGAAACAGAAGAAACAAACAACAAAACAAAAGAGGGGGGAAATCAAATAGTTAATCTAAGGGAAAACAAAAACTCTGGAAGAGACAAAGACTCAATGAAACCCCAACAACGAGACCACTCAAAAAGACTACGTTGGCATAAAACCTTTAACTCATCCAACATCTTCTCCATATTCTCGAAGGAGCGATGGTTATGTTCCAACCAAAAAATCCACATTAAGCACCCTGGAATCAAATTCCAAATATTCGAGTTGTGCTTCCCAAGCCACTGATGCCAACAAGACAACAATCCCGCCACCAATCCTGGTATAACCCAATGAATACCATAAGCCTGAAGCATAGAAGTCCATAAGGTATGTGTAACAGGACAATGAAGAAGGAGATGGTCTACCGACTCCCTATCACAGCAACACATACAACACCGATTTGCCAAAGTGCGACCCCTAAGCATGAGATTATCCAATGTGAGAATCCAATCGTGAGCAGCTGTCCACAAGAAGAAAGCCACTCGCTTAGGAATCTTTAGTTTCCAAACACTCTTCCAAGGAAACCAAAAATTCGGAGTACCTTGAATTGCATGGTAATACAATTAGGTGTCAAACTTACCATTACCTTTGAGCCGCCAACAAAGAGTATCCCTCTTATCACCCCGAGGGATACGAGGTTGGATAAACTAAAATAGAGAAAAAGATGCAGCGAGCTTCCAATCTTCGAAAGCACTATAAAACCTTAAATCCCACACTCTAATAGTGCCTCCTTCTAGAAGCCACAAAACCTCAGAGATGCAAGCATCCTTGGCAGCTGAACACATAAAGAGTTCAAGATAGAGATCTTTTAGGGTATTATCCCCAATCCACCTATCATGCCAGAAGCGGATACGGGTGCCTTCACCCATTACAAAAGACAGATGCTTAGAAAAACTCTCCCACCCTTCCTGAATGCTTCTCCAAAGGCTACATCCATGAGTCCTCCTGCACACTTTCGTACACCACCCCCCTTGACCCTCACCATATTTTGCGGAGATAACTCTCCGCCAAAGATGGGTAACTTCATGCCCATAACGCCACAACCATTTTTCTAATAAAACTTGATTAAACGACGCCACACTTCTTATCCCCAAAGCCCTCAATTCAACTGGTAAACACACATTTTCCTAAGCCACCAAAGAATATTTGAAACTCCCCTTAGAAGACCCCCAAAGAAAATTCCTCTGAATACTTTCCATTCTAGCAGCCACAGCATTAGGAATAGTGAAGAGATATAAAAAGTACATTGGAAGACTTGAGAGAGTACTCTTTAGTTAGATAAATAGAGTCACTTCCACCCTAATAACTTCTTCTCCATCTTCTCCAAAATAGGATTCTAAATCGAAGCTGTCTTAAAAGAAGTTCCCAACGACATCCCCAAATATTTCATAGACAAACTCCCCACTCTACAATGAAGAATACTAGCCAGTGCAACTAGATTATTCACCTTCTCAACAAGGACAATCTTACTTTTCCCAACATTGACCTTCAAACTCGTAAAAGCCTGAAAACAAGACAACACCAGCCTTATTGACAGCAATTGTTCCCTAGATGCATCACAAAATAAGATAGTGTCATCTGCAAAACAAATGGAAAATCCGCACACCAACAGAAATCACAGCTCCCACATGAAAACCCCAAATAAGGTTATTCTCCTCTGTCTTCTTCAAAATTCTGCTTAAAACCTCCATTATCAAGAGAAACAAAAACAGGGATAATGGGTCTCCTTGTCTCAACCCATGAGAGCTACGAAAAAAGCCTTCAGAGGATCCATTTACCAGGATTGAAAAACAGACAGAAGTAACACAAGCCTTAATCCACCCCCTCCATTTCAACCTAAAACCCATCCGGTCCAACAGATAAAACAAGGCCTCCCAGTTTACATGGTCATAAGCTTTTTCAATATCAAGCTTGCAAACCACCCCCGGTATCCAGCTCTTCAGCCTACTATCCAGACACTCATTTGCAATGAGCACTGAATTCTAAATCTGCCTTCCACCAACAAACGAATTTTGATTCTCAGAGATGAGGTTATCCAACACTGCCCTCAACCTGTTAGCCAACACCTTGGACAACAACTTGTACACATTGCCCACCAAACTGATAGGTCGGAAGTCCTTAATGTTGACAGCATTACCCTTCTTAGGAATTAAAGTGAGAAACGAAGCGTTCATAGACTGTTCAAACACAGAGTGCCGATGAAAATAATCAAAAAAATCCATGACATCCTTTTCCACAACACTCCAACATTTGTGAAAGAAAGCTATAGTGAAACCATCAGGACCAGGGGCTTTATCACCCTCCATCTCCCTTAAGACCTGGAGGACTTCCTCCTTCATGAATTCCTTCTCTAAAAAACAGCCTCTCCTCCTCTTCAGTACAAGCAAAATCTAATCCATCCGTAGTAGGGCGCCCCAATTTAGTTTCCTCAAATAGCCCCTGATAGAATAGAACTAACTGAGAGCGCACATCCGACTCATCCTCATAAAGAACACCATCCACCTCGATCCTCTTAATAAGATTAACATTTCTATGAGAGTTTGCTAATCTTTGAAAGAAACGAGTATTATTATTTCCCTCCTTCACATATAAAGCTCGAGATTTTTCTTTAGGAAATTTCCTCAAGAGAAGCCAACTATTCTATATCTCCTTTAAGTTGAATACAAAGAATCTGTTCCTCATTCGATAGACCCAGCAACTCCTGTTTCTCATCTAAACCCATCAGTTCAATCAGCAAATTTTTCTTTCTAAATGCCAAGTCACCAAACCCCCTGTTCCACTTTTTTAAATCTACTTTCAAAGCCTTCAATTTTTTAGCCAAAATAAAACCTGGTAAACCCACAAACCTGTACCCATTGCACCAATGTTGAACTCTATCAATAAAACCCTCAACTTTCAACCACATATTTTCAAATTTAAAGGCACTTTAGCCACGTCGAACAGCACCAGCTTCCAACAAAAGTGGGTAGTGTTTTGAAATTACATGAGCAAGCACCCTTTGGTATACATTCTCAAAATGTTCCTCCCAATCTAGAGAAACCAAGGCCCTGTCAATTCTTGACATAGAGGGAATCCCGGAATCTCTAAACCAAGTGAAGGAAGCCCCCTTTAAAGGTAAATCAACTAAAGAATTACACTCTATAAAGTCCGAGAAAGCAAACATAGCAGGGCTAAATGACTCACAGCCAAGCCTTTCACCTGGGCACCTAATGATGTTGAAATCACCTACTAAGCACCTTGCCATGGGCCATCTGGCATGCACCTATGACAACTCCTCCCACATAGTAGCCCGCTGTCCATCATCATTGGGGTCATACACACCTGTACAAGCCTAAAGAAAGTCATCTACCACTCCTCTTAATAAGACATTGACAGAAAACTGTCCAGCAATTACATCCAATTTTTCAAAAATCCTCTTATCCCAAATCAGCAGGACCCCTCCAGAAGTCTGCATTGCATCCAAAATAGCCCAATCAATGAAAGAACTACCCCATAAACTCCGAACAAAAACAACATCAGTAGAAGATACTTTCGTTTCTTGAAAGCATACAATATCACACTTCCATTCTCTTAGAAGATTCTTATAAACCTCTCTCTTTCAGGGATTGTTAAGCCCCTTTACATTTCAAGAAAGAAGTCGTAGAGTCATTTACAACTGCCAACAACCCCCACAGCAGTCGAAGAAACTCTGCTCCTACTCCTAGAAGAGAAACCTTTGTAATTAACATTAGAGATAAGCCCCTTAAGCTCCCTGAGACCTTATGACCCTGAATTTATAGGTCGCTTGGGCACCCCACCATCAATCACCTTGAGACACTTCTGTTCCAAAAGGCAAAACAGAGCCAAACATTGCACTTCGTGTTTCACGATAGGAAAACCCACCATGTTATAGAAATTTTTCATCATCTGGGACACTTAGTTTGAAGGTGGCCTTGACTCCATCACCTGAGTTCCTTCTGTAGAGTCCTGAACCAACACCAACTCTCTGAGTTCATTGGGTTCCCACCGAGACAGAGGGTCACACTCCAACACACAAATATCTTTCTCTCCACTATCACAACTATGGTCAACCACTTCATTGGTCTCCCATGGAAGGAGATGCAGTCCAGAGTCTGTCTAAACTCCCCCACCAGAATCCACAAACCTATGTGGCGTCGTATCATCATGTTGATTACCCCTCTGTTCTTCTTCTTGAACTTCCCCTTCCTCAAATCTATTTTGAGCCACCCATGGGTACCTACCAAGGAACAGTGACACAACTTTCAGAATCAGAGCCTCAAATAGTGTTGTCACCGAGCTAGCCAACATATCATCGATGAAACCAAGTCTTGGTTACCTAGTCCAATACTTAACTCGGCAATCAGAGACTGAGCCCATAGAAGAACTAGCCTTAATGACGTCGAAAATAACCGCAACAGAGCCATTCCTTGACATTGAGCCTTTACCGGTCTTAGGGTCACCTAATACTCTCATCGAGTTGGATGGGAGAGGCTCCGAAGCTTTATCGGGGCTAGGTAATGGCGATATTTCTGCCGTTGAGGCCTCTGGCAACACCGATGTCTCCGTTGACTCCATTGGTGGCTTGGAGCTCTCTCCCACCACACTTGCACTCTGATTACAAGGCTTTTTCACGCCCAAACCAAGAAGATAAGAAACCTCCCCTTGGGCCTTTCCACTCAATTAAGCTAAATGGGCTATAACATGCCCAGATACGGTATTAACCAAAATAGGCCCACTAGTATTGGACATATAAGGAGTGTATGGGTTCAACCAAGTTACCACTCGTTTACCCCCAACAGATTTAGACACCCTCAGCACCAAATTTGCATAAATCACCTCAAACTTAAACTCACGCGTGGGTCTACCATTTTTAGAAGAAACAATAACGGCAGAAACACCATTCAGCACGTTATGTCCCGAAACAACTCTAGGAATTTCAAAATTCCTTAATTTCCACTGGTTACCGATATTGAAAGATTTCTTCCCATTTTGCCCACCACCTTCCGTTAGACCACCACCAATAGCTTCATCAGCAATCGTCCCTTCCACCCAAATAGTGTTAGAACCTAATAGGAAACTATCTAATTCTTTTGTAAACAAGCTCCACCCAGACCGGTTTAAGCTCGTAGGAACCATAACCCAACCACGACAAGCTCCACCAAAATACACAGCTATCTCCACAAAAATACCAGCCTTATTCGACCTTCCCCAAAATTCAAAAAACTTATTATTAGCTCCATAATGTTTGCACAAATAATCTTTTCTTGGAATCCAATCTCGAATATCGGAAAAACACGAGAGAATTCATTCCAATCCCTTCCCACCCATCCAAACAGAACTTTTAATATTCTGAAGACTTTCATGAATAGCATAAGAATTAGCCCGCCTTCCGTCAAACAAGAAAGAAAAGGTTTTGGAATCTATGCGAAAAGAACCTTTACTACCCCTTTTGCCCTGAGGAGAAGGTTTAAGAGCTGTGCTAGGGGGAGGCAATTTGTTAGGAAGAGATGCGGGTGATATTGTAGAGGTTGGTCTAGGCCATAACGGAGGTTGTAAAGGCAGGTCAGATGTAGGTGGGGTGTTCAGAGAAGAAGTATGTGGTGGACAAAAAGAGTGAAAAGGAAAAAAACTGAAATATGACGGTAACGGTTGAGGAAAGGATCCAGGGAATGGAGGAGGTGGCTGGTTCAAAGGCAGTGGTAGAGAGGGGAGCAGAGGAGGTAAAGGTGTTGGTTTTGTGGTAAGGAGGGATGGGGGGGGGGGGGGGGGGGGGGGAAGGGTTCTCCTCCAAGGTTAAACCCTTCATAAGCTAACCATGCCAAACCCACCCTCAAAGATTGCAATTTGAGACTTCAAAAAGAAAGTTCTAGGATATGGATGAAGCATGTACGTAACCAAATTCTTTGAAATGAGGCTACACTGTTGGGAAGATAAACACATTGGGGAGTTTTCTTGAGTAATTAATATAACATATAGAGACACACTCTAACCCAAAAGCCCTAAGCCCAAAGGATATGTGCTCAATTATGTTATATTAATTATTTATCCTTCTAATCTTTATTCAATGTGGGACTTCACTCACACGTGTAACCCAACATTCTTCCCCTCATGTGTGAGTCGCTGCCTCTCTGTGGGTTTCAAGACCTCTCTGTGGGCCATGAACAAGTCCTACTCATTCTCCCTTGCCTAATGGGCTTATCACTTCATCAACGCGTCATCCATGAACCTCTCGTACACCATCCATGGGAACCCCGCATGTCCGTCCATGGGAACCTCACGTCACACCATTATTTAGCACCATTACTAATTAAACCACAGTGAAAATAAGTAGCATAACTTAGTCAATTAACTAGATTTCTTTCAAATTTGATAAGTACCATGTTAATTTCAGTATTGATCTTATAGTCACATTAATCAGGATCGTGATAATAACATGGTCTTTTCCATCATAATTGTGCTCTTTACAGCGCATTAGTGGGACTTATCAATTTGTCTTTGATTGTGGTTGTTAAGAATTGCAATTAACCAGATAAAGCATTTTCAAAAGGAATTTCAATGTAGTTAATGATAAAATTTTCAGCAACATTAATTTAAATAACAAGAAGTGCGTACCTAGATGTCTAGGATTTCGTTGGGTTTCGTAATGAACTGTCATGGAAAACTAATATCACGAGTCTTGTGAAGTCTTACTTTGAATTTTAGAGTACCTTTTCAATCTTTAAAATTTCCAATACTAAAACTGTATTTACTCTATGATATTTATCCTGCAAGCAGCAATTATGTAACATTTTAATGCAATATCTTGAACCAAATCTAAAAGTCTAAGTAATTTTATTTGATGCCTGAAAAAATGAGAAATTTACAAAATAAGTAAGAAATTAATATGATGTAGAACACAGTAGGAAAGTAAGAATAAGAGAATACACAAGACAAATACTAGTCTTCGCCAACTTGAATTTGCCTACAAGCCCTAGACATCACCATTCACCACATGACAAAATAATGACATCCACTCAAAAACTACCCAACAAGCTTGAGGGTAAAGCTTTACACATGAGAGATAGTAACGTTGAGGCACCAAAAATTTGTTTTGCAAAGGAGATGCATGTGCCAACAACCAACCAGTTAGTACATCCTCGACCATGTGTAGTAGACCAAATTCAAGTTGTTGGCGAGTCAATACTTGATGAGGTGAAAGTTCAACAAGTCAAGAAAAATTTTGAGGGTGCGCATGATGTGTAGTGGAATTTACTGAATATGCTATACCCATTCCTCTATGGTGCATGGAGGTAAACAACTTGATGAAGTGGAGAAGGTGGATACTATGGTGATTCAAGATAAGATTGTGTTGATTTTAAACATTGATTTTCTCATTTCGGAAGAGAATTATGATGTGATGGAATGCAAAGCTTTGTTATTCTACATGCTCCCAGATGTGGTTCCTATATTGTGGCAAGCATTGCATGCTAGAGTTCTAATCCTTCTCTTCTTCAAAACTCAAGGTCGAGTTTTCTTCAAACACGAAAGTATGACAGAGGGAGCATTAAAACCATCTAAGATTTTGTGAAAATAATTTTTTTTCGACTTTAAATTTTGAATTTGGTTTTAAGGGATTTGATTAGGCATTTTCCATATTGGTGTAATACCTAAACCCTATTAATTAATCTTAGTGATTACTTGCTCCCCCAATTTTTACAAAATAGTTGAAACTTTTTGAATTTCCTTTCTTACACTAGCTAAAAGTGGACTGAGAAGAATCAAGGAAATTTCTTTATATATGTCCAGAGACATAATTGCTAAAATGGCCAAAAATACAACAAGTGAATAGATGGACCTAATTATTTTAAAGAAAATTTGAAACATCTCAACAATCAATGCATCACGCTCAAGGTTTAGCATCACCAAGCATGACTGAACTTTTGCAATAGTGTCAAGAATTGAAACCTCCTTCATATGGTAACAATTGGGCACATGAGACAAATAGACAAATTTTCAAATGTTACTACAATCAGCTGAAATTTTTCCTTCATTTGCTCATCATCATATGGGGCATCCGGTGTTATTATCCTCGTAATCTCAGTAATGCAAGATGCAACTGAAAAGTTCATTAGTGGCCAATGCCTTCATTGAGGGTAAAAGTGCATCTTGCATTGATTTGGATGATGCTTGATCCACATTTGCTAACAAATTTTTGTCTATATCAATAAGAGTGAGGTGGTTATCAAAGGCGGAATAGGAGTTAAGGAGGATTTTCCCATCCTCCTTTATAAGCTGCGCCTCAAATTCTCTATCAGAGGAAGTCATTTTTAGCCACAAAATACAAAGAGTGAAACTTTACTTGTTGCTGCTAAAGAACTTGATCATTTCTAGGTTTAATGGGCTAATCTCACTTCTTCTTTCAAAAATTGGGCTAATGGGAGGAGTTTTTTTCTTTTTTCTTTTTCTTTTTGTACTGATTTGAATTGGGTGGAGGGGATCAGATGTTCTGATACCAAGTTGATGTAGAATAAAATAGGAAAACAAGGATAAAAGAAGAATAAAAGGATAAACAGGACAAACTTTAGGCTCCACCTCCTAAAATTTGCTTGCAAGCCCTAGGCATCACCACCGTGTATTTGGCATCACTACCAAACAAAGAGAAAGTCATCATTCTCAAATCATCAAATTATTCTAATTCAAATTGTATTGCCTTTCACAATTACAAGAGTACTAGTTTAATAGGGTTTAGGGATTACACCAATACAGAAAAATGCCTAATCAAATCACCTAAAACCCTCAACAAAAAAGCTCAATTTAAAATTTAAAGTTAAAAAAAAAAAATTACATTCAAAATTAAATCTTAGATAATTTTAATGCTCCTTGC
Organism: Quercus glauca; assembly: GCA_023736055.1. Taxonomy (NCBI): domain Eukaryota; kingdom Viridiplantae; phylum Streptophyta; class Magnoliopsida; order Fagales; family Fagaceae; genus Quercus; species Quercus glauca. The sequence continues at coordinate 29,466,819 of CM043325.1, forward strand.
ATCATAATGTACCCCTTGTGTCAATCAATATAAATAATTTAGGAGTTCTTATAGATGTTCACCTTTTATAGTTCAACCAAATTAGAAGTTTGCACATAGTTTGTGTCAATCAATATAAATAACACTTGTGCTTCACATTTTAATTGGGAAAACACAATTGGCCTGTAGACAATGGCAGATATGCCAACATGAGATAATAATTAATTCTTCAGTCACCAGCTCAAGTTTTATTTCCTTAGATATGAGTCAGAAATACATACTAGTAGTTTATAAGTTCATCTACACTTTCATTTTATTAAACTGAGAGAGAGATAAAAGAATTGAATGTGCTATCCTTATGTTGTATGAAGTATGCAGCAGGTAATTGAAAGGCATAATCTACATACAGATAATCTTGGCAAAATGGATCAACTGTCTCTTGAGCTACAGGTATGATGTTTTAAAGTTTTTTAGTTGGTAAATAAATGAGGTGGAAAGTCATAAGAAACAGATTACGTCTACTTTGAGATAATAACTCATGAATCCATAAGAGGTTCCATTAATTCACAAGGAGATGAAGTCCACAAAAAGGAATGGAGAAAAAACATTTTGAAATTTATATTAATGAAATTCTAAATTTCCTTGGAGTCTACTATGCATATAAATAGGAAAAGAAATCATAGGGAGGCTAGTAGACCATAAAACACCCTAATTCGTGTTAAGCAAAAAATGAGGCTAGAAATATGAAAAATCACCAAAAAGATCAAAATTAGAAAATTTACAAAATCAAATCCTACAAACCTTAGCAGACATCCCAAAACAAATGGGATCTTATTCTGAATTCTAAATTGAAAGTTAAAAAAAAATAAAAATAAAAATAAAAAAATAAAAACCTTACCATAAATAGCAAAAATTACTAAATGAATGCCTAAATGGAGGAATTTGTCCAAAAAGTGGCATAGGTCATGGCCATAACTTAATGCAGGTAATTTTATCGTTGTCAGAAGGAAACATGACTTTGGATTATTTCTTTATCCACTTTCTCATGAAATTTTCATGAAAACTTTGAAATTTGCGTTTTATTGAAAATCCTACCACCACAAGAAAAGCTAGGTATTTTCTTTTTTAGCAACTTTGAAGACTACTTGTTGCACTCCCAGAATGATGACTCTGACATTTACGGCAGCCCCAAAAATTTCTTATTTAAGGCAGGAAATGCTTACATATTTTAGAACCATTGTTATATTAAAAGTGCTCGGTAAGACTTCACATTTCAAAAATCTTCATGGACGGCATGTTGTTTATATTAGCTTGAGAACGGTACCTCCTACGCCATGTTGAGCAAGGAAATTGAGGAGAAGACACATGAACTGAGGTATTATAGCTACATCACTATCATCTTGTTACTGTAAAGACATATACATACGACAATAAATTAATGTTGAGAAATGTTCACACCTAACACAGGAAGATTAGGGGAGAAGAGCTCCCTGGAATGGATATAGAAGAATTACAGAAACTAGAGAAAGAGCTTGAAGTAGGCCTGAGCCGTGTTATAGAAACAAAGGCTTGTCTCTCTTTTTTATCTCTGTTTGCCAGCATTATAATGGAGTGTTGAAATTTATGTACTTTCTCTTAATATAAAAAACTTTTGTCTTGCAGGGTGAAGGATTTCTGGAAGAGATCACTACCCTTCAGCAAAAGGTCATGTTCCAAACTTTTAAATCTTTGCAAGACATTTCATATAATTATTATAATGTTTGCAAGACATTTCCGGAACAGATCAGTGCCCTTGAGCTGAAGTTCATATGGTTTCAATGTATAACAGTTTCGTACTTTAGTGATGATCCGCTCCATAATGATATCATGGTAAAATATTGAAATATTAGGTGGAAAGAAGAAACTAAGAGAAGTTGAAAGAACACAAGGAATTAAGGTGGTTTTGTCTTAGAGTCCTACGTGAACAGTAAAAAGATTTAAACAACTATATAATAGTGTACTAACTCTGTGTTAACCCTAGGATTGCAGTAATATAATTAGTACTGTGTACAATTAGGATTACTATAATGTAATGAGCTTAAACCCTAAATCCATTTTTTTAGCAAATGTCAGCTGTAAGACTTTGTCATAATGCTAATGCAAGTTGGTACAAGTCCATAAAAATAGTGGTCTTTGTGTGCACTGGCTAGCTGAATGGGTAGAGAAGGGTGGAGTTCACATGGCTAACAAGAAGTAACAAGTAACAACCACCATTGAACCTTTAGTTGAAACCATTCTCAACATAAATTCAGAACTGAATGTTATATTGTTTATCCTATCACCTGACCTATACCAATTCATAACGCATCGATTTCTTATATAAGAAGTTAGGTAAATATACCATATTAATTAAATTATATTTTGTATTTTAGGCTAATAAGTCTTAGTAATGGCTCTGTGTTCATCTTATTCTTTTAATGCAGGGAGCCCAACTGATGGAAGAAAACCAACGATTAAAACAGGTAATAGTTTTTTTTTTTTTTTTTTTTTTTTTATAGAAAAAATTCTTCCTCCTCTCTTTCTATCTCAATTATAAAAAATGTCTCTTCCACAGTTGGAGAATCTGTTTAGCACTCAAACACATGTACTTGAACAAGGTCAATCATCTGAGTCAATCACCAATATTTGCAGCTCCTCTGATCCTCAAGACAGTGACAGTTCAGGCATATCTCTCAAGTTGGGGTAAGTTTGTAAAATCCTTTAAAATTTTGAGTTTTCTAGATGAAGTATGAAATAATATTCAGAATTCAATCAAAGGATATTTACATCAAACCTCAATATTTAGGGGTCTTATAGCATATAGTTTTAGTTTCAAAAGAGGAACTTGACCAAACAAATAAATTTGTCCTTAGGTTTAATTATTTCTCTGGATTTAGTTTTACAATATGCACTATATTCTAATTTACTGTTCTAATGGGTTTATCTGGTACTGAAAGACAAATTTGGTGGTGAAATTAATGGTTGCAACCACAGGGCGCTGTCACTTGCAACTCATCATCGAGCAATTTGTCTGTTTCTGTAGCGACTTAACCATCATCATTGACTGCATGGCATGAAATGCATACTGCTACTATAGAGAAACTCTTTGCCTTAGTGCATCTTTCTATGTCTTGCAGGCTACCTTTTCCTAAATGAATTTGAAGTCGAGTGAAGATCAAGAAGCAAGCATGGATTCTCTTTTCTCAAATACAAAAGAAAAATGGCCATGCTTAAGTAAATACAAATCCTAGCTCAGAGTTGTAATTAATTTTCAGTAAGGCCAATTTGTTTCCACCAGCTGATTCTAAGAGAGTCTGCATGTGTATACGGTAGATTTTGGATGCTTAATCATTTTTATGGATGAATCAAGGGTCAATTTGTTGCAATGAAAAATAAAGTAGAGGGTGTTGGAAAAGGTCGAGTGTAGGGTTGAGACTGATGGCAAGTCATACTATTGATAAATTGATTCAAAATTCTGCAATAGGTTTTGTTTATCTTTGCATGATTGCTAGTATTACATATTTTCTGCAATATTTCTTTATCAAGAATGGTGCTTTTGAGTACACTTTGGTTTAAGCATTAGGGTCTAAAAATGTTTTCATGTCAATCTTGCTTGTAATGAGACTTCTGCGGGCTTCCTGTGATTTTGCAACCTAGATTCTTGCACCAACTTGAGAAAAGTGATATCATAATTCATAATATTAATTTGCTCCCACTGTTTTCTTTTTTGTTTTTTTCTTCTTCTTTTTTTGTTTGTTTGTTTGTTTTTTTTTTTTTTTTTTTTAATTTTGAATTTTGAATTTTTCTAGGTTGGATTGTTCTATTTCCTAGTCTTCCTTGGCAACTCAAGATTAGCACTTCACAGGTTTCATCCATATTTGACTAGATCTTGTCTTGGCTCTCTCTCTCTCTAAAAGTAAATAAAATAAAGCAAGATTTTAAATTATATGTTGTTTTGTTGTTGTTTTTTTTTTTTTTTTTTCTTTTTTTTCTTTTTTTTGGGGGGGGGGGGGGGGGGGGGGGGGGGTTCAAAACTGCATCATATCTATATAATTTGGTATTCACCAATCACCATGAAGCAAACTCATCAAAAAAAATGTTTACATGTTAGGGCTAGTTAAGACGAATAAAAATCAAATGTCATTCTTTTTTTTCTCTTTTTTTTTCTTTTTTTTTTTTTTTCGTTTTGTTTTCGGGGTGCTAATGTGAATATCTAGAAGTAGAACTCCTCGAGTAATTAATTATCTCCTAGATGTGTGTATGACTCTTCAAGTAATTGATTAATCAATTGTGAATGACTCTTTTTAGTCCCTTTTTCTTACTTTACTAAAAATAACAACCAAAATGTGAATCATGAATAGTACATGAGGTCACATATAAGAGCCAGATAGCATACTCAATAATTTTCATGTGTTTCTACTTTCTAGAGAAGTGATATCTATTTATAGTGTTTTAATGCTAGTAGGTTTACAACTGGAAATCTCACCAAACATACTTATTTTTGGTATAACAAGAAAACATGAACATATTAAACATTCTGAAATTAATAATTTCACTTACCACTTCTATCTTTGTATTGTTTGATTTATTAATTATATATAGTACATGCGGTCACATCTTTTGATTTATATGTTTTTTCAATCCCAATTCCCAAATTGTTAAATCGAGATATATATCTAAAGCATGTACTTTATTATATTATAGTTTGAATTAATTAAACTCATGAATCAAAAAATAAATAAAACTACTTCAAACATCTAGTCTCTTAGCTCGAATGATATGTACAGTGGTACCCCATTTACTGTTGCAAAAAAATAAAAAAATAAAAAATAATCTTAATTTCAAATTAGTTGAGTGTGACCTTTTATACTAAAGGTTAACAATTATTGGAACTTAATGTAGACCACACTTGAATAGAATAAAATTTTTCCCAATATCTAATATTGCACTTTAAGCTAAATGGGTTGTGTTAATAGATACCGTAAGCAGCTTTTTGTGCTTCACTGCATCTTTTTGTCCTTTTTTTTTTTTTTTCTTGCAGCTTCATGTCCTTTTTTTTGCAGCTTTATAGGTTGTGGAGCCTGCTTAATAGAGAAAAAAAAATGATATGTCCACAATATTTTCATTACATTTTTACAACAAATCATAAGTGGTAGGTTGTTACTTGTTGTTATTGTTGGGGCAAAAAAGTAATCTTAGTGTTAGGTTTAAATTTGAACCAATAATAATTAACCAACTATGATTTGTTGTGAAAATATTGTAAAAATGTTGTAGACTTATCATCTCTCGAAAAAAAATATTAAAATAATTATGGGGTCAATTTTATATTTTTTTTCTTTTAATTATCTAATTTTTTTTATTAAATAGGATATTAATCTAATATTAACAAGCACGGCACAATTCGTTAATATTTACCTCTATAAAATCATCTAGTTGAACAAGTAACAAGAGTGTTCAGCCAGTGGACCATTTTTGTTCCTTCTTCTAATTGAAGTAAAATCATCTTATTCAGGAAAAATAAAATAAAATAGTACCAATTTTGTACCTGAAGTGAAAAGGTTCCTGGACCCTTTTGTGGTCCATTTTCAGTCATGGGCCCGCTTCTGCAAAAAATGAAAAAAGTCATGGTCCCTTTTTTTGACTGAAGAAAGTTTGGACGTTGACCTCTTCATTGACCCCTACCTATTATTACTAATATTTGACTAATTTGATTCCAATTAATGTCATATGTTATACCCGTTTCATCATTTTCATTATTTTTTACTTCTTTCGATTTGAAAAATGTATCATTTTCATCATTATTATTATATAAACGGGTTTTCTCCATTTAACACCTTCCAAAACATAGGGTTACAAAGTAAATTCTACCAAACATGAAGAAAGTAGAGTTTTCTCTTTTTCTATTTCTCTCTTTGTAAGTTTTAAATGATATAAATGAAATTTCCATTTTGATATACAGTATTTAGTAGTATTGTTGGTTTTCTTTTCACATTTTTTGGGCCTAAAACTTAGGTTGTTTTTTAAAAAAAAAAAAAAAACCATGTCAAAGCATATATTCAAACATTTAAATCTCCTTTTCTCAAAATAAATAAATAAATAAATAAATTTAAATCTCCTTGTTTTTACAAGATGTGCCATTAAATTATATAACCTTTTGCCAAGAGCATTGTAGCTCTCAATTGCCAAATAATCTTCTTCCAACTATCAAATTATAAAAATAAAAACAAAAACAAAATGATAAAACCATTTATCTAAACCTATAATGGTTAAATAATTAGCAAAAATACATTAAAAAAAAAAAAAAGGAACAATGCATTTTAACTTTTCATTAGTAACGATTCAAGGATATTGACAAAAGAGTGAGCAAATGTCATTTTAACCCAATCACATTTATGGGTGGCCTTAAAACCCTTAATTTTGTCTAATTGTCCCTTTTAAAGGATAATTACAAGAATAATCAGGGAATCATTAGTATTTGATAATCGGATTAATCAAGTGCGCGCAACCTTACAATTATTTTTAGTTCAATTAAATAGGATTATGACATGTCCTTGATTTTAAATTGAATCCTCATGGTATTAATTAAAATCAATTGTTCATACTCGCATATGATCAGACTCAACCTTGTAGATACATCTTAGTAGTTAAAACTTGATTTCGAGATATCTTTTAGTCCAATGGTTTTGATTAGAGCTTGTGACCTGTAGTTTTAATTGTTAAGATTTGAAGATTTGTTTTATATGAAGCGAATGAAATTACGGTCAAACATTACGATTTTACCTTTAGGATGTAAAATTACCCTTTTGTCTCCAAATGAGGTTAAATATAGGTTGTAAAATTAGGCATCTACAAAAGTGTAAGAACAAAACCCCTTTTTTTTTTCTTATTGTTACTTGAGATAATTGTTAGCATAATAATATTCATTATAATTAATAAATGTTCAACCCTAATGAAATTGTGATTCTATTTAAATAAATATAAGTAACCTTATACTTTCTTAAATAAATTATATACTTTAAAAATAATAATTTTATTTATAGATATTTAAAAATTTTAACTAAGATTTAGGATGATAGAAGTCAAGCAACTTTGCCGTTTTATATATAAGATTTTTTTTTTTATAAAATTGTTAAGGATTAAAAAAAAAACCAAAGTAATAAATATTCAAGATTTTTTTTTTTTTTTTTTTAATTTGGGCTGCCCACCCCACCCCGGCCCCTTTGATCCCCTGCCACTATATCCACCTATGATATTGTCCAATTATAATTTATTTTTACAACCTTTCAATTATTTCATTTTGCCCATAAGATGACTAAGATGAAGTCAATAGAATTCCATCCAAATTAGAGTTTTAGATTTTATTTAAAATTTTAGGTGTGAAAATGTAGTAATTGAAAAGTTTGTGAGACTAAGTTGTGATACACACAAACCAAAAGGGAATAAATAATTTGTTCACAAAATGCAAATTGGTTTCATTTTAGTCCAAATTATAGGGTGTTAAATATAATAATAAATACTTTATGACCTAAATTATAATAAGGCCAAACCATAGATAAATAAACCGCAGTTTTCCAATTTCTTTTGAACTCTTTAGTCTCATGCCTTTGTAAAGCAATTTCATGAAAATGAAAATCACTATGCATTCAATTTTTAAAAGTAATGTGGAACAAGTATAACATTGAACTAATTTTTATTATTGTTTTTTTAGAAACATCATTGAATTATTAAGTTAACACAAGCATTGGTTCAAGGATGAAACTAAAACCTACAAATACTTTAGAAACTATATTAATTTGTTCTTAAATTTATTTAGCCTCCTCTTCATATAAAATAATAAATAAATAAATAAATTTTCTCTCTATGTATAGCTTTAAATAAAGTTGTCTTGAACTTTATTTTAGTCTCTCTAGTTTTCAAATTCAACGCACACCACGTCACCACCTAACTAGAGTTTTTTACTTTTATTTATTTTTTTATATATACAGGATTTGAATTCAAGCTCTCCTAGGTTTCAAAAAAAATAAAAAAAATTCAAGCTCTCCTCTATGAAAGAATTGGGTAATATTACTTAATCACAAGGCTCCGCACTTTTTAAAAGACTAAATACAAAATTGCATCATCTAACCTTATCTAGTTTTCAATTTTGTTCCTTTAGTTTTAATTTTTCCTTTTCAATTTAGTCATTTAAATTATATATTTTTTTCAATGTAATTCTTCCGAAAAATGACGTAATTTTGCTGTTGGAGAAAAAGAGGACTTAACGGTAGAATCGAATAGAGATCGACAGAAAAACTAGATTCAAATGTAAATAAAGGAACTTAAATAATATATATATATATATATATATATATATATAAAACAAAAATAAGAATAGACAAAAATTATAATTTAACTTTTATTATGGTCGTGTTCATCTTCAAATTACAATGTAACATTAAAAAGAATTAAGAAAATATCTTTAATATATAATTCATAATAATAATAAATTCAATGTTAAAATTAAACTGGTGTGGTTCCATGCTACACAACAGTTTTTTTTTTTTTTTTTTTTTGTCATAATAATAATAAGCTCAATGTTAACTTTTTATTGTTGTTGTTGTTGTTGTTGTTGTTGAGAAACAACAGTTTTGTTTTTTTAGTGCACGAGCATTGGAGGGTGTAAATCCCCCCAATTGCTATTTTAGCAACCAACATGGCAAAAGGTGGCTATGTCCAGGGTGGGTTTTTTTTTTTTTTTTTTACCAACTGTAGCTTAGGATGTAAAAAAAAGAATATATTATTTTATTCACAAATATCTTATGGTGTGTTAGAGAGAGGAAATATTTATAATATTTTATGGTATAGTTATATTAATTAATTGTGTTGGTTTATATTATTTTATTGTGCTGTATGTAAAAATAAAAACTGAGATGTTATGTGAGTTGTTAAATAGGACGATAAAATAGATAAAGTAGGTTTTAGGGTATAAAATAGAAACTAGTATGTATTTCCGGATGCTAATGCTCTTAGATGGGCTGTGTAGGCCTGTAGGGTATACACCTTGCTCAGATTTCATTTTATTTTTCCATCATTTATTGGTAGAGTAAGTGCAGTTATTTTTCATAAAAAAAGGAAAAGTAAAAAAAAAAAAAAAAAAAAGTGCAGTTTGATTTGTTATATTTTTTATCTGATACTTAGATTAAACTTCTATCAAAGACAACATTCCTCTTCCGTACAAATAGTTTGCAAAAATAATACATAGCTTTCATTTTATTTCTCTTTACCATTCCGAAATCCGTAACATTTACTTTATTGGTTGAGTAAGTGCAGTTTTTTTCACCAAAAAGGGAAGAAAAAAAAAAAAGAAAAAAAAACAAGTGCAGTTTGATTTGTTATATATATATATATATATATTTTTTTTTTTTTTTTTTGAGAAACTGATTTGTTATATTTTTTATCTGATACTTTGGTTAAACTTCTATCAGAGACAATATTCCTCTTCCGTACAATAATACACAGCTTTCACTTTATTTCTCTTTACCATTCCGAAACCGTAACATTTACTTTATTGGTTGAGTAATTTATTTCACCAAAAAAAAAAAAAAAAAAGAGTAATTTATTTTTGTACTATTTTACTATTCCGAAACCGTAACATTTACTTTGTCTCTTTTCTTCTCTCTCTCTCTCTCTCTCTCAACTTTCTACATCTGGAATACTAGGTTGGGCTAATAATTTGGATAGAAGTAGAAATTTGAAGTAAAGGGTCTGACAACCTACGCAGCAAAAAAAAAAAAAAAAAGAGGATCTGATAACCTAATATCTGAGAAAATGACAAGGAGGAAAATTCAGATTGAGAAGATTGACAACACGGCGGCAAGGTTGGTGACATTCTCAAAGAGGAAGAGAGGACTTTTTAAGAAAGCTTACGAGCTCTCAACTCTCTGCGATGCCGAAATTGGTCTCATGGTCTTTTCTGCTACAGGAAAGCTCTTTGAATACGCCAGCTCAAGGTTTCAATCTCTTTCTCACACGTCTTTCTACTTACAGAAAAACCCTTTTTTCTTTTTTTTTGACTAGAGAGAAAAACCCTTTTTTCTATCTATAGAAAAATATGTCATTGTTTATTCCTTGATCGCTTTGTTCATGCATTCACTATGATTTTATGATTTCTAAGGGGTGTGTGTGTGAGAGAGTGAGAGACCCAACTGCTCAAAATAAAGATCCTTTTAAGAAAAATACTGAACAAACCGAATAAGTGATTTAAAAAATAGTACTAATCAAGAAAAGATAAAGTACTGCAAAATCTTATGGTTTCTGTCTAAAGAAAAGGGAAAGGAAAAAGAAGAAAAAGAAAGGAAAAAAAAAATAATAACGAAAAAAAATAAACAGTTTTTCTTTTTTAGGTAAACCAAATAATAACAGCTTTCAATTCTTACCCTGAAGGGTTTAACGTATATATGTAGCTGCTACTTGTTTTGAAGTTCTATAAGCGGGTTATTTTGTCTTTGAATATTGCTAATTATTTCCTATTAATTAGCCTATAATCTTGATTGAGAAAAATGAAACAAATTACTTTACTCTACATGAAATATATAAGCATTACAAGAACTACGACAACAACAAAAATAACTAAGCCTTACTCTAAAGTTTAGAATCGGTTATGGATCGTAAAAATTAACTAAGCCTTATTCTCAAAATTTAAGGATCGGTTATGGATTCTCAATAAACTAGTTAGGGTTGGAAAAACATTGGTGGGTCTTTTCCCACCTGCACTCTCAAACACTCATGCACCACTCAAAGAAAGTGATTCTCACACACACACACACACACACACACACAGTTCTTAAATAATTGTATTTCTCTTTTTTCACACTTTTAAAAATTGACGGATGCATGAGGTATATATACTCCATGTCCAACCATAACTTTCCTTGTGTTTATTATATAACTCCAAAAAAAAAAAATATCTATACATTCATGACGTAAACTTGCCTCGTTATTTTATGTATCTTCAACTAACTCATTTTCATAAATAAAATAGATTTTCATAACATAAATTAAGTTTAACTTTCAACACCTCCTCTTAAACTTAATTTTTCATCACCACAAATTAGGCTTGCATCTTGTAGAAGGTGTCATAGTTTAGTGGCTTGGTGAAGATATCTACACCCTAATCATGTGACTTCACAAACTCAAGTGGAATGAATTTTGTTTCTAGCAAAACATCCTCAAATAAAATGATACTAGGTATCCATGTGCTTGCTTTGGTCATGAAAGACTAGGTTCTTTGCAAGAGCTAGTGTTAACTTATCGTCCACAAATATCTTTGTAGCTTTTGCTTGCAACATTTGCAACTCCTTCAACAAATTCCTAAGCCAAATTGCATGACAAACACTAAAGGTAGTAGCAACATACATTCACAATTGGTTGCTTCTTGGATGTCCATGCAAATGCAATATCACCCATATAGAATAGAAACCCACTATCACTCTTTCTATCATCGATGTCCCTAACCTAATCACTATTGCTGTAGCCAACAAGTTTAAACACTTTAGAAGGTGAATACAATAGTCCAAAATCTAGTGTACCTTTCATATAACAAAGAATTCTCTTAGTTGTCTTCAAATGAGTCATAATTGGTACTTCTATGTTGCGAATAAGAAGTCCAGCGCCAAAGAGAATGTTTGGTCTTGTGCATAGTAGCTACCTCAGACTTCCAACCAAACTCTTGAAGAATGTTTGATTTACCCTCTCTCTATTGTCATGCTATGACAACTTCACTCCACATTCCACAAGAGTACTAACTAGTTTGTAATTTGACATCTACAATTTCTTGAGGATCTCATGTTAGGAATCTCATATTTGTTCTAATATCCTAATACTTCTTATAGTTCCATCCCTTCAATTAGTACTTAGTCCCAAGATAGGATTGAGTTAGTTAGTTAGTTACACATGTTGGGATTAGAATAGAGTTAGTTAGAGCTCCTAATAAGCCAATAGGATTAAGCCATGTGTGGCCAACAAGATAAGAGCTTGGATTTTATAAATAGTTGCATGTTACCTTAATCTATAACATTTTAAAAAACAAACCAATTTCTTGCTTAGTGCATTTCTTTTCTCACTTAATATTTCTTTATGGAGAGAGACTACCTCGAATTAAGTAAACTCACCTGCATTTCGTATCCATTTCCATACACTTCCCACCCATCTCCCTTAGGAACCATTGAGGTGCTAACAAATGATATCAGAGCTATTGATCTTGAAATGACCAAATCTATAGCAACTCATCAAGCTTTCATTGAGTTTACATTCAAAGGTGGAGATCCTTTTTGGCTGCTTCTCAAGCTCTATGAATTCTTTGCTCTAGAAAACACAACACCACATCTCATGTTTTTTATTGCCTCTTATTACATGTAAGGAGAGGCGTGGAAATATTTTCACGATGTGTAGGCATCGAAATTATGCACAAATTGGATGGATTTCATATGCGCTACAGGCTAGGTTTTGAACACTAATCCTTGATGCATCAAAGGAAATTATCACCCAAGAATCCAAGATGCATAAGCCCATGAATTTCATGCTGGGAGAGTCAGAACCAATTCTTAATGCACCGATAAAGGCTACCACTCAAGAGTTCACAATTCAAGAATCAGAAATCCATGTGTTAGTGATTCAACAATCAAAGATGCAAGAGCCAACAATTCCAATGGTTCAAGAATCAAATGAGGGCTCAAGGATCCAAGAACATTCCAAGGTATAAAGAAACAATAAGACCTTGAAGATCGAAGAACCATTGAAGTCTCAAGAATTTAAGTGGATTTTGAAAGTACATGAGACCATTAGTCAAAGAGAAGTGTATGAATATGGTGATCAAGATGTCACTAAGATACAAGTCCATTGGAAGATTTCCTTTGATGATGATATCAACCATAACAACACCTTGTGGGATGTTTTGAAAGGAAGGGGAATGTTAGGAATCTCATATCTGTTGAAATATCCTAATACTTCTTGAAGTTTCATCCATTCAATTAAAAGTTAGTCCCAAGATTGGATAGAGTTAGTTAGTTAGTTACACATGTTGGGATTAGGATAGAGTTAGTTAGAGCAATTGGCATATGTAACACTATAATCACACAGTCAATGAGAACACATGCTAAATTAGTAATCAGAAGGATAAAGCACTGGGTTATGATAAAGCCATGTATGAAAATGGATGTGAATTGTAAGCACTTAACTCTTCCTTATTGCATTTCCTTTCGCTCTTAATATTTCTCTATGCCTTTAAGTCAATTCACCTACAATTCACATCCATTTTCAAACACTTCCCACCCATCCCCTTTAGGAACCAACAAGTTCCTAACATCTCCTTAGCATACTCTTCTTGGGAAATGAATATCACATCCTCCATTTGCTTCATAAGCCAAATATCTGTCATTTCGAACTCCTTAGTCATTGCTTTCTTGAAGTCCTAAAACTTACTTGGATTGTTTCTTATAAAAATCAAATCATTTATATACAAACAAACAATAAAGATAGCTCCATTTATCATTTCTTTATTACCTCGATCTCTTCATCCATTTCTTATCTAGCACAACTTCTTTAATTCTTTTAGGTTCACAATTAGCAAATAGATAAAAGAGCGTTAGATCATCTATATTCTCCGTTGAATCATAGAGATCTTGTAGACTTCTCATTCTTCTTGGTCACTTCCTATTAGACTTTTAGTGATGATTACGAGGATGGACTTTCACAAATGGGAGGCCATTGAGGCAATAGTGTCAAAATTGCATGCAATTTGGCAGGTTGAAGGGAAAGGGTATTCTAATCTAGACTCAACCATGAGCGTCACTTCAATTTAGGAAAATTCCTTCGTCAAGGCTCTGAAAATAGTGTTTTTGCTATTTATAGTAATATTTGTTTTTTCTTAATAACTTTTAGTTTAAAAATCAGAATAAGGTCCCGCCTGTTTTGAGACGTCTCTTAGAGAGTATTTTCAATTTCCACAAGTATCTGAATTTTGCTATTTTTGGCAAAAATCACTATTTTGTCACCTAATTACATGATTAGCGCAGATTAGGGTTTCTGGGAGTTTTCATAGTCGCCATAGTGTTTCTTTTACTATTTAAACATATTGTAACCTTCAAGGTAATTCAGTTTTCAAATTTATAAAACTACAAACTTTATCTATTTCTCTCTAGTGGATTCCAAGACCTTGTTACCTTGTGGATTCAAGGGACCCCTCGTGGATTCAAGGTTCTCATTCAGAAGCTACCACGTTTAGGTTTGGTTTTTTTTTTTTTTTTTTTTTTTTTTTTTTTGTTCATTAAGAAAGAAACATGTTTATTTTCTTGTAGCTTCCGCAACATCATCTAATTACCTTTACCTCTTTACCTTGCTTAAACCATAATATTCGTTAAGGCTTTACATGGGGTTCAATCTTCAACTTAATCTTGTCCACCATTTCTTGTAAAACGATGTTCTCAAAAACTTTTCCATCAATGTTAATGGAATATACCTTAGTGTACTTAATCTAGGTTTGGCTTCTCTTGTCAATGAGGGGCATACTGTTAGTTGGGATTCTGAGTTTGAGGGTGGTGAGGGCTCTGGTATCTCTAATTTTGAGTCTGAGGGTGAGGCGTGGGACTTTGATGAGGGGTTATTGGATTGGATTCAATTAGGTGACCCACTTGAAGTGGCACCTCTAGCGATGGATAATTCAGTGGGCAAGGAGTTTCCTACAACTGAGAAGATTGGGGGCAAGGTTGATGTTGATAACACCAAGCTGTCACTTTGGGTAACTAATAGAATTAAAGCTTTCCAGAAATCTGTTGGGACCTCGCTTGAGGGTTTCGAAGAACAAGTTACAGGTTTGCTATTAGCTATAGAAGAGCGAAGAAAACAGCGAATGATTGATGTAGACTCTAAGAGGAAGTTGGGTAAGGTTGGGCTCAAAGGGCATCATGAGTTGAAGAGTTTAATGAGCTCGTGGGGTGAGGAGAAGGAGTCAGAAAGGAGTAGGAGTGATAGTAGGGATCGGGCTGTAGTTATGCATCAATGAATTTGAGAATTATTTCTTGGAATGTGAGAGGGTTGAATGAGCAGGATAAGCGGCTTCGGATTAGAAATTTGATCCAAAAGTGGAAAGCAAATATTGTTTGTCTGCAAGAAACTAAGATGGAGCTAATTAATAGGGGTGTCATCCGTAGTTTGTGGGGGGGTCAACATGTGGATTGGCTCTATTTAGGTTCGGTGGGTGCTTCTGATGGGATTTTGTTGATATGGGACAACAGGGTTGTGGATAAGGTGAAGCGATGGGTCGTTTCTCCGTCTCTTGTAAATTCAAAAATGTGGCGGGTCATTTCGTTTGGGCTTTCTCTGGTGTTTATGGACCCAATAGTGATAGAGACAGGAGGTTCTTATGGGAAGAGTTATCTGGCTTACGTAGTTGGTGGGATGTGCCTTGGTGTGTGGGTGGTGATTTTAATGTGGTGCGTTTTCCTTCTGAACGTTCTGGTTCTGCAAATTTCACTTCAGCTATGCTTCGGTTTTCAGATTTTATTTCCGAGCAAAGTCTTTTTGATCTACCTTTGGTTGGGGGGAATTTCACTTGGTCTAACTCTAGAGAGGTTGTTGCTAGTTCTAGATTGGACAAGTTTCTTTTGTCCGCAGATTGGGAGGAGAAATTTCCATCTATTTATCAACGCCGTCTTCCTAGGTTGATGTCAGATCATTTTCCTATCCTTCTTGAGGGCGGGAATTTACACGAAGGCAAGAAACCTTTTAGGTTTGAGAACATGTGGTTAAAGGATGAGGGCTTTTTGGGAAGGTTGAGTTCATGGTGGGAGTCCTATCATTTCCAAGGAACTCCTAGTTTTTCTTTGGCTAACAAGTTGAAGATGCTGAAATTGTACTTGAAGAGATGGAATGTGGAGGAGTTCGGTAATATAGGTCTTAGGGTGCAAAACTTGTGGAAGGATTTTAATGTGTTGGAAGTTATCGAGAAAGTTCATGCTCTTATAGCGGAGGAAAGGAGGGAAAAGGATTGAATTCATGGAGAGTTAGAAAAATCTATTTTGTTGGAAGAGATCTGCTGGAGGCAGAAATCTAGGGCCCTATTTCTTAAAGAGGGAGATAGAAATACTAAATTCTTTCATCGTATTGCAAATTCACATAGAAGATGCAACACTATCGATCGGCTTTTGGTGGATGGTGAGTTATCTATGGATTAGGGGATCATTGAGGGGTGAATTACTTAATTCTATAGGCAGCTTTACTCGGAGAATGTGGTACATCGACCTCTTTTGGATGAGGTTGTTTTTTCTAGAATTTCTAAGGAAGATGCCACTTGGTTGGACAGACCTTTTGATGAGGATGAAGTTTTTGAAGTGGTCCATGAGTTCAAAGGTGATAAAGCGCCAAGTCTGGATGGTTTTACATTGGCATTTTTTCAGTCTTGTTGGAGCATGGTGAAAACTGATATTATGAATGTGTTTCATGTTTTTCATGCCCATGCTGTGTTTGAAAAGAGCCTTAATGCTACTTTTCTTACTCTCATCCCTGAGAAATTTGATGCTGTGGATGTCCAAGACTTTCGGCCTATTAGCTTGGTGGGTGGGTTGTACAAGATTATCGCTAAGGTGTTAGCCAATCAAATGCGAAGGGTGGTTCATGGTCTTATTTCAGAATCTCAAAATGCCTTTGTGAAAGGTCGTCAGATTTTAGACTTTGTCCTTATTGTTTCTGAGTGTTTAGATAGTCGATTGAAGGCGGAGGTTCCAGGGGTGTTGTGCAAGCTGGACATTGAGAAAGTGTATGACCATGTGAATTGGGAGTTTCTCATGTTTTTGTTACAGCAGTGTGATTTTTCTGAAAAGAGGAGAAGGTGGATCAGGTGTTGTATTTCAACTGTCAAATTCTCCATTTTGATCAATGGTTGTCCTTCTGACTTTTTTGGTAGTTCTAGAGGACTTTGGCAAGGTGATCCTTTATCTCCTTTTCTCTTTGATATTGTCATGGAGGCCTTGAGCCATATGTTGGTTGCAACTACTGCAACTGGTCAGTTTTCGGGCTTCACAGTTGGGAATGAAGCTGGTTCCTTGATGTCGGTTTCTCATTTATTGTTCGCGGATGATACACTTGTTTTTTGTGACGCCGACAGCACTCATATTACAGCTCTGCATGGAATTCTCTCTAGATTCGAGGAGATGTCAGGGCTAAGAATTAATTTAGGAAAGTCTGAATTGGTTCCAGTTGGGGATGTGCCTAATCTTCATGAGTTAGTGGAGATTTTGGGCTGTAGGGAGTCTGCTCTTCCGTTGAAATATTTAGGCTTCCCATTGGGTGCTTCTTTTAAAGATAAGATTATTTGGAATCCTATCTTGGAGAAGATGGAGAGATGGTTAGAGGGTTGGAAGAGGTTGTATTTATCCAAGGGGGGTAAAGTTACCCTTATTAAGAGTACTCTCTCTAGCTTACCTATGTATTTCCTTTCTCTTCTCCCTATCCCAATTAAGGTGGCTAAGAGGATGGAGAAATTACAAAGAGATTTTCTTTGGACTGGTATTGGGGATGATCGGAAAATTCATTTAGTAAATTGGTCTAAGGTTTGTAGGCCAATGAAGAATGGAGGGTTAGGCATTCAGTGCTTGAGAAGGTTTAATTCTGCCTTATTAGCCAAATGGTTGTGGCGTTATGGTTGGGAGAATGATGCCCTTTGGAGAAGGGTCATGGGGCAAAGTATGGGAATGAGTGGGGTGGTTGGTGCACAAAATCTATGTCGGGGGCCTATGGTGTTTGTTTGTGGAAGTGCATTAGAAGTGGCTGGTTGAATTTTTCCAAGTGCCTTCGGTATGATGTGGGTGATGGTTCTCGTGTGAAGTTTTGGGATGATGTGTGGTGTAGGGATCGTCCTCTTAGGGAGGAGTTTCCAGATTTATGTAATATTAGTAGGACAAGGGAGGCTTCAGTCTCTGAGGTTATGTGCTACGCAAATGAGAGAATTTCTTGGGACATTCAATTTCATCGCTTAGAGAACGATCAAGAGTGACTTTCTTTGGATTCGTTCTTGGTCTTGAACTATTCCACAAAGGTCCGGGGTGTTGGTGTAGACAATCTTTGTTGGTTGCCAGCCTGCAGTAGAGGTTTTAAGGTGAGTGGGTATTATCACTCTCTTTCCCCATCTACTATCATTCCCTTCCCTTGGAAATTGGTGTGGCAATCGAAAGTTCCTCCTTAGGTTGCTTTTTTCTTTTGGATTGCGGCTTTAGGAAAAATTTTAACTATAGATAATCTTCGGAAAAGGCACTTTGTTGTTCTTGAGTGGTGTTTATGTGCAAAGGGTGTGGGGAATCTGTAGATCATCTCCTCCTTCACTGTCCTATTGCTTTTGAGATGTGGAGTATGATCTTCTGTTTGTTTGGTATTTGTTGGGTGATGCCGCAAAGGGTAGCGGATTTGTTGGATTGTTGGTCTTGCAACTTCAGGCGACATCGTAATATAGTTATTTGGAGGATTGTGCCGCACTGTTTGATGTGGTGTATCTGGCGGGAAAGGAATTCAAGAAGCTTTAAGGATCATGAACGGTCCATTCTTGAGTTTAAGTCTTTTTTCTTTTCTACTCTTCTCGAATGGTGTTTGGTTTTACCTTCTTTTTCTTGTATTTCCCTTTCTGGGTTACTTGATCTTTGTACTTTGATTTCTTGATGTTTTTGCCTCTTTCGTACATTTCCTATGTACGGGGCTGTGTTCTTTCAATAAAATTTTAAGTTGCATATCAAAAAAAAAAAAAAAAAAATGGAATATACCTTAACATAGGACTTGCACTTAAAGATGTAACCAAGTCAACCCTCATTTGAGTCATTTTTAGGAATACGAGTATTCGATGGATCAGTTAGCAATCACCTTCTTCAATTAAATCTTTACTTTGCATAACTGCATTATTATTAAATACCGGTTGAACAACATCATCAACAAACTCTTTGCCATTATCTTCGTCCAGAAGTCACATACAAATCTACCCTTCTCTTTGGACATTAGTTAGCTAGATGACCAATTTGGCCATTGACCATGCTTATTAATAATTACCATAATTGTCAAATTTTATATTTATAAAAAAAATAAAAGAAAGGAAAAAAAACATATTTTGTTAAAGTTTTCTATAATCTATTATATATATGTAACCAAAATTTGACTTTTGGTTGACTTTGTAATATTGTGCCATAAGTTTGTGAGGCCTTACAATTTTATATGTTATTATTTTTATATATATATTTAATTAAATTTAAATTATTTTTTGTAATCATATTCTCTTTAGAACAAAGTTTTGCTACAAATTTAGTTGCAACCTTAGGCTAACTTCTTCTAAGAAACTAATATGCATGTGTGCAATGCACATGACAACTATTGGCTGGGTTAAGTGTGATTAAGTGAGTCATGTGTAAACAATAACACATGTTAGTGTCTTGGAGGAAGTTGAAGCATAAGGATGCAACTAAGATTGTGGCCAAACTTGGCCATTCTCTTTAAATGATAGAATATTTAGTTCCTATACAAATATAATCACAATAAATATCTAATGCTAGAATATAGTTCTATACACAAACAAAATCATAATAAATGCTAGTTAATAACTATCATAATTTTCATATTTCATATTTACATTATAAATAGAAAATAAAATAGAGAAAAAATATCATATATGTTTTCATGTGCATTTTAGAAGAGTTTAACTTTTGGTTGACCTCATAGAATTTTATCATATAAGTTTTTGAGTCCTTACAATTTGAGCGTCATTATTGTAATTTATATTTTTAATTTATTTTAAATTCTATTCTACATTAAAATCCTTCATTAGAATCTTGCCACATTATATCTTTTTTTAAATGATAGAATAAATAGTTCCATATACAAACATGATCATAACAAATTCCTATTAATAATTATCTAGATTATTAAATTTCATATTTGGAAACAAAAAAAAAAAGATAAAAGAAAAATCTTTTTTTTTTTTTAAAAGATGATAAAGAATTGCATTTATTAGCTAAAAAATATACTGAAATCCAAAGTCACTAAAAGTTGGGTTACCGGTATATAGGCAACCCACAAATTTTCCTCCCAAAAAAAAGAAAAAAAAAATTACCCACAATTTTAGGATCCTATATTAATAGCATTAGATATGCCTAGACATCATACTTGAAAGGATGTCCTAATGAAAGTATCTCTATTTTTTTTTAATTCATTTTAATTTTATTACGACTTTAATTATTATTTTTAAGTCTTTTAGGGTTCAATGATAAAATAAAATTATTATTTTTTGCTTGAAATCAAATTAAATTTTCTGTGCCACATAAGTTTCAAGTCATCTTATATGAAATCATACATGGGTGCTCCATTATTTTGTAAATTGGCATGATATATCATATAAGGGTGCTCCATCACGTTCTAATGTGTGCATTACCTGTCATGTAACGTACAACATTAGGGAGTAAGAATTAACTTTAAACTCCATTTTAGAATTTCCATTGCTTAATACCCATAAAGAAGGAAAAATAATACATTTAGAAAATAGCAAGTTATGTGAGAAAAGATCAATAGATTTTGATTTTAGGGAGAAAAAAAGGAAGAGAGGATATAAAAAATTATATGCAAAACCAAATTAGAAGATTTGGTTCACAATCTTAAAGTTTCCCCTTCATTCATTAAATCTTATGAAAAATTTGGATATTTCTTTGATTGTTTACTGAAAAAATAGGTTTGGGTATTGATTGTTCAGATAGAGAAATTTTATCAATGATGCAATTGTTTTGGTAAAAAATGAGAAGGAAGGACTTTGTTTATCTTGTGTAGTTAGGTATTTTCGGATAAGTTGTCTACTAAAACTTTCTTAGTTAGAAGGTTTGCTACAAAGAGATATAAGAAAAGCCAAAGGCCTATTTTCAATTCAAAATAATACTCTCTTTTAATTTCATGCATGGTCTAGGACATAAACAGGATTTTCTTGGAACAAATCTCCATGCATAAGAAATAACTTACATTTCAAGACAAAATATGCAAAGTAAAGGTTTAACCAAATATTTTAAAAACATCTAACAAGACCTATTCACTAGACTTTATATGGTTTGTACATATTTTTGTTAAAACATTGAAGTACCTTGAAAGGACTATCAACTCTAGGCAAAAGTTAGCAAGATATCCAACTAAAAAGCATTCTCCTAATGGTGAATCCACACCAAATCACCTTCCTTGCAAGTTGCTGGTTTTCTGTGTTTGTTGGCTTACTGTTTTGGTACTTTTGAATTTGTTTGAGAAATCAGTCTTGAACATTTTTATGCAACTTCTTTATATATTTTACTCTGTCCTCAATGTCTCCACTAAAATTATGAGTAGCAATTTTATATACTTAACTCTTTCCTCATTATCTCCACTACAATGATTACTAGTAAGCAGTAACTTCATGTCAATAGCATTAATAGGATTTTTGTTTTGAAGGGTAATAGGATTTTGACTATACACAACTTTAAATGGACTATAATTGGTAGTTTGGCTAGCAAACCGATTGTAAGCAATTCAACTTGAGTTAGAAGGATAACTCTCAGAAAATCACCTAAACTTTGATTAGCAACCTATGCTTGATCAATTTGACGATGACAAGTTGAACTATGTTGAAGGTTAGTTGCAAACATCAACTAAAGGTTGTGCCCAAAATGGATTTTGAACTTAAGTTTCTTGATTTAATGACATAGTCTTTAAAATACAATGATGTTTTACAAGCTCTCAAAGGTAAAAATCAGTCACATGATAAGCATCTAGACTCTTGCTATAATCCTTTTCGTCTTTGGAAAACCCACAACAATATTCATAGAGACATCTTCCCAGAGTGGCTTAGGAATTGGAAATGGCATGTACAACCCATTATTTTGGTAATTGCTCTTGGGAAAGAGAGAAGTCACCCTCTTTTCAATGAGTTCCAACTCTTTTCAATTTTAAATGTCCATGCCTGAACCTTTGTTAATTCCCATTAAAATGATGACATTTTTCTGTGTCACCTTTTATATTTTTCATGTTATTGCGAGCTTGTTAGAAATGACCTTTTCCTCCTTGGTTGGATAGTGCGGTTAAATGTCTCTCTCCTCCAAGGTTAAACCCTTCATAAGCTAACCATGCCAAACCCGCCCTCAAAGATTGCAATTTGAGACTTCAAAAAGAAAGTTCTAGGATATGGATGAAGCATGTATTTATAAGGAGTGTAAATAACCAAATTCTTTGAAATGAGACTGCACTGTTGGGGAGATAATACCTTAGGGAGTTTCCTTGAATAAATAATATAACATATAGAGACGCACTTTAACCCAAAAGGCCTAAGCCCAATGGGTATGTACTCAATTATGTTATAATAAGTACTCATCCTTCTAATCTTTATTCAATGTAGGACTTCACTCACACGTGTAACCCAACGATCTCTCTCTCATGTGTCAGTTGCTGCCTCTCTATGGGTTTCAAGACTTCTCTATGGGCCATGAACAAGTCCTACTTACTCCCCCTTGCCTAATGGGCTTATCACTTCTTTTTTGATAAGTAGATGGGCTTATCACTTCATCAACTCGTCATCCATTGGCCTTTCGTATGCCATCCATGGGAACTATGTGTCAACACCTCACACACATCCATGGGAACCCCGCATGTCCATGGGAACCTTGCGCCACACCATTATTTAGCACGATTAGCAAAATTCCTTCTTTTTTTCCAGGATCTTTGTGTGTAGACCGTTTAGGCTTTCTCTATACCCGCTGGGTAGGGACTATGAACACCTCACCATCCTTGCTGCACATCAAGATGGGCTCTGATACCTCTTGTTGGGGAGATAAACACCTTGCGAAGCTTCCTTGAGTAATTAATATAACATATAGAGACACACTTTAACCCAAAAGGCCTAAACCCAATGTGTATGTGCTCAATTATGTTATATTAACTACTCATTCTTCTAATCTTTATTCAATATGAGACCTCACTCATATGTGTAACCTAACATGCACAAGAAGTGGACAAGTCAAGATCTCATAGAAAATATATGATCATGAGCATGGTATGTCTACTTGAAATCTCAATGGGGTACTGTAGCTGTGTATGTTCAAAACAAGACCTATGTAGGACATCATAGGGAAAGATATAGAGTACTCTAGTTTAGCCCTTTGAGATACGGTACTTAAAATGAACTGAAATTACCATTCAGTGATACAAAACCACAAATTGGCAAATTGGAGATCTTACCCCTAGTATCACATCAAATGTGACACAGAATTCTACCATTCTAACAAGCATTACAAATGAGAAAATGGTAACATCAGGAGAGGACAAAAGCATTTTCTCGTTTATTTAAAAAAAAGAAAAAAAGAATTACATTTACATGTTCCTATATATAAGAGACTTTACCATCTAAGCAAGGCTAGTTACATAATTCTTAATCAAGGACTATAGACAGCTAGGATAACCACTTAAGTTTCAATTGATGATAAATACATGACTGGAATGACGAACATGATCAAATGTTGGAATAACCTAGCTGTGAAGATGTCTGATGGGCAAGACTAGCATTAGCAAACCAACAAGTGATGTCATGAGTGACTTGACTTTGAATAAGAATCTCTAATTACTAATTAAACCACAGTGAAAATAAGTAGCATAACTTAGTCAATTAACTAGATTTCTTTCAAATTTGATAAGTACTATGTTAGTTTCAGTATCGATCTTATAGTCACATTAATTAGGATCATGATAATAACATGGTCTTTTCCATCATAATTGTTCTCTTTACAGTGCATTAGTGGGACTTATCAACTTGTCTTTGATTGTGGTTGTTAAGAATTGCAATTAACCAGATAAAGCATTTTCAAAAGGAATTTCAATGTAGTTTATGATAAAATTATCAACAACATTAATTTAAATAACAGGAAGTGCATACTTAGATGTCTAGGAATTTGTAGGGTTTCATGATGAACTGTCATGGAAAACTAATATCACGAGTCTTGTGAAGTCTTACTTTGAATTTTAGAGTATCTTTTCAATCTTTAAAATTTCCAAAACTAAATCAGTATTTACTCTATGATATTTATCCTACAAGCAGTAATTATGTAACATTTTAATGCAATAGCTTGAACCAAATCCAAAAGCCATCATTCTCAAATTATCAAATTATTCTTATTCAAATTGTACTACCTTTCATGACTACAAAAGTACTTGTTAATAGGGTTTAGGTATTACACTAATATGGAAAACGCCTAATCAAATCCCTTAAAACTAAATTCAAAATTTAAAGTCGAAAATAAAATTATTTTCACATTTGGAAATAAAATCTTAGATGGTTTTAATGCTCCCTTTATCATACTTTCGTGTTTGAAGAAAACTCGACCTTGAGTTTTGAAGAAGAGAAGGATTAGAACTCTAGCATGCAATGCTTGCCACAATATAGGAACCACATCTAGGAGCACGTAGAATAACAAAACTTTGCATTCCATCATAAAGCTTTGCTTGTAGTCTTTTTGAGTGATCTCGTTGTTGGGGTTTTTCTGAGTCTTCATCTCTTCCAGAGTTTTTGTTTTCCCCTAGATTAACTATTTGATTTCCCTCTCCTTCGTTTGGCTGTTTGTTTCTTCTATTTCTTTTTGTTCATCATCATGAACAACTTGTATTATTCATCTTTTTCTTATTAATAATAGTTCTTTGATTACCTATCAAAAAAAAAAAAAATCAAAGTTTAAAATCAATGCAATCTTATCTTGATGAATCACCAGAGTATCCACTTTCTCCACTTTGTCAAGTTGTTTATCTCCATGCACCATAGAGGACTAATTATAGCATATTCAGTAAATTCCACTACACATCATGCGCACCCTCAAAATTTTTCTTCTCTTGCTGAACTTTCGCCTCATCAAGTACTGACTCATCAACAACTTGAATTTGGTCTACTACACATGGTAGAGTATGTACTAATTGGATAGTTGTTGGCACGTGCATCTCCTTTACATAACAAATTTTTGGTGCCTCAACGTTACTATCTCTCATATGTAAAGCTTTACCCTCAAGCTTGTTGGGTAGTTTTTGAGTGGATGTCATTATTTTGTCTTGTTAGGCATTAATCTTAGTAATTACTTGCTCCCCCAACAAAATAGGTGAAACTTTTTAAATTTCCTTTCTTACACTAGCTAAAAGTGGATTGAGAAGAATCAAGGAAATTTCTTTATATATGTCCAGAGACATAACTGTTTCCATGTCCGAAAAATACAATAAGTAAATAGATGGACCTAATTATTTTAAAGAAAATTTGAAACACTCAATAATCAATGCATCACACTCAAGGTCCGGCATCACCAAGCATGACCGGACCTTTGCAACAGTGTCAAGAATTGAAACCTCCTTCGTATAGGAACAATTGGGCACATGAGACAAATAGAAAAATTTTCAAATGTTGCTACAATCAGCTGAAATATTTCCTTCATTTGCTCATCATCATATGGGGCATCCGGTTTTGTTATACCCGTAATCTCAATAATGCAAGATGCAACTGAAAAGTTCATTAGTGACCAATGCCTTCATTGAGGGTAAAAGTGCATTTGGATGGTGCTCGATCTACATTTGCTAACAAATTTTTGACTTTATCAATAAGAGTGAGGAGGTTATCAATGGAGGAATAAGAGTTAAGGAGGGTTTTCACATCCTCCTTAAGCTACACCTCAAAGTCTCTATCAAAGGAAGTCATTTTTTGCCACAAAATACAAGACTCAAACTTTACTTGTTGCAGCTAAAGAACTTGATTGCTTCTAGGTTTAATGGGCTAATCTCACTTCTTCTTCTTTCGAAAATTGGGCTAATGAGTGGAGGTTTTTTTTTTTTTTTTTTTTTTTTTTTTTTTTTTTTTTTTTTTGCTGATTTGAATTGGGTGGAGGGGATCAGATGTTCTGATACCAAGTTGATGTAGAATAAAATAGGAAAATAAGGATAAAAGAAGAATAAAATGATAAACAAGACAATCTTAAGGCTCCACCTCCTAAATTTGCTTGCAAGCCCTAGGCATCACCACCTAAGGGTATTTGGCATCACTACCAAACAAAGAGAAAGTCATCATTCTCAAATCATCAAATTATTCTAATTCAAATTGTATTGCCATTCACAGTTACAGGAGCACTAGTTTAATAGGGTCTAGGGATTACACCAATATAGAAAAATGCCTAGTCAAATCACCTAAAACCCTCAACAATGAAGCTCAATTAAAAATTTAAAGTTAAAAAAAAATTACATTCAAAAATAAAATCTTAGATAATTTTAATGCTCCTTGCATCATAATGTACCCCTTGTGTCAATCAATATAAATAATTTAGGAGTTCACATAGATGTTCACCTTTTATAGTTTGACCATATTAGAAGTTTGCACATAGTTTGTGTCAATCAATATAAATATCACTTGTGCTTCACATTTTAATTGGGAAGATACAATTGGCCTGCAGACAATGGCAAATATGCCAACATGAGATAATAATTAATTCTTCAGTCACCAGCTCAAGTTTTATTTCCATAGATATGAGTTAGAAATACATACTAGTAGTTTATAAGTTCATCCGTACCTTCATTTTATTAAAATGAGAGAGAGATAAAAGAATTGAATGTGCTATCCTTATGTTGTATGAAGTATGCAGCAGGTAATTGAAAGGCATAATCTACATCCAGACAATCTTGGCAAAATGGACCAACTGTCTCTTGAGCTACAGGTATGATGTTTTAAAGTTTTTTAGTTGGTAAATAAGTGAGGTGTAAAGTCATAAGAAACATATTACGTCTACTTTGAGATAATAACTCTTGAATCCAAAAGAGGTTCCTTTAATTCACAAGGAGAAATTTGAAGTCCACCAAAAGGAATGGAGAAAAAACCTTTTGAAATTTATATTAATGAGATTCTGAATTACCTTGGAGGCTACTATACATATAAATTGAAAAAGAAATCATAGGGAGGCTTGTACACCATAAAAGACCCTAATTCGTGTTAAGCAAAAAATGAGGCTAGAAATATGAGAAATCACCAAAAAGATCAAAATTAGAAAATTTACAAAATCAAATCCTACAAACCTTAGGAGACATCCCACAACAAATGGGATCTTATTCTAAATTCTAAATTGAAAGTTATAAAAAAAAAATAAAAAAAATTAAAAATTAAAAAAAAAAAAAAAAAAACTTACCATAAATAGCAAAATTTACTAAATTAATGCCTAAATGGTGGAGTTTGTCCAAAAAGTGGCATAAGTCATGGCCATAACTTAAAATTACCATACTATAGCAATGAAGTCTTAGTCCCAAAAATTTTTATGGTCATTTATGGATTCTCAACAGTTTATTTAGCCATATGTGTTTTTCCTTCATCCTATTCTATCTGAATTCATAGTGTTTGTTACTTCCTTACTCGACAAGTCCTTTTAATTACTTCAACTAATGTTGTTTTTTTTTTGTGTGTTGTTGTTGTCTTCCTCTACCCTTTTTCATTTCCTCAACTTGAATCAACATTGTTACTGGTGCATTAATTGCTCTCTTCTAAACATGACCACCCCTAACTTCAAGTTGATTTCCTTATTTAAAATTTTATCTTTACGTGTATTTTCATCTATTCATCTTAATATTATTATTTTCAATGTTTTCATTTTAACGTTGATGCACGTAATTTTATCATTGTCATAAGGAAACATGATAGGATTATTTCTTAATCTGATAGCTCATGAAATTTTCATGGAAATTTTGAGACTTATGAAATTTTCATGGAAATTTTGAGACTTACATTTTATTGAAAATTGTACCACCATAAGAAATGATAGGTATTATTTTTTGGAGCACTTTGAGGACTTCTTGTGGCACTCCCAGAATGATGACCCTGACATTTCGGCAACCCTAAAAATCTCTTATTGAAGGCAGGATAGGAACTGCTTACATATTTTAGAACCATTAATTGATAATATAAAGAGAAATGTTACGTCCATAACATTTTTACAATATTTTTACAACAAATCATGTGTGGTAAGTTGTTATTGGTTCTAATTTGAATTCATAATTAAAATTACTTTTTTGCCTACCCGTAATAACCAATAACAACCTACTACCTAGAATTTGTTGTGAAAATATTGTGGACATATCATTTCTTTAATATAAAAGGTACTCACATCTTATTGTCTTTGCTATCAACTCGTTTACAATAAAGCACATACCATAAATATCAAAAATGATTAAATAATTAAATGATTGCCTAAATGAAAGAATTTACCTGAAAAGTAGTGTAGATCTCGGTCATAACTTAAACTTACCATAAATAACAAAAATGACATATACCTCTCAAAGGTTTTTCAAATGTTTTCATCTTAAAGTTAACACAGGTAATTTTATCATGAATAAGACTTAGGTACAATATTTAGATGCTGTTCTTTAGGTTTCCCTCTTAAGATTCTGCTATGTGGATTTTTTTTATGGGATGGAAGTGTATTTTTTAGTTAAGTAGCCACGTGGCAAAATCTTAAGAAGGACACCTAAAGAATAGCACTTAAAGTATTATACCTAAGTTTTGTCCTTTTATTATTGTCAAAAGAAAACATTCTCTGGAATTTCTTTATCCACTTTCTCATGAAATTTTCATGAAAACTTTGAAATTTGCGTTTTATTGAAAATCCTACCACCATAAGAGAAGCTAGGTTTTTTTTTTTTTTTAACAACTTAGAAGGCTACTTGTTGCACTCCCAGAATGATGACCCTGACATTTACGGCAGCCCTAAAAATTTCTTATTTAAGGCAGGAAATGCTTACATATTTTAGAACCATTGTTATATTAAAAGTGCTCGGTAACACATCACTTTTCAAAAATCTTCATGAACGGCATGTTGTTTATATTAGCTTGAAAACGGTACCTCCTATGCCATGTTGAGCAAGGAAATTGAGGAGAAGACACATGAACTGAGGTATTATAGCTACATCACTAGCATGTTGTTACTGTAAAGACATATACATACGACAATAAATTAATGTTGAGAAATGTTCACACCTAACACAGGAAGATTAGGGGAGAAGAGCTCCCTGGAATGGATATAGAAGAATTACAGAAACTTGAGAAAGAGCTTGAAGTAGGCCTGAGCCGTGTTATAGAAACAAAGGCTTGTCTCTCTTTTTAATCTCTGTTTTGCCGGCATTATCGTGGAGTGTTGAAATTTATGTACTGTCTCTTAATATATAAAAATTATGTCTTTC
Source organism: Quercus glauca (assembly GCA_023736055.1). NCBI lineage: Eukaryota > Viridiplantae > Streptophyta > Magnoliopsida > Fagales > Fagaceae > Quercus > Quercus glauca. The sequence goes on from CM043325.1 coordinate 29,496,057, forward strand.
AGGGTGAAAGATTTCTGGAAGAGATCACTGCCCTTCAGCAAAGGGTCATGTTCCAAACTTTAAATCTTTTTTGCAAGACATTTCATACAATTATTATAATGTTTGCAAGACATTTCAAGAACAGATCAGTGCCCTTGAGCTAAAGTTCATATGGTTTCAATGTATAACAGTTTCGTACTTTAGTGATAATCCGCTCCATAATAATATCATGGTAAAATATTGAAATATTAGGTGGAAAGAAGAAACTAAGAGAAGTTGAAAGAACACAAGGAATTAAGGTGGTTTTGTCTTAGAGGCCTACGTGAACAGTAGAAAGTTTTAAACAACTACATATTTATTATTGAATTTTGTGTATAATAGTGTACTAACTCTGTGTTAACCCTAGGATTGCAGTAATATAGTTAGTACTGTGTACAATTAGGATTACTATAATGTAATAAGCTTATACCCTAAATCCATATCTTTAGCAAATGTCAGCTGTAAAACTTTGTCATAATGTTAATGCAAGTTGGTGCAAGTTCATAAAAATAGTGGTCTTTGTGTGCACTGGCTAGCTGAATGGGTAGAGAAAGGTGGACTTCACATGGCTAACAAGTAACAACCACCATTGAACCTTTAGTTGAAACCATTGCCAACATAAATTCAGAACTGAATGTTATATTGTTTATCCTATCACCTGACCTATACCAATCATAACGCATCGATTTCATATATAAGAAGTTAGGTAAATATACCATATTAATTAAATTATATTTTGTATTTTAGACTAATAAGTCTTAGTAATGGCTCTGTGTTCATCTTATTCTTTTAATGCAGGGAGCCCAACTGATGGAAGAAAACCAACGATTAAAACAGGTAACAAGTCTTTTTTTTATAGAAAAAATTCTTCCTCCTTTCTTTCTATCTCAGTTATATAAAATGTCAGATGGAGAATTTGTTTAGCACTCAAACACATGTACTTGAACAAGGTCAGTCATCTGAGTCAATTACCAATATTTGCAGCTCGTCTGATCCTCTAGACAATAACAGTTCAAACATATCTCTCAAGTTGGGGTAAGTTTGTAAAATCCTTTAAAAATTATGAGTTTTCTGGATGAAGTATGAAATAATATTCAAGATTCAATCAAAGGATATTTACATCAAACCTCAATATTTAGGGGTCTTATAGCATATAGTTTTAGTTTCAATAGAGGAACTTGACCAAACAGATAAATTTGTTCTTAGGTTTAATTATTTCTCTGGATTTAGTATTACAATATGTACTATATTCTAATTTACTGTTCTAATGGGTTTATCTGGTACTGAGATAAATTTGGTGGTGAAATTAATGGTTGCAACCATGCGGTGCTGTCACTAGCAACTCATCATCGAGCAATTTGTCTGTTTCTGTAGCAACTTAACCATCATCATTGACTGCATGGCAAGAAATGCATACTGCTACTATAGAGAAACTCTTTGTCTTAGTGCATCTTTCTATGTCTTGCAGGCTACCTTTTCCTTAATGAATTTGAAGTATGGTGAAGATCAAGAAGCATGCGTGGATTCTCTTTTCTCAAATACAAAAGAAAAAAGGCCATGCTTAAGTAAATACAAATCCTAGTTCAGAGTTGTAATTAATTTTCTGTAAGGCCAATTTGTTTCCACCAGCTGATTCTAAGAGAGTCTACATGTGTATACGATAGATTTTGGATGCTTAATCATTTTTATGGATGAATCAAGGGTCAATTTGTTACAATGGAAGATAAAGTAGAGGGCGTTGGAAAAGGTCGAGTGTAGGGTTGAGACTAATGGCAAGTCATACTTTTGATAAATTGATTCACATTTCTGCAATAGGTTTTGTTTATCTTTGCGTGATTGCTAGTACATATTTTCCGCAACATTTCTTTATCAAGAATGGTGCTTTTGAGTACACTTTGGTTTAAGCCTTAAGGTTTAAAAATGTTTTCAAGTCAATCTTGCTTGCAATAAGACTTCTGCGAGCTTCCTATGATTTTGCAACCTAGATTCTTGCCCCAACTTGAGAAAAGTGATATCATAATTCATAATATTAATTTGCTCCCACTGCTTTCTTTTTTGTTTTTTGTTTTTAATTTTGAATTTTGAATTTTTCTAGGTTGGATTGTTCTATTTCCTAGTCTTCCTTGGCAACTCAAGATTAGCACTTCACAGGTTTCATCCATATTTGACTAGATCTTGTCCTGGCTCTCTCTCTCTCTCTAAAAAAGTAAATAAAATAAAGCAAGATTTTAAATTATATGTTTTTTTTCTTTTTTGGTCAAAACTGCATCATATCTTTATAATTTGGTATTCACCAATCACCATGAAGCAAACTCATCAAATAACGTTTAACATGTTAGGGCTAGTTAAGACGAATAAAATTCAAATGTCATTCTTTTTTTTTTTTCTTTTTCTTTTTTTTCGTTTTGTTTTGGGGGTGCTAATGTGAATATCTAGAAGTAGAACTCCTCAAGTAATTAATTATCTCCTAGATGTGTGTATGACTCTTCGAGTAATTGATTTATCAATTGTGAATGACTCTTTTTAGTTCCTTTTTCTCAGTTTATTCAAAATAGCAACCAAAATATAAATCATGAATAGTACATGAGGTCACTTATAAGAGCCAGATAGCATACTCAATAATTTTCATGTGTTTCTACTTTCTAGAGAAGTGATATCTATATTTAGTCTTTTAATGCTAGTAGGTTTGCAACTTGAAATCTCACCAAACATATTTATTTTTGGTATAACAAGAAAACATGAATATATTAAACATTCTAAAATTAATAATTACACTTAGTGAGCATTTGGATGCGCATCTCTCCCACTGCATTTGTTTTTTTTTTTTTTTTTTTTTTTTTTCAGTGCCTCTTGCACTGTTCATGGGACATGAACAGTGCATTTTGGCTTATGAACAGTAACCCGCACTGTTCATGCACATGGATTACACTGTGCAAAGACATTGTGCACTGTTCACGCACTGTTCACGGGACCCACAACCACTTTATTCAGAAAAAAATATTAAAAATGGGTCCTACGGTACTATTTATACATTTAAAAATTATTTTGGTACAGTATTTTTAGTTTTCAGTAAAATAAGCTGTATCCAAACGGACCCTTACCACTTTTATCTTTGTATAGTTTGATTTATTAATCATATATAGTACATGCAGTCACATCCTTTGATTGAGTAATACTACAGACACAAATTATTTTACAACATTTTTACAAATAGTTGGTGTGATTTTAGCATTTTCTAAATAGTTATTATAAGTAAAAATGTGATATTAGTAATGGGCCTATATTATAATTAGTGAGAATTTGCCACATCAGTAGTTTGTAAAAATATTGTAAAATAGTTTGTGCCTGTAGTGTTACTCTCCTTTGATTTATATTTTTTTCAAACCCAATTCCCGAATTGTTAAATTGAGATATATATCTAAAGCATGTATTTTATTATATTACAGTTTGAATTAATTAAACTCATGAATCAAAAGCATTTGCCTAACTTAGCAAGCAGCACGCACAATACTCATTAATATTTGCCTTTATAAAATCATCTAGTAAAAGCATCTAGTAGAACAAATGACAAGAGTGCTTAGCCAGTTTATCCCAAGCACATAGAACGATATATGTGGAGCATATCGCTTGAGATAAGACTGGACCATTTTTGTTCCTTTTTCTTGTTGAAGTCAAAATATCTTATTCAAGAAAAATAAAATAAAATAAAATAGTACCATTTTTGTATCTGACAAGATACGTGAACCCTTTTTTTCTCAAAAAAAAAAAAAGAGGTACCTGGAACCTTTTGTGGTCCATGTTTATATTTAAGTCATGGGCCCCGCTTCTGCAAAAAATGAAAAAAGTAATGGCCTCGTGTCCATTTTCATCTCCTCTTGTTGAAAAAGTCTAGATTGACCTCTCCACTGGCCGCCTACCCTTTCTTTTTTTTTTTTTCTTTTTTTCTTTTCTTTTTTTCACGCGGTTAGGAAGGCAAAAATTACTGTATAAAAACAAAAAACACTATTTATATACTGTTTTGATACTGTTTATATACTGTTCATGAGACTCATAGCTATTTTATTCAAAAAAAATATTAAAAATAGGTTCCACGATACTATTCATACATTTAAAAATTATTTTATTACAGTATTTTTAGTTTTTAGTAAAAATAAATGCTATCCAAACGAACTCAAAATCTAATATTTGACTAATTTGATTCCAATATTATAATTGTACCCGGTTTCAACATTTTCATTATTTTTTACTTATTTTGATTTGAAAATGTATCATTTTACTCTCTTAGAGTTTTCTCCATCATTATTATTAGGGTAAATTTTACAATAATAACAATTAGGTCCCAAACATTCTAAAACCCACTAATTTAATCTTTAAAAGACAATTTTGCCCTTAGTTTTCTTTCTGTCTCTGTACTGTTCTGTCTCTGTTCCTCTCCCTCTCTCTCTTCTTTGAGTTCTCTCTCTCTGATCTCGCTCCAACCGGCAAAACCCACCACCAAACAAACCTGTTGCTAGAAAGCCACCACCCAGCAAACTCATATCACCATGCCAGAAACTTACAATTAGGGAAGAGAAATCTTGGTGTGAAGATGGTACAACATCCAAACATAGTCGAGCTCCACGAAGCCATTGCGAGCGAATTCAAGATCTACTTCTCCATGGAACTCGTCTGAGGAGGCGAGCTGTTCTGGAGAAGAAGTGGCGAGAGTCTATTTCCAAAAACTCATCTCCGCCATTGATTCTGCCACAGCCGTGGAGCCTACCACCGAGATCTCAAGCCAAAGCACTTGCTCTTAGACGAAGAAGGTAATTTGAAAGTCACTGATTTCAGTCTCAACTCTTTCGCTGAGCATTTAAAACAAGATGGGTTGCTACACACAACGTGTGGCACCGGAGGTGATTGGAAAGAAAGGCTACAATGGTGCTAAAGCTCTCTGGGTGGTTCAAGTCTGATGGTTGTGGGTGTGGGACCTGTGGGTGATATGGGTTTGTTCGGGCGGTGAGTTTTGCCGGTTAGAGAGAGATAACTCAGAGAAGAGAGAGGGAGAGGATCAGAGATGGAACAGAAAAAGTGAAAAGAAAGTTAGGGACAAAATTGTCTTGTGGGGACTAAATTAGTAGGTTTTAAAATGTTTTGGATATAGTTGGTATCATTACAATTTTTACCCTTATTATTATATAAAGTATAAACGGGTTTTCTCCATTTAACACCATCCAAAACTATTCTCAGAAAAAAAAAAAAAAAAAAAAAATCCAAAACATAGGGTTACAAGGTAAATTCTACCAAATAAGAATTAAGTAGAGTTTTCTCTTTTTCTATTTCTCTCTTTGTAAGTTTTAGATGATATAAATGAAATTTCCATTTTGATATATTTAGTAGTATTATTGGTTTTCTTTTCACATTTTTTGGGCCTAATACTTGCGTGTTTTTTTTTTTTTTTTTAAACACATGTCAAAGCATATTATCAAACATTTAAATCTCCTCATTTTTACAAGATGTGCCATTAAATTATAAAACCTTTTGCCAAGAGCATTGTAGCTCTCAATTGCCAAATACTCTTCTCCCAACTATCAAATTATAAAAATAAAAACAAAAACAAAATAATAAAACCATTTATCTAAACCTATAATGGTTAAATAATTAGCAAAAATACATTAAAAAAAGGAACAATGCATTTTAACTTTTCATTAGTAATGATTCAAGGATTTTGGCAAAAGAGTGAGAAAATGTCATTCTAACCCAATCACATTTATGGGGGGGCCTTAAAACCCTTAATTTTTCCTAATTGCCCCTTTTAAAGGATAATTACAAGAATAATTGTGGAATCATTAGTATTTGATAATCAGATTAATCAACTGCGTGCAACCTTACAATTATTTTTAGTTCAATTAAATAGGATTATGACATGTCCTTGATTTTAAATTGAATCCTCGTGGTACCAATTAAGATCAATTGTTCATACTCACATATGATTAGACTCAACCTTGTGGATACATCTTAGTAGTTAAAACTTGATTTTAAGATATCTTTTAGTCCAATGGTTTCAATTGGAGCGTGTGACCTGTAGTTTTGATTATTAAGATTTAAAGATTTGTTTTATATGAAGCGAACGAAATTATGGTCAAACGTTACGATTTTACCTTCAAGATGTAAAATTACCCTTTTGTCTCCAAATGAGATTAAATACAGGTTGTAAAATTAGGTGTCTACAAAAGTGTAAGAACAAAACCCTTGTTTTTTTTGTTTTTTTTTTCCTTATTATTACTTGAGATAATTGTTAGCATAATAATGTTCATTGTAATTTATAAATGTACAACCCTAATGAAATTGTGATTCTATTTAAATAAATATAAATAACCTTATACTTTCTTAAATAAATTATATACTTTAAAAATATTAATTTTATTTATAGATATTTAAAAATTTTAACTAAGATTTAGGATGTTAGAAGTCAAGCAACTTTTCCATTTCATATATATAAGATTTTTTATATATAATTTTTTAAGTATTAAAAAAATAATAAAGTAAGAAATATTCAAGATTTTTAAAAAAAATTTTGGGTTGCCCTCCCCACCCCGGCCCCTTTGATCCTCTACCACTATATCCACCTATGATATCGTCCAATTACAATTTAATTTTACAACCTTTCAATTATTACATTTTACCCATAAGATGACTAAGATGAAATCAATAGAATTCCATCCAAATTAGAGTTTTAGATTTTATTTTAAAAATTTTAGGGGTGAAAATGTAGTAATTGAAAAGTTTGTGAGACTAAGTTATGATACACGCAAACCAAAAGGGAATAAATAATTTGTTCACAAAATGCAAATTGGTTTCATTTTAGTCTAAATTATAGGGTGTTAAATATAATAATACAAACTTTATTACCTAAGTTATAATAAGGCCAAACCATAGATAAATAAACGACAGTTTTCCAATTTCTTTTGAACTCTTTAGTCTCATGCTTTCGTAAAGCAATTTCATGAAAATGAAAATCACTCTGCATTCAATTTTTAAAAGGAATGCAGAACAAGTGTAACATTGAACTAAATTTTATTATTGTTTTTTTTAGAAACATAATTAAATTATTAAGTTAACACAAGCATTGGTTCAAGGATGAAACTAAAACCTACAAATTATTTAGAAACATCATTAATTTGTTCTTAAATTTATTTAGCCTCCTCTTCATATAAAATAAAAAAGAAATAAATAAATAAATAAACTTTTCTCTCTATGTATAGCTTTAAATAACCTTGTCTTGAACTTTATTTTAGTCTCTCTAGTTTTCAAATTCAACCGCACACCACGTCACCACCTAACTAGAGTTTTTTATTTTTATTTTATATGTACAGTATTTGAATTCAAGCTCTCCTCTACGAAAGAATTGGGTAATATTACTTAATCACAAGGCTCTGCACTTTTTAAAAGACTAAATACAAAACTGCATCATCTAACCTTATCTAGTTTTCAATTTTGTTCCTTTAGTTTTAATTTTTCCTTTTTAATTCAGTCATTTAAATTATATATTTTTTCAATGTAATTCTTTTGAAAAATGACGTAATTTTGCAGTTGGAGAAAAAGAGGGCTTAACGGTAGAATCGGATAGAGATCGACGGAAAAATTAGATTCAAATGTAAATAAAGGAAGTTAAATAATATATATATATATATATATATATATTATGCTGTAGTTATATTATTTAATTGTGTTGGTTTATAATATTTTATTGTGTTGTATGTAAAAATAAAAACTGGAATGTTATGTGAGTAGTTAAATAGGACAGTAAAATAAATAAAGTAGGTTTTTAGAGTGTAAAATAGAAACTGGTATGTATCTTCAGATGTTGTGTAGGCCTGTAGGGTACACCCCTTACTCAGATTTTATTTTATTTTTCCATCATTTATTGGTAGAGGGAAGTGCAGTTTGATTTTTTTTTTTTTTTTTTTTTTTTTTGAGAAACATTTTATCTGATACTTTGATTAAACTTCTATCGAAGACAATATATTCAGCAAAAAAAGAAGAAGACAATATTCCTCTTACGTACAATAAATACAAAGCTTTCATTTTATTTCTCTTTACCATTCCGAAATCCGTAACATTTATTTTATTAGTTGTGTAATTTATTTTTTGTACTATTCTCTACCTATCTCTTTTCTTCTCTCTCTCTTAGCTTTGTACGCAAATAGTTTCTATTTCTGGAATACAAGGTTGGGCTAATAATTTGGTTTGAACTTTGAAGTAAAGGGTCTGATAAGCTAATATCTGGGAAAATGACGAGGAGGAAAATTCAGATTAAGAAGATTGACAACACGACGGCAAGGCAGGTGACATTCTCAAAGAGGAGGAGAGGACTTTTTAAGAAAGCTTTGGAGCTCTCTACTCTCTGCGATGCTGAAATTGGTCTCATGGTCTTTTCTGCTACAGGAAAGCTCTTTCAATACGCCAGCTCAAGGTTTCAATCTCTTTCTCACACTTCTTTCTACTTATAGAAAAACCCTTTTTATTTTCTCATTTTTTTACTAGAGAGAAAAACGCTTTTTTCTATCTATAGAAAAATATGTCTTTGTCCATTCCTTGATCGCTTTGTTCATGCATTCACTATGATTTTATGATTTCTAAGGTGTGTGTGTGAGAGTGAGAGACCCAACTGCTAAAAATAAAGATCCTTTTAAGAAAAATATGGAACAAACCGAATAACTGATTTCAAAAATAGTACTATGTAGCATCAAATCAAGAAAAGATAAAATATATATATATATATATATATATATATCTTATGGTTTCTGTCTAAAGAAAAGGGAAAGGAAAAAGAAAAAAAAGAAAGGAAAAAAAAGAAAAAAAATAAAGAAAAATAAACAGTTTTTTTTTTTTAGGTAAACCAAATAATAACAGCTTTCAATTCTTACCCTGAAGGGTTTAACGTATATATGTAGCTGCTACTTGTTTTGAAGTTCTATAAGTGGGTTATTTTGCCTTTGAATATTGCTAATTATTGCCTATTAATTAGCTTATAATCTAATGTTTTATTTTCCCTGAGTTTTAGAGTTGCACTTGCTTATTGTATAGCTTCAATTAGCTGCTTCAACTCTCATGCAAATCTCAATGAATTATATGACTCTAACTTAGGAGCAACGTTAGGGATTATATTTTTTTATTTAGAGTAACATATATCAATTGAAACACTTCTGTTTATGTATACATAAAATCTAATGCTAAAGATTCCCACACAAAATTGAACTCTGATCTCGTTAAATAAGTTCTCTTTCTATCTTCAATAATAATATCCCATATGTACATGTTAAATCAACTTAGTTGTAGTGTTCCTCCACTAGCAAATAACACCATTAGGTTTACATTTTAAGTGTATGATGAAAGTTCAAAGAGTGTGCAATATACAAATTGAAATTGTGAAGTAGTCTTAATTGAGAAAAATGAAACAAATTACTTTATATGACATATATAAGCATTACATGAACTACGACAACAACAAAATAACTAAGCCTTACTCCAAAGTTTAGGGTCGGTTATGGATCCTCAAAAATAGCAAAGCTTTAGTATCAAAATTTAAGGATCGGTTATGGATTCTCATAAACTAGTTAGGGTTGTTAGGAAACATTGGTGGGTCTTTCCTCACTTGCACTCTCAAACACTCATAGAAAGTGATTCACACTAACAAAACATACACAGAGAGAGAGAGAGAGAGAGAGAGAGAGAGATCTTAAATAATTGTATTACTCTTTTTCACACTTTCTTTTTATAAAGTTGAGGAATGCTTGCATGAGGTATATATACTCCATGTGCAACCATAACCATAACTTTCCTTGTGTATATTACATAACTCCAAAAAACTCTCCATACATTCATTACATAAACTTGCGTTGTTATTTTATGTATCTTTAACTCTTCAACTAACTAATTTCATAAATAAAATAGATTTTCATAACATAAATTAAGTTTAACTTTCAACAGCTCCTTTTAAACTTAATTTCTGATCACCACAAATTAGGCTCACATCTTGTAGAAGGTGTCATACTTTAGTGGCTTGGTGAAGATATCTACACCCTAATAACCCAACTTCACAAACTCAAGTGGAACTTCCTTTCTTTGTAGCTTCAATTGTGAAAGACTAGATTATTTGCAAGAGCTAGTGTTGACTTATTGTCCACAAATATCTTTGTAGCTTTTGTTTACAAAATCTGCAACTCCTTCAACAAACTTTTAAGCCAAATTTCATGACGAACACTAGAGGTAGTAGCAACATACAATCACAATTGGTAGCTTCTTGGATGTCCATGTAAATGCAATATCACCCATATAGAATACAAACCCACTATTACTCTTTCTATCATCGGTGTCTCCAACCCAATCATTATCATTGTAGTCAACAAGTTTAAACTCTTTAGAGGGTGAATACAATAGCCTGAAATCTAGTGTACCTTTCACATAATGAAGAATTCTCTTGGTTGTCTTCAAATAAGTCATGGTCAATACTCAGTAGTTCTATTTTGCGGCTAAGAAGTCCAATGCCAAAGAGAATGTTTGGTTTTGTGCATGTTAGGTACCTCAGGCTTCCAACAAAACTCTTCAAGAATTTTTAATTTACCTTCTCTCCATCATCATGCTTTGACAACTTCACTCCATATTCCACTAAGTACTAACTAGTTTGTAATTTGATATTTAAAATTTCTTGAGGATCTCTTGTTAGGAATCTCATATTTGTTCTAATATCCTAATACTTCTTATAGTTTCATCCCTTCAATTAGTATTTAGTCTCAAGATAGGATTGATTTAGTTAGTTAGTTACACATGTTGGGATTAGAATAAAGTTAGTTAGAGCTCTTGGCATCTGTAACACTACAATCACATGGGTTAATTGATGAGAGCACATGCTTAACTAATAAACCAATATGATTAAGCCATGTGTGGCAAATAAGATGAGAGCTTGGGTTTTATAAATACTTGCATGGAACCTTAGTTTGTAACATTTTGAAGAATAAACCAATTCCTTGCTTAGTGTATTTCTTTTCTCTCTTAATATTTCTTTATGGAGGGAGACTACCTCGAATTAAATCAGTTCACCTACATTTCATGTCCATTTCCATACGCTTACCACCCATCCCCCCTAGGGACCACTGAATTCCTAATAAATGGTATTAGAGCTGTTGATCTTGAAATGACCGAATCTATTGCAACTCATCAAGCTTTCATTGTGTTTAAATTGAAAGGTGGAGATCCTTTTTGGCGACTTCTTAAGCTCTCTTAATATTACATGTAAGAATAGGCATGGAAATATTTTCAAGATGTGGAAGCATTGGGCTCATACACAAATTGGGTGGATTTCATATGTACTATAACACCGGTTTTGAACACCAATCCTTGATGCATCAATGGAGATTATCACCCAAGAATCCAAGATGCAAAGCCTGTGAACTTTGAGGACAAAGAACCAACCCTTAATACACTAATGGAGGTTGTCATTCAAGAGTCCACGATTCAAGAACTGAAAATTCGAGTGTTAGTGATTCAAGAATCAAAGATGCAGGAGCCAACAATTCCAATGGTTCAACAATCAAATGAGGTCTCGAGGATCCAAGAACATTCCAAGGTTCAAAGAACCAATAAGACCTTGAAGAGCAAAGAACCATTAAAGGCTTAAAAATTTAAGTAGCATTTGAAAGTCTACGAAGAAAGAACCTTCATGTACATGGGACCCCTTGTCAAAGAGAAGTGCATGAATATGGTAATCAAGATGTCACTAAGATATTGGTTAATTGGAAGATTTCCTTTGATGAAGATGACGACCTCAACAACACCTTGTGGGCAAGGTGTTTTAAAGGGGAGGGGAATGTTAGAAGTTGGTCCTAAGATAGGATAGAAGTTGTTCCTGGGCATGAGGATAAACCACTTAGCCCATCAGGGGTGAAAAGCCCCTGGATTACCCGATAACTGGTTCTGGCGGGTGGGGTCAGTTACCCGCAGGAGTTTGATTAACAGTAAGGATTGTTGTACAACATGCTCTGCGACGTGCAACTAATTTGAGTGAAGTTCTCCTATATCATAAAAAAAATAAAAAAAATAAAAAATAAAAAATAAAAAATAAATAAAAAAAGATAGGATAGAGTTAGTTATTTAGTTACACATGTTGGGATTATGTTAGAATTAGTTAGAGCTATTAGCACATGTAACACTATAATAACACGAGTTAATTGGTGAGAGCACATGCTTAATTAGTAAGCAAAAGAATGAAGCCATCGGTTAATTGGTGAAAGCACACTATAATCCTTGCTTACTGCATTTCCTTTCTCTCTTCATATTTCTCTATGCCTTTAAGTCAATTCACCTCCGATTCATATCCATTTTGATACACTTCCCTGAAAAGGAATCTATTGATTCTCTTCCAATTGGTTGGACTGTAAGTATGATGATTTACTTCACAGGCGAGGTCTCTAGTTCAAGTCTAGGATGGCCTAGCTGCGCCAAGTAAAAGAATAGAAGAAGCATCCAACTCCTTCATGCATGCTCCACTTGGCTCGGGGGGGGGGGGGGGGGGGATATAGCTTAGTTGGTAGAGCTTTAGGAACCACTAGGTTCTTAACATCTCTTTAGCATATAATTCTTGGGAAATGAATATCCCATCTTCCATTTGCTTCAACCCAATGACTAGATAAAAGGCCATATGCCCAATATCTGTTATTCGAAGTAATTGCTTTCTTGAAGTCCTCAAACTTACTTGGATTGTTTCCTATAAAAATCAAATCATCTACATACAAACAATTAATCAAGATATCTCCATTTTTTATGCACCTTACAATTAAGTGCATGTTCATGTGCACATTAAGAGAATTTTTTCTCTAGAGAATATTTGTCAATTCTGCAGTTCCAAGCTCTAGGTGCCTGTTTCAAGCTATATAGAGATTTATTAAACTGCAAAACTTTGTTTTCCTGCCCTTTGACAACATAGCATATAGGTTGCTCAATATAAACTTATTCTTCAAGATAAAAAAAATAAAATAAAAAGATTTTACATCCATTTGATCAATTCCCAATTTATTTTGAGCGGCTAAAGAAATTAGCAAATGTATAGTTTTCAAATGAGCATCTGGGGCAAATACCTCGTCATAATCAATACTTTCTTGGCTATAACCTTTCACCACCAATCTTACTTTGTATATCTCCACCTCTCCTTTTTGCATTATTCTTCATCTTATACACTCATTTTACACCAATTGCCCTCTTTCCATGTGGAAGAGTTGCTAGCTGCCATGTATCATTCTGCTTTATTACCTTTATCTCTTCATCCATAGCATTTATCCATTTCTTATTTTGCACAACCTTTCACCACCAATCTTACTTTGTATATCTCCACCTCTCCTTTTTGCATTATTCTTCATCTTATACACTCATTTTACACCAATTGCCCTCTTTCCATGTGGAAGAGTTGCTAGCTCCCATGTATCATTCTGCTTTATTACCTTGATCTCTTCATCCATAGCATTTATCCATTTCTTATTTTACACAACTTCTTTAATTCGTGTAGGTTCACAATCAACAAACAAACAAAATAGCTTTAGATCTTCTATATTCTCCATTGAATCATAGAGATCCTAGAGATTTCTCATTCTCCTTGGTTACTTCCTTCTAGTGATATTATGGACTTTCATAAATGGGAGATGCTGGTAATAAAGGTGGAGTGGCAGGCTCTTCTTGAACTTTATTGACTTGCTCTTCCTCTTCAAGTAAAGGAAATAAATCATACTTCTCTTCTTCTTGGGTGCTCAAATTTCATATGCCTTCTTCATCAAATTCCATATCTCGACTAACAATTAATTTTCCTGTGCTCGGATTTTCAAACTTATAGCCTTTAAACCTTGCATCATAGCCAAAGAATACATAATTTTTGCTCTTATCATCTAGCTTGGACCTCTCTTGGCCTACTTCATATGGATATGCTATGCTTCCAAACACACAATGGTGGGAGACTATAGGCTTCTTTTTGCTCTAAGCTTCTTGTGGGGTTTTCCCTTGTACACTGTTTGTGGGATAATGGAGGGACAAATAGACTACACAATCATTAGTTTTAGTCCAAAGTTCATTAGGCATTCTCTTGCTCTTCAATATGCCTTTAGCCATGTTAAGAATTAAGCAATTATTTTTTTCTGCTACACCATTCTATTATGGTGACCTAGGAATTGTTAGAGGGCGGAAAATCTCATTTGTTCCACAAAATTCTTTAAATTCATTTTAATGTGAATTTTCCTTTTCTCAATTCATTTTGATGTAAATTCGCCTTCTCTCTAAGATTCTAGGACCATAATTTCATGGTCACGGCCACTCTAATTTTCAACAAATGCCTTAAATTTCTTAAATACACCAAAAACTTTAGATTTTTGTTTCAAAAAATAAGCCCTCATTTTTTTGGCTATAATTATCAATAAAGAGAAGAAAATGATGATTTTTATTGTGAAGGACCAAAGGGGGAAGCAATCTTGGAGTCCCACATCATTTGGGGAAGGAAAGGGGGAGGGCCTTATATGTGAGCTCACTATTTAAAATGTCACGAGGCTTTTCTCACAAGATTGTGTTTTGTGAGAAAGAACAAAACCATGAGGTTTGTGTGGCCAAAGATCATGACATTAGGATATAGGTCATTACATAATGGTATCAGAGCCCTGACCTACTCAGAAAGTGTGCACCCCACACGTGAGAACGCGTGTGCCCATAAAATGGGTGGATTGTGAATGACCAAAGGGTGAAGTAATCTTGGACTTCCACATTGCTTGGGGAAGGAAAACGGAAGGGCCTTATACGTGGGCTCACTATTTAAAATGTCTTGAGACTTTTTCCCGTGACGTTGTGTCACATGAAAAAGAACAAAATCATGCGACTTGTGTATCCAAAGCGGAAAATATCATGACATGAGGATATGAGTTGTTCCAGAATGGTATCAGAGCACTGCCCCACCTAGAAAGTGTGGGCCCCACATGCGTCCTCACGTGCACCTGTATGGGGGTAGATTGTGAAGGAACAAAAGGAGAAGGAATCTTGGAGTCCTACTTCGCCTAAGGAAGGAAAAGAATGAAAAAGGGAGGGGGTTATATGTGGGCTCACTATATAAAATTTCACAAAGTCTTTTCCCATGAGATTGTGTCTCATGAGGAAGAACAAAACTGTACTGCATGTGCGGACAATATCATGACATGAGGATATAGGTCATTACGCAATGAAAAGCAATCTTGAAGTCTCACATCTCCTGGGGAAGGAAAAAGGGAGGGTCTTATATATGGGCTCACTATCAAAAATGTCATGAGACCCTTTCCTACAAGACTGTCATGTGAGGAAGAACAAAACCGTGCAGCCTGTGTGGCCAAAGTGGACAATATCATTACATGAGGATATGGGTCATTATAGAATGAGAAGCAATCTTGGAGTCTTATATTTCCTTAGAAAGGAAAGGGAGAGGCCTTTTATATATGGGTTCACTATCTAAAATGTCATGAAACCTTTTCCTACTAGGCTGTGTGTCACATGAGGGAGAATAAAACTATGTGGCATGTGTAGCCAAAGCGGACAATATCATGACATTAGGATATGAGTAACTACAAATTGGTATTAAAGCCCTTATCTAACCAAAAAGTGTGGGCCCTACACGTGAGGATGTGAGTGCTTGTAATGGGGTGGATTGTGAAAGAACAAAGGGAGAAGAAATCTTGGAGTCCCACATCTCCTAAGAAAGAAATGAGGAGGGCCTTATATGTGGGCTCACTATCTAAAATGTCATGAGGTCTTTTTCCATGAGGTTATGTCTCATGAGGAAGAATAAAACTATGTGGCTTATGGCAAAAGTGGAAAATATTATGACACGAGGATATATGTCGTTGCATAATGGCATCAAGGCCCTAACCCAGTTGAAAAGTGTGGGCCTTAAATGCGAGGACCCGTGTGCCCGTGAGGAGGGTGAATTATGAAGGATCAAAGAGAGAAGCAATCTTGGAGTCCTACATTGCCTAGGTAAGGGGATGTCCTAAGCATTATGAAGGGCCTTGGAATCAAATTGGCTTGAGGCCTTTTAAAACATTGAGAGAGAGGCTTTGTGTCACTCCTATAAAGGACAATATCTTCTCAATGAAGAGTTTGAGCATGACATAATGGTATCAAAGCCCTAATCTAGTAGTAAAGTGTGGGCCCTACACGTGAGGATGCATGTACCCTTAAAGAGGTGAATTATAAAGGACCAAAGAGGGAAGCAATTCTAGAGTCCCACACCGCCTAGGGAAGGAAAGGGGAGCGCCTTATATTTGGGCTTACTATCTAAAATGTCATGAGTTCTTTTCCAGCCAAATTGTTTGTCTTGTGAGGAAGAACAAATCCGTATGACCTGTATGGCCAAATCAAACAATATCATGACATGAAGATACAAGTGAAAAGAGCTTTCAAGAACTTAAGCAAAGGTTGGTCATTGCACTAGTGCTAACCATTCCTTGTAGCTTTAGGGGTTTTTGTTATATATAGTGATTCATTGAGAAAAGGGACTTGGTTATGTGTTAATGTAGCATGGTAAAGTTAGAGTTGCCCTATTTTCACAACAAAAATTGAGCAGAGTTTCGCGTTAGGTGCGTCACTACACATTGCAAGGTTTCGTGTCAGTGTATACAGCGTCTACCAATATGTTCGATCTAAGCCACACCGAAGTACCAAACATTTAGTATGCGTCGTATACATGGCGAAAAGACATGTCACTAGCTGGCATGGATATGGGCAATCACACACGTGGTAGGTCATGCACCCAATATAGCATGAATATGCATCCACAACATAAGCCTTAAATGCATACCCACACTCCAAGGTCAAAATGCATCCATGATTAGGGAGGGGTTGCCTTCCTAACCATGAACATCCATCATCTGAAGTGCATAACTACCTTTATAACATATAGCATGCATAATATATCAACACATAGAGCGGAAATGTAGACATATCCACACCTAGAAGGTGTGGCCCAAGCAAGGTACAGAAAAGGAAACCCTAGTCTAGGAAAGCTATAAACATGGTTCTGAAGGAAAGGGCTAGAATAGAGTGGACCTTACGGAGGGGCTAAACCCTTTTATCTACTGATTAATGTCATTTTTCTTGCATCTTGGAAGTTGTGCATGTGTTCTACCCATCACATGCAACCATACACAACAAACAAGCAAACAAGCATGGAAACAAACAAACAAATAGAACATGTAAACAAATACAAACAAATAGAGCATGTGAACAAGCAAACAAACAAAGAGAGTATGAATTCGCAAGGGACAAATGTAGGTTTGGATTCCATGTCCGTAGATCCATTGAATTGAATTACGGATGACACGTGCCAACAAGCAAAGCTTCTAAAAGTGGGTCTCGGGATTTTGTGTATAAAAACCAGTGTGAACCCACACGAAATCAAATCTTGGAGCAATGCTTGGTTATACGGACAAGCAAGCAAATGCACATGCTTAAGCAAGAAAAACAAGCATGCAAGTGTACAACCAACAATAAAGATCACACAAGAGGGCATAAAGCAAACAAGGTAATAAGCATAAAGGAGGCAAAAGCATGATATCAACACATACAAGGATAAAAGTTGATCATGTCATAATGCACACTCAAGGCTAACATGAGAAAACCTATCATGCTAATCCAATCAAGATAGAAAGACAAGGTATAAGCATGCCAATATCATCAACATATGATCTCACACAAGCGGTTGCACCTATACAAGCAACAAAGGGAAAAGATGCAATCAAACATAGGCAAGAAAAAGCACAAAAGTGCAAACAAACATGCTAAGGAAAGCACAAAAGGTGCAACCAAACACATACTAAAAAGAGTGAATAAATAGCATCTGAAACATGTCATCACAATACAAAGGATCTATGAATTAAACACATAAAAGCAAGTAAAAATCCAAACAAGCACAAATATGTATTTAAGACTCTAATCCAAATCCTTTATTGAGCTTGGGTATTTGGATGCAAACCTTGACTAGAGAATCAAGATCTATACCCTGCTCATGACACAAAACACAAAATCAAATTATAAACAACCTAATGATAGCAATAAGCACTCAAGCATGGCATCCAAACATGCAAATATGGCATAAGGAGCACAAACAAGGAATTTAGGCATATCTTAGCCAAGAAGACTAGGCTAACATCATCAAAGCAATAAAAGCATGCTAGAGAATTTAAATAAAACTATAAACAACCTAGGAAATCTAAATAAATCAATAAAGAGCTAGAAATTAAATGGGTGTAAATTGTAGCTAAAAAGCTACATCTACACCCTCTCACCTCAAAACCAAAGCCAAAAGACCAAAGAGGGAGAAAATTAGAGTTATAACACTACCTCTTAATGTATGGAGGAAGAGAGAATCAAATATTTTGATGTGTGTGTATTTGGGAGTGAATTATAGTGAAAAGAGAGAATTGCTCTAGAAAAGTGCTCCAAAGGACCCAATTTTTTATTTATTTATTTATTTTTTTGTGGCAATCTGGGAACGGGTTATTTATATTTTTATTTGTGACCATTCGGCTTTTGGCATGCACAAAGTATGCACCCTTGAATTCTGAGCGCACACAAAATGTGTGCCGGTTCCTCGATTCTCATGCCACTTCAATTTCCGACTTCGAATGCTCATTTGAATGCCTTCAAAAACTCCGATTGAATTGATTCTAGTGGCATTGGAAAGAAGTGGATGTCTAGTTTTTAGATTGACTGACTTTGTGTAAATCGATGGCGGACCATAAAGTTATCAACTCGGGAAGCGAGCTAATGCGCTTGGCACTATTTTCATGATATCTCAATCGTCTTGATTCCGATTTCGACCCATGAGCTATCATTTTGAAGGGAATTCAATATTCTCCATGATAGCGTTGGTTTTATCCCAATCATACGGTCAGGTCAAAAGTCAACACTCAGTTGTCGCCAAAAAGTCAACCCTATGTCAAATTTGGTCAAAGTTAACAAAAGGCTCTGATATTCTCGAGTTTGATATAAAAACATGAAAAATATCATTTTGGTGGATTTTTTACCAATTTTGACTTCTGGTCAACTCCTGGTTGACCAGGGGCATTTTGGTCATTTTGTCCTAAAATGGTACTTTGAACACTTCGATGCTCGAATGGGTTAAACCATGATGACCTAGGTGTTCCCACAGTCCCCTTAAACCATGATGGCTCGAGTCTGACATGCAAATCAAGGGTAGGCAAAGTACAGTTTCAACAGATAACATAGTCTTTCTCAAGGAATTGTCCCAAACTCAAAATATTATTTTTCATGCTTGGAAAATGATATACATTAGAACTAAATTAGTGATCTCCATTCTTTGAGAGCATAAGAATTTTACATTTCTCCTTTGCTGGAACTTTGGATGAGTCACCAAAAGTAACATTCTTGGCCACTGATTCATCAAGCTCCATAAACATTATTTATACCTACACATATGATTGCTAATGCTAGTATCTAGATACCATGTACCTTTATACTCTTTGTCTTCTCTTTTTTCTTTTTTTTCAATATAGTTAGCTTTCTCCTCAACAATGTCAACAACACTTTTACATTCAGAAGCATATTGCCCAAACTTTTGACAATTATAACATTTAACATTAGAATTGCCTTACCTTCTTCTGTATGGCCTTAAGAAACCTCCACATTGTTAGGAAGAGGTGTGGGTGACCACCACCACCAACAACTCCATATTGTTTTTTGATGCTTCTAGAGATTAGTTGTTGTCCATTAGGCTAGCTTTGACTTGCTTCCAAGCATTTACTGGTTTCAAAGTTAATGCCGGGAAGAGTGAGATTGTTCCGGTTGGGGAGGTTGGCAATTTAGATGCCTTGGCTTCCATACTTCATTGTAGGGTGAGTAGTCTGCCTATGAAATACTTAGGAATGTTGTTGGGAACCCCTTACAAAACAACATCTGTGTGGAATCCTATATTAGAAAGGATGGAGAAGAAACTCTCTGGTTGGAAGCATCTTTATTTATCGAAGGGGGGGAGACTTACACTGGTGAAAAGTACTCTTTCTAGCCTTCCTATGTACTATCTTTCATTATTTGTCATCCCTGTAGTTGTGGCTGATAGATTGGAGTAGATTCAGAGAAATTTTTTATGGGGAACTACAGAGGAATGTTTCAAATATTCTTTGGTGGCTTGGGAGAAGGTGTGTTTACCGATAGAGATATGTGGTTTAGGTATCGGGAAGTTAGTGCATTTTAATAAAACATTGTTAGGGAAATGGTTATGGAGGTTTGGTTGAGAAGGATCTCATCTTTGGAGGAGAGTTATTGCATCTAAATATGGAGAGGGTTAATGGGGGTGGACTACTAAAATATGTAAAAGGGCACACGGTTGTGGTTTGTGGCATGGTATTCATGATGGTTAGGAGAGTTTCTCCAACCATGTGGCCTTAGTGGTAGGTGATGGCACTCGTATTCATTTCTGGTATGATAAGTGGGTTGGAGATAACTCACTAAAAAGGCTCTATCCTCAGTTGTATGTGTGTTCTAATGATAAAAAAGCTTGCATCTCGGATGTTTTATGCTTCCAGGAGGGTGGTAATGTTAGTATTTGGAATTTGAGCTTTCATAGGGATTTTCATGGAAGGGAATTAGAGGTTGCCTACTCTTTCCTTGAGTTCATTCAACCTTGAATCCCTAGGGGTGGTGGGAGTGACACTTCTCATTGGTGTCTCAAAGGGAATGGCAAGTTTGATATCCGGTCCTATTATAATATCATTAGGGGTGTATCTGCCTCCATTTTTCCGTGGAAGGTTGTTTGGAAAGCTAAGATCCCTAAGAGGGTGGCATTTTTTGTGTGGATTGCAATTCATGGGCAGATCCTTACATTGGATAATCTTAGGCTCAGGGGGCGCATTTTGGTGAATCGGTGTTGTATGCGTCATTAGAATGAGGAAACTGTGGATCATCTTCTCCTCAATTGTCTTATAGCTCACTCTCTGTAGGTTTATATGTTTTAGATCTTTGGGACTCAGTGGGTCATGCCAAGCTCTGTGGAAAGCTTGGTGTATTGTTGGAGCTTTTGGCTAGGAAAATTTAATTCATACATTTGAAATATGGTTCCTGGCTGTTTGATATGGACTGTTTGGATAGGAAGGGATAGACACTCTTTTGAGGATACCGAGAAATCCTTGGTTCAATTACAAGCTCTATGCCAAAAGACTTTATTTGATTGGTCTAGGTGTTGGGGCTTCTTGGATTGTTCCGCTATCTTGGAGTTTATTTCTTCTCTTAGTATTGCACTTTAAGTTTTTTCTTGTTGTTTGTTGTTGTTTGGTTGTTTGTTGCATTTCCTTGTTTGGTTGTTTGGCCAATGATCATTGACTTCAAGTCTTTTAATCCTTAATAACCACAAAGATATAGTTAAACTTGGAAGTTAATGATTGAATGATCTTTTCTACTACACAGACATCAACCAAGTTCTCACCATATCTTTTTAGTTGATTTATAATAAACAACACCCTTGAAAAATAATCCAAAATAGATTCGGATTCTTTCATGTGCAAGCATTCAAACTCGCCTCTCAATGTTTGAAGGAAAATATTTTTCACCTTATCAACTCCTTTTAGGGAGTTTTTAAGAATCTCTCAAACTTGTTGGGATGAAGTTGCATTTGCAACTTTCTCGAACATTGTTTTCAACCAAACCTTGATATATCAAGGTAAAGGCTTGTTGATCTTTCTTCCCAGCATTTTGCAAGGCTTCCTTTTGATTTGGAGCCAAAGAGGCTTCATCTTGTGACACCGCATAACCTTTCTCCACTATCTCTCATGCATTTTGGGATCCAAGTAGACGAACATAGGAATGGAATTTTTGACAATAGAGTCATTGGAATAGAACTCTTGAACAAGTACAACGGGGCAAGTGGCAGGAGAACCACAATTATGGTCCCAATCAAGAAAACAGAATCTTTAAGGGATGGTGTCATGGGAAAGCTTATCTAACATAACCTGATGCTCAGTGTGAGGTTGGTGTTTGGAGAAGTCCTTTGTGAAGACTTTAAAGCAAGAGAGGGAAGTCTATGCTCACTATACTCGGACATAGAAAGAGTGGATCGAAAGAGTGTGAGTGGTCATGGTAGGGAGTGAATATCTTAGGTGCCATAGGGAAAGACAAGACCAAATTGAGGAAAACAAATAGAGAATAACATAATAAGAATCACAATATTATATAATGCATGACCAATGTATTAGCATATGACCCTTGACGTTACCAAACCCAAAAAATCAAAACCTCAATCCAATCACTATAGCATGCAATCTTGTAGTACACAAAAGCCCTAAAAATTATATGCAAATTACCCCAATTTTAAATGTACATGAAAACGCATAATAATCCAAGTAAAACCTTCAAAGAAATTGAAAGAGACATGACCCACACACATTTAAAACCCTAGAACTCCATGAAAAATAATACATGAACATAAAGAAATGCATAAAAGAGAGATTAGAGGAGACATACCAAAATATTTGTTGATAAATGGACCAAAATTGAGATAAGGAGGCTTAATTTTGTTTTGGAGGGGAGAGGAATCGAAAGGAGTAGCGGATAGTCCAAAAAGAGAAATAAAAACTGAATCATGAACTACCCTAGATAAAAAATACCCATGGCTCAAATGGTAGAGGAGGTATTGATAAGGCATGAAGCAAACAAAAAGGTCTTGATAAATCGAGTGATCATTTGTTTGAACTCCTTTTCCAGTCTCATCTTCTACCAATACCTCTCCCATCTTGTCATCAACAACAACATCAATTAATTCCATAACCTTTTTTGTCCTTTTGTTGTAGACATGATAAGCTCTACTATTGGATGAGTACCCAAGGAAAATCCCCTCATCACTTTTTGCATTGAATTTTTCCACATTTTCTTTATGCTCAAGATGTAGCACTTACTTCCCAACACCTGGAAATACTGTACTTTGGGCTTCTTACCTTTGCATATCTTATAAGATTCATTCTTAGTTCTGGCTCTAAAATACACTTTGTTAGCAATGTGGCAAGCAGTTGACAACTTCTCCCCAAAACTTCATTGAATATCTTTGTTAAGAAGCATAGCTCTTGCCATCTATTGAATTACTCTGTTTTTCATCCAGCCACCAAATTTTATTAAGGAGTTTTTGGTGCAGAGAACTCCCTTTGAATCTAGTTTTCATCACTAAACATCTCAATTTTTTCATCCTCAAACTCCTTGCCATGGTCACTCCTTATGTTGGGTTCAAGTATGACTCCAGTTTAATTAACCAATTATCCGAGTTGATTAATTAGATTCAATTTATGCAATAGTATAATTCAGTTAATTAAGGCACAACCATATCACCAATCTAGAGTTAAGTGCAATGGAAAATAAATTTCAAGACATAGGCAATGTGGTAGTGCTGGGGAAAATCATAACGGGAAAAACACCAATAGGTGATATATAAAGGTCACCATTTCTTTGAAAAATCCAGTATGAGGATTGAAGTTACAGCATAATGAATATCCCAAATCCCAAAATCATTACCTACTATAGAACTTATTGAACTATCAAGTGGAGTTTCAACCCGATTGGACTACTCTTCACGAGAATCTCTTTCATGCACAAATTTCCAATCTATAACTCTCTCCATAATCAAAGTTTGATTGATGAAGGTTGAAGGTGAAGCAATCTTCAACTGGAACGCGCTGAACTTTGCAGCTTTGGAAACTCAACTTGGTGCAAAACCCTAGGCGAACAAGTTTATAGCCATTTCTTTGGTATAAAGTTCTTGGATCTCAAAATCTCTCACTATGAGGTCACATGTAAGTTTTCTTGGATCCCTAATTATGAAAACTCAGAAAAATACTATTAACGTCATCTTGGAACCCTAGTACACAGATCCCAAGGTTACCAAATGAAATTCAAAATTCAAGATTCTTGAAACGTGATCAATCAATTGGTTTGGAGCTGGTGTTGAGGTATAAGCAACCTCAATCAATTAGTTGTTGGCAAGATAGCATATTTGGGACTATTTTGAGCAAAACTTTGAGCAGCTTT
Source organism: Quercus glauca (assembly GCA_023736055.1). NCBI lineage: Eukaryota > Viridiplantae > Streptophyta > Magnoliopsida > Fagales > Fagaceae > Quercus > Quercus glauca. Next base: position 29,520,135 of record CM043325.1, read on the forward strand.
CTTATGTCTTCAAATGGACTTCTTAGACAACTTCTAGACACTAAAATCTAAGACTCAATTGCATTCAATAGTTCACTTTGACTCAAATTTGGCAACATACAAATATACAGCCCAAATAATCTTCTCATTTTGGCAATCTGTTACAAAACCAAAAGAGTACATGAATGTCCTGAAATACATTCTACTTAAATTACATAAAAAAATAAAATCTAATTTAATCTTGAACTTTGAAAGACCTCTGTAAGAAAAAAGTATAAGAATCATTAAGAGCAAGCATGTGAAAAAGATACACAAACGCCAACAAGAATAATCATTATGGTTGTAAAAACCAATGTACATGACAAGACCATAAAAGATATTAAAAAAAGAATACATGTAATGTCACAAAAACATCAAAAGTCTCCTCTATCTATTCACTCCCCTTAAATCCTACAAGTATGATAACACTGCTCCCCCTTTTTGTCATAAGAGACAAAGTATCACACTTCAGAGTCATCATCTTCATCAGTAGGATCATCAGAAGAAGCAGCATCCCCATCACTGTCAATAGGAGCAGGCTCATCGTCCTCAACTCCTGAAGGAATAATCTCCCTAATCTTGAAGGCCTTACGGGACATTTGACTAACTCTAGCGTTCAGTTAGGACATATCAATTGAGATAGCATCCAATCTCTCACTAAGTGTAATCTAGATCTCACTTATTTGACTCATCTTCTCATGAAACGGGCTAATCTCATTAAGAAAGTGTCCAACAAGGCATGTATGACTGAAGTAATGGAGGGGCAGTAGAAGCATCCTCAATAGCATGGATCTCATCTTATTCAGCCTATGCTAGTGTCCTTTTAGCTGTCTTTTGGTGCTTCTTGCTAGTAAAGCCTTTCAGTTGTCCTTATACTTGGAAATGGTGTCCTTCCCAATAGAACCAATGGGTACAAAGTGTGAAAGGTCTACAAGAATAGGCATATGATGGTAACAAAAAATTTTAGAGATGACAAAGGGGTAAATGAGTTTCTCGCGCTAAGTAGAATCACAGTGAATCTCAATCATAGAAGTGACTATGATTGTAGGGAGGTCAACGAAAATGTTCTCTAATAAGCTGTAGAGCAAGAGAGCTCGAGACATGGAAATGGTGTTGTAATGGGATACATTGTACGAGGAGTAACACATGATCACGTTTAGGAGTTAAGTCTTATTGAGAAAATGATGTATGGGAATGTAGAGGTTAAAACCCTAAGTGGCATCCTCCTTGCCACAAAATTGATCAACTAAGGAATTTGGCTTGGTGGTGGAGGAAGAATCAAAGGGGGGAAACTAGAGATCCTTTAGCCTAAGAATACCCAAGATATTAGGTTGATCTCTATCTTAACACCACACACAAATGAAATGAAGGAGGGGGTATCTCTTCCGAAGTGAATCTATTGAAGTCAACCACAACAATTATGATATATCTCTTCCCACCTAGGCTTTCCATATTTGTGGAACTATGAGACCAACATGAAGAAGCTATAAAGGTCTTGTGGACACAACTATATTGATCTTTGGATGAGTGGCTCAAGTTTTATTTCCCAACTTGCAAGGCCCACACAAAATTCTCAATCCTTCCTGAATGTTCAATATGTGTATAAAACACCCTTGAACGTTTAGACCTCAAATTACAAATTATCAATTCAAGTTTATAATCAAACAATAAATGTACGGAACATGAACATAAGCTAAAACAAAATTGATAAACAATCTAAACCATAAATAATCACAACCACAACAGTAATTAAATGGTAAAGATAAAGGGAAGAGAGATGCAAACACAAGGACAACACTCGATGTGTTATCGAAGAGGAAACCAAAGCTCTTGGCGTAAAACCTCACCGCCGCCCTCCAAGCGGTCAATAATCCACTAAAAAATGTAGTTGAGATACATGAACAGCAATAGACCCTCCAAGCCTAATCTACCTAGTGTACCTAACCCCTCCAAGCTTCTTGCTTCAACGAGGTTGCGCCGAACCTTTTTCTTTTCTAGCTTATCGGATTCCGCTATAACCCATAGCATCAACCAATATGAATTGGTCCCTTCCTAACTGCTTCTCAAAGCACCAAATAAACCTTCTCACAGATGTGGGTATGGTGAGAAAAGGATTTGGCTAAAAACCTCTCAAAGATGTATCAATGGAGAAGGTGAGAGTAGAGGAATATGAAAAATCTCTTAGATGAAGATTGTAGATAAATCAATCTTGTTTTTCTCTAGGGTTTCTCTCTCAAAATTCTCTCTAGAAGCTCTCCACATTTCATGGGTATAAGGGTCTATATATAGTGGTGTGTGTTTGGAATGCGAAGAGTCAATTTTTCCAAAACAGAGCTAGATGGCGGCTTGGCCTCGCGATTTGGCTGAGTCGTGAGTTCAAGCTGCGAGGTAACTGCATTGCTAGTCTAGACTCTTTGTCCTATAGTGCAACAGCTGGCATGACGCTTTAGCTTCCCGCATGCTTGACACGTGACCATTGTCTGGCAGCTTGCCAGTCACGAGCCACCCGCGTGTTCTAGTCATGAGTCCCTGCATCTTTGCACAAACTTGAACATTTCTTCACACTCTCTCACACACTACCCTTTCATGAATCCCACCTAAATACAGGGTTACTAAATGCTGAATTACAAGCAAATTTGGCACGGAATAAAGCCAACAAGATGGTTAATTAAATTCAACCTTACACTTTCAAACTTTAGTAGACCAACCGCTATTTCTCGTTTAGCTACTTTAGCCAATTAATTGTAGTTAGCATGACTAAGCCTTTGGTGCCACAATTCGACTTGATTCAACCTTGCACCTCTGCATGACAATTTAAAATTTGGAACAATGCCATAGCAATCAAATGTTCTAACTCCTCCCATCACATGGACGCCCTCTTTATTGAAAACAAGACACTCTTTCTTAGAGAATTGTACCATAAGGTTTGCATCACATATTTGAATTATGCTCAAAAGATTTTCCTTCAACCCATCAACATATAGAACATCCTCTAGAATAGGAAACTTGGGAATTTAATGGTTCCTTTGCCAAAAACTTATGATCTACTTCCATCTCAAAAGGTCGCAAACTCGTTTTTTCCTTCCTTAAGCTCTTTGAAGAGATATTTATTACCTGTCATATGTCTAGAGCAACCACTATCCAGGTACTACAAACATGAATCAAGGACTTTCAAAGCAGTATGAACAACTAGACACATATGTGAAACACACTAATGGCGTGTACGCATCTTATCAACATGAGCATGCTTCCTACTGGGTGATTTAGACAAACACTTGGCTTTCAATTTCCATTTCAACCAAGCTACCTTATCACAAAGGTCTATATTTTCCTTTTATTTTTCTCCAACAACAAATTTGACTCACACAACTTATCATGAAAGAGATCATTCTCATTTTCAATTTCTTTCAATATGTTGAAAATTGTTTAGCATGTTTCTTTGATTTGAAAAAAAAAATGGTACTTATCAAAAAAAAAAAAAATTGTTGGATTAAAAAGAATTGACCCATTGCAAATTAATTAATTACCCAAGTTAATTAATTAGGTTCAATTACATGCAATGGCGTGGCAGCACAAACAAATTACCAAGCAGTTACAAGTATAAGGAATCTTACCAAACCCTTTGGCATATCTCGAAATACCAACTTTAGTTGAACCCTTATCCCAATACCTAATTGGACTTGTATTTTAGCAGCAATCTTTCCCTTGATGCTCGAATCTCAGTAAGTGACTAACTAATGATGCACGAATCCAAGTACGTGAGTGACACCAGCAACTTGAAGAAGATGTTGGCTACAAAGTTCTTCAATTCATCAACGATAAAAATCAAGTTCCTTGGTTACAAAAGCCTATGGCGCAAAGACGCAGTAGCTTTTTTAGAGAGAATAATGAACTAGGTCACTTTCTGCATGCGTTCTCCTCGAATGATGGCCATTAAAATAAGCCTTATATATGTCTAGAGTTGTGAGAAAAGAAACCCTATACAAATATTTCAGCATGGGCCGAAAATCAAATCTGGAAATTCTGATTTTGTAGATCTCAACAAATTCAGCTTCTATCAAGCTTCATTCTTGAATCTCGATAGATACTGTTTCTGTCAAGGTATCTATCGAGCTTTAATGAACAACTCTTCTTCACTTGTTTCTTAGTTAAATCTTCATGGCTTTAACACTTGATTTGAACAACATGTTTCTTGAAGTCTTAAACTCATCCTAGATCTACCCAATTATAAGTAAAGTGCATTTTGTCAAATGATTAGCCAATTACATAAAATATACCCCTAACAAAAATCCTTAAGTGTATCACATTGTGTACCCCTAGATTCACACAATCATTTTCACAAACATGTGAAATGTCACATTCAACACTCTCCATGATAACGGGGGGTCACATATCACATTAGAAATTTAATCCAAGCAAATTTTACCAAAGCTCTAATATCAATTGAGAATTACACAAAATCAAGTTATTTAGACCCCAAATTTTATGGCTAATGTTGATTTTAAGCTAATTACACAATTTAAGGCAATTGTTTAAGTGATTAGCCAATTATCAGTAATATGCATGGATAGACATAGATATCAACACAACCACAGAAAAGTAATCACCCACGAGTACATTGAAGTGATTACAAAGAGGAAAACACAAGTAATGGGCAGCAAAACCTCGTTGAGGCGTCACGTCACCAAATGATCCACTAGAGAAAATTATTACAGTACATCTTACATACAAAGCCTTCCAAGTTATGAAGTAAACAATGTACTCAAGCCTCCAGCTCTTGCTAGCAATTGATTCCTTGAATCCTTTCTCTTCTCTAGTCATCAGATCCACAATTGAGCCTCCAATTGAAATCTCAATGTCTCCTTGGCAATTTTGGACTGCTTTAATGATTCCTACACTCCAATCAACACCAAAAATTTGAGGTTAGTAATAGGTATGATGGTTTTGATCTCTTCTCATAGAATATGGACAATTCTAGAGGGAGAAGATAGAGAGATTAGAACATAAGTGCCGAGAATCCAAAGTCAAAATAATCAACACAACCAATCATACATAGCCATAACTCAAGAATTATGTTCAAGGTAAAGCAAAAATCACATAAGACAACAAAGATGTGCATCAATATCAATGACTATATAAACAAGCATATGAAATGACAGTCAAGGCATACAAGAATGGCTCACACAAGCATGCACCAAGAACATAGCTTATCATGACACAACAATTGAACTCTAATGACAATGAACATCTTGAGGGTCTCAATGAGACCAAGTAAGAAGCCACACATACTAGGAAGACCTTAAGGACAGTGGCTAAGGCACATGGACACATATAAAACCATTTGCAAAATGAGCGAGTAAAGGTATGTTATGATCAATTTACCTAAAAATGCCTAATAGCAAACAGTTTGCATTCTTTAGATACTATCATAATACAATAATACAACCAAAGCATTTTAATTCCTTATGGCAAACAATGTGCATTCATTAGATACTATCATACACAACACTTTTAAAACGAGGTAGCTAGCCTCATAAATTTCTTTTGGGTACTAAAATGATAAATTTAAGTCAAGATAAAAAACAACCAACGTTTGGAATAAATTACACAAAATCTCAATGTTTTTGTTAGTGTATAGCTTAGACTAGATTAGCCCATTGGGCTTAGCCCAGTATACTGTACTTGTAGTTTACACATATTACTTATAATGCACACATGCCTAGCCTATACAAAGCTTTCTATTGTACATTATTATTTACATACAATATACAGACTATTCATTCTTTCTCTCTCTCACTTTATATTGTTAACAGTTTTCGTCATACTTTTAGATTCACTTCAAGGTAGGTCAGCTCTTTTGTAAAACTTGTTTGGTCAATGAAAAGGTATCCAATTAATTCAAAATTTTAAGCCTTTCTATAATTTAAAATTTAAAATTTAAAATTCAGTCTAAAAATATTTTTCTATAATTTATTATAAATCACGTACTTGTTTCGCCCGAGGGCGTAAGGTTGAAGCACTACTAAGGTTAAGCTTCCAAGCTTCCAATAATGAAACCAAGTATGAAGCATTAATTGCTGGGCTTAGAGTAGCTAAGAAGCAGGATGCCGAAGAGGTAGAGATCTTCTCGAATTCGCGCTTAGTATTGGGTTAGATAAAGGGAAGTTTTGAAGCAAGAGACCCTCGGATGGCTGAATACTCGAAACTAGTTAGCACACTACTAGCTTGCTTTCAAAGAATGAGGGTGTCCCAAATCTCCAGTGGACAAAACAGTCATGCGGACTCATTGGCCACTTTGGCTTCATCCATGGACAAGTGCTTCCCTCGTATAATTTCAGTAGAGGTGCTGAACAATCCCTGCATAGAGCGTCAATAGTATGTAGCCATAGTGTCGACACCTGGTCCAAGATGGATCAATCCTATTATCTCCTTTATATCAAATGGTGTCCTTCCAAGTGAAGCAAAGGAGGCCGAAAAGATTTGAAGAATATCAATCCGGTTTTGGTTGTCTAAGGACAAAAGGTTGTACTGACGGTCGTTTAGGGGATCCTATTTGTTATGTCTTCACCCTGGAGTAATGGAGGGCCTCCTTGCCGAGTTGCATGAACGGGTTTGCGATAGTCACACGGGAGAAGGGTCATTAGCACACCGAGCCATGACGCAAGGATTTTGGTGGCCGAACATGCAAAGGGACGCCACCGAGTATGTGAAAAAGTGTGATTAGTGTCAAAAACATGCATCGAATATCCACCAACCGGGGGGAACCCTAAACTTGATCTCCAACCTATGGCCCTTCGCCCAGTGGGGAATAGACATTGTGGGGCCATTCCCTCAGGCCACCAGTAATAAGAGATTTGATATAATAGCTACGGATTACTTCACAACATTTGAGATGTAGATGTGAAGAAGTTTGTTTGGAAGAATATTATCACAAGGTTCGGGATCCCAGAGACATTGATTTTGGATAACAGGTTGCAGTTTGACAGCAAGGCCTTCTGTAAGTATTGCAGTGACCTCATAATCAAGAACAAATATTCATCTCCAACATACCCTCAGAATAACGAACAAGCAGAGGCGACGAACAAAGCAATCGTTGACGGGTTGAAGAAAATGCTTGAAGGGGCAAAGGGTAAATAGGCCGAAGAGCTGCCAAATGTGTTATGGGCTTACCGAACCACACCCAGGAGATCTATGGGTGAAACCCCTTTTTCCATGACTTTTAGGACCGAAACTATGATTCCTGTGGAAGTAGGCTTGTCTAGTACGAGGGTCCCAGATCTCCAGTGGACAAAACAGTCATGCGGACTTATTGGCCACTTTGGCTTCATCCATGGATGAGTGCTTCCCTCGTATAATTTCAATAGAGGTGCTAAACAATCCGTGCATAGAGCATCAACAGTGTGTAACCGTAGTGTTGACACCCGGTCATGGGAATTGTTTATAATGGTTCGGTTGATTATTGCAGTTCGGTTATCGAGATATTTCTCGTTCATAAACACTTGTGAAAATTTGTGAAACTAAACTTAAAATTACTCAAATCAAATTTAATTAGATATATAAAAAAAGGGTTGTTCTACAATCCGATGGCCAAAACATGGCTTAATCCATAACATGGTAAAGGAGAGATCAAATTCATAACAAAGGAGACCTGAAATGAAAAAAACAATAATAAATACAAGTATAATAAAATGTTTAGGGGGAAGGGTCTTGGGCTGCATCAGGAAGGACGGGGGAAGCACCTCCAGAGGATGGGGTGGTTGGTGCAAGGGTAATCTCCGAGGTGTCCGTACCTTCAGGGGCAATAGGAGAAGCCATGTTGTCCAGATCTACCACCACTATGTAGGAATCGATTTACTTGGCAAGCTCTCTCATCATGAATCCTCCCTTCCCTCATCTTCCTATTCTACCTCTATAGCAGGTCTTCCCCTAATATAGGCTTGGACGAGAGGGTCATTAGGCAACAACACTTCTGTAGGATCTTTGAAGGGAGAATTCTCGGGCAGATTCATGGCTTCCACTGCGGCCATCCAACCCTACATAAACCCTATTCACCGGGCTTCAAAAATGACGGGGTCGCTTGAGTTTTTAGTATTGTTAAAACCCATGTCATAGAACTACTGCTCGATTTGCTTCATTGTCCCTTTCAAATCAGCAAGTTCCTTGTCCCGAGTCGAAACCACGCTGATTGCCTTAACCAGCTTAGAATCTGTGTCCTCTAGCTTGCCTTCCAGCACCCCAACCTTCTACTTTGCATAGTCCCAAGCCCTCTCGGCAATTATGGCCCTTTGCTTCATGTGGGCCAACTCCTGAACCTTCTTCCGAAGGGTGGATTCAGCCACTTGCTTGAGGGCTTTCTCCCCATCTGCCTCCTCGATGGCCAGCTTTAGTCGACCTTCGAGGATGTGTGTCCTTTAAGTGGCCTAAAGCAAATGAAAAGAGAGAGAGGGATTAGGTACGAGCTGAGGAAGGATATATAAATAAAATATGGAAAAACAGGAAGGAAGGAAAGATCCTGATCATGAGTACTTACAGCAATAGTGTACCACTTCAAGTTGAGGGCGATATCCTCATCCCTACCATCCGACCAATACTTCATATCCTCAGGGAGAAGCAAAGCCTACCCCAGGCTATCTTCGACCTGGCTACCGAGCCTATTTCTCCAGGTCCGCACAGAGGAATTTGAAGGGAGAGGCCCCTTCCCTAGCCTAAAAGAGCTCTGCCAATCCAAGGACAGGAAAATAGAGGATAAAGCCACATTGGCACCGGTGATGGCCGGTCGTTCAGTGGCCCTCAATCCCAGAATAGTGTTCTAGGTTAGGGGAGGATTCATGATGGCCATGACTGGATGAGGGGTGCGGTCAGTAGGGAGAACGTCGGAATCTTGGGAGAGTTCGTCGGTAGTTCTCAGCCACTTGTTGCGGCCTCGGGAGACTAGAGGAGTAGTCTGTTGGGGGGTTGCCTGACCTTCAGCTGGCCAAGCGTACAGGAAGTAGCGCCCGATGTCCATGTTACACTGTTGGACCATAGTGGTGTTTGGAGCTATAGCAATGGGCTCTTCTACTGGGGTGTGCTTTGCTCTGCCCTGGAAAATCGTTTCCCCAGAATCATTGTTGATCAGTTCCAAAGAGTTTGCTCTTCTAAGGCAAGGCCCTCTTTCTCGAGTTTCACCTATGGTAAGGCCCCTTGGTAAGAATCCCGGGAGGCAGACGTCTATGTAAGATAACAGGGGGCTACCAACCGTCAAAGCGGGTCCCTAATCCTGGTAGCTTGTGTAGGACAAAATACAATCAAGGATCAGGTGTTAAGCTCTACGAAAATCTCCGAGCGCAGCACGAAGTTCAAATCCTGAACATGCACAACGTTGAGGTCCGGTTTAAAACGCTTAAAAATTATGTTGAAAACAGAAGGCCAAGTAAGTAGAGAACAAAAGTCAATAAAATAAAATATAAATAAATACAAAATATGATGAAACACATGCAAAAATAAAATTGGAGGGAGGGAGGTAAAACAAAAGTGGTCAACCCTACACTACTCATGCTCGGGGAAATAAAGGTACCAACCGATTTTCCGAGGTGATGTTGGACACATGAGTTCGTCGGTGAGCCAATTCTCGCTCACTTTTATGAAATCCCCCGTGGAGTTCCTATTGGAGTCAAGGAGGCATGAGATCAATCTCACTACGTGGTCTCGGATTTTTAGGTAGTAGCCATTTTTTAGACTGCCATAAATACCGTACAGGAAGTTGATGCCATAGTGATTGAGCCCTAAGCTGTACAGTTCGTTGAGGTGCCTCACATTATTCACTACTTTACAGAAGTTAGGGAGACACTGGTCGGGGCCAAGCCCATAAAAACTAAGGGTTCTAAGCAACAGAAGATCTACAAGGATTTTAACACCGCCCTCAATGATTGCCATAAGGGAAAAGAAAATTACCCTAGGACGCGTATCGTTTTCTATATTCTCTTTAGGACAGTACTCAATATCTACATCTTAAGGAATATTGAACCTAGTCTTAAAGACCGCCACAGCGGCATAAGAACTAAGTAGATGTGCAAAACCCATTTTTGGGGAGTTTAAAGATAAATTTTGAAGAGTAAGGGGGGGATTAGAGAACTTATAGTGTTGCCTTTTTGTTTAAAGGAATGATCTCAAGTGAAGGACTGTGGCATGGGAGGACGAAACAAATGAGGCTAAGAGAGAAAAATGAAATAAAGAAACTGATCAATGGAGGCTCGGCCTTATTTATAGGAGAAGTGGCTTTAAATGCCTTTGGAGGGAAATTTGATAACTTCTCCCTTTTAATATGTTGCATGCGTGCCTCAATGTACGAAACGTTAGATGATCTTTCTGTTCGATATGACAACTTCAGTCACGCGTGTAAAACGTACAAACTGTCATGTCCATCACATTTAATGACTGACGGTGGGTTTTCCCGAGGGGAAACAGTATCCTGAATACCCTTCACCAACATATAAAAGTTAACCTCGACTCGTCCTTTACTGATGTATAGAAGTTGACCCTGATCCCATCCCTACATCATGGGAATGGAATTGTAGAAGGCTATTGTACGGGCCCCACATTCAGGCCCAATCCATTAGTCCTCATGAGGTTAAAAGTCCAGGGCCCAAAGCCAAGTCGGGGCCCAGTGCCAAGTCGGGGCCTATATCAGATAGGAACGGTAATGCCTTGGGGGAAATCGCTCACCGAGCACCATTCAAAGACGGTTGCAAGTTTCAAGAAAGTTACATCAGTCATGAGTAGTAGGCCCCATCTAATCAGGAATATATCTCAAAGGGACCCACCAGTATGGAAAACCCCCCTTCTATCATGACGCTCCCACTAAGGGAAGTCTATAAATAAAGACTGACGGGTAAAGGGGAGGGGGTTGGCAATTTTTTGGGGAGAGATACACGAGAGAAAAGAGAGGAACAACCAAAAAAGGTAAACTTCAGCTCAACTAAGCTTAAGCCTTCTCGGGAAGCACATACACAGGGTAACGGAATATAGAGTGGGCCTAAAGCACCTTCTCTTTGGCCGTCGGGTTGGCTCTAAGAGATTTTTCCATTGTAGGAAATTCCATACCCATTAAAAACAAGTAAATTGGGAGCCTGACCCAAAAACTCATCAGGTACCTTGGGCCAGGCACCACAACTACCATCAAAGAAAGGTGGAGCACTAAGATGATAGTGGGAGAAGTCCATACAATGGGAGTTACAGATCATACTAAAGAACTAAATCCACAAAGTAGTGTACCAATGCTCTATTACAATTTCATTTTGATTGTTGGCCTTGTGGGGTGTTAATGATCACCCTATTGGGTGTTGACCTCATAGGGGGTTAGCACCCTGTATTCACCGTCACGTGCTAGCGTGACATCGGTGCTTGATAGCCCAGCCAGTTGATGTAACGCATTGTGAAGCCCTAGCTCAAACAAACATGAGGCTTTGTGCTTTTTAAAGACTAAAGTGCACCTCTTCTTATCACCAATAGGTTTTAGGAGAAGTGTTTAGCATCGCAGTCCTAAAAAAGATGAAAGAAAATGGCATTGAAAAAAAGTTACAAAATTACTACTACTTTTTCATCCTTCTACTTTTAATAATAATAAGAACATAGATAATAATTAATGCTCTATCTTTCTAATTTTCCATTCTCATTACCAAACAGAATGGAAGCTCTCACGGTGGATAACTACAAGAGATCCTTTGAAGCTCTTGTCCCACCCATTCAAGAATAAGGATGTAAAAACGAACAAACCTTTTTGGTAGCTAGCTATGTGTGAGTAGTTGTGTAAAGCATGCAATGTGGCAAATCCTAAGGTCAAGTCCCAGGTTTAGTTCAAGAAAGCAAGTTGTTATGATCAATTAGTTACTACCAAGTGTTTTATTTAGTTAACGTCATGTGCTTAATTCAATTAAGCATGTGATCCATTTAGAAGTGGTTAGTAATCGTTGAGGTTGAGTGCAAGCTGGCAATTAGTTAAGATTGTGGTTAGAACCACTCTTGAGCTTATAATCAATATGGTACTCGAGTAGACATGCTATATATTGATTGCTAAGCATTGTAATAAGGCATTGTATGAAATAACAAGTCTCTTACTTTCTCAACTTCCCAATTTTTTTTTTAATCTCGTACTTATTTCCCTCGAAGAATTCTGGTTCCCTCTAAGTAACCACTATTCAAGCAACTCAAACTTATAGGTTCTTCAGTTTCTCTCTAGTATTTCTTTGGAGTCTTTCATTATAGGTAGAGAATCATTTGAAGAAGTCTTTAGTTGGAGATGGTGATTCTCTCAAAGTATTTCTGGTTCCCATGCAATCATCAATCAATCATTTAAACTTCCATCCATCTGAAACCCTAGATTAATCCTAAACATCCCTTTAATCATCTTTAACCCTAAAAACAACCACCAACCACCAAACCCACCCTAACTCTAAAGTCTACCCGTAACCCTAAGGCCTTAGACACCAATTTCTAGCTTCTCAATCATCGAAGATCGTCAAGGAACCTTGACCCTTAAGCGTGTTCCTTCAATAAGAGAATAGACAACTTGGTTATACTATGCACTCTAGTGTTTCAAATTCTTGTAGGGAAGCTACCCAATTGGCATAACATTGATTCGAACTTGCTTCCCTGTTAATATACTTAAGTGTTTCATGATCCAAATTGAAAATGAATTCTTTTTGAATGAGATAGGGCTACTAATATAAAAGTGCTGGAATAATGGCGTAGAACTCAACATTTATATAGCATCTTCTCCTTCATTCATTGAGCTTTTCACTAAAGAAGGTGATAAGATGGCCTTCTTGGCTAAGCATACTGTCAATGCCAACATGAGAGGCATCACAAAAAACTTCAAATGTCTTTCCAAATTCAAGTAAATCATTCACATGGGCGTTGGGGAGCTTATCTTTCACAAGTTGGAAACTCTTCTCAACTTTTAGTGTCAACTTTAACTTGCCTTCTTCATGCAACCAGTTAATGATGCTACAATAGTACTGAAGTTCCTTATGAATCGACAATAGAATGAATTCAATTTATTGCTTTTTGGTCATGAACTTCTTGAATACCCTTGATCTTTTCATCATCCACTCTAATTCTTGTTAAATCCTAGACAAAACCTTGGAAATCTAGACAATTAGTCATGAAAGAATACTTATTTAGGTTTACATAAAGCTTTTCAACTCTCAACGTGGCTAGAACAACTTTTAAATGTGAAACATGCTCAACTTATTTATGGTTAAAAATAAGAATAACATCAAAGTACACAATAACAAATTTGCCAATATAGTCAAAGGGCTTGGATTGTTACCCTGATAAATGTACTTGGCGTATCGGAAAGAACAACTGGCTTGACAAGCCACTCATATAAGTCTTGAAAACAGTTTTCCATTCATTACCTTGGTATGAATTTGGAGATATTTGCTTCTAAGATTAATCTTGGAAAAGACTTTGAGCCCTAGCAAGCATGTCAAACATGCCATCAATTATTGAAATAGGACACTTATATTTGATAATAATTTGTTTAATGGTGCGGTTATCAACACGCATCTACCAAGTGCCATCCTCCAGCATGAGTAAAGTCAATATTGCACAAGGAGCCATGCTTTCTCTAATATTTTCAAAATCTCCATGACTTTCCTATTCAATTCTTCATGCTCCTTTAGACTCATAAGATAGCGAACTTTTTTTGGTACACTATACGGTACCATGTATACCACTCAATACTTTTATCTTATATTAGAATTGGACAAAGTAAGAAAATTACTACCCTCCTCTTCTGAAGATTTAGGAGCTCTTTTGTCCTTGTAAACAGGACAATTTCATACTTCCTTGTTTTAAAGGTGTACGTATTTCTATGGCTATCATGGACAAAATCCATAGGAATATTATCACACCAAGCTTCATCTCTATAATCCTTTCCCATTTCAAAAGAAACAAAATATCTTATAGTTACCTTTACCCCGTTACCTTTCTATAACCATACTATTCATTAAGGCTTTACATGGGGTTCGATCTTCAACTTAAGTTTGTCCACCATTTATTGTTTAAACACTTTTCCATGTGGGACTAGCACCTGCACTATCCAATGACTAAGTCAATCCTAGTGTAAGTCGTTGTTAGGAATTGCACGTGTTTAATGGATCATCTAGCAGTCACCGTTTTCAATTCAATCTCCTCATGTTGCATCTCCCTCATCATCATTAAATATAGGTTCAACGGCATCATCAACAAGCTCCTAGCCATTTTCTTCGTCCATAAGAGTCACATACACATCTACCTTTTTCTTTGGACTTAGTCATTGTTAGGAATAAATATTAAAATTGATAGGAATTGCATGTAGACTTGGTCATTGCATAGTGCATAAAAGAGAATTTTTTATAATAATAAAAAAAGAAAAAAAAAAAAAAAAAAAGAGGATAAAATAAGATTACATTTATTACCTAAAAAATCTATTGAAATTCAAAGTCACTAAAACTTTGATAATTGGTATTTAGGTTACCCACAAATTTAAAAGAGTCTAGATTAATAGCATTGGATATGCCTACACATCATACTTAATAGAAGACTTCATGTCACAGTATTCGTATTTTTGAATTTCATTTTAATTTTGTTAGTCTTCTATTTTATAAATTTCAAGAGTTTTAGGGTTTTAGAATTAAAGAAGTTTGACTTTTGGTTGACCTCATAAAATTTTTCCACATTAGCTTTTGATGCCTCACAATTTAATATATCATTATTCCAATGTATACTTTTCATAGATTTTTAAATTCTATTCTATATTGAAATATTTTATTAGAATCTTGCCACATTATACCATCTTTAAATTGTAGAATAGATAGTTCCATGTAAAAATATAATCATAATAAATTCATATTATTAATTATTCAATTTATATTTAGAGAAAAAATAAATGAGAAGAACATATATATATATATGTGTGTGTGTGTGTGTATTTTATCTCTCAAAAGAGGATAAAGGAAGATTTTCATTTACTACCTAAAAATATGTTGAACTCCAAAGTCACTAACTTTTTTATTTTGATAGGTAATAAGGAAATATTATTAAAAAGTAAAATATGAAAAGATAGACAGAGTTCATAATAATGAACAAAAAATAAATATAAACAAAGAAGAACAAAAAAACATTAAACTATTCTAAGAGACAGAAGAAAATCAATAAGAGCACAACAATCCGAGAGACTCCAACACCGTGACCAATCAAAGAGAGTCTGTTGGCACAAATCTAACAACTGAGCCAGAGATTTTTCAGTATTCTCAAAAGAACACCGATTATGTTCAGTCCAAATAGTCTACATCAAATTAGCAGGTGATCTATAGATTTCTCATTACAACAGCACATACAACAGCAATTCGCCAAAAGGTGGCCACGAAGCATAAGATTATTCAAAGTAAGAATATGACCATGAACTGTTGTTCACATAAAGAAAGCAACCCTTTTAGGAACCTTTGCTTTCCAAATGTCCTTCCAAGGGAAAATAGGAGTAACATCTTGAATCTTATGATAAAAAGATCGAGTGACAAACTTCCCACTTCCATTGAGGCTCGAACAAAGATTGTCACAACCACCTCCCCTAGGAATCCAAGATTGGATCAAGTGAAGAAAGAAGAAAGAAGCTGCTAACTCCCAACCATTGAATTTCCTATAAAATTTTAAGTTCCACACTCTATCATTTCCACCCACTAGAGGACTCAGAACATTAGAAATACAAACTTCCTTACTGGCTGTACACACAAATAACTAAGGATAAAGAGTTAAAAGAGAATTATCCTCAATCCACTGATCATACCAAAAAGGAATATGCAAACCATCACCCACCGCAAAAGACAAGCTTAGAAAAGTTCTCCCAACCTTCACTTATGCTTCACCATAAACCATACCCATGAGCCCTTCTACAAATTCTAGTACTCCACCCCCCTTTCCCCTCCCCATATTTCATGGTAATGACCCTCCGCCACAAATGGGTAGTTTCATGGTCATACCTCCAAAGCCATTTCCCTAATAAAGCCTAATTAAAAGACACCAATTTTCGAATTCCCAAACCACCCAACTCAAGTTGTAAGCAAACCTTTTCCCAAGCCACCAAGGGATATTTGAAACACTCTGAGGAATCCCACAAAAAAATTCTTTTGAATATGTTCTAATCTAATAGCCATGGCTTTAGGAACAATAAATAGAGAAAGATAATAAGTCAGTAGACTTGAAATGGTACCTTTTCAACAAAGTGAGCCTACTACCCTTTGACATATAAAGATGCTTCCAACCCGAAAGCTTCTTCTCCATCCTCTCCAAAATAGGGTTCCTGATAGAGGTTGTCTTATACGAAGTACCCAATGGCATTCCCAATTCATAGGCAAATTGCCCACCCTGCATTGAAGAATATTAGCCAAAGTTTGAATGTTACTCACCTCCCCAATAGGGACAATTTCACTTTTCCCCACATTCACCTTCAAATCAGTAAAGGCTTAAAAACAAATCAAAGCCAATCTAATAGAGAGCAACTACTCCTTAGAAGCATTACAAAAAAGAATGGTATCATCAGCACAGTCACTAACTTGGATAACTGTTACATAAGTTACCCACAAATTTATGAGTCTAGATTAATAACATTATTGTGGATTTTAATTAGCTTAATAGGTAAAGTTTTTTATTCGAATTCCCGCCTACATTGAAAACCAATTGATGTTTTAGCCTAATGATAATAAGTAATTATTAAGAAGTGAACGTTAAGAAGTGAACGTTAATTTTAATTTTCTTTAGGCTTTTAGTTTAGTTTATTTTTTTTAAGAGTCTTATAGGGCATGAATGATTAAATTAAATTTCTTGTAGGTTACCTTGTAATTAGGTTCAAACTTAAAAAGTTATTACTTAGGATTGAATAGGCTATAAAACTAAACAAAAAATCCAACAGCTTCTTACAAAATGATTGGCACGCCAAAAATCAATCACATGAGAAGATCTAGAGTCTTGCTATAATCCTTTGCGTCTTTGGCTAATTCACAAAAAAATTCATACTAACATCTTCCCACAGTGCCTTAAGAAGTGGAAATGGCCTATACAACCCAGTATTTTGGCAAATGCTCTTGGCAATGGACAAGTTTGAAAAATCTCTACATGTTGCATAACATCTCACTCTAATTTTTCCATTTGAAATTTTCTTTGAAAAGAGTAATTTTCTTATCCCATCAAATTTGACCAGAAAGTCCACTTTCATGAGGTTCA
Organism: Quercus glauca; assembly: GCA_023736055.1. Lineage (NCBI taxonomy): Eukaryota > Viridiplantae > Streptophyta > Magnoliopsida > Fagales > Fagaceae > Quercus > Quercus glauca. Next base: position 29,537,394 of record CM043325.1, read on the forward strand.
ATAATAATGGTGTTCCTCAAAGAATATTGTGGAACAAATAACTGATTTCACTTTGATGAGGACCCTTTGTTTTTTTGCTAAACTTTGATAAGGACCCTTTGAGCACTCTTCCCATACCTTGGTATAGTAGGCATCCTCTTTGTACATCTTCAAAATTTCTTCTAATGAAATTTTGAAGATGTATAAAAGTATTAGCCACTTGATTTTGAACACTTGTCTCATGCTTGAGGGTTATACAGAGAGATTACAAAAACTCACTCCACTTGATGTGTTGACTATTGTGATATTGTTGGGTACGTACTTCAAAGTTTCATGATCTGAAGGTTAAAATATATAATATATGATGAATTCTTAGGAAGAATATAGTGACTCCAATGACTCAAAGTAATAGAAATTTTTTTGGCAGATTGAGTAGTTCTTTCGAGATTCACTCAAATTTTCACTAAAGAAGGAGAGATAGGCTTGCCTTATTGGCTAAGTCCTATACCAATGCCCATATTAGAAGCACAACAATCAATCTTGAATACCTAATCAAAATTTGGTAAATAAGAGATTCAGTCATTTCTTTTTAATGAGTTCAAAACTCTTTTCTATTTCATTTGTCCGCTTAAAAGTACCTCCCTTCAAAAATTTGGTGATAGCGACAATGGTTTAATCCTTTACTTAATCCCAAATAAAATGATGTAAGACTATGAAAACTTCAATGTAATGGAGTGACTTTAGCTTAGTTAAGCTTGTGATTGTCTTAATCTTACTTGGATCCATTTTTATCCCTTTGCTAGAGACAACATAGTCCAAAAATACAAGGCCATTGATAGGGAAATGGCTCTTGTTCAAGTTGGCGACCAATTTTTTCTCTCTTAAAATTTCAATTACTTTTGAATATGCTCCAAGTATTGTACTATATGCTTCTTGTACACCAAAATATACACCAACAAGACTCCTAATAAAAGATACTAGCTTCTGAGCATGCACTCATATGCTCTTCTATTTTTTTTTTTTTTATTACTATATTTTTCAATCATAAAAAAAAAACTTAGGGGTGTAATAAGAAAATAAGGATGATAGGGCAACGTATTTTTCTATTTTAGTGATTGAAGGAATATGGATAGTTGTAGCAGTTCAAATATCTGAATAGAGAGTATTCCTATTTTGTAGGCAATGTTTTAGTGAGAGTCAGAAATATATTTTTACCAAATTATCCTTTAATTTTGTCTCTACTTAAACTTAGGAATGTAGGGGTATTTTTAAACTAATGAAATGTTCATCCCAAACAAAGAATGCCGCTTAAATAGTAGTATAGATAAACACATTATTCATAAGACACGTCTCTTTCTTTGTTTGGACTGCATCTTGGGAGAAGATTCTTACAAGGGACATTCTGCGGGGAGAGGCTTTGATTTTGTTGATTGGTGCATTATGTGTCGTTGTAACGGGGAGACGATGAATCATTTGCGTCTCCATTGTGAAAAAGCTTATCAGCTGTGAAGCTTGGTTTTTAGATCCTCTGGGATTTCTTGGGTTTTGCCAAGATCAGTTGCTGATACGCTTTTTGGTTGGTGGAATTAGTTTGGAAAGCACTCTTCTAGCATTTGGAATTTAGCTCCATTGTGCCTAATGTGGTGTATTTGGAGAGAGCGAAATTGGCGAACTTTTGAGGACATGGACAAATCCGATGACCAGTTGCTCGCTTTTTTTAGTGGTTCTCTTTTTGATTGGTTTAGGGCTTGGGGACTCACCTCTAGTGATTCTCTCTCTCTGTTTCTTAATTCTCTCCTTTGTATTTAGTTCTTTGTTGGTTTTTGTTTGTTTTGTTGTTTTTTCATGTTTATTTCCTTCTCTGTACTCATTGTTATGCCTTATGTTTTTTCATGAGGTAGTTTCTTGAATATACATTTTTCTTACTTATCAAAAAAAAAAAAAAAGCATTATTCATAAGATGCATAAAAGCACTAAGTACATTAGAAAGATCGAAAGGAATAACTATCCATTCATAATAACCATCTCTTATCTTAAAGGTGGTTTTATCTATTTAAGAAAAGATAGTGGCTCCATGAAGTTAGTTAAGGTCAACAAGACGGAGAATCAGGAAGCAGTACTTGATGGTAATCTTATTAACCACTCTACTATCAATACACATTTTCCATATTTCATCTTTATTTAACACAAGCTTTTAGCCAAAAACTCATGATTTCCTACACCAAGCTTTTAACCGAAAACTCTTTCCTTGCCATCAGGAAGCAGTACTTGATGGTAATCTTATTAACCACTCTACCATCAATACACATTTACCATATTTCATCTTTATTTAACACGAGCTTTTACCCAAAAACTCATGATTTCCTACACCAAGCTATTAGCCAAAAACTCTTTCCTTGCCATTTTAGAATCCAAATCTTCTGTCCCACTTTTTTTGCTTCACTCTATACTCCACTAATAAAAACTTGCCACGTGTTCACCTAATTAATTAAATACTATCATTATTGACTTATTATTACTACAGTTATTAATTAATAGTAGTATTTAATTAATTAGGTGAATACGTGGTAAGTTTTTATTGGTAGAGTATAGAGTGGAGCAGAAAAAGTGGGACAGAAGATTTGGACTTGACATTTTATACAAGTTAGGAAGAAAATTGATTTCATCAGGCCAGTAAGTTTTGTTGCACTACATATATTGTACATGGGGTTGAGTTATGGAAGTTAGTGAATATGCTTTGGTGGTAAAGAAGGAGACATTTTTTCTCAAGAATTTGTACCAGTTGATTGGTAAGACTGTTAAAGGCACATGGTGGAGCAAAAGGTAGAGACATGTCTTTGGTCAAAATGCCAGAGAAAAGATAATTATGGATGAAAGAGAGTAAGATATGTAGAGAATGTGGTTGACACGGTTTTAAAGCTAAGTGAGAATTTCAATCATTGCTTGATCTCAATTGATTGCATCATTTATTGAGAACGTGGTGGAGCACCCTTACAACTTTGTTGCAAATAGAGTAGCCAAATCAGTATTATTAAAGATCCGTTTGAATACAGCTTATTTCGCAGAAAACTAAAAACTGAAAACAATAAAAAAGTTACTGTTCATTGGCCGGGTACTGTTCACTTGCCTAATTGCACTGTTCATGTCCCATGAACAGTGCAACAGGCGCTAGTTAAAAAAAAAAAAAGCTGAAAACGCAAAATGCTAAACGCGTTTCAGCTATCCAAACCGCACCTAAGAGACCTTACTAGCTAGATGTGGAGCTTTGTTGAGTTCAGCTCCTAAGAGGAAAAGTTTGGAGGTGTTTTTTGTTGATTTTGAAATCCACATTGCTTAGAGAATAATAGATGCAAGAATCGTATCATGAGTGTTAGTCCCACATTGATAAGAAAATAGGTGGTCATTATAAATAGGGTGGTGGTTTAACTAGTTTGGTTTATGAGATAGTAAGAAGTTAGGAAGCACAGACATGGACACAAGTACGGGTACATATACGGTGACATGAGCAATTTTTGAAAAATTATAACATAAAACGACCGGTACAACACCGATATGACACGAGTACGACACAGATACAACACAAGTGCAGTACCCTAAATGAAATGTCCATACTTCCTAAGTTAGAAGACAAAGTTTTGTATAGCATGTTAGTGTATGAGCACTTATGGATATATCGGGTTTGGGTTGCTTTATGTCTATAAAATCTTGCAAGTGATTAAAATCCTTATCATTTGATAGTGGATTTTGATTTTCTTGTTTTACATGCTTTTCACAACATAACTTCAACTCCTATAATTCTAATGTAATGGGATGTCCTTGTAATGAGCACATATCGAGGACCATTTCACAAGGATTTACAGCACAATTGGAACTATTAATTAGCATTTTAGATCAATTTCTAGTTTCAATCTTATAGATTTAACTCCAATGTTGGATTTTTGGCTAAAAGTCACATTGCAAAGATTAAAGATAGCAAAAAATTAGATATAAAAAAGGCATGCTCTCATATGGCCGCACAGTTTAACAGTATGACCTTGCTAGATCCCCTAATAGGTTTCTATGCTAAAATCCCAAATGGCTAAGAAACACTAGGAAGCCTTTTGAAACACTCTACACCATTAAACAACTTCCCACTGTGTGAGTTAAAATGATATAATAGTTGTTGGAAATCAATATATATCTTACACAAATCATACTCAGGAAGAACAATCAAGACGTACTTCTATGTTATAAGAGCAAGCGCTCTCTTTGAATTTTAAATTAGAGCTATTGGAAAACTTATCTTGATGCAGTAAATCTCAAAATAAAATAGAATCTCTAGCACCTCTTGATCTTGAGAATTCCTTACTCTTCACTTCAATAACCACAAGAATCTCAAGAGATTGGGCTCTCTTCCTTGTCAAAAACCCTAGTCGTGTGCCTTGAGGAAGAAATAACTTTTCTTCTCTTCCTTGTAGTGCAGGCGTGTAGATCCCTTAGAGGGGGGCTAGAGAATAAGGACAAAATTTAGCTACAAAATTGATTTTAGCCTTAAGATATAACCTTACTCAATATCTTTTTATTGGAGATGAATTTTGACAAATCCACCATTGGATTACATCTTATTCTTATATCCACCATATTTGCAAAATTTTAAGAAAATTAAAAATCAATACCTATGTCATCCATAAATTGTTTAAATTGCAAGTTTTTGTAGTTTAAAATTATGCATAAAATATAAACTTATAGATTATATAGTAAATAATAACTAATTGATACAAAATTTGACAAGTGTATTAAGAGCATAAAGAACATGCAATTCAACAGTTAGATTTTCAAAATATGTAGTAATGTTTATTTTATTGAGTAAAGTTGTAACCTTAAACTACAACCAATTTTGTAGCTAAACTTTATCCAGAGAACAATTCTCTTTTCTCTTAAACATGTAGTGCAATAGCAGTCAAGGGCTTTCTAACTTAAAGTAATTTCTTTTATTCTTTTGGGCAAATTATAATTTACCTATATGTGGTTTAACTGAAATTTAAGTTGCCTACCTATGATTTGAAATTTGACACTTTACCCACGTAAGGTTAGCTCAGTTAAAATTCTATAACCCACCTCTGTTAAGAATATGGCTAAATATGTAGTTTTGTTCAACTTTTATATCTCTCTCTTCTCAAAACAAAAAACACATACAAAAACAAGACAAAACAAGATCAAAAAGGGAGGGTTTTGTAAAAATTAAGAACCATCATAGTTCTTTGCTACTCTTATGTAGCTGTTGCTACTTGCTAACTAATGGACCTGCTAGATGTCTTGTACTACCATCAAATGAGAAGAGCAGGTAGTGTACAGTGGTAATTGGCCAATTAAATTTCTTCAAAATTCTTACTCTTCAACTTCTTCAAAGCCCAAGCTAACTCAAGAATCCAGTCTCCAATCTTCTTTTTTAATAAGGCATCTTCTCAGCACCCCTTCGCAAATTCTTCCAAAGAAAGAAGACTTGAAAAATGTATGATCCCTTGATTTCAGCTTGCTTCTACAAAATGAACAAGCAAATCACCTTGATATCCCAGATTTGTTTTTTTTTTTTTTAATCAAAATTTGATTCAACAAATCGATATTTAGCGAGTTTAAACATCAGTCTTGATGATATGCATAAAAACATTTTACAAATAAGAAAAGAAAACAATGGAAGAATATTTTTGCAATGCTAGTTAATGGTCTAATTGCAGTAATATGTTTTCTTTAATGTTTTATTTTCCCATTATTATATTCACTGTTTTTGTACTTGACTTTAAAAAGTAGTTTGCATAAATGGTTTCTCTTCTGCTACATCCCCCCCCCCCCCCCCCCCCCCCCTCCCTCTCTTCTGGCAGGACAATTGTGCTATACTATTAGAAGCATTGAGTGAGGAATTTCTGCACAGAATGCTGTTGTCTTTGCATGGGAAATAGTTCTAAAATATTAATTTTTACAAAACCCTCCCTTTTTGATATTGTTTTGTCTTGTTTTTTAATGTGTTTTTTGTTTTAGGAAGAGAGAGACATAAAAGTGGAGCAAAATTACATATTTAGCCATATTTTTAATAGATGTGGGTTATAAAACTCTAACTGAGCTAAGCTCAGGTGGGTAAAGTATCAAATTTCAAATCAGACAACTTAAATTACGGTCAAACCATAAGTGGGTAAATCGTAATTTGCCCTATTCTTTTTGATAGGTTTAAGTAATCTCTGTTGTTTTTGGATTAACTATTGGGCCAACCCAATTAGGTTTTAGTCACGTGGTTTGAATTGGAACCAAAGGTAAAATAAAAATTCAAACTCCAACGGGCCTTCAGCCTCCTGTTAACTCTTGATAATCCCAAAGTTACCATTAACCATAATTTATTATACTAAAAATTCATGGTTGCACTCTAGGTTTTTATTAATTCAAAAATTTATCCCAAAAATCTATTATATTAGCATTTGACCCCTCTCTGAAATCATCCATAGTGAAAAAAATTAAATAGTTACTATTACTTTGTAAATCACTACATCTTAAATCCTTAAGTCCACAGTTTCATCTTTTTATTATTCTTACAGTTATGAAATTTAATTTCACAAAATATAAATTTTAACAACTCTTTACTAAAGTGGTCAAGCCCAATACTCTAAATAATCAATTCTCATTAAACCTATCTCAAGGGGAATGTTTTATGTCTCTAAGAAAGATAATGGATCCCATCTTAAGAAGGTGTGCTTCCATAACACTACATGCAATTGTCCAACGTACTAAGGTTTTGACCATACAAGATCTCACTCTGATGTACATCAAGCAAAGCACATTTCATGTTTGAGTTCACCATCTCCTCAAGATTGAGAATCAATACAAATAACAGTCATGAGATTTATTTGTTTAGATGTCAATTTTTAGATGTCAATTTTTGGATGTTGGCAGAACAATAAATTTTATAGTGGTCTAGTTTTGTGTATCCCACACATTTGAGATACATTGAGGGCTTGTTTTGGGACGACTCTTAAGTCAATAGTTTATGATTTTGCATTTAACTCAATTTCAACATTTTTTTGTAAAATTATGTATTTTGCTACCTAATCTTGTAATTAGTGTAAATTAGGGTTTCAAACGTTTCCTAATCATCCTAGGGTTTTACTTTGTCAATATTTATATGTTTTATAGCCTCCAAAGGCAAAGCAGTTTATTATCAATAAAAATTCAGACTTTTTCTGTTTCTTTCTCTGGTGGATTCCAAGAAATTATCACCTTGTAGATTCAAGAAAACCCCTCGTGGATTCAAGGTTTACTATAAAAAACTAATAGTTTAGTTTCTGTTCCATCAAAGAGAACATCGTGTATATTTTCTTCAGACTTCCGTAACATCAGCTTCCTCAGACCCTCTTGTTAGTTCTTTGCGGAGCAAGAGCACCTAAAGAAGATGTGACCATATGAAGTGAATGAAGCGAGCTTGGCCTAATTCTTGAAAAACAGCTTCAACTTGCTGTGTCATGAATGCTTTCGTATTCTTTGCTTTTAGGCTCGTGTGATTTTTTAGGCTAGACATGATCCAATAGCTATCAACTGATATGATGTTCCAAAAGTGCTAGAATTGTCTCATTTGTGCTAAAGATTGCATGAATTGATCTATACTTTGTAGACTTAATTTCTTGAATTGTTGAGTTTGCTATACATACATTGAGGAATGCTTTTGACACAATGGTATAAAAATAAATATACGTTGATACCTACTAGCATATTAGGTCCACCTTGGCCTGATATAATTTCTGGAACAATGACTTTCATTTCAGTCTAATTAAGTCACTAGGATCTTTACACGGAAATTTTAGTGCCATGAAATGGTTAAATATTTTTTGCTATTGCAAATTTGCCAGTTTTCTTTCACTCTACCATTCTTTCTTGGTTACCAAGTAATTTCATTTTCTTGATGAAATTCCTATATGTTAGGTATAGCCCTTTCCTCCTTGGTTGGATAGTGTGGTTGAATGTCTCTCTCCCCCAAGATTAAACGCCTCATAAGCCAACCATTCCAAGCCCTTCCTCAAAGATTGCAATTTTAGAGACTTTTAAAGGAAAAGTTTTAGGATATGGATGAAGCATATATTTATGAGGAGTACATAACCAAATGCTTTAAAATGAGGTTGCTGAAGCAGTGGACAAGTCACGATCTCAGAGAATATATGTATGTTTGCTTGAAATCTTAATGGTAATGTAGTTGTGTATGTTCGAAACATGACCTAAGTAGGACATCTAATGGGGAAACATATATGTCGGACTGTGAGCTATGCCATTCCACCTCAAAACCAATTGGTGTTGAGGAAGACACACTCAAATCTTTTATGGCATTCAACATCACACCACGCGGACTTATTTTTAGAGTGGTTGTAGGGAGTCAAATTGTGGTCCCCCTAACAATCCTTCCCTCACAATGACACTCCTGTAACTCAAACCCATGACCTTAGTTCTGATACCATTTGTCGGATTGTGAGTTGTGTCATTCTACCTCAAAACCAATTGGTAATGAGAAAGATACTCAAATCTTTTATGGCATTCGACATCACACCATGCGGGCCTATTTTTAAAGCGGTTGTAGGAAGTCAAATTGTGATCCCCCAACAATATATGGTCTAGTTTAGCCATTTGAGATACAGTACCTTAAATGAACTAAAATTACTAGTTAAAATGATACAATACCACAAACTGTCAAATGGGAGTGTGCCCCAAGTTTCACATCATCTTAAGTTGAGAACACTAAAGGTAACACAAAATTTTACCAATCTAACAAGCATCACGGGTAGGAAAATGGGCACTTCAAGAGGGGGAGGGGGTGGTGTGGAAACAAACACAAACCATTTTCGTTTATCTTTTGAGATAGTCTTTTTTTTTTTTTTTTTTTTTTTTTTGGAAAAAGCATAGAAATAAGGATGACTGAAATGTCAATCGCAAGGATTTGAAATAATTCCACCTTTATGTGTGACTAAATTAGATAATTTCCAGTCATGGAATTATCCTCAATTGAACCTTAAGGGGTTATTCTTATTCTGTCTGAATGTAGTCCTTGATTAAGGACAGTGTAATTAGCCTTGCTTAGATGGTACGGTTTCTTATGTTTAGGTTTTGTGTAAATAAAAGATAAAAACACTTTTGGATAATGAATTTAACAATCTTTACATAATAAGGATCATGACAATTGTACGATCTTCTCCATAATAATTGTGCTTTTTACAGTGCATTAGTGTCACTTATAAACTTTTCTTTAATTGTAATTGTTAAGCATGATTGCTTTACACCAAATAAAGCACTTTCAAAAGGAAGTTCAATGTAGTTAATGATAAAATTTTAGCAAAACTTGAATATCAAGAAGCACATACCTGGATGTCTACGGTTTCCTAGGATTTCATGATGAACTATCATGGAAAACTAATATCACGAGTTTTGTGAAGCCTGTCTTTGAACTTTGGACAATCTTTTCGATAACATTTAACACTGCAGTATCCAGAGAACAGCCCTAACACATGGAGAATTTGGTGCATCATTGTTGGGATCCAAAACAAAAAGGTCCTAGAAGATCATTGACACAAGCAAAAAGCCACATGAAACGGAATAAGTCTATATCAAGAAAATATCCTTTGAATCCACAAAGCGTTCCCTAAATCCACAAGAAGATTTCTTGGATTCCACTAGAAAGAAAAGGAGAAACATATTTGAGAGTCTATAGATCAAAATCCAAATTCTCAGAAGTTACAACCACAATGTATATAGTAAAGAAAATTCTAAGTGGCTAGGAGGTCCTTAAGAAACCCTAATTCATGTAAAGTACAATAAGGCTAGAAAATAAGAAAAATTGTAAAGAGAAGAAGATAAAATTGGGAAAATTACAAATATAAATCCTATGGACTCTAGGAAACATCCTAGAACAAATGATACATGAATGAAAATCATTTATCCCACTCTGAGTGTTTCATTTTATTTTCACCAACTACAGTATGTTATGTGTATGACATTTTTTTTTCTATTTTAAACTTTGGTTATTATATAAGGAAAGAAAAAAGGGATGTGTAGCTAGTTAGCTTCAATTGATAGACCATAAAGTGTAGCACTCCATGTGAGACAAAGAATTTGTATTCATAAGACTTTATTCTAACTTTTAAGTTAAAAAAATAAAATAAAATAAAAATGATGTAAATTAAGAGAAGAGAGAAAATCAACACATACAATTTAAATGTTTCGGCGAGGTACCTATGTCCATAAGAACGAATGGCTTATAATCTACTCAAGGAGAAAATAGGTTTACAACAGTGTTTATATATAATAACTCAACCAAATAAAAATTTCTTAAAATGTCCCTATACCGCTTTGCTCTTTTCTGCTACACTCCACTCTGCTGCGCCCATAAGGCCCCCAACTCAATGGCCTAGTATCAAATATGAGCCAACTCCATTAAAAATTTACCATAAATATCAAATTTCACCAAAAAGAAGTCTAAACAAATGAATTTGTAGGAAAAGCAACATGGGTCATGGCCAAAGTTGATAAGTTTAGATCCTTATGACGATTCCCTTCAGGTGACCAAATTTCACTTGATCCTATGACTGACTCTGATGTTTTTTACTAGTGTTTTTCGAACTTTTTACGAGTTGACTTATAATGGTCTTTCTTTTTAAAGAAAACCCTATATTGTATGAGAATCCAATTAAGTAGTTAATATAACATATAGGGACACCACCTGACCCAAAAGGCTTAAGCCTATGAATTTGGGTTTAGTTATGTTATATTAACCACTCCTTCTAATATGGGACTTCACTCACACATGTATTTCCAACAATCTCTCTCTCATGTGTAAGTCTCTACCTCTTTATTTCCTTTGACCAAGTTTCACTTGCTCCCCCCTTCCCTTATGGGGCTTTTTTCCATCACCCGAACGTCACCCATGGAAATCATGTGTCAAACCCGCACACTAATCCATGGGAACCAGCCCACACATTCACATCCATAGGAACCACATGTCTCACCGTGATCTAGCACCATTTGCTCTATTCCCACCATGGAAGGGACCCTAAACACCTCACTTCGTTCGCCGCACACCCCTTGAACTCTAATACCACTTTTTAGAGAGATAACACTCTAGGAAAACTCCAATTGAGCAGTTAATATAATATATAAGGACACCACTTGACCTAAAAGGTTTAAGCCTATGAGTTTGGGCTAACTATGTTATATTAACCACTCCCTCTTGAAATTCTTAGTAAATGTGGTATTTCACTTACATGTGTATTCCCAACAGTATTTACTTTGAGATTTAGCCTGCAAGAATGCTCTATGGGCCTGGTTTCCAACTCATCAAACAGTGTGTAATTTGTAATTTTTTTGGGATGCCAGTGCTGTATGTTTTGTATATTGTTTTCAGATGACATTGTTGTATGTTTTGTATATATTGTAACACTTTAATGCAATAACACCAAATCTAAAATTTTAAGTCATTATCTTTGATGTTTGCAAACTTAAATGTTTAAAAAATAAGTCCATCAATTGTGTTAATCAATGTAAATAGTTTGAGGTTTCATTTAGATGTTCACATTGCATAGTTTGCATATAGTTTGACCAAATTAGAAGTTTATATATAGTTTGTGTCAATCAATATAAATATCACTTGTGCTTCACATTTTGATTGAGTACACAGTTGGCCTGGACCCAACAGCAGATATGCCCCTATGAGATATTTAGTTCTTCAATCACCAGCTCAAACTTTTCTTTGCGTAGATTTGAGTCAGAAATAGACAAATAGTAGTTTAAATGTTCATCAGCACTATCATCTTATTCTAGTGAGAGAGAAAGAGAAAGAGAAGAACTGAATGCGCTATCTTTTTGTTGTTTGAAGCATGCAGCAGCTAATCGAAAAGCATAAGCTGCATCCAGATAACCTTGGTAAAATGGACCAACCGTGTCTTGAGCTGCAGGTAAGATGTTTTGAATTTTTTTAGTTGGTGAATAATGTCCATTTTGGAGTTCGATAGAACTGATCATGATAATGCCATCATGTTCTCAAGATATCTAAAAGAATTAACTAGTTTAAAGGTACAGATAATTCAAACCTTTTTTTTTATTAAATACAGTGATCCTAGAAAAATTAAAGTGCCTTCTTTTAATTTTTCTGCGACCCCTTCCATAACATAGGCTGTTGGCCCACATTTACTCTATCTCATATTAATCTAATGCTGTTTAGACTTACTACTACAAACGCATGATGCAACAATATCAATACTCTCTTTTAAAGATTTTATATTATCAATAAATTGGAGATTTAAAATTCTCCAAATCATTGATCTACATATAACAAAGTTATTTCTAGTGTTTTGTCATATTAACGTTAATGCAGGTAATTCTATCATTGTCATAAGGAATCATGACTCTGGATTATTTCTAAATCCATTTTCTCATGAAATTTTTGTGAAAACTGTGAAGCTTACATTTTATTGAAAATCATACCACTATAAAAAATAAAAAAAAATAAATTATATAAAAAGGCTGGGTATGATTTTTGGAACAACTTAGAAGACTACTTGTAGCAGTCCCAGAATGGCAGAATGATGACACTAGCATTTAGGGCAGCCCTACAAATTTCTTATTGAAGGCAGGAAATGCTTACATATTTTAGAACCATTTTTATATTAAAAGTTCTTGTTAACACATCACATCACAAAAATATTCATGAACGGCAATTCTTTATGTTAGCTTGAGCACAATACCTACACCATATTGCGCAAGGAAATTGATGAGCAGACACATGAACTGAGGTATCATAATTAACATTGCTATCAACTTGTTATTGTAAATGCCACACTAAATTAATGTTGAGAAATGTTTACACCTAACAGGAAGATTAAGGGAGAAGAGCTCCATGGAATGGATATAGAAGAATTACATAAACTAGAGAAAGATCTTGAAGTAGGCCTGAGCCGTGTTATAGAAACAAAGGCACGTCTCTCTTTTTTATCTCTGTTTACCGGCATTATAATGGAGTGTTGAAATTTATGTACTTTCTCTTAATATAAGAAACCTTTTTTGGTCTTTCAGGGTGAAAAATTTCTGGAAGAGATCACTGCCCTTCAGCAAAAGGTCATCTTCCAAACCTTAAATTTTTGCATGACATTTCATACAATTACGATAATTTTTGCAAGACATTTCCAAACCATAATCAATGATATCATGATAAATTAACAAAATATTAATTGAAAGAAGAAATAATAAGAACTTGACGGAGAGAGAGAGAGAACCCAAGGAATTCAGGTGGTTTGGTCTTAGTGGTCTACATTAACAGCAGAAAATCATAAATAACTACTGAGAAATATTTTATTGTTGGCTTTATTCAGTGACAAAAGTTGTTTGTAACTTAATTTTAATGTTTGATGTATTTTTCTTGGGCTTTATTGTATTTTGGATAGATGTACTTAAGCCTCTTCCTCAACATCAAAAGACTGCATCAACCATAGATCTCATGACCTAAGTGGCCTATGGGCTCCATGTGGTAGGTGGTCTTGATGAGAGTGCAAGCGTGTAACTCACGACCTCCACACAACCTTAGGGGGCAACATGGTCGCGAGTTGCATGATCTATGTACTCGGCATCCTGGACTGCACCTGTCCAATGCATTTCTGCTAGCACACACCACATAGTTGTGAGGCGTGGCAAGAGGCTTCAGATAAGGGTTATACAAACCCTCAAAACCATAAAAGAGAAATCTAAGAAAAGCCAATCCTAGCATATGAAAAGAGAGATCTTTTTTGCTTTGAGAAAACCAATCACACTTCTCTTTTCCATCTCCTTCATTGTATTGATTGAGATATTGTAAACACTTTCCTCGCCCAAAAACACAGACCTTGTGAGTGAGAGAATGGCTATAGAAACTTGAGAAGCCACATTCAAATCCAATCTTCATTGTTGGTGTTTCCATTGGTGCTTCAATGGAGGGTCTCCGATCAGCTAGGAAGAGAAAGGACTTAGAGCAACCGGTTATTAGCTGGAGCTTAGAGGGCTCAAGTACAGGTAGGCTTTTGGGCTTGGAGGGTTCATAGTGTCCTAATGTACGGCAACTATCTTGCCTAATGAAGATTTCTGACAGATAGTCGTGGGAAAGGTTTTTACGCCCAGGGCTCGGGTTTTCCTCTTCCTAAACACTTCTTTGTGTTTAGTGTGGTTTGCTTGCTTTCCTCTTTATTTCCTTTGCTTTACTATATTGCCATGCTTTGTGTAGTGTAGTTTAGTTTGTATTGAAATTGGTTAAGCCATTTACAGTTGGACTATATTGTTTTGTTTATTAGTGTTAAAATTAACTTAGCCGTAAAAGCATGTTTTCAGGGTTCTAAATACTTGCTAGGGTTAATAAGTATATTTCAACTACATATGTACTCTCTCTTTTTTTTTTTTTTTTTGATAATTCGATAAACGACATATTTAGTATTGAGTTAAGTTTATTAGTGTACTTATTGAAGGAAATATGTAGTAGACAAAATCTATGTTACGCTAGGATTAGAGTAACATAGTTAGGACTATGTGTACAATTAGTACTACGATAATATAATAAGCATACCCTAAATCCATATCTTTAGAAAATGTGAGTAAATATTGTAAATTATAAGTTAATTGTAGAAAAAATTATTTATTATACAAAATGAATAATGCTAATGCAAGTTGGTGCAAATTCATAAAAATTGTGGTGACGAGTCTTGGAATTGTAAAACTTTGTCAGCCTTTTGCCAAGGTCTTTGTATGTGCACTGGTTAGCTCAATGTGTAGAGAAAGGAATGCAAGTTGGAGCAAATTCATGTAAATTCAGAACTGAATGTTATATTGTTTATTCTATCACAAGACCTAAACTGATTTTGTCTCCCACAAAAAAGGGTATCAATATACCATACTAAATTATATATTCTATTGCAGGAAGCCCAACTCATGGAAGAAAACCAACGATTAAAACAGGTAATAGGTCTCATTTTTTTTCTTTCTTCTGTTTTTTTCTCTTCATATATCTCTGTTAATAAAATAAAAATGTATCTTCCACAGATGGAGAATCTTTTTAGTGTTCAAACACACATACTTGAACAAGGTCAGTCATCTGAGTCAATCACCAATATTTGTAGTTTATCTGATCCTCCTCAAGACAATGACAGCTCAGAGACTTCTCTCAAGCTAGGGTAAGTTCGTAAAATTCCATTAATTTAAATTGTTTTTTCTTTTTCTTTTTTTCTTTTTTTTATTTTTGGGTTTTCTGGATGAAGTATGAAATATGATTAAGGATTCAATGATTCAATCCAAGGATATTTAATTCAAATATCAATATTTAGAAGCCTATTTTCTAAAGCATATAGTTGTAGTTTCAATTGAGGAACTTGACTAAACAGATAAATCTGTCCTGAGGCTTAATTATTTCCCTGGATTTAGCATTACAATATGTCCTCTATTCTTCAATCTAAAGTTAATTTTGCTTTTCTGGTACTGAAAGGTAAGTTTGGTGGTGAAATTAAGGGTTGCAACCACAGGCGATGCCACTTTCAACTCATTATTGAGTAATTTGTCTGTTAGTGAAGCAATTATGGACTGCATGCCAGGAAATGCAAGCTTCTACTATAGAGAAACTATTTGCCTTAGTGCATCTTTCTATGTCTTGCAGGCTACCTTTCCCTAACCGAATTTGAAGTGTAGAGAAGATCAAGAAGCATATATGGATACCCTTTTCTCAAGTTCAAGAAAAAGGTCATGTCTAATTGTAAATACAAATCCTAGCTCATAATTGTAATTAAGTTTCTGTAAGACCAGTTTCTCCACAAAAAAAAAAAAAAAGTTTCTGTAAGACCAATTTGTTTCCACCAGTTGATTCAAAGAGAGTCTGCATAGACATATGGTGGGTTCTGGATGCTAAATAATGCGTATGGGTCAATTTGTTCCAATCGAAAATAAAGTTGAAGGAGTTGGAAAGGTTGTGTGTAGGGTTGAGACTGATCTTGGCAAGACACACCATTAATAATTTGCATAGGATGAACTGGATGAAGCAAACCTCTTGCATTTCTAGGAAACATATTGTTTGTTTGTTTAGACCCCTTAAAATAGATTGTTTAACCTAATATATTAGCCAAGTGATTACTTAGGTTAATTATGAGATATAGGTTAAACAGAGAAAGATCGTATAATGCAAACAGCGGAGAGTAAAAAACACACTGATATGATCAGCCAGGAAAACCAATGAAATGAACCATTTCAAGATAAAAACTTGGGGAGAATTTGACCTAGCTATCCTCAAGGTAAAACAAATCCGCTAAAAGAGAATTGAAATTTTTACAAAAGATTTAACCCTAAATCTATTGCTACTTCCAATAGTAACTTATTGACACGACTACGTACAAGCTCCGAATCCATAAACTCTTTTTCTCTTAGATTTGCAGAACACAGACTCCCCCGTTTGTGACTTTGAGATCCCACTCAAAGGTTTCAGATCACACTTGTTGATCTTGTAGCAACTAGATTCCACCAACACTTTATTGTAGATCTTGTTCTGGTAGACACTTGTAGAGTTAAAAGGTACAGAACCTCTTAGATCTCACAGGAGTAACTCACAAGTCTTCCAAGAGTCTTCAAAACGTAGTTAGGGTTTTCCTTTTATACTTAGGAGTGTTGGACTGAAACCCTAAATGTTTTCATGGGCTTAGGCCTAATTTAAAATTCTGCAAAAATTATTTTTCTGCGATTTTCGATCGGTCGAGCTGAGCCTGATTTTCAATTGATCGAGCTTCATTGAAAAACATTTCTTTTTCCTACAGCTTGAATATTCTTAAGACTTGACTTGAAACGCTTTGAACAATGTCTAATAACTATTCTAGACATGTTTTTGTTCTCAATTTGCCAACATATACAAATTGAGACTCTAAACATTTAATCATAAATCTTTAGAACCTAACACATATAGAAAGGAAGACAAAGTCAGATGGTTGAAGATCTACAAAAGTATTAGTAATTCCAGTAATTTCTTCCAAACATCGACAGCATGGTAATCCTTGAAACACCAAATATATATAGACTTTGACAACTGTTCTTGTGTATGTAGGGTTTGCTCCATTTAATTAGTTGCTTAAGATGCATAATCAATACATGGATTTTAGGAATAATGCAACACTGTCAGTGGGCAAAATAGGTTTTTGCTACCATAATCATATGTTTATATATATTTTGTTGGGGGGGGGGGGGGGGGGGGGGGAAGCTCCAGTCCTTGATGACAATTCAGGTCCTGAAATTGAGTCCCAATTCTGCAATAGGTTTGTTTATCTTTGTGTGATTGCCTTTGAAGTATTATATGTCCGCCTTCACATTTCTTTATCAAGAATATTGCTTTTGAGTACACTTGTTTTAAGTTCTAAATATGTTAAATGTATGACTTCAAGTTAATCTTGCTCCTTGCAGTAAGGCTTTTTTGTGCTCTATGATTTTGGAATGCAAATTCTTGCACCAAATTGAAAAAAGAAATATCATAATTCATAATATAATTTGCTCCCACTGATCTTTTTTATTTTTTTTTTTCTTCTCTTTATTGAATATTTCTAGGTGACATTGATCTATTTCATAGTCTTCCTTGACCCATAAAATGCAAGCAACATCTTATCAATCACCGCCAAAGACAACTCAAGATTAGCACTTCACAAGTTTCTGCCATATTTCGCTATTGCTTCTCTTTGCTAGCAATTGTTAAACCCACATCATATGTATGTAATTTGGTATTTACCAATTACCATCAAGCAAAAACTCACCAAAATTTTCGTTTAACATGTCATAGCTAGTCAAGAGACTCAGAAATCAAATATTTGTATTTTTTGTGCTAACAAGACTGTCCAAAACTCTTTAAGTAATTAACTATTCGTCATGTGTTATAAATCATCAACGGCATTTTTAGCCCCTTTTTCTCACTTCCAAGCGTGAACCATGAAGGGTTTTCAGTTTTCACTAGTAGTTACTTTTGAACGAGAAAAGGCTAATTAACACTTCTTGAAAATAATTGTATTACATAAGGATTAGGGCACAATTGCAACATCTCTAATTCTTCAAATTCTGCATGCATGTGATTCTATAAAGTTCTATTATTTGACACAAACAGGAAAACATAATATGGATCAGGTTTAGGTTTAGCAATATCAAAGCTAGAGCAGCTATAAGAGTCGCATGAGTTTATTAATTCTTTGAGTTTCTAGAGAAGTGATATTTTGCTTAGTGTTTTAATGCTAATAGGTTTACCACTGGAAATCACACAAAACATATTTATTTTTGTCATAAAAAGGAATCATAAACATATTAAACATGCTGAGATTAATTACATTTTAACACTTCTATTTTCCCCCTCAAAAAAAAAAAAAAAAAAAAAAAAAAAAAAAAAAAAAAACCACTTCTATTTTGGTCTGGTTTGATTTGTTAATCATATGGTACATGATGTCACATCTTTCAATATATTTTTTTGACAAAATTTAGCTACAAAATTGATTGTAGTCTAAGGCTACAACTTTACTCAATATCTTTTTATTGGAAGTAAATTTTGACAAATTCATCATTGGGTTACATCTTCTTCTTATATCCTCTATGCTTGTAAAATTTCTAGAAAATTAAAGATCAATAGCTGTGTTATCAATAAATTGTTTAAATTGCAAGTTTTTATAATTTAAAATTATGCATAAAATATAAACTTATAAATCACATAGTAAATAATATCCTATTAACACAAAATTTGACATGTGTATTAAAAGTGTAAAGAGCAAGTAATTCAATGGTTAAAATTTCAAAATATGTAATAATATTTATTTTATTAAGTATAGTTGTAACCTTAAACTACAACTAATTTTATAATTAAACTTTATCCTTTTTTTTTAATCCAAATTGTTAAAATTGATATATGTAAACCATGTACTTTATTACAGTTTGCATTAATTAAACTCATGAACCAGAAACAAATAAAACTACTTCAAACACCTAGCTTCTTAGCTCGATTGGGTACCCCTATTTACTATTACAAAAGATCTAAACATCAAATTAATTAGTAGAATGTGACCTTTTATAAAACAATTTGAACTTGATCTAAAACACACTTGAATAAAATAAAATTTTCCGAATATTCAATATTGCACTTAAAGCTGAATTAATCAAAGTAGGTATTAACATTAAAAGATCTTTATAAAAAAATTATAAAAAAAAAAAAAAATTACCAAGACTCTAAAATCAATTGATATAGAAATTATACTCAATGAACAGGTGACAAGAGAGCTTGGGCCAATTTATCCCAAATTAAATTTAGGCCATACTTCCACTCCAGGCATATGGATCAATATATGTGGAGCATTTAGCTTGAGCTAAGACTAGACCATTTTTGTTCCATCTTCTCATTCAAATTTCCTTATTCGGTATAGGAAAAAAAATAATAATTGGACCATTTTTGTGGTTCGTTTTTATATTTAAGATATGGGCCCAGAAATCTAGTCCCTTGATCTCTTCTTGACAAAGTTTAGATGTTGACCGTTCTTTATAAAATTAAAAAGAAAAAAAAGTAGAAGTGGCCCCCATTTGGATTGCACTGATCCTCGCGTTTCTGCGTCTTGCGTTTTGGTTTTTTTTTTTTTTTTTTTTTTCCAGCCGCTAATGTTGACTTGGGAGGCAAAAAACACTGTGCATGAACAGTGCGTGTACTGTTCATGCACTGTTCATGTACTGTTCATGTAATAAAAAATATTTAAAATGGGTCCCACGGTACTATTCACATATTAAAAAATTATTTTGTTACAGTGTTTTCAGTTTTCAGTTTCAGCAACAATAAGCTCAATCCAAACGGACCCGTGGTAGTTTTGAATCTTTTGATGTTGACCTCCCCACTTGTCCCCAACCTTTTATAACTGGAACTTTTTTTTTTTTTTTTAATATTAAGTATTTTAACATGTACACACAGAAAGAAGAGTAGTTTATTACTGGAACTAAATATATATTTTTATTAATCTGATTTAAATATTATATATTATAATGCAAAGCAGTCAATTGCCTCCGGAGCTTCCTAACTTTCTTTGTTATAATAGGTACTGAAACATTTAAGAAGAGCCCAGTAGGTAAAAGTAAAAATTGGTTGAAATAGTACAGTGAGATTTATAAATAGTATCAAAAAGTACAGTGGAACTTATATATATATAGGGAGGAGCTTGTGTCCAGTGAAAATTTTCACTGGATACTACAGAATTTGGACACGTGTCCAAGATCCAACGTGTCCAATAAAAATTTTTACTGGACACAAGCTAGACCCATATATATATATATATATATGAATAAAACGCGTAATATCAATAATAGGCCTAGACTAAAACAAATAGTAATTTGTTACCTAGACTTTGTTGTGAAATTATTGTAAAACTATGTATCTATAATATTATTTAAAAAATTATTTACTTGTCGCACGTCATTTTCGCTGCTCTCGTTGTCCTGACAAGTATTGAATGGTTCCCACCTATAATAATCATACTTTTTGTTGAATAAGAAACCATATAAAAAAATAAAAATAAAAAATAAAAACTACTACTATCATGTCTTTGTACTGTATAAGACACTAAACACGGATTCGTAGACTCCCCTAAATTTTTCTTCCATCTTCTTACTTCTTTACAACTTCTTTATAGTTCTGTATAGTTTCATAGTTTTTCTATAAACCCAAAGTTTAACTACTAAAAAAAAGTTTTTCTTAAACCAAAAAAAAAATAATTTAAGAAAGGTTGAAATTTAACTATGAATTTGATTACTTTATATATATATGTATGTATATATATATATATGAAATATATATTTATAAATTGATTGAGATTATGGAGAAGCCTTACCATAATTTGAGTTTAAGTTGAATTCTAAGTATAAAAAAATAAATTAAATTGTACATGTATTTTAGTTTATGTATGAAAATTATATTACTGTATAATTATTTATTTAGTTTAATATTTTTCACATTCATTTTACTTTCAGTTTTACCTTTTGATCTTGCCCCCCTATGTCGAATTCCTGACTCCACCGTTTGCTTGGGGTCATAACAATTCAATGTACCAACCCATTGAATTATTTCCTTGGAAATGTTTTACTAAACAATTTGGTTGCATTGTTTCTGTTTGCATTTTTGTGATTGTAATCGATATTAGTAGGGTTGTGCGGCTATGTGATTAGAAATTTTGTAATGAATGTGTTTGACAAAATGTAATGGGTGGAATGTTGACATGCCTTACACTATTTGCTTGTGCGGCCCATTAAATCCATGAAGAAGAATGGGCTGCGAAGACAAATTCATTTTGTTCCTTCGGTGGGTTGGACTGCCTTTTTTTTCAAAAATGGCCCAATGCAAGGCTGTATACCTACTTGCAGGTTCTAAAATATTTTACCATGAATAGAGCTATAAAACGTTACTAATCTCGATTACATGTCCAAAAATCAATAAGAAATATATATATATATATATATATATATAATATTCATGAAGTCAAAAAGTAACAAAATAAATTCGCAAAGAATAATAGATAGTTTAGATATTGAATAAAGAAATAGTTTGTAAGATAGTAGCTCAAATTAACTTCTTCTTTTTTATACAAGAAAGGAATTTTACTCTAATCTAATTTAAGTGTATATGTGTATGAAACTCCCTCGTTAACCTTTACTACTTCTTCGGTAAATTGTGGTAGCATTGATGGGACATTCCAAAATGGAGCTTCACACACCGTACCACGTGACCATTTAAGCTAGCCAATGCTACCAACCATAGCTCTTTCTCTTTCATTTTTATCAAATTAAAGCTTTTGAACCTAATATATCTTCATTTGATGTTATCTACTTACTTCCCTCTAATTTAACTTGATTTATCCAAATTGAATAGATTTATAAGATTATGGTTCGGAATGAATTTGATGAAAATGTTTAGGTTTTTTTTTTTTTTTTTTTTTTTTTTTTTTTTTTTTTGTGGATAGAATTGAAAATGTTAGTTGAAATGTGTAATTGGGAGATTTGATTGATAGTTTTCTCTTAACCTTTCTTGTAAAAAGAGATCAAACAATATTATTGAAATACAAAACTTAGGGGATTTGGAATTGATAACTCCAATTAGACCATAATTTTCCTTGTGAAAAAAGAGGTTTGAAATCAGGGTTCTTGGTTTTTTTATTTATTAAGATTTTTAGGGTTCTTTAAATTAATGCTTCAATTGTATATAATTGGGACCATTAATTAAAATATGGCATCCTTGTTCTGAATCTTCTGATTATGGCTAGATTAGTTCTCAAAAAAAAAATATAATAATAATAATAAAAATAATAATAAAGATCATGGCTAGATTATGGGTATATATGATTTAAGTTATTTATTCTTGTCCGAGAACCAATCTGTTTGTTCACCAAGGTGGCAGTGGCAATACTGGATGAATGCAAATTAAACCCTTAAAATTTGGAGTAATTTGGATTTTATACTATGAATTTTCAGAATTTAGTTTTACTCCCTAAAGTTTGGGGGTATTTAAATTTTACATCTTGAGATTTCACAATTTGAATTTTATCTCCTAAATTTTATTATTTTAGGAGAATTTGAATTTTACTCCCTAAAATTTGAGGATATTTATGTTTGTATTTTACACCAAACTTAAGGGGTAAAATTTAAATTCTAACACGTTAGGATGTAAAAAAAGGTGGATTTATTGTCGAACCTACACAACCAGTATTGTTCGTTTTTGTGGGCAGTGTGGGGGTAGTGTACGCCCCATGATATGTAGCGTGAGCGTAGCATTGGTCAATGTGCGTTAATATCGTTACATCCCGCTAAAGACTAGTTCCAAATCTCTCTCACATACACACAACATTAACAAACGATCTCTGTCTCTCCCTCCCTATCTTCATCAAACCATTCTTGCATAGTTACACTTCCTTAATTATTGTGTTGTGTTTTTTTTTTTTTTTTTTTTTTTTAACATTTGAATCTATCGAACTGTTTGTGTAATAATAATAATAATAATAATTAGCCATGGATGAAGAGTATGACGTGATTGTTCTTGGGACTGGTCTCAAGGAGTGCATTCTCAGTGGCCTTCTCTCTGTTGATGGACTCAAAGTAAGATGCTTCTCTCTCTCTCTCTCTCTCTCTCTCTCTCTCTCTCTCCCTACAACTGTTTTGAATGATGGCTCTTTTGCTTTTATTTTTATTTTTTATATATGAAAGTGGTGTCTTAACGTTCCTCGTATTATTCTATTCCTTGCCGATAAGATACCTCAAAAACCCTATTGACTTATGATGTGGCGGATGGAATTTGTGGTCTCTTATAGCTCTGTGTCTTTAAAAACTATTTCTAGTGACAAATTAAAAGAAAAACTACTAAACATGGTGTTTTCAATAGTTTTTTTTTTTTTTCCTTGTTAGAATAATTAATGCTCAGATAATTAAATTTGTCATTTTCTAGCAAGTCATGATTATATAGCATATGGTCAAGCTTGTCTCTATATTCCCTCTCATTTAAAAAGTTAAAAATCCCAAATTTTTTAATGTTTAAAATTCATCATTTTCTATCTTCTTAAACTTTTTGGAACTAAGTTGTAGTTTATCTTCCTAAATTGAAAACAAGGAAAAAAAAAAAAAAAGCAATTTGGAAAAACATCATTTGGATGCTCTTTGAATAAACTGTCTTTGCACTATTCTCTTTTTTTGTGAATTTAAAACTAGTTTTATAAACATCCTATTTGTGATAATCTATGATGTAGTTTGTCCAAACATCCAGGCTTTTATGTACTGTGATTCTACAAATTTCACATAGTAATGTATATATACAAATACTAAGGAACCAGCTGGAAATTGTAATTTCCAAAAATGGCTTTGTTTCTCAATCTTTGAGCTTGGATTCCTATATTCCCATATTAGCTTGCTATGCTATGCCTTTTCCCAATCTCTTAGATGCTATGTAGCATCTGGAAGATTATATCATTGCCAAAATTTGTAAAAAGGATCGAGGGCATTATAGTTGCTTGTGTAAAAGAGATGAATGTGGAGCAGCTACATCTTAGATTTGTTCGAAATAGGTCTTTGAGTATCAATCTGACAGGCATTATTGAGGCTGGCTTACTACTATGTTTAAAAAAATCCTTCAAAGCTAAATTAGTTAAGTATGGTCTTTTTACACATATATCTTGGGAAGTAGAGCATACTCAAAGGGGTTAGGGGCACGGTGACAAGTTATATTATAGTCACATGGTGTGAAGCTGTGAGCTTTCCATTTCTCTAGCACAAGAAATCAATAGCATTGTATTGCATGTTCATGCTTTCTGGTTGATTTTATTAATTAACTTGCAAAACTCCTTTCCTATTGTCTACCTCAAAGTGATCTCTGATTTTACCAAGTTTCATGAAGTTAGATTTATCTGTATTCTTAGATTGAGTGATTTCTATATCCCACTTCCACTAAGGATACACCTGCACTTATAGTATCCTTGGATTTGCTGCTGAGTTTTGCTTTCTTGACAAATTACTGTTAGTAAGGCATTGCATTAATTATCATGGAAATAACACCTCAGCATTGAGTATCCTCGGATTTTCTAATGGTTCACTGTGTATTCCTTTGGAATAGGTATTGCATATGGACAGAAATGACCATTATGGAGGAGCCTCGTCTTCTCTTAACCTTATGCAGGTTATTCTTGATATGCGTATTCATTCTCCATCTGCATTTTTCCTTCAGAGAAATACTTCTATGCTCATGTCATCTGATTTATTTTATTTATTTATTTTTTTTCGTTTTTTCTTGTCAAAACTTTATTTTTCTGCTTTATAGCTTTGGAAGCGTTTCAAAGGAAATGACCAGCCTAAAGAACAATTGGGGTCAAGCAGAGAGTACAATGTTGATATGATACCTAAGGTATTTGGAGTTTTATGCAACATTCTATTATCAGTGCGATATGCTGATGCTTTAATGCTCTCAAATTACACATTTCACCCAATGTTCCTCAAACATCGTTAAGGTAGTGCTACATCAGGAAGCTTTATCTGTTCAATGTGTTTGCAACAGAATATCTTTTTGTGTTAAATCTGTGTGATGTGCAAAACAAACAGATATTACTTTTACAGTGAAACTTCTGCCATTAAGATTGTACAATAAATCAATTTCCCATGGCAATGCCTTATTTATTTTGAGGCAACCAAGTTAGGATGGCATTGCTTTATGTCCTATTCCTTGCACCAAAATGGTACTAATGTGCAGTGTTTGCCTTGTTACTTTGCATTTCTGCCTTGGCAAATATTTCCCTTTGAATGTGCCATCTTTTATACTCTTATGTATTATGATGAAAACCTTTTCCCATTTTCTTTTGTAGTTCATGATGGCCAATGGTAAGTTGGTCCGTGTTCTCATCCACACTGATGTTACCAAATATCTACACTTCAAGGCCGTAGATGGTAGTTTTGTATACAATAAAGGAAAGGTATGAAGCATGTTGACAATTTAGTTCTCTCTCTCTCTCTCTCTCTGGAATTTGGTTATTCATCTTGAACCCTTGTCCTTCATTCCCACGTTTCAGTACAACATATTACTATTCTAAATGAAAGCTTATAAGAAAATATATTTCCTGTAATTCTGTTTAGATTTACAAAGTTCCAGCAACTGATGTTGAAGCATTGAAATCACCTCTGATGGGACTGTTTGAGAAGCGTCGTGCTCGAAAGTTCTTCATTTATGTCCAAGACTATGAAGACAATGATCCAAAATCTCATGAGGGGCTGGATTTAAACAAAGTTACAGCAAGGGAGCTTATCGCGTATTATCTCATTTCCCTATTCGTTTAGATTACATTTTATAAGAATGCAAATGACTAGAGCTCATATGGAGGAACTCGCACTAGCTAAATGTTGAGAGTTCAGATTTAGCTCCTCTTTTAGTTGTGACGTCTCTGGTTATTTTCAGTAATCGAACAAGTACCACCCCTGTACCCTAAAAAAAATCCCCCAATTAACATCTAAACTGTATACCATGTCTTGGGCGGCATCAATTTAGTGCATCTTGTATTCCCTAAATATATATATATATATATATAACTTACAAGGTGACTTTTCGTTCCATATATCCACATCAATGCTCCAACCCACTGTCTGATATGCAATGTGTACAGATATTATATGATAACAGCTTGTGGAAAGTCCTATAGTTATGTACTCTTACCTATCCCTAGTTGTGATTTGTGAATTTTCAGGCGTACAATGTCTGAGGTGCCTTCTTATGCTCAAAGCTTACCCTTTTTCTTTTTGAAGTTCTGATTCAGATGATCTGAATATGAACTCATAAGAATAAGAATCAGAAGACATACTTAGAATAATAATGATGGAAACTATAATTGTATTGGTAAGAAGAAAGGTATAAGTTAGTACAAAATAGTAATATAAACAAAAATTTGCAGGGAATAATAGCTTATCTGCACCATTGATTCTAATTAAAATTTCTAATGCTATAGAATTTGTATCTACTACTTTATGTATACTAATACAAGGTAGAAATGATTTTGCAACTGGTGCTTTCTTTTGGTGTTTGCATTCTGAGATGTCATCTCTGATCATGGCAATTTTGTATCTTTTATTTCTTTATGTAAAATTAGCCATGGCTCTGAAGTATTGCCTGCATGTGACGAATGAAGATGGAAAGAAGTCTTTGTTAGTCCAATATTACTCTGCATTTGATTTCTTTGCTTATTCAGTAATGTCTACTAAAGTCATCATAATTTGATATATGATACTCTGTTTCCATGCAGAAAATACGGGTTAGAAGATGATACAATTGACTTTGTTGGTCATGCCTTGGCACTTCATATTGATGATAGTTACTTGGATCAGCCAGCTATGGGTTTTGTGAAAAAGATGAAGGTGCAATTATTTTTCCTGGACCATATGTATCATAACATTTATTATTATTGGTTTTTACTGCATTCATAGACGATTATTTTATATCTCAACGCAATATCAAATGATAGCATAATTCACCCAACCTCTACCTCACCAATCCTGGCAGGCCCCAATCTTGAAAAAGGTATATAAAAAATTGGCATCTGATCATAAAGTTGTGCTTGGTAGTCATATGTGTGTAAGCGCACTGGGGTGTTTTGTGGTGTAAATTATTTTCATAGTTATCTCAAACTTCATGACACAATCATGTACATAATACATAGAACATTAACAAATCTACTATAGTACATTTAATGATAATATTAAATAACTATTTCTGTTCATTTACAACCTATATAAATTTACAGACAATTTACTTAAAGCAGTTCTTAAATTTCAAAGGGGTTAGTGCTAAAAAATACAGGAGCCATATGAATATGGCACGTTCAGGAGACACTTAAAGCTTCTCATGAAATTGAAACTGAGATGTGGAGATATAAAAATTATGTATTATCACGGTTCAATTTGAGAATGTCACCAATGTCATGAAAGTTTTTGAAACTATGCAAAACCAGTCATTCTTTTCTTTTCTTGATTTCCTTGATTCTTGTATTTTTTGTACTTGATTGTTGACCCCTTGTACACTCCCTGTGTACTAGGGTGTTCCATTTTTGATATCAATAAAACTTATTACTTATAAAAAATAGAAATAAAAGTTTTTGAAATTCAATACCATGTTTAAGGGCTTAGAATGCAGTTTTTTAACACAAAAAACAATAATTTGGTGTTATTTCAATTGTCAAATGTCATCTTCATTTGCCATTATTTATATATGAAACTTAATGAATACATCCTCTTCCATTTACTAATATATTAATACTGAATCCTTAATCCTTACAGGACATGAAAAAGTTTTTCATTGCTAGTAGGATGAATATTTTTTTAGTATATTGACTTCATGCCAATGTCATACAAAATTCTAAAGTAGTGAAGGAGCTTCATATCCATGATATAAGCCAATGCTTTACAGTTGAACCTGCCCTTAAGTAACCAGAAGGAAGCTTGGCTAAAAAGGGTGGGGGGGAAGAAAGTAGGCCAGTTTTTACCTTACAATCAAGTCCCTTGCAGAGGCCACTATATATAGAAGATTTACTTCTGATTACAGCATATTTCAAGGGGGTTCTTGAGCTTTGACACCAACTGAAACAATTGTACAATAATCACTTGTCTATGCTACTACTGGTATAAAAATTGCTAGTACAGTTCTGAATAAGGATAATATACCTTTAGTTAATGTGTACTTGCATGACAATGATTACTTTTAAGTTCCAACAATATTGACATTTTTCATTTTCTTTCTGTAAAGCTCTATGCAGAGTCTTTGGCACGTTTTCAAGGCGGATCTCCTTATATCTATCCATTGTATGGACTGGGAGAATTGCCTCAGGTTTGTTTTTCATTGGTAACATTGTGGTAATGTTCAGAGATAATATAACTTGCTATTAAGATTTTTGTTCATTATTGGCAGGCTTTTGCACGCTTAAGTGCAGTTTATGGTGGAACTTACATGCTTAACAAGCCAGAATGTAAGGTAAAATATGTCAAACCATTGCTGTCCAAAATATTTTTCCTGTGTTTTTGTATGGTTTGCAAGCCTTTGGACTCGACCTATCTTTTATTGATGCAAACTCAACAAGAATGCCTTAAGGCTCATCCTTTGAGAAAAAAGGTATGGCCCCAAGGCACATCTACCTTAGGTATCGACCATAACCAATAACCCAAAGTTGGATAGTACACATATGTTTTACCTTTTTTTAAGGATCAATCCACTCCTTTTTTTCTTTAAATGTACTTGGATTTTTTTTTCTCAAGGCTTTCTTTACAGCTAGTAATTCTTTGTGGCTGGTTTTTCTGGACTTAACAGTGATAGTGCACTCAGTTCTTCCCTATATATCTCCCTGCCTGCTTTGATTGTTGTAGTGTTAGTGGCAGTACTCTGACCTATCCTGGGTGCATGTTTCACATGTCTTACTTAAAAATAAAAATAAAAATAAAATAAAATAAAAGATAGCATAGAATTTATAAAGTTCTAGGTAACAACTTTTTAAAGCATTTTCTATGAATCTGATCCCAAGCTGTCCTCCATGTTACACAAGACTCTACCATCCATGATGGCCAATTTATGAGGCTTGGCACTTGCATGGAGTCGTTCCCCATTCAATAATTTTCACTTTTACTTCTATTCCTTATAAATCTTAAGAGTTGAATCTAAAGAAATTTAATTCTGTAGATGTCCTTAAAGTGCTTTCACTTTTACTGGTTAACACAACAGAGAGAATTCATTTTATATCACTTTTGCTAATAAGGCTACCTCTAAATTCCTCTTGTCAAATTTTAATTAATGTTTTATTTTACTGTATGATAGGTAGAATATGACACTAATGGGAAAGCCATTGGAGTGACTTCTGAGGGAGAAACTGCTAAATGCAAGAAAGTTGTTTGTGATCCATCGTACTTACCTGATAAGGTAACTTGTAAACCAGCTTAAAATTATGTAATCTTCTCCTGAAAAACTGGTTTAGATACAGAAATGTAACCTGTATTTCAAGCCTGAATTACCCTTTCTTTTTTTATCACCTTATTTGGGCTTCATTTGCCAATCCTTTTAAAATGAAACAGGTCCGAAAGGTGGGAAAAGTTGCTCGTGCTATATGTATAATGAGCCATCCTATTCCAGACACCAATGACTCTCACTCAGTCCAGGTTATCCTACCACAGAAACAGCTCGGCCGCAAATCAGATATGTACGTGTGCTGAACTCTTTTCCTGTTTCCATTTATTCTTTTGGCAATAAAGTACAAATGTTTAACAGTCAGTGCACATTTGCAAAATGTAATAAAGTGTAGTTGATTCTAATATCTTAAATAATGAGTTGTATATTGGAGTCAAGATATCAGGCATGGGTTTCAAGAAATATTTGTCATAAGCATCTATTTCACATTGGCAATTCTTGTCGAAGTTGTTCTTTCTTTCTAAGAGGCCATTAAAAGTTCCTGCACCATTATTTTTTCACTTTTCCTCAAGAATCAACATATTGGAACATGCCTTGGGAATTTTGAAGGGTTTTATAAAATGCAAAGCCCAATCTTTTTTTTTTCTTTCTAAAGAATTTTATTAATGAAAGGAAAGCTCAAATAGTAGAGCTTCCTTATGAGTTACAAGATACCACTCCCCAGCATAGTGCGCCATTAAAGCAAAGCCCAATCTGACAGCCGATAATAAAGGCTTATGTTCTTCAGCATGCCATGATGGGATACTTTAATGCTTTATTCTTACAATAAATAAGCCAAACATTTTTTTGGTCAAGAAAATCTAAATTAATCCATGCAGTATCATACCAAACACACCCTTAGTTAATACACTTACTATTGCCTTAATGCTAGATGAAAAGTTAAATAGATAACAAATTTTATCCCAAGTCCCATCTAAATGTGTTGCTTAACTTTTATCATGGCTGCAGGTACCTCTTCTGTTGCTCATATGCTCACAATGTGGCTCCAAAAGGAAAATACATTGCTTTTGTTATAACAGAAGCAGAAACTGACAAACCAGAGGTGGAATTGAAGCCTGGTATTGACCTACTTGGACCTGTCGAAGACATTTTCTATGACACTTATGACAGATTTGTTCCCACAAACAACCACGAAGTTGATAGTTGCTATATATCTACTGTAAGTACACATACATTGCATCTCTTATACTTTGCTTTTCCAGAAAGGATTAAGATTTTCCATTCTTTGCAACCTGCTAACAACACAAGTCATAAGAAACCTAAAACTATATGGCTGGTTACTGGTATTTCTTCTTAACAGATAAGTTGTAAACTTAGTAGTTATTTTGCCTATTTATAAAGTAAGAAGGGAAAAAATCATCTGATTTTCAAAACAAAAATCCTGTAGTTGGTAGCCAGCAAAAAAGAGTATAGTATTTAAAGTATAAATTACGAAGGTTTATTGTCTTTAGTTAGCAATTGGTCCAAAATTTGTGACTTGTGTCTTAACCAAGAAAAGGAACTGCAGACCCCCAATCATGGGATTTTGGTGACATCTTGATGATTGGCATGTTTTGTTTGATATGAGTAATTAATATATATTTAGAAATATATTTACTTTCACCTCCAGTATTTTGAGGAAAACATCTACACCTTGTAAAATTGCTTCTCATGTAAGGATGTGCGAGAACCTAGATTGTTTTTGCCTAAAACTTGGTTAAGGATTTGCAAAAATATTGGTACTTTGTATGAAACAAAGTCAAGGATTAACTGCTTTCTTTCAATAACAAATCAGAGTTCTGGCTCCTTTTCTTTCTTTTCTTATATTGAGAAGTGATTGGGTGTTGCTTTTTTGGCAGAGCTATGATGCAACAACTCACTTTGAGTCCACTGTAGAAGACGTGATTCAATTGTACAGTAAGATTACTGGAAAGGTAACCTTTTTATATCCACTGTAAATGATTTAGGTATATAAAAGAAATACCTGTTTTTTTAAAAGAGATACAAAGGACCAACTGTCTCAGATAAAATGATTGCATGTGCATGGGTAGATTTATTCCTTCATGAATAACCATTTTTGAGATGTTATTGCATAAAAGGAGGAACATTTTTACAATTGTTTTTGTTGTGCTGAACTGCAGCACAAGCATGTGTTGTGAACATCAAAAATAGACTTCTAGCGTGTTGTAAATATCTGCCATTAACTTTGCACCATTGTGAAGCAAAGGGAATTGTAAATGCTTCAATCCCATGGCACTTGTTGCTGGCTTCTGTATATTAAAGGTTCATCTGCATCAATTAGAGACATGATTAAAAAATGGGCTCCTTTACATGGAACTAAAGCTTTTCACTATAATTGTATAAAATAGCTGTCAGGAATTCAGAATAAAGTCTATGGTAAGGTAGTTCATATTCCTCAGACAATTTTGAGTCCAACACTTTAAAGAATGATTTGTTGAATACAAAAAAAAAAATTCTTCTGGATATGTTATTTTTAAAAATTCTTTTGTTGGACATACTATTGATGGGTGAGCAAGACAATGTGTGGCCATGAATTTGGTTTATTCAGCTCAGAACAATAACCAAATCTGGCAACTGTCTCAATATTCTCGACCATCATTTTATATATTTGTGTAGGACCAAACTCTCGTCTTAATTACAATGTTACTATAGGGAAAAACAGATGAGTGAAGCATAATCTAGAGCTGCAAGTTTGACTCTGTGTATTTAGCATCTCACTTATTGTATGTTTCAGGATCTTGATCTTTCTGTGGACTTGAGTGCTGCAAGTGCTTCTACTGAGGAATGAAATTCTTCCGGCTCATCATATTATATGCAAAGCTCTCTAATTGTTAATTCAAATTATCATTCTTATATTGAAGAGAAAAACATATATTTTGTTTGATGGATTTTTGTGCTCCCAAAAGAGTGGTTGCTATTTAACAAACTTGTTTCTGAACTCAGATCACAATTTCAAAGATTATACTTTTGTCTTCATCTGGATTTCATAGGCCAGTACATAGCATGATCTTTAACCTATAAAATGTATCACGCTTATGCAAGCAAGGTGTAGTTAGGTTTCAAAGCTGCAGACTGGTTGCTTTTACTTCATTGTTAAAGAGAGAGAGGTGGAGAGAGAAACAAAAGCTACTTGCAAGAAAATTTTCCTTCATTACAAACATTTTACTTCAAAGTAATACGTGTCCTAGTCATACAACAACCTTTTAGGACCAGAAAAAGACTATCTTTGTGGGGAAAAAAATTAACAATGGGTTATACAAACATCATGATGCATGTATCCAAGGTCTGAATTTTCTATTATTCTACACATGCACCCTTCACTTATTAGAATCTACCGACTAATACCGATCGAATTGAAGTTGAACCCAAAGTGACCAAAAAGAATTCAGAATGAAAAAGGAAGGACTAATTGAATTGAGTTATTGACCCAAAGTAAATGTCATTACTTAATATAACCATTACACAATGGCATTGGTTCACCTTATTAACTTTTCTATATTTAGATCACATTTGGATCAAAATTGTGATACCTTGAAATGGATTGGATTAGATAAATGTGTTGTGTAGGCATGTGCCAAGTCAATCTGGATTACTCCGTTTTTCAGTTTATACCCTTGAGAATTA
Source organism: Quercus glauca (assembly GCA_023736055.1). NCBI lineage: Eukaryota > Viridiplantae > Streptophyta > Magnoliopsida > Fagales > Fagaceae > Quercus > Quercus glauca. The sequence goes on from CM043325.1 coordinate 29,570,497, forward strand.
TTTTGAATGGACTTAGTTTACTTCTTATTCTTTGACTCTTTGTAAACAGGATATAAATTGTCTATATGTTATCCGTAAGGACTCAAATTGTATTGGACCCTTTATAATAAAATTTGTAGAGGGTGGGTAGAAGGGCTAGGCACCAACAAAGTAAGCAATGGGTGATATGAAATTCATAGGAATAATAGCAAAAGAATTTGACTAAGTGTTTTTGAAGATAATCACCATGACCTTCGTTAAATGTTTATGAGGATCTATATAACGATTTTGGTTAAAAGTTTGTGAAGATTTTTGTGATGATTTTGGTTAAGTACTTGTGAGGCATGCTCGTCCTCGGCTCAGTCCGAGGATCTCTTTTCTTTAGAACTGATAAACACCAGGGTCTTTCTAGGATGCTCTCCCCGACCCCTCTCATTATTGGGGATTCTATCTGTTATATATTCTAGTTTTGTCAATCCTCTGCCATCCACTTGTCGGTTATCCGAACTCGGTGTCTGAGGGTTTGTCCCATCATCTGCATTTGCAGATTTTCTATTAGTTCCCAGCCGCCTTTGCAAGCATTCTATTAGTTGAAGTGACCAAGGCATCTGGGTTTGCTGGTTACTTCACCATTAAAACGGCAAGAGTGTTGGTGGCGTACATTTAATGGGTGAGGGATATTTTCCCTCTATCAACGTCGGTTGGCCGAGGAGGTAGGCATCCTAGGCCTCTATTTTCTCCTCGGTGCGGGCCTTGGGCCGGATATGGAGTGGGCCGGGGTTATTAAGTATTTGGGGCCCCACATTAGCCCCTCAAAATTCTGCTGCCCGACTTCTCGGGCGGGGAGGAGGATTTTGACTTTCTCGGCGTATTTTCGCGCCCTGTTGAGCCTTACCTCCCTGTCAGTGTCACTGTCATCTCAACTGCTCTTGTAACTTTCTTTTGGCGCAAAGGGCCTATCCGAGGAGTTTTTCCTTACTTTGGTAAGTTTTCTTTTCTCCTTAATCTATAATTTACCGCCTGAGTTCCTTGCTAGTTCTTCCAGGAGAGGTAGGTTTAAGTTAGCTATGCTTTTAGTGCTTGTCTTTCCTTGATTTTCGTCCTTAGTAGGATTCATCGCTTAGCACCCAAGGGATCGGCTTTGCGGTAGGTTTAGGGTTAGCATAAAAGCCTATTTCTACCCAGTGCTTATATCGCCGTATGGTGATTAGTTTCCCCATAGATTTGAGTCTGAAGACCATGCAAAACCTTGGTTTTTCCTAACACTTAATGTTTCACGCGGAAGTGGTTTCTCTGTTGGCCCGAGTCCTTGGATCATGCAATGCTATGTTCTGTCTAACACTTAGTTTTCTCATTTTATTTTAAGTTGTTAGTTTCCCTAGAGGCTTGAGTCCGAGGATCATGCAATGTCTTGGTTCTGTCTAACACTTAGTTTTCTCATTTTATTTTAAGTTGTTAGTTTCCCCAGAGGCTTGAGTCCGAGGACTATGCAATGCCTTGGTTCTGTCTAACACTTAGTTTTCTCATTTTATTTTAAGTGGTTAGTTTCCCCAGAGGCTTGAGTCCGAGGACCATGCAATGCCTTGATTCTGTCCAGTACCTAGTTTTCTCATCTGAAGTAGCTGGTTTCCCCAAAGGCTTTAGTCCGAGGACCATACAATGCCTTGGTTCTGTCCAGTACCTAGTTTTCTCATCTGAAGTAGCTGGTTTCCCCAGAGGCTTGAGTCCGAGGACCATGCAATGCCTTGGTTCTGTCCAGTACCTAGTTTTCTCATCTGAAGTATCTAGTTTCCCTAGAGGCTTGAGTCCGAGGACCATGCAATGCCTTGGTTCTGTCCAGTACCTAGTTTTCTCATTTATTTACTATCTTATCTATTTATCCATAGCCATTTAATTCTACATTGCTATAATCTATAATAAACATTAAATAAATACAATTTTCAAGCAAAATAATAACAAACGCATGCTGGGGTTGGAAAAGACCCTGCTCTGTTCTGCCTCTTCGTTTGACGTGACTCTTCTGATTACGAGGCGTCTCTTGGGTTCGAGTAACCCGTTTTGACGCTTCGGTGCCTCCTCGTTAATGAGGCGCCTTCTCATTAATGTCAGTTGTGGATTTACGAGGATCTAACGGTGGATAAGCCCCTTGGAATTTGGGTGGAATTATTGCCTCCGGAAATCTGTCCCTAGGATTTAATACGGATTGGTTCTCACCAACTTTCCGCCTTCTATATAAGGCGTTTCTAGGGCGACCTTTTCCTTCACACTCGACAAACATTCATCTTAAACTCCCCCAAAGATACTGCCTAGGGGTTCTGTAAAAAATAGCATTTTGAGCCCCTTCAAATGAATTGGCCCTTGGGGAGGGCATTCCCGAGGATGCTTAGCCCCTCTCAGGAGCCGAGGATGACGCCCCAACCTTGGACGTCATGTTGGGGTTGGTGTAGGAGAAGGCCGGAGATTCTCCTTCTTTTCAACCTAACCAGTGGTGGAACCCTCCTTGCTGTCTGGAGGAGGATCCAGAAAGAACGTAACCTCCTTCCCTTGAATTTGGGTCTATGACCCTCCAAGCTGGCAACGATGGGGCTGGGAGGGAAACCAGGCGGAACCAGGAGGTGGAACCGCCCGGTGCTGCAGCCTCTTCCTCCCCCAACGCTGCCTTCCGTCCTTCATTTCCTCTTCTCTTGCTTCACAACCAGCCTTGTTTTCTATCTTTTGTTCCTCTGCCAGCTTTGTTAAGCGTCTGTCTTTGTAGTTAGTTTTAGAACAAGCCCCACGGGCATCACTTGTAAGAGATGTAACTTTTTCTTCATATATTAATAAAAAAGTAGACTTGTTTTGTCTCTTTTATTTTTCGCATATTCTTGTTTCTTGTGATTGTTGACTTCTGAATGAATGTTGTTGCTGTAAACTGTATTATTTTGGTGTTTTTTTTTTTTTTTAAAGTGTTGCTCTTGATTTTTTCACACCGACCGCCACACTTGCTAGTGCACAAGTCCTCTCCACAGACGGCGCCAATTGTAAGGACTCAAATTGTATTGGACCCTTTACAATAAAATTTGTAGAGGGTGGATAGAAGGGCTAGGCACCAACAAAGCAAGCAATGGGTGATATGAAATTTATAAGAATAATAGCAAAACAATTTGACTAAGTGTTTTTGAGGATAATCACCATGACATTGGTTAAATGTTTATGAGGATCTATATAACGATTTTGGTTAAATGTTTGTGAAGATCTTTGTGATGATTTTGGTTAAATGTTTGTGAAGATCTTTGTGATGATTTTGGTTAAGTACTTGTGAGGCATGCTCGTCCTCGGCTCAGTCCGAGGATCTCTTTTCTTTAGAACTGATAAACACCAGGGTCTTTCTAGGATGCTCTCCCCGACCCCCCTCATTATTGGGGGTTCTATCTGTTATATATTCTAGTTTTGTCAATCATCTACCGTCCACTTGTCGGTTATCCGAACTCGATGTCTGAGGGTTTGTCCCATCATCTGCATTTACAGGCTTTCTGTTAGTTCCCAGCCGCCTTTGCAGGCCTTCTGTTAGTTCCCAGCCGCCTTTGCAGGCCTTCTATTAGTTGAAGTGACCAAGGCATCTGGGTTTGCTGGTCACTTCACCATTAAAGTGGTCAGAGTATTGGTGGCGTACATTTAATGGCTAAGGGATATTTTCCCTCTATCAACGTCGGTTGGCCGAGAAGGTAGGCATCCTCGGCCTCTATATTCTCCTCGGCGCGGGTCTTGGGCCGGATATGGAGTGGGCTGGGGTTATTAAGTATTTGGGGCCCCACATTATCCATATATATCCTATTCTTTTAAATTTATATCAAATCTATCTAATCAAATATATTAAAGAAAACCCCCACAAAAAATTTATCTAAATAACCTAAAATGGCTTATATTCTTCCATGTTGAAAGTAACAACTTATTAAGAAGCCTATCATCATACTTCTCCAACTGCCAATCTACAAGCCTAAAGCTTTCAAGGACAACCCAGTTAACCAACAGGCACATACACTCATCTTTGAGCTTCTTAAGATGCCTTAAACTCAAAAAGTCATTACAAAAGAAATAGAAGATAGCAACATGAATTAATCACCCCCAATCACAGCACCAGTTTATTGCATCATCATCAACCTCCAAGTTCAAATTTGTGTACTTGGTGAAAATAATTAACGTGATCAAAAATAGAAAAGAGTACAATTCTTCTATGTCTTAAGATGTGACATTGTGTTTTTCTATAGATTCTTTAGCAAGAAGTATGATTCCAAGTATGAGTCCTCAAAATCCATAACTCTACAAAAAAGACTAGTGGCCAGTCCAGCTCACAATCTAGTAATAATATCTTAAGAATCAAGTCAAAATAATTGCTCCACTGGGTGCTCGTTGTTGTTATTTGAGACAATTCAAAGATTTTTCCCCTTGTTGGAACTTTGAAGTTTTACAGCCCAAGAGTAATTTAAATAGAAATATTGCCATGATCCAAACTTAAGCTTGACTATTTGTATTTATCAAAGGTTTGATAATTGCACAATCGCATCCAAAATTCCAATACCAGCTAATGGACACAAACTGCATATAAACTCAATTATAGACACCTGCAATAAGAATACCTACAGAACATAAGCTGAAGAAGACAGAGCAGCAGCAGCAATCACTACAGCCTCATCAATGCTTCAGATGTTGATCTGCAACAACGCGTTTAAACTCGATACTATATGATTAAAAGCTACATTATGTTAGCACTACTTCAGAGCATATATATAGAAGATGGTTCTAGTAACAAGGCTTTCATTCAACAAGGTCGATATATATAACTCACAAATTTGCATACTCTATGCATGTAGATTATGCTATTCTATTTTGTAACACCAACAATAACAAAGGCACTATCCGCCAAAAAATGCATAACAAAGAGAAATACAAAAATACCCCATTATGAAAGTAATGATAATAAACTCCAAGGGTTAGCTTAGTGATTCCTAAGGCCTCATATATCTATAAGATCCTAGGGTTCAAAACCTCTTGTTAGCATCTTGAAGCCACCCCTATAAGATTTTTCCTGTAATAACCTAGTGCCTATGGAATGGGGGGACTACATACACCCTGATGGAATAATCATATACTCTAAGAAGTATGGACAACATCATTTGTAAAAAAAAAATAATAATAATAAAAAAAGTAATTATAATAGTTTCAAAAAATGGGTAAGATAAACCGTGCCATAAATTTTCATTTCTAAAATCACTTGATTGACCCAAATAAGAACTAATAATAACTTAGGTTTGATGTGAAATTGTTGTGACTGATTACTACCAATTTAATTAAAAATAAATTAAAATATTATTATAATTAAAGAACTCATGTACTACTTGTTAGACAAGAAGAGGAGACGTACAATATGAGAATTAAACAGGGATGAACGAAATTATCGGGTGTGTTACCATTGGCAGAACCAAAGAAAGGCAGTGAAATTTACTAAGAGAAGAGTCTAGCCCTACCCGCTTACCTAGAATAATAAAAACAGTATAATACACCAAACACTTTGATTAAGATTTCAGAGTTCATGCATAACTCTAAGGGTGTTTGGTACCACAACTTAAACAATAGTTTTCAGTTTTTAAACAACATTACACGTATTTTCACACACTTTTTCACCCACATGTATTTCCAAAAAAACTGAAAACTGTTATTTAAGTGTATGTACCAAACACCTTATCTATCTATACGAGCTTAAGTGTGTGTGTATATATATATATACATAATTCCATAGCCATTAACGAATAGAGCCATCAATGAAATACTTTTGTTTTCTGTTTTTGTGGTTTGTGTTGCATTGTTTATTCTGCTTTGTGTTTCTTGAAAATTCTTGAATTCCCATAATTGTTTGTGGTTGTTTCAATGACGACAATGATGGATATGTTGCTTGCTGTTGTGGTAGAAGAGCTATATATTATGAATATGAAGATGAGCAAGTCAAACGAGGACAAGGTTTGTGCTTCAAGGCATCATTTCAAACCCTCCTCTTGGGATTGGGGTGGTGCCTGTAGAAAGAGAACGAAGCGTGTAGATTGTGGGCAATCACAACCACCTGATCATATCAATGAAAACTCTGTCATAGCTATTCCGCACAAGTAGCCCAATCACTTTGACTCTATCCCTATGCTATCAAAACAAGAATCACCAAACAAACCCAATAGGAAGAGGATCAAACACTTTGTCTCTATGCTGTTTACACCCGATTTGCTCATCCAATTCAAAGACAAAATAAAGGTGATGCAAGGTCAAGATTTGAAGCTTGTTATCTAGAAAAAACTGTTCCCTGAACACTTTGACCGCCTTTCAATCCTAAAGGGATAGATGAAGAATGACTTTCTCACACTAGAGGAATAGGCCATTATGCTTCAGAAAAATGCAAATGGGTGTCAGAGAGGATTCGAAGTTTCATTGATAAAGCCAAACCTTGCAGAATCAACCGTCATAGTAAAGAAGTTGAAGGTGGGTAGGAGCTATCCCTACATGTTGAACTCTGGATGGGAAGAGGTGGCAAAGAAGCATCAACTTAAGGACAACGATATCATACAGCTTTGGTCCTTCAGATTCAACCAAAAACCTTGCTTGGCCCTTGTTAAGCTTTAGATTTCTAGCTTACAATTTTATTTCAGTTCATTAGTGGGGCACTTGTTAAGCTTTAGATTTCTACGTTACAATTTTATTTCAGTTAATTTGAGGGGCACTTCTTAAGCTAGCTAGGTTACAATTTTATTTTAGTTAATTAGTGGGACTCTTCTTAAGCTTTAGATTTCTAAGTTATAATTTTATTTCAGGTTGTTGTTTTGGTTGTCGTGTATTTTTATAATATGCTAGTAACCTCACAACATGAATCTTTTTCCTCTTTACTCCCAACATAGAAATATGCCATTTAAGCCATGAGACTCTTGGCTACTAGTTGTCCTGAACTTAGTTTGTTTAATATTGTAATCCGCTTTGAAACTATTTATTTGAATGTAGTGCAATTCCTTTCAATAAAAATGGTGAATTTATTTGGTCACCAAAGGATAATAGCAATTATATAGAGAATAACAATGGTGTTGACTTTTATCCTTGCTTATATTTTTTGTAATTTCATTTTAAATAGATTGCATTCCTGTAAATGGGTATTTCACTCTCTATTGTTGAGAAGTGCATGTAACACTAATCTTTTTATATCTATTTTCAACTTTTCATTTGTTTTCATTTGCCAATTATTTGGTGCAACGCATGAGTTAGCAGCTAATAACCAATTTGCCAATCACTTTTTAATTAATAAAATTAAATTTTTATTTGAATAAAAAAAACTCACGTGACAAGGGAGAGGAGGCCTAGGACAGTTATGACTTATGAGAATTAAATACAAAAAACTGTAATATGGGGAAGTCTAGCCCTTCTTGAATAATACTATTATCAAGTTCGGATTAAAATCTGAATTCGTGCATGACTCTATATCTACTGTCTACATGCTTAAAGTATAAAAGTCTCACTATCTCACTCTTTCACTCTTTGCAACCCTCGTATATTATTACATAGCCCTTGACTCTATATCTACGCCTCTGAAATTCTTGAATTTCCTATATATTGTTTGTGGTTGTTTCAAGGACGGACAGGTTGCTTGATGTTGTAGAGAAAGAGAGCAAGCCTATTCTCCTAGAGAAGGACAAGATTTTGGTCTCTGAAATCTAGGCTGAACTTCCTATTCTAGTTTTGCAATCCCAGAAGGATGAGATTTTGGTCCTTCAAAATCAACCAAAGACCCTACTTAGCCCTTGTTAAGCTTTAGAGTTTTGGGTTATAATTTTATTTTACTTCCAGTTCTCTTGAACTTAGTTTGTTTAATTTTGTAATTTGCCGAATGGTTTGAATACATTTTGTACATCCTCTTTAAAAAAAATAGTATAAATACATATGGTGCATTTATTTGGTCACTAGAGGATAATAGCAATTATATAAAATAACAATGGTGTTGATCTTTTTTGCTCGCTTATGTTTTTTGTAATTCCATTTTAAATAGATTAATCTTTTATGCTTGCTTATATTTCCCTCTTTGTTGTTTTTTTGGTAAGGTTGGAAATGAATAAAGCCAAAGCTCTTTATTTATTTTATAAACAAGCTAAGTTTGAAACCTTAACTTAGGCTTGTTTGATAAACAAGCCAAGCCCAAGTAAAAAAACAAAATGTTAATGAATAGGCTTGTGAGCGATAAGGTTCAATAAAAAAAACAAGCCGAGCTTAGGTTGGTTTATGGGCTTGGTAATTAGCTTAATATGGGTTAAAAAATAAACTCATATCTTATAAGCCATTTATTAATTAGGAGTTGGGAGAGTTCAATAAAATAAACAAGCAGGGCTTAGGTTGGTTATGAGCTTCGTAATAAACTTAATATGAATTGAAAAATAAACTCGTACATTACCAAACCATTTATTAATTGACAGTTGGAACCACTCATCCAAACCAAATGAGCTTGATGGTATGCTTAATATGAGCTTGATAATGCATTTGTATTGAATCTCGAACTAAAGAGTTTGAGTTTAAGCTTGATATTAAGCTCAAACTTGGCTTGACTAATGAATCAATAATGCATGTTGAGTTCAAACTTTTAGATTTTTCAATGAGGTCAAGCTCAAATATAGTTTGTATTATTGGTTTGAGCTTAATCCAAGTTTGAACATTTTACATTTGTTGTCAAGTCGGGCTTGAACATTCAATACTTGACAAAACTTGACTCATTTATAGCCTTATTTCTTCGTATAAAGATGTTGATTGTTAGTTATAGCAACAACTATGTACATGTTTTAAAGGTAGTTGATTAGTTGAGAAGGGTATGTTTTTGTGTTGTAGTCTTGAGTTGGCTGTCTTGATGTACAATTTGTAGTAAAAGTGGATGCACTTTTATTAATTTGTTATAGCAAAGGGCCTCTAGATAACAGTTCTACACAAGATTGATTGTGGACACTATTATAGTTTTAGAAAGACCTCAAAACAAATAATAGTAACAAAGAGAACTTGCAAATAAAATAGACACAAAAACACAAAATATATAGTACACCAAGAATTTACGTGGTTTGGTTTTTGGCCTCCGTCTATGAGTAATGAGAAGAAGAAATTTTACTAACAAATTTAGATAATACAAAATGCTTTAGAGGTATTCTCACAAGACTCAGACCCCAATACACCCAAAATTACTCTCTCACATAAATATAAATTTCTTTTTCACAAATACAAAGCTTTTTCTCACAAATACAAAGTTTATAGTTTAAACTAAAACAAACAGAAGTTTTCTCTTCTTAGAAATTGATGCACAACCTCCTCCACAAAGCCTCCTTCAAAGAGGTTTTTGCCTCTCACATTTTCCCACACTGCCACACCACCTTAGCTTGAAAATGGATCAAGTCTTAGAGCATTAGAATCAACTGTTGCAAAAGTATGTCATTTTAACACATCAAAAAGTCTATTTTCAAAAAGCCTACTTTATTATTTTAGCATATCATTTTATAATACACCCTACATCACATGTTCTATTCTTCAATTCTATACTTTAAAATAATATATATATATATATATAACACATTAAAATAATATATACTTAAAACTCATCCCAATACAAAACAATAAAAATTGTACTTTTTGTGAACAATAGGTTAGGAGAGGAGAGTATAATAAAAAATAAAAATAAAAATAAAATTTTACAATTTGTGAACAATACCGTTCCAAATTTGAAACGGTACTGTTCACCCTTGCTAAAAGTTTTAGAATTAAAAACATCTGATAAGAAAGCTTTTTTGGTGTTTGGTGTGCCAAATGCCAAATATTTGGCATTTGGCACACCTGATGCTAGTGCTCTTACAAAATGAAAATATTTTGTCACTTTATCAAAGCTCATAACCCATAGGGCTAACTCAAATTGCAAACCCAAGTAAAATCAAAATAGGAATCTGAGACAAAATCTAACATCATTTAGTTTCGTGCTAATAATAATAAACTTAATGCAACTATATGTTTGAATTTAATTGAAAAACCTAATATACTGTATCTAAGTTTTAACCTACTAATTAAGAAATTACTAATAAAATTAAACCAATAAAATTATACAATTATCATTAAGATTTCGTCTCACATATGAGTGTACATGATTCAATGCAACTAGTTTAGGAGGTCTTTCACTGTGCCAACTAGGTTAGTAGCTTTTTTGGTGTTTGGTGTGCCAAATGCCAAATATTTGGCATTTGGCACACCTGATGCTAGTGCTCTTACAAAATGAAAATATTTTGTCACTTTATCAAAGCTCATAACCCATAGGGCTAACTCAAATTGCAAACCCAAGTAAAATCAAAATAGGAATCTGAGACAAAATCTAACATCATTTAGTTTCGTGCTAATAATAATAAACTTAATGCAACTATATGTTTGAATTTAATTGAAAAACCTAATATACTGTATCTAAGTTTTAACCTACTAATTAAGAAATTACTAATAAAATTAAACCAATAAAATTATACAATTATCATTAAGATTTCGTCTCACATATGAGTGTACATGATTCAATGCAACTAGTTTAGGAGGTCTTTCACTGTGCCAACTAGGTTAGTAGCTCCTTTAGCCTGATCGTACCACACTTATATTAGAGAAGGAACCGATATCTATTCAGTGTAGTTGATCAATTGCAAAAAAAAAAAAAAAAAAAACAACATCTTGACAAAACCAATAACTAGAATCGTGAGTTGAAATCTAAGGGCGTGTGTGCAACGGGTTTTACCGTATTTATAAGAGTAATAAACTTGTTTTGTTTTGTTTTGTGGGCCCACGATGTAGCGAATTTGAGCTTAAGCAATAAGGGCAACCGGATAGGTCACCGCCCCGATTTGCTTAGAAAGTTGCCCCAGGAGGTTTAAGCCGCTTTCATGCTCATTCATTCAGGTTGACTTTGACAATGACATCGTCCATTACACATCCACTTCCACTTCGTAACCAGATAGTTGAACAAAGCTCCGGCACAATTTCATGAGAAATGTTACGTTTACAACATTATCATAATAATTTCACAATAAATTTTAGGTAGTATTTTGTTATTGACTATTACCAGAATAAAAAAGTAATTTCAATGATGATCTAAGATTAGAACTTGTAATATTTACTCACTTAAAATATATTGTAAAATATTTATTGTGAATATTTATTGTGAAAATGTTAAGTAAACACTGTCACATGAGTTGAAATTTTAGTTGAAATTGTGAAATGTTGTTTTCAAAACACATTTTCACCATTTTAAAATTTAACTAAAATCATGTTTTCAAAAGACAATTTCACAGTAAATGAGTAACAAGATTTTTCCTTCACAACAAAGCTCAGATGTCAGTGATTGACCCAAAATAAGAACTAATAATAACTTAGGTTTGTTGTGAAACTATTGTGACTATTTACTACTAATTTAATTTAAAATAAATTAAAATATTATTATAATTAAAGAGCTCACGCACTACTTGTTAGACAAGAAGAGGAAACGTACAGTATGAGAATTAAATAGGAATGAACGAAATTATTGAATGTGTTACCGTTGGCAGAACCAAAGAAAGGCAGTGAGACTCACTAAGAAAAAAGTCCAGCCTTACCCGCTTAGAATAATAAAAATAGTGTAATACACCTAACATTATTCTGATTAAGATTTCAAAGTTCATGCATAACTCTATCTCTACGAGCTTAAGTGTGTGTGTGTGTGTGTGTGTGTGTGTGTGTGTAGATAATTCAATAGCCATTAACGAATAGAGCCATTAATGAAATGCTTTTGTTTTCTATTTCCGTGGTTTGTGTTGCATTGTTTATTTTGTTTTGTGTTTCTTGAAAATCCTTGAATTCCCATTATTGTTTGTGGTTGTTTCAAATGACGACAATGATGGATATGTCGCTTGTAGTTTTGGTGGAAGAGCTGTATATAATGAATATGAAGATGAGCAAGTCAAACAAGGGTGAGGTTTATACTTTAGGGCATCATTTGAAACCCTCCTCTTGGGATTGGAGTGGTGCTCATAGAAAGATAACAAAGCGTGTAGATTGTGGGCAACCACAACCACCTAATCATATCAATGAAGACTCAGTCACAATTATTCCATACAAGCAACCCAATCACTCTGACTCTATCTTTATGCTATCAAAACAAGAATCACCAAGCAAACCCAATAGGAAGAGGATCAAACATTGTTTCTATTCTGTTTACGCCCGATTTGCCTATCCAATTCAAAGACAAAATAAATGGGATGCATGGTCAGGATTTCAAAAGACAATTTCACAGTAATGTGTAACAAGATTTTTCCTTCACAACAAAGCTCAGATGTCAGTGATTGGCCCAAATAAGAACTAATAACAACTTAAGTTTGTTGTGAAACTGTTGTGACTAATTACTACTAATTTAATTAAAAATAAATTAAAATATTATTAGAATTAAAGAGCTCACGTACTACTTGTTAAAGAAGAGGAGAATTATGGTATGAGAATTAAAAAAGGATGAACGAAATTATTAGGTGTGTTACTCTTGGCAGAACCAAAGAAAGACAGTGAGACTCACTAAGAGAAGAGTCTAGCCCTACCCACTTACGTAGAATAATAAAAATAATGTAATACACCTATCACTATTCTAATTAAGATTTCAAAGTTCATACATAACTCTATCTCTACAAGCTTAAGCGTGTGTGTTTATATATATATTTATATATATATAAAGTTTAATAGCCATTAACGAATAGAACCATCAATGAAATGCTTTTGTTTTCTGTTTCCGTGGTTTGTGTTGCATTGTTTATTTTGCTTTGTGTTTCTTGAAAATCCTTGAATTCCCATTATTGTTTGTGGTTGTTTCAAATGACGACAATGATGGATATGTTGCTTGTTGTTGTGATGGAAGAGCTATATATTATGAATATGAAGATAAGTCAAACGAGGATGGGGTTTATGCTTCAGGGCATTGTTTCAAACCCTTCTCTTGGGATTGGAGTAGTGCATGTAGAAAGAGAACAAAATGTGTAGATTGTGGGCAACCACAACCACCTAATCATATCAATAAAAACTCAGTCAAAGTTATTCCACACAAGCAACCTAATCACTCTGACTCTATCTTTATGCTATCAAAACAAGAATCACCAAGCAAACCCAATACGAAAAGGATCAAACACTCTGTCTTTGTGCTGTTTACACCCGATATGCCCATCCAATCCAAAGACAAAATAAATGGGATGCATGGTCAGGATTTCAAAAAACAATTTCACAATAAATGTGTAACAAAATTTTTCTTTCACATCAAAGCTCAGATGTCAGTGATTGGCCCAAATAAGAACTTAGGTTTGTTGTGAAACTATTGTAACTGATTACTACTAAATTAAAATATTATTAGAATTAAAGAGCTCACGTGCGACTTGTTAGACAAGAAGATGAGACGTACAGTATGAGAATTAAACAGGGATGAACAAAATTATCGGGTGTGTTACCATTGGCAGAACCAAAGAAAGGCGGTGAGACTCACTAAGAGAAGAGTTCAACCTTACCTACTTAGCTAGAATAATAAAAACAGTGTAATACACCACACACTATTCTAATTAAGATTTCAGAGTTCATGCGTAACTCTATCTCTACGAGCTTAAGAGTGTGTGTGTATGTATAATTCAATAGCCATTAATGAATAAAGCCATCAATGAAATGCTTTTGTTTTCTATTTCCGTAGTTTGTGTTGCATTGTTTATTCTGTTTTGTGTTTCTTGAAAATCCTTAAATTCCCATTATTATTTGTGGTTGTTTCAAATGACGACAATAATGGATACGTTGCTTGCTGTTGTGGTGGAAGAGCAATATATTATGAATATGAAGATGAGCAAGTCAAACAAGGATGAGGTTTGTGCTTTAAAACCCTCCTCTTGGGATTAGGGTGGTGCTCATAGAAAAAGGACAAAGCGTGTAGATTGTGGGCAACCACAACTTCCTGATCATATCAATAAAAACTCAGTCACAGCTATTCCACACAAGCAACCCAATCACTCTAACTCTATCTCTATGATATCAAAACAAGAATCACCAAGCAAACCTAATAGGAGGAGGATCAAACACTCTGTCTCTGTGCTGTTTACACCCGATTTGCCCATCCAATTCAAAGACAAAATAAATGGGATGCATGGTCAAGATTTGAAGCTTGTTATCCAAAAAAAGCTGTTCCCAACTGATATGATTGAACACTTTGACTGCCTTTCAATTCGAAAGGGACAGATGAAGAATGAGTTTCTCACACTTTGACTGCCTTTTAATAAATTTAATACAATTATATGTTTGAATTTAATTAAAAAACTTAATATATTGCATCTAAGTTTTAACCTACTAATTAAGAAATTACTAATAAAATTAAACCAATAAAATTATATGATTATCATTAAGATTTCCTCACACATATGAGTGTACATGATTCAATGCAACTAGTTTAGGAGGTCTTTCACTGTACCAACTAAGTTAGTATCCCCTTAAGTCTGATTGTACCACACTTATACTAGAGAGGAAACCGATCTCTATTTAGTGTAGTTGATCAATTGCAAAAACAGAAAAACAACGTTTTGACAAAACCAATACACTCTTTGAATCTAGGCATTACTTTCTTTTCCTCTATTTTCTTAAAACCAAATACATTGCTCTCAACACACCCAAGCCGCGTAGGAAACTCATCAAATAGGGATGGCAATTTTGCCCCACCCCACTAGACCCGCCCCTCCCCGCTTCGCCCCGTGCGGGTTTTCCCTGCCCCGCAAAGGTGGTGGGGCGGGGATGGGGTAAGATTTTAGACCCGCACCACGGGGCGGGGCGGGGATGGGTTTACACTTTTTAGACCCGCCCCGCCCCATCCCCACCCCGCCCCACATTATAAAGGTTAAATTGTAATTTTTTCATACCCTAAAATCCTACTATTTAAACAAAAATATCATCAACTTATTTTATTCTACCTAACATGGCTCTACCTCTGTTTTCTCTCTAGCAAAGTTGGAAATAAAGTACCAATTTTAACGTGTTTTTTTTCTTTATTAGAAACAAATTTATATACTATTGAATTACTGATTTCATTCATGATTCATACATCTTTCTCAACTTACTTTTCAGCATGAACATAATATAATTTTTTTTTAATGAGGTAAGGGTTTGAGGCTCTAAATATTTGTATGTGTCATTGTTTTTGTAATTTTGTGTGGCCATTTGGCTTATTGGCTGTTATAAAATATAAGGTACACCATCACACACCCCCTTTTCTCTTAACACTTGGAATTCCCATTGGGATTTCACTTTGCTTAACAACACTGCTTTTTTATGATTGTCAAAATTACTTGGAATTCCCATTGGGATTTCACTTTGCTTAACAACACTGCTTTTTTATGATTGTCAAAATTACTTGGAATTCCCATTGGGATTTCACTTTGCTTAACAACATTGCTTCTTTATGATTGTCAAAATCCATATCTATTTTACGAGCTGGGTTTTTGTTTTTGAATTTTCATGTTAGAAATATGAGGTGGTGAATGGAGAACTAGATGATGAGGAATATGTTTTCCTGTTGGTTTGATTGCCGATATGATGACAACAATCATGTATTAGGAGTTTAGATTATTTTATTGTGTCATACTATGAAATTTTTCCTGTGATATTGTTTTGTTAAACATTTAGATAATATTATTTAGTTTTTGCTAAAAAATAGTTTGATTTGATAGGATAAATTTATTTATAATTTCAAGTATATTTTTATTATTGAAACATGTCATTTTATTTGGAAAAATGGTAATAGTTGTAGGGAAAATTAACAAGAAATAAAGTTTTGCGGTGTAGGGCAGGGCTTCGCGGGGCCTTAAGGGGCGGGGATGGGGTAAGAAATTTTCCCCGTCATGCGGGGCGGGGATGGGGCAAGAAAAATCTATGCGGGGCGGGGGCGAAGATCACATCCTTCGGCCCCGCCCTGCCCTATTGCCATCCCTATCATCAAACAATGCAAATATTCTATTAAAAAAAAAAAATTTAAACAAAATCACAATATTTCTTAATACCCACGAAAGCAAATCAATTTGAAAATGAAGGCCCAAAAACATAACAAAAAATGTAGGCCGGGTTTGGGCCCATTAAAACAAGAGAGAAACCAAACCGACGTCTTTTTAACTTCCCCACTACACTACACTACACTACACAATAGACTAGTGTCTGAAATTGGTTGACTAGGAACCCGTTTTCCGTTTGACCCATCTTTTCCACTAAAACTTTCAAAAGAAGTAACACACTAGCAAAGAAAATATTCAATTTCCTGTCATTTGAATTCCCAGCACCTTTATTTCATTTTCCTTTTGTCTCGGAAGTTGAAAGGCCCCCCCAATGAGTCGGTCTTCGTCAGGGAAGCGATTCGACGTGTTCGAGTTCGCCGAAGAGGACGAGCAAGTCGAGAAAGCCTCTCAAAGGTTCTTAGGCAAGTTTGGAAACCCTAAGAAACCCAAACCCAAGCCTCCTTCTCCTCTCTCTAAGTACACTTTCCTTCAGTGCTGTAAGTCTTCACAACGCACAAACACTCTCTCTATCAAGTTTGTTTGTTTGCTTGTTTGTAATCACACTCTTTGTATTATTGTTGTTATGGTAATAATTGTCGTTAATGTTGATAAGCTATGTGCATTGAGGAGGGTTATGACTTAAGAACAATTTTGCTGAGTTTTGTGATCATGGTGGGAAATGTGGTATAGAGTTTGTGTGTATGTGTTGGTTTTGAACTTGTGCTAGACTTTTAGATTCATAGAAATGTGTGCATTGCTGATTATAATTTGTATACACAGGAAAACTCCAGTGTTTCTGTGTTTTTTTTTTTTTTTTTTTGGACAAGTAACGTAAGAAATTTATTAGAAAAACCAACCAAGTACACTGGAAGTGTACTGTAGTGGCACAAATCAAGAACCCGGATTACAACGATCAATAAGATCGGGGAGAGAAAAACAGGAACAGAAAGGCAAAATTAAACTCCAATCAAGGAGGACTAAAGCAAACTGTTGGCCCTTAAAATTTGGTATCGTTTTCATTTTGGTCCTTTACATTTTAAAAATGTCATTTTGGCCCCTCATGTTTGATTCCCTTTTCATATTCTGTTAGTGGCATCATATGGGCACCACTTATCTAGCATTTAACGGTCAGATTACTAACATAAATGCACGACAGGGCCAATATGAAAACAAAATCAAACACGGAGGGCCAAATTGGTAATTTTGAAATGTAAAGGATCAAGATGAAAACAAATCCAAATTTTAAGTGGCAAAAGTGTGCTTTAGTATGGTACTCACTATGATCATAACTGTGTATTTTCAAGATTTTTAATATCCGTCATTCCTTCTTAAATATAAATAAAAGGCTCAGATTAAAACACTTGAAATAAACAATTTTGATTGTAGTGGGTTTGATAACTCAGAGGTACTATGGAGCAACCTTGCATACACAAGTTGCTGCTTGCCTTCAATAAATTTATTTCAAAGCTGGTGGGCATCTGAAGCTTATGCATGCTATTTAATTGGATTTTTGAGTAATGCAGTGGATAGCTCTGAAGGTTATACAGTCACTGGTGTTGAGTTGGCTATGTCGAAACTGAAATCCATATGGGACCAAATTTAGAATTTTTGTCCTTTCAGTTTTCTGTGGTTTTAGGCCTTGTGGGACGGGTGGGACTACATGCACCTAGGGGAATAGTCAAGTGCTTGAAGAGCTTTAGACACCCATGTTTGCAAAAAAACAAGTTTGTGTTCTTAGGCCATGTATCATTGTTTAAGTATTTATGCTGTGTTGTGTAATATTTTTGTATAATTTTCATTCCTATACTTCCTACATAGTTGCACAAGATGCAAAGACTCCACCTAAGGAAATCAACAATGCACCAATTGACATTGATGCTGAAGGTACAGGTCATCAATGCTTTATTTTTGTTATGTAAATGTCAACGTATCTAATTTTCTTTGTGTGAAATATGTTTGTCTAATTTTATTTCCTATACTTCATACATAGTTTCACAAGATACCAAGACTCCACTGAAGGAAATCAGAAATGCACCAATTGACATTGATGCTGAAGGTATAAGTCATCAATGCTTTTTTTTTTTTTTTGGTTATTTAAATGTCAATGTATCTAACTTCCTTTGTTATGTTTTCTCTGAGGCTGTGCTAGAAACCAAGAGTCCGCAAAAGGAATTTGATGTAGCTTCACAAAGATTTAAGACTCTGCGAAAGAAAGTTGGCACTGAATTGTTAGACATTGATGCTAGTGATATGGATCATCAATGTCCTATGGAATTGTCAGTTGAAGATGGCACTGTAAGAGTGGAGACCCCTGGGTTGGATATCCTTCTGCTGTCTAGTTCTTCAAATTCTGAAGTAAATGCTTATGCCAATTCAGTTATATTTCTTATCCTGTTATCTTGAGTCTTGAATTCTCTTTTTCGGAGTAAGTTGCTTTCCAACAGGAGACTTAAAATCTTTGAGCATTTTAACTGCCAGAAATTATATAGACAGCAAGTCTCTTTTTGAAGTGCAAGAAGTCAGATATAGATCTTGTATATCATCTGTAACTAATCAAATGGAAGTTGTTGCAGAACAAGGAAGTTGGTATGGCTTCAGATTATGACGACAACATTGGAACTTGTTCATCAACTTCAGCCTTAAGTCCTGCAATTGATTTTAGCTCTAAACTCCGTACGGTTTCACTAGAAGAACAAGTGTCAGAGTATGGTTCTGGTGGATATGAAATTGTAAGTGTATTCACCACATATTTTTATGATTTAACAATTGATATTGTTATCTGACAGCTCTATGAAGAGACAGTTTATGAAAAATCATGGGGTTTGGAAAGGATTTTTTTTAATGATTAAAAGTATGTGAGTAGAAATTTTGTGCCACCTCCCCCCGCTGCGGGGGGGGGGGGGGGGAACGTAAAATCTTAGCTTACTGAAGAAGCCAGCACTAAACTAAATGCTAAAAGAAAGACCCCATAAAATCTTTATTTATTTTTTTTTTTTGGATAGTCAACAGTGTGGTGGTATATCCTTTGTACAAGAGTACATGACAGAAACTTTGTCAACAATTTGGTGTCTACTTTATGTTTGGACTTTGGAGACTTGAAACCATCACATTGCTTCTCTTACCATCAGTGTAGTCCAATAGAATTACATTAGAGGGACAATTCGTTTTGTAATCTTGAATTTTTTGCTTGGGGTACCAAAACACTTATAATTGTATTACCTTATTCACAGTTCTGGCAGGTGGGGGGCTGTGTACATGGGGTTTGCTCCCTAGGGGTGAGTCCAAAGGGCCATACCTTGGTGAGGTTCCACATCATCAAAAAAATTTGTATCTTGTTCTTTGCATTACCCATATGCCATTTCAAATGTGGATAGGAATTTTGTGTGCATAAGAAATTCATTATTTGGAAGTTTAAATTTTTTTTTTTTTGATAAGTTTTGGAAGTTTAAATTGAACTGAATTAGCTAGAAATCCTGGCACTTTTACCTGTGTTCACCTGGGAAGCCTTTTTGCGGCTATGACTTTCATTAGATTTTAAATAGATAGTTATATTTCTAAGAATCTAGTGGAAGCCCTTTCAAAATGAGGTTTTTGTGGAAGGTCTTGCATATATGATTATTGTAAAATCCGCTTACTGCAGAACCATTCATTTGCTAACATATCCAGTATTGTATCCCAAAGCTTTATCCAACTTTAGAAGCCTCTATGGCCTGTTTAGTCTAGCCTTCTTACCTTCCATAATCAACTGAGAAATGCTTGAGTACTTGGCTGTTTGGAGGGCCTGAAGAAGGCTATTGACTTGGCTTGGGAGGAGTATTTTATTAATTGGCTAGCGTGGAAAAATGCAAATACTTCTGTGCAAGATCCATATGGATCTAAAAATGGTGTTTCTTTAGGATTGTAGGCTTGTAACCCCAATTTATTCACAGTTCATAATCCTTTCTTTTGTTGGTTTTATGAAGCATTTACCACTTCCACTACATTTTATACTAGAATGAGTTACTTGCACATCTGAAAATTGTTTCATTTCACTCTTTTTGCAAAGTGCATCTTTTCTTGGTTTCTTTGGAGAGGTTGGATTTTTTATGGGACTTTGGATTTGGTGGATTTGCAGGACATTGTAAATACGACTGTTCATGTGTTCCCGGATTTTCTTATTTATGGGGATATATATTGCACGAAATGTCGGCTCACATTTTCAAACAGCAGGATCAAACTTGAGGGTTCAACTGTAAATGGGCTCAAGGAAATCTTTAGCTTTGAATGGGCTGTTGGTGCTATCACTAAAATTGAGTCAGAATGGTTTGGAAGGGTGAGTTACATTGACTTTTCCTCTCTGTTTCTTACACATAGTCCAACTTGGTACTTGTTGGATGTAGGTTGAAACTGCTGTGGTTAACCTTCATCTTAAATCAAGGGGTTCTAAAGGAGCTGGAAATGCAAAAGAAACTTCAGGTTTGTGCTTTTTCAGAAAGCAATTGTGTTGGAACTACTCCGTAAACTGTATGTATCACAATGGATCAAACTACTCGAGTTTTTGAAAGACTTAAGAATTTTAATTTGAGATGTCTACAAGACTTTGTTGTTTCTTGCTACATTCTTTTGGTTTAGTATTTAATACTAATGGTTCACACATCAACGATTTTTTTCCCCCTGATAAGTAAGAAATTTTTTTGGAAATGAGTCTACTTTATGCAAAATGGTATAAAGAAGCTTAAATAATTACAAACAAATACAGAAACTTATATACAATGAGAACACAGTAATAGAATCATTATTCGTGAGTCCCCACGCTCGAGACCAATCAAATAAAGTCCCAACAAAATGATCTAGAAGCCGATCCTTGATCTCTCCAAATGCTCAAACGATCTCCTATTCCATTCTTGTCAAAGAATCCAGATCAAACAAAGTGGAACCAAATTCCAAATATCCTATGAATTTTTTCCTAACCAATTCCTCCAACCAAACAAAATACAAAGGCTTTGTTTAGGTTGTTTTATCAATAGGTTTGAAAATTCCTAGTTGTTAAATTTTGTATCTCATAGTTGAAACAGTCATAAAATGCTTACGATGTTGGACAGACTGGTATACTCTTTACTAGGGGGTTATCCTAATAAAAGCCTACTAACATGTTTACCTACTCTTACCTTCTTAAGACTTGTTGGAATGAGGTTCAAAAAGATTCAGGAAATTTCCTTTTGTTAGGATTGTGTACAAAGAGAAAAGATATTGTGGATTTATGGATTTTTTTTAGTTGGGTTGTACATCTAGAGAATTAATTTTCTTTATTCAGGTTGTGGTTTAGGATTTTCTACTAATGATCTTAACTTTGGCCAAGCAAAATGCTTAGACCTTGGGGTTTGTGATTCAAGTGTGGCTAAGCGCACTTTTAACAGCACTGTTCCACACACACTGCACAACACCTTCACAATCCAAATCCACACACAAATCCATAGAATCTTTTTTTTTTTTTTTTTTTGATAGGTAACGAAACAATTTTATTAATTAAGAAAAAAGTAGCCAACCTGAGTTCATTGGGGATGTACTATGGGGGCAAAAAGCAAGAACCAAAATTACAGTGATCAAGTAAAGCAGGAAGGGAAAAACAAGAAAAATGCGACAAAATCACATTCTAAACAAGGAGAGTATGCAAGAAAAAAGACTTGATCTCTAGCAAGGACCTCTCACATCCCTCAAAGCATCTAGCATTCATTTCCCTCCAAATACACCACATCAAGCAATGCGGCACCATTCTCCAAAAATCTAGGGGTCGTTTGGTAGATGTGTTTGAAAACTAAAAATTGTTGTTTAAAAACTTTTGTGGAAATACGTGTGGGTGAAAAAGTGTGTTGAAATGCGTGAAATGTTGTTTAAAAACTGAAAATTGTTGTTTAAAATTACTCACCAAACACTTCCCTATATTGCGATGTTGCTTGAATTTACCTTGCCAACACTCAAACAACTCAAACACCTTTAATGGCATAACCTTATGAATTCCAAACAAACAAAACACCAAGGACCACAGCTCAGAAGCTATGGGGCAATGAAGTAAAAGATGATCCATCGACTCCCCACACCTCTTACACAACAAATCCATATAGTCGAGGGTATTATAATCTTTCCCACTTAAATCCTAGCCATTCTCATTTAGTCACGCATTGTGTTGTATTGCTTTCGAGCCACACAACATCTACCAAGTTGGCTTTGATACCATTTATCATGATTTTGAGGAAGTGTTAGCAACATATACATCATATATTAAAATGCAGAGTCACAATTTAGGCTTTTCTAATTTCTTATATAGCTTAAATTGACATATTAAATATTCGACATGGGACTTAGCACTTGCGCAACACTTTAAGCTCAATCCAAATCCACATACAATTTCAAACAATGTGGGGGAATTACAATGAATGGTTGAACATTACCAAAAATTTTGATACCTAATCTTCCATATTATGTAGGTTCAAAAATGTTTGTCCAACTACCGAGAGGGAATTTTAAGTCTAAAGGAAATTCTTTCACAACTTTTCGATTCGAGTAGCAATACCAAAAGGCATGGGAAAATGAGAAAGGAAAAAAGTTTATAAACTGGTTTCTCCTTTGGATGGGTAAATCTTCTTCCAACCTACTAATCTCATTTCCATTTTTCTAGTCCATTTTCCCAAACTTCTCTTCATTTGAAAGTAGAACCTTATGGAAAACCCAAATATATCATGGGTAATTTGACACCTTGCAACCAAGAATATTTGCTATATCTTCAAAACCCGGCATATCACCAATATGTATTAATTCATACTTTCCTAAATTATTTTCAAACCTGCTATAACTTCAAATTAGAGAACAACACATTTCAAATAATGTAGTTTGATTTGGATTAGTCTTGCAAAAAACTAAAGTATTATCTACAATTAGAAGATGAGAGATCATCAACAAAATTATTTTTAATGCTTCTCACCGTATATCCAAATAGATGGGATCATTAGCCCCTAACAACGTTCTACTCAAAATCTCCATTACCATAACAAAAAGAAGTGGGGACAATTCATCTTCTTGTCTAAGTTGTCTCCACCCATGGGAACTATTAAAAAATCCATCAAACTGCCATTAACCAAAATTGGAAGTCAAAAAATTGATATGCTTTAATAACCCATTTCCTCTTATTTGCAAAGTCCACATTGCTCCATGTATGGAAGAAAATTCCAATTTACATAATCATAAGCTATCTCTAAATCCAATTTCCACAGACAATTGTCCCAGAACTCTAGATTTTAATATTTGGTATAGATATTTGTAGCAATAAGTATGGAGTCTAAATTTGTATTTGAAAAAAAAGTCTAATATTTGTCTCCATTTGGTAAATGCATTTTAGGATTACTTTTGAAGCTTTGCTACTTGCTAGATCACTTCGTGAAAGGATCAATTATTGGTGTTTAATTTTGATTTTATATATTTTTAAGTAATATATGACATCAATAAGGGAACACAATATTAATATGCAAGATATCCCAAAGAATTATAACAATGGAATTATAAAAAAAATTAGAGGGACTCAAAGAAATCTACAATAGAATGGCTTTCACTAGGACCCAAGACATGAGACCATTCGAATAATGATCTAATGAAATATGACTTTAATTGACCCATAAAAGCTTCCACATCCTTGAAAATACAATGCTTATGCTCCCTCCATATTAGGGGTGTCCATGGATTGATTTGGGTTAGGTTTGTGCTTGTCTCAGACTCAACTTGAACACTTCAGGTGGGGAAGATTGGAACTTGCTACTGACTGTGAAGGAACGTTGGATCAGATGGATTGGGCCTCATTAGCTGGCAGGTGGGTGTTGGTCAGAGTTGAGTTTGGGTAGGGGGTTGAGATTTCGCCGGATTTGGTTGAGATCTCCTTATATTAGCGGAGAGAGAAAGCTTAAATTTTATTGGAATGGAGGCAAAATCAATGATATCTAATAGGAATATTAAGGAGGACGACAAAGGAACTTTCATATGGATGAGGAAAATGGAGAGGAGTTTTGGATGAGCCGGGTCTATCGAGTTCAAACTCTCTCACCCGTCACTTGAACTGACTTCATCGGATTTGCATATTCAAGTACTGCCGCCGACTGCCATGCTCATTGGATAAGTCGGAGTCTGGATCAGTTGAAGGTGGGTTTGTCGAGTCCGGTCGGTATGTAGACACCCATATTCCATGCTAGGTTAGTGTCCACAACAGACATAGGGAGGCTAGATTCTAAACTAAAAAAGAGTCTTTGTGAAACCAATTATTCCATTTAGTTAAAAGATCAATTACCCTCTTTGGCATCACCCGTTGAATTCCAAACACACAGAAGACAATGGTCCACAATGCATATGCTATGTCGCAAATAGGATGCTTATTTTATTACCATTCACATAGAATGAATGAACATCAAAGCTATCATTACCATTCAACCAACACCTACTTCTTTTAGGGCTCTCTCTCTTGGTATATTGGAGTGCAGTATATTAAGAAATGAATCAACTAGCTCCAATTACCAGTCATTAAAATCTCTAATAAGCCTAACATTCCAAGAGCTTGAATTCCCATCATTTTGACATTCCAAGAAAGAGTTAATTGAGGCATCTTTATTAGCTGTAAAGGCATACGGTTCTGGGTACATCTTTAAAGATTGATTCTCGTGTCACTTGTCTTGACATAACCTCACTAGGTTACCATCCCCTATCCTGAACTGCTCATAGCTTACAAATCTATCCCAATCCACGCTAATACTCCTCCATAAGCTACCATGGGTACTTCCAACTTGCTTTGATTTTTTATCATTTTCAAATATCCCTGCCTTCAAATTATGTAATGGATTTTTCTTTTCTTTTTTCCTTTGATTTTTGTAATACATTTTGTGAATGATTGGAAGAAGTGTCTATGACTCTTTTTATACAAAGCAAGTAAAAATGTGTTGACTAATACTTATGTTACTGTAAGTTAGATTTCTACTTGATATGTCTCCACTTTTCACTAAAAATTGTTTTACCTTTGCTGAAACTGGATTTTTAAGTGAATATGTCTGAATAGATAATTTATCTACCTTTATGCTGCCCCAATTGCATGCAGGAATTGAGCTCTTGACATTTGCAATTAATGACCCTCATTGGTCCAATAGAGAGGAAGAAATCAAATCATTGGATGTGAGATACAAGAATATGTGGAATGTTATTTTTGAGTGAGTTTTTCTTTTTGGCTTAGTAATTTTGTGTTAATATGTTTTTGTTAGAATTGTGTGGTTAGATGATTAAATTTACCTTATTCTATTAGTTTAAGCATTTGGGACAATTGGTAATTTGACATGGTATTAAAACAAGAGGTCCTAAGTTCGATCCTTGTCTCCTCCACTCTACCTCCCATTTAAATTCTCACGTGTTGGGCTTCACCTATAGAGAGGAATTAGCGCCCAAATGCGAGGGGAGTGTTAGAATTGCATGGTTAAATGGTTAAATTTACTATATCCTAATAACTTAAGCTTTTGGGACAATCGGTAATTTAATAGTTTTCTTTTTGAATAACTGAAATGTTCATGTTTTTTATAAACTAGAACTGTTTCATTTCTTTAGTTTGTCCACTGTATAACAGAATAGGTTAGTTATAGATTTTGAAGTTGATTGTTATATGCCATTTGGTATCTTTTCATATCTTTCTTATGAAGATGAGACTCTGTTTTTCTGGTGAAAAGATGTGGGTTGGCTTCCATGGTTTTTTTTCCCCATGGGCTTTCATTCTGCCGGTACATCCATTTTCAAGCACACATTTTTCTGTTCCTCAAAGAACTTCCACTTATCTATTAAAACGGCATTTCTTTAATAATTTTGATTCACATTGTTTAATTATTTGTGTTATTTGCTTGCAGTACTGATTCAGAAAGTAAAGAACATACTTTCTTGGGGCAGAATAACTTGTTCATTTCAAAGAATTATCTTTCTCAGTAAGTCAAAGCAAGTCACATATGCTTGCACTATCATCTGCCCGTTTAGGTGGTTTCTGGTGTTATGTGGTCTTCTACAATCCCCTTACTATAATTCCTGAGTTTTATGAGTCAGCCTTCTTTCTCATCCTTCTGCTGCTGCTCATAAATCGCTGTAGTCATGTTAGAAGATCAAAACATTTATAGCTCTCTTGACTAAACAAGAAGTTAATTATCTTTAAATTATAATATCAAATTGTCCTGGATTTATATTGACAAAGGTTGAGTTGTTCAAGTTACTAGTGGACTGTGGTTTTATAGGTTAGATGGTTTATTTCATTACATGTGCATATTCTGATTTGAACTTGGTTATTGAAAATATGAGAGACTTAAAAAAATCAACGGAGCATGTGAATTACAGAGTGAGATGTGCAAAAAGTCATGTTGAATATTAGTAATGACTCAGAAATCTAGATCTACTGCAATAATATTGTAGCGGCAGTACAATAGTAAAAGTACAAAAACTGGAGCACTACCTACTACAAATAAACTTGTTGATCATGATTGTATGTTCAATCTCAGCCTTCTTTTTTCCTCTCTTTTTCTGTGCTTTGATTTAATTTTATAAATTTCAGTTTTGATGAGCCCTTCAAAGATGTTTTCTATCCAGAAGGGGATCCTGATGCTGTTTGTATCAGTAAGAGAGACATTGAGCTTCTCCAGCCAGAGAAGTTCATTAATGATACTATCATTGACTTTTATATTAAGTAAGTGAAAATGTTCCAAGGGTTTCGCTATGGTGAATGTGTCTGAATCACTATAGTTTTGTTTCATGAGGCCATGTTTTATTTATTTGTTTATTTATTTATTTTATTAGCCTTGATCAAATCGTATATGCTATTTAAAGTTATGAGAAGTGGTTTGTGCGTATGCATTCATGTGCAAGATCTCTACATAAACAAGAACAACAATCAAGCCATAGTCGCAAAACTTTGGGGTTGGCTATGGATCCTCAACAGACTAATCAAAGTTGGATTCATGCATTTCGCCATTCTGTCCTAGCCAAAGTCATATTCTCTGTCTCTTACTAGACACTCCTTTTTTACTACTTCTATTAAGGTTATTTTAGGTCTTCCTCTACCTGCCTTTTTTTTTTTTTTTTTGGTTCCCTTGACTTGAATCATTTCAAGCACTTCACCCTCATCTTTTCATCAATTATGCCCACCCCTATTTTAAAGCTAATTTCCTCATTTCAGATCCTATCTTTCTTTGTGCTTTAGCCTATCCATCTTAACATTCTCATTTTATGAACATGCTTTTTAATAGCCCAACAGTCAGTACCATATAGCATAGCTTTAAAAGATATTTCTTATCTATTTTTTGTTTGGGTTTTAAAATAGTAATATTTATTTGCAATATTTTGTCTCTTTAATGCTGCTTATACGGTATAACTTATGATGAAGTTTTCATCTTGGAGCTGCAATTTAGGGTTACTTGTCAAGAAGTTGTAGCATTTTCAATTAAAATATTATGTAGGCACTTAGGAGTCTGATTAGGACTATCAACGGAGAGCATGACAATGAAATATTTAAAAGATATGGGAGCAAATGTAGGGGTCCTTGCTTAGCATTTGAAGCTGCAGTGTAATTGCTATGAATCTAAGCAATAGCAAATATTCAACAGTGGTAGGGCTTTGACGCCAGTTGATATTAGTATGCCAAAACCTCCCCTGCTTTTGATTTAACCATCCCAATCTCTTTCACTTCTCTTGTCCTTCACCCATGTTAGAATTTAAGGCATTTGAAAACAATTCAGGATAAGGAAAGGTGAATGCTTCTTAATTACAAAGGCAAAATTAAAGTTACCAAAAAAGGTTTTCTTTTTTGTTTCATGATGAATCTAAGCAAAAGCAATCACAAGTTATGAACTCTGCTGACCTATCAAAAAAAAAAGTTATGAACTCTGCTGATTTATGTATTGTCCTCTTTTGGAAGATTTTTCTTTGTACACGCTCTGTGATGACCTTAGGCTTTTGTCACCATTATATTTAGCCACCCCTAGTGAAGATTTTAAGCATGTCAATCTCTTATAATAATGCTGATTGATGTTCTATATAATAGCCCCTTCAGTTTCAGTTTCTCAAAGACAGATGTCTAGGTTGTGTTTGGATCATTTTCCAATTGTCCTTAAGGGCGGATCTTTTCAGAGAGGGTGTATGCCGTTCAGATTTGAGAATTTGTGGCTTAAAGATGAAAGTTTTATGGATAGGGTTCGGTCTTGGTGGGACTCCTATCAGGTTCATGGTGCACCGAGTTTTATTCTGGCCAATAAATTAAAGCTACTAAAAAATGATTTGAAAAGATGGAATGTGGAGGTGTTTGGTCAAGTTGAAGTTCGGATTAAAAAATTGTGGAAAGACTTAAGTGTTCTAGAGAATATGGAGGAGAGTAGGGGATTATCAGCGGAGGAAAGGGTAGATATGGGAAGAATTCATGAGGAGTTAGAAAAATCCATTATGTTGGAAGAAATATGTTGGAGGCAAAAATCTAGAGTTTTCTGTGTTAAGGAAGGAGATAGGAACACTAAATTTTTCCACCGTATAGCTAACTCTCACAGGAGGGTTAATTCTATTGATAGACTTATGGTGGGTGGGGTGTTATTTTCGGACCCGGCAGCCATAACAGATCGTATTTCTCAGTTTTATAGGCAGCTTTATTCTGAGAATGTGGCTCATAGACCTGTCTTAGATGATGTGGATTTTTCTAGTCTATCGGTGGGAGATGCAAATTGGCTAGATAGGCCTTTTGAGGAAGAAGAGGTGTTTGGGGTGATTAATGATTTAATTTGTGATAAGGCACCTGGTCCAGATGGCTTTTCTATGGCATTCTTCCAGTCTTGTTGAGGTGTTTTGAAAATAGAAATTATGGCTGTTTTTCATAATTTCCATACTCAGGCGGTGTTTGAGAAGAGTCTTAATGCTATGTTCCTTGCCCTTATTCCCAAGAAAGTGGATGCTGTGGAGGTCAAGGATTTTTGGCCTATTAGCCTAGTTGGTGGGATTTACAAGATTATTTTTAAGGTGTTGGCTAATCGGCTTCGTAGGGTGGCGCATGGGCTTATTTCAGATTCACAAAGCGCTTTTGTGAAGGGCAAACAGATTTTGGATTCTGTCTTGATTGCTTCTGAATGTATTGATAGTAGATTGAAGTCAGGAGTTCCAGGTGTGTTGTGTAAATTGGATGTGGAGAAGGCGTATGATCATGTGAGTTGGGATTTTTTATTGCATATGCTTCAGCGTTGTGGTTTCTCAAAGAAATGGAGAAAATGGGTAAGGTATTGCATTTCAACTGTAAAGTTTTCCATTCTGATCAATGGTAGCCCATCTGATTTCTTTGGAAGTTCTAGGGGGCTTCGGCAAGGGGATCCTTTATCTCCTTTGTTGTTTGATATTGTGATGGAGGCATTAAGTCGTATGTTAGATGTGGCTGCCTCCGCCGGGCAATTCTCAGGCTTTTCTGTGGGTAGTACGGCTGGTACATCAGTGATGGTGTCTCACCTTTTATTCGTAGATGACACTCTGATTTTTTGTGATGCTGAAACTTCTCAAATTGCTAATTTGAGGGCAATTCTTGCTAGATTTGAGGAGGTGTCAGGGCTTCATATTAATTTGGGGAAATCTGAGTTGGTACCTGTTGGTGGGGTATACAATTTGGAGGCTTTGGTGGATCTGCTAGGGTGTGGGCAGTCTTCTTTGCCCTTGAAATATTTGGGCCTTCCATTAGGTGCAAAATTTAAGGATTTATCTGTTTGGAATCCTATCCTGGAGAGAATGAAGAGGAGATTAGCAGGTTGGAAGAGAATGTATTTATCTAAAGGGGGTAAGGTGACACTTATTAAAAGCTCACTCTCATCTTTACCTACATACTTTCTTTTCCTTCTTCCTTTACCAGGTAAGGTGGCAAAGCATATGGAGAAATTACAGAGAGATTTTTTGTGGAATGGGATTGGTGGTGAACCTAAAATACATTTAGTTAATTGGGCCAAAGTTTGTAGGCCTTTGCAAGATGGGGGGTTGGGTATAAGAAGGCTAGGAAACTTTAATTCTACTTTGCTAGGAAAATGGTTGTGGAGGTATGGTTTGGAGACTGATGCTTTATGGAGGAGGGTTATAGTGGCAAAATATGGGAACATTTGGGGTGGTTGGTGTACGAAAAATGTGACAAGTCCTTATGGGGTCAGCTTGTGGAGATACATTAGAAGTGGCTGGTTGAACTTCTCTAAATTCCTTGTTTATGATGTGGGAGATGGGACTAGAGTGAAATTTTGGAAGCATGTGTGGTGTGGGGATTGTACTCTCCAAGAGTCCTTTCCGGAACTTTTTTGCCTTAGTAGGTCTAAGGATTCCTCGGTGGCTGAAGTTATGGGTTGGTCTGCGGGGAGGTTTTATTGGAATGTGCAATTTCGTCGTCCAGCACAAGATTGGGAAGAAGAAGCCTTTGACCGGTTTATGGGGTTGGTCTATTCTTCGACAGTGCGGGGATTTGGCCCAGATAAGGTTTGTTGGAAGCTTGCAAGGAATAGAGGTTTTGAGGTTAGAGGTTATTATAGCTCCTTCTACTCTCCTACTCTTGTTTCCTTTCCATGGAGAATGATATGGCAATCGAAGGTTCCTCCAAGGGTGGCTTTCTTTTCTTGGTCTTCTTCCTTAGGTAAGATCTTAACAACAGACAACCTTCGTAAAAGACGAGTGATAGTGCTTGAATGGTGTTATATGTGTAAGAGGTGTGGGGAGTCGGTGGATCATCTACTTCTTCATTGCTCCATAGCTTGAGAGTTGTGGTCTTTGGTCTTCTAATTGTTTGGTATTCAATGGGTTATGCCTAATATTGTTCTTGAGTTGTTTGAGGCTTGGCAAGGAAAGTTAGCGTGACATCGTCACATTGATGTTTGGAAATTAGTGCCTCATTGCTTGATGTGGTGCATTTGGCGTGAAAGGAATGCTAGAAGCTTTGAGGGTTGTGAACGTTCTTTGCTGGAGCTTAAGTCTTTTTTCTTACACACTCTCTTTGATTGGAGTGTGGTCTTTTCTCACCTTTCTTGTTCTTCTTTTTCTATTTTTCTTGATCGTTGTTCTTTTGTTTCCTGATTTGTGCCCCCATAGTACATCCCCAATGTACTCGGTTTGGCAATCTTTTTATTATTAATAATATTCTTACGTTATTTATCAAAAAAAAAGTTCGTACGAATTATTTTGATTAATAAAAATGACAGAAAGCTAAATGCATGAGTGGTAAGATTTAGTTAAAGCAGTGCGCCTCGGGCCTAAGAAATGATTTTTGAATAGGTGTATTTTTATCTTATCAAGTTGGAATGGGTAATGTGTTGAAAGCAAGGAAGCTAGTCTGAGGAAGTGCTAAAATGCCAAAATCTCTGCTGTGTCCATGTTCGACACATATTGTACACAGATCTGCTGGGGACACACATATATGCGTGC
Organism: Quercus glauca; assembly: GCA_023736055.1. Classification (NCBI taxonomy): domain Eukaryota; kingdom Viridiplantae; phylum Streptophyta; class Magnoliopsida; order Fagales; family Fagaceae; genus Quercus; species Quercus glauca. The sequence goes on from CM043325.1 coordinate 29,601,996, forward strand.
CTAGATGAAACACACACACACATATAAATATATCTTTGGACATAGTTGGAACACGCCAGAGACACAATCTTGACACAGTGAAGTGAAAATTTGAAAAGAGAGGCAAAAGATGAATTTTAATTACCCAGCAAAATTTGAACCATTGATCAAGCTACTCAAAACAAATCAAGGAAGCACGGGTGCGCCGTTTTGGCCGGTGCACTCGACTTGGATTTGTGTGGATGTGGATGCACGTGCGTCCATCGACAATTTTTTGCAGCTCAATTCGGTCTGAAACAATCCGAAATAGGACTCAATATGGGTCTGATTTGGTCCAAAATGGTTTGAAATTGGACCCGATATGGGCTGAAATACTTATATATATAAAAAAAAAAAAAAAAAAAAAAAAAAAAAAACTGTTAGTTTCAAACTTATCTTTTATTTAGTTTTAGTTTCAAACTTTTGATATTCTAATTTATGAATATCATGTAATGGTTATGCATTTACTTTATTATCTATTATTGTTCTTAAATTGATATATGTTTACCATTATATGAAAAAAAAAATGCTTAGCAATATATAGAGAATATAAATAAAAATATATTTAATAATTAATTAATAAACGTATCCTGCCGCACCCGCGTCCTACTTTTTCAAAAGTTGTCATTTCGCTGCACCGCACCCGAACCCAAATCTGCACCTGTGCTTCTTAGAGTCAAATTGACTCCTCTTTTTCACCCCAATCAACTATCTGCTCTCCCTCTCCCTCTTCTTGCTCTTGCTTTGGGTCTAGTACCTCACTGCCTCTGTTACACAATTTTCTTTGGTTTTCATTTGTGGTTTTTCCAAATGTTACCAGTTTATCACTTATATCTTCTTCTCTTTTTACCCAAGTAGCCTGTACGTTTGTTATGAAAGAAAATAAACCATTTTTTAGTCACTTAGTTTGTATTTTATTTGTACTCTTAAAATCATTTTATAGGTGGCACTTCTTTGCTATCTGTTAATTTCTTTGGCAGTAAATTCTAGATATATTTTCAAACATTTTGATGGTTTTTTATTTTGAAAAGCTTAGATAAACATAAAATATGTCTTAAAATATTTATTAATTAATTGTCATGTTACTGTTGTATACTTGTATCCTAGTTTTTCAATCGTAGGGTTCAAACTACGGGGTTAACAGCATGTTATAATTATAATTGTCTACTCATTACCTATCAAAAAAAAAAAAATAGTTTTTCAATCGTAATGTTTATATCATGTCTCACCCGTGTTCTGCGTCTGTGTTCATTCTTCCTAGGTGAGGCAGTATTTAATGAAATTGTCTGGTAGTATGGTCGGGAATTAGAAACTCAAGCTTAATTAATTTGTTATTGCATCAATTTGTGAACCTTATGTCATCAACTACAAACTACGAAGTATATAAACCATGTGAAAAGAAATTAAGTAAAGAAAATCAGCTTCAGTTTTGGTTGGAAAAAAAGATGAACATAGGCATTTTGTTTATAAGGAATGTCTTGTTATCTTATGACTAAGTAAATTGTCTCAATGGTTCACGTGTATACATTAACAAAGATTCTCCTTGGTATATTTATTTATTTGAAGCCTGATAAAATTTATGAATTGTCTATCTTGTGAGTTTAGTATAATGGTTCTTTCCCCCTTAAGGCACATACTAATACATTCAATAAATAGTTGTTTAATGTAGCTCCTATTTCTAAATAGTTGTTTAATGTAGCTCTTATTTCTAAATGCTAAAAGATACCATCTACGAAATCTGACCTGTTTCAGACATTTGAAGAATAAAATTCAACCTGGGGAAGAGCATAGGTACCACTTTTTCAATAGCTTTTTCTTTCGGAAGCTTGCTGATCTTGACGAAGATCCTTCAAGTGCTTGTGAAGGCAGGGCAGCATTTCAACGTGTCCGTAAATGGACAAGGAAAGTGAATCTTTTTACAAAGGATTACATCTTTATTCCTGTAAACTACAGGTCAGACAGTGGCTGCGCAGATAACTCGCTTGTACCGCTGAAGAATGACCTCTTATTGTATTGCTTTCTAATTTGACTTGTTGATGCATCTATGTGGCAGTCTTCACTGGAGTTTGATTGTCATCTGTTACCCTGGTGAAGTGGCTAATTTCAAAGGCAAGATCTTCTGTGATTATCACTCTGTTATATTTTCTAGTCTTATCCCTATATTCAATTTAGAGCCATCTTGCAGATGAAGACATTGAAAACTTGCCCAAGCTACCTTGCATCTTGCACATGGATTCTATTAGAGGAAGTCACAGAGGCCTCAAAAATCTTTTTCAAAGGTAGCCTGCCTGCATTTCATGTTCATAACTATTTACCTTCGTTTATGCGAATGAGCTTTGGCTCAAATAATGGCACTCTATCTTCCCATAAGAATGGGTCATTTTAAGGTTGTGGGTTGGTTTAAAACCCATTGGGTGTTATGCTACTTTTTTCTTTATTAGACTGCTCACCTTTGTTTACCTGTTGTCATTATGTTTTTGGCTAGTTCCATGTTTACCATATAATTTCATTTTTGTATGGATAATTTATTGTGAGAGATGGGTTGCAACTGTAGTGCAGAAGTATACAAGATTGAATCCTCAAAGACAAAAAGAAAATTAAAAGTGCAATGAATAAAAATAATCTTAAAGTGACAAGGAGAAATTAGAATCAATTCCTTTGCAGAATGTAAACTATGAATTTTCCAATTTAATATTTTGGCCTTTCTTTTGTGTGTATGTGTTTGTTTGTTTGTTTGTTTGTTTTTTTAATTTATAATTTTTAAAATTTTTTCAGTCCCAAGAGATTTTGTTGATGAGGCCAAAATTGGCTTGTGGGAAGGACCAATGCTATAGCATAGATTCGTAGTTTCTTTGAGAAGTTCAGAAACTATTTAGCTTCATGAGTCGTTTAATCTCAAATATTTGAGAATAAGAGAACCAGATTATTTTAATATGGACAATGACCAGCTTCATTTGTTTGTGATGAAATTCCAGCTACTTAAGCGAAGAGTGGAAAGAGAGGCATGGTCAGACAGCAGCAGAGGTTTCTTCAAAATTCTTACATTTGCGATTTGTTTCACTTGAGGTATTGCCTTGATTTTTAGTTCTGTGATGGATATTCTAGAATTTAGTAGAGCAACAATTGCTTCCTGAGATTAAATACATAATCTCTTCATTGAGTTAACCTTTTCTTTGTGGATGTAGATGTGCCATATATTTACTGAAAAAGAGTAGATTCTACCTTTTGTGTGTCATTAATTGCCTTAAGTGGTACATAATAGGGAAAATGGACTAGTTTAATATGGACATCATCAAATTTTGGTATTGTACAATGCACAAATTAAAAAGTGATATTATTATCCTTTTGCATCAAATATGTCTAGACCAATATGAAAATTCACTGGTTTGCAAAGTAAAGGGTACGCCAGGTGATAATGTTCTGATCTTTTCTTTTATTAATTTATTCCTTTTCAATTGGTTAGGTTAAGTGAATGAGGTGTAGTGAGAGAGCTTATACAACCTTTACAAACGAAAAGTTTGTTCGATACACCCAAAAACCCCAAGTAATAGCCATGTTTTTGCCGTTTGATTATTGCATCTTTAGAATCTTCGTTTTTTTATATTAAAAAAAACAAGAATATTAACTTCCATCTGGCCATTCCTTCATTCACAGAATATTATTTGTCCTTTGCTCCTGGTATTGCCTGCTTGTGGCATTGCCAGACAAACTGATGAATCGATCTATCATTTCTATGGTATGATGCTGCATATTCTTAAAGTGGAGCTTGGGGAAAAAGTCTTTCTACCCCTAGCAAATTTAAAATTGTTGCTTGATCACCTGTGTCCCCTCTCCTTGGAAATGCTAAAGTTTCTTTGCTAGTTTCACCACTTTCTGTTGGTCATTCTAGTATTTAATTTCAATTAAATGCAATTGTCTGAAGAAGTCATACTATTAGAAACCATCATCATGAGCTGAAGTAATCTATTATTCTAATAAAATATCCTTATGTAAACAAATTCATTATTAGAAATGTGCCTTTCCTATCATTTCTATAGGAACACACTACATATTGGCAATGGACAGCTGATCACATTTGTACCCTCTCCTTGCAAATACTACAGGCTACAGCTGTGCTAGTTTCCCCAATATCTCTAGGTTATTCTGTTGTTTATATCCATAAATGCTATTTTCTGAAGAAGAGCGTCACACTAATGGAGCTGTGCTCAAATATTCTTTTCTTCCGAATGTTTTATGCTGTCTGTATATCTAGAAATGATTAACAAAGTTGGTTTCCCTTCTCCTCTGCAGTCCCTCATATAATTTCAGAAGTGCATCCCATCCAACTCATTAAAAAAATAAAAATAAAAACTTTATTCAGCTCACACTCAAATCTTAATTTTTTCCCAGAAGAATACTCTACTCTGTCACCAGTTCCATAAGCAGCACTGATGCTTTTGTGTCACTGCTCTAGAGCATGCTATGAATCATCCATGGTTGTCCATAGCACCCTTCATACTTTTACATCATGGTTGCATTTCCTAGTGAAATACTTTCTACAGATTAAGGACACAAATATGAGTTTTGTGCTCAGAAGTGCATTTAAGTTGTCAACCTGAGAATTTCTTAAAATCCAGGTGTGGGAAATTATGTTCCCCATTATATTTTGTGATTATTATATCATGCAATCGCTAAGCCCTAGTGTATGGCTTTATGCATGGTCCACCAAATAACTTCCTAAGCCTGCACTATGCCTCAAAAGGTCAGATAGTTTAGTTATTTTATTTGCATGGAAAGTCTAGGCCTGGTTAAGTAATCTAGAATTAGTGAGAGTTTAAGATGTGCTTGTTGCTTGGGAGTCAAGTTATATCAGTTCCTTCAGAACCAAGAAATTCTCTCCAAGCATTGTTTGATGTGGTTTTTGTGGAGGTACAGGAATAACCGGTGTTTTGAAGATATTGAGAGAATTATGTTTGATTGCAAATTATTTTTCTTTAGAACTTTATTGGATTGGATGTCAGTTTTGCATAGTCAATCCTTATGGTCTGTTATTGAATTGCTAGATTTATGTAATTTATGTGATTGATTGTAAGGTCCCCTTTTGTATACTTTCTGTATGGTTGGGCCTTATTTTTTATGTTAATAAAAATAATATCATTGCTTATCAAAAAAATAATAAAAATTCTCTCATAGCAATGCTTCAATTGGTGAATGGAAAAGTGAGCGAACTCAACTCAGATACATTTGGTATGTACTGCTTTGTTTTGAAGCAGTACTAGGCCTAAAGGTTAATCGAGTAAAACTGAATTGGTATGTACTGCTTTGTTTTGAAGCAGTACTAGGCCTAAAGGTTAATCCAGTAAAAGTGAATTAGTGTCACATTTGTGGGAAGGGTAATAGAGCCAGCTTGCATATTTTGAATTGCCATTGGGTTCCAAATTTAAGGTTAAGAGTTGTTTGGAATTCTATTATAGAAAGAATGGGCAAAGGCTTATAGGGTGGAAGAAGTTTTATCATTCAATGGGAGGGAAGTTCAGATTATTGAGAGTACGCTACCCTTGTTTGTTCTCCTTTGAAGAAGGGAGGGCTGAAGATTCGTAATCTTAGTACATCTAATCAAGTGCTGCTAGGTAAATGGCTATGAAGGTTTTAAGCAGAGAGAGAGTAGGTATTACTGTGTTTTTTTTTTTTTTTTTTTTTTTTTGGGATTAGTTTATAATATAAATTATCAAGGGAAGTTTGACTGCGTATGATTTGTTCCAAATATGATGAATTTTAGGGGGGATACCTTTTCACAACATATAAAATTCTCAGTGGGGGATGGCACACTAATTCGGTTTTGGCGTGATTGTGGTTTAGGAACTCCCACCTGAAAGATACCGTTGCTTGAATTATTTTGGATGGTACCCAATGAGAATGTTTCAATTGCTGTCCAAACAAAATGCAAAATTAAAATGACAAGGGATTAGAAATGAATCATGCATTTTCTCTCTTCTTTGGATGTTCACAATTAAAGGCAAGTAACCTTGTTTAAAAGGAGGGAGAGGTGACTGTTTGAATCAGCAGAAATATTATCACCCTCCTTAAATAATATGCATTATTTAATATTATGTTACATTATCAAAATTCCCTCATTGATTCTGTTACCTCTGATTTTGCCCAATTTTGCATGAAACCAAAAGTTGACATTGTAAGGGAATGGAATAAAATGGGGCATTCTTCCTTAAAAGTTGCATTCCATTTATTTCCTTTTCCGTTTTCCCCCTTCCCACATAAGCTATAAATATTTCTTCTTGTTAGTACATACATTGAATCACCTAAGCCCTGCTTAAAGGTTGTATTGTAAAGCCAGTCCACTTGTAACATATAGAAGTTTATCAATGATTCTTAGCTTTTATAGACTTAGTGAAAATTATTGTTTTTACACTTTTTTTTTTTCCATTTTTTATTCAGCTACCGCAGCAGGAAAATTCATTTGATTGTGGTCTTTTTCTACTCCATTATGTGGAACTGTTTTTGGAGGAAGCACCTATTAACTTCAACCCTTTTAGGATAACAATGTCCACCAAATTCGTAAGTGATCTGATCTCATTTCCCAAACATTTGGTGAGAATAGCATCATCATATTATTGATTTTAATGTATTATATTTAATAATTGTCAAGTTCACAAGAAAATAGGATGCGACATCTTTTCTTTTATTGGTAAGTAGCTCATGCACCCGGTGAGGTTATTTCTTTTTGGATAAGTAAAAATAATTTCATTTGAAGCAAATAAAATAAAGTATACATAATAGAAAACTTTCCCACAATCAGAAATCACACGGTCAAATGCAAGCTATCTAAATATCCTTAAAAAGAACAGGAGGTGATGCTGCCTAAAACCACCGACCATGCAAGCAGATATCTAAACAATGACTGCTTGATGGCATGAATTGGATGCTCTAGAGTATAATCCATCAAATGTTCTGTTGTTTTGCTCTCTCCAGATTGTCCACAAGATGCATAATGGGGCAGCAGTCCAAGCTTTGTAGCTTCAATGACTTGAAATCTCCCTTGCCAACAACTTAACAGTTGAACCAGAGTCTTTGGCATAGCCCACGACAATCCAAATAGTGAAAATATAAGGGACCATATATATCTTGCCACTTTACAACGAAAAAAAAAAGGTGATCATTTCCCCACTATTCTTGCACATGCAACATCAACCTACAATCATTATGTTGCAGTTCCAAAGATAATCCACTGTTAGGATTTTATCCAACACTACCCAAGCAATTAGAGGCACCTTAACACACTATAGACACTGTAGAAAGAACCTATACTACTATTTAAGAGGCTTCCATTGTTTGGGATCCTCATTTTTTTGGTTCAAAAATGCCCCTACACTAATATATTTAAGTAGAGACAAAACTAAATGACAATCCAGTAAAAATACAACTCTAACTCCTACTAAAACATTACCTAAAAAATAGGGTTGCTCTCCTGGTAATTTTCAAATTGTTTTATCTACTTATAAATTAGATTCTCAAAATAAAAATTTTATATATAAAATAAAAACGCAGGTTTTTTTAAAAATTAAAAAAAAAAAAAAGTCTCATCGCACGCGCGATGCGCGTGTGATGAGGCCAATGAACAATAATCATTATATTGTGGTACCACCATTAGGATTTTATCCAATGCCACTGCCCAGCAAAAAATGAGATCTTCCGACGCACTTTAGCACACCATATTTTTCTTCAAGGATGATTAACCCCTGTAGAACCCCTCAAGACACCTTAGAAATAATGGACATACATGCACCCGGTGAGTTAACTCTATTACCAAACCCTTCATCCTATGTTGTAAGGAGTAATGAGGTGCCATCTGAAGTATAACTCATTGTTAACAAAATTAAATTATTTTTCTTGAACAGAATTACATTGCTAAGGACTTAGGAAGCTCACTGATGTAGGTAAAACCAAAATGATGTAACAATAAAATTTATGATAATAATAAAAATAGTAGAGACCCTAGGAGTCAAACACCTAGGATTGCCTAGAGTTAGCACCAAGCAAGAGAAAATCTCTTGGGCTCAACACCATTGGAATGATTTCAGTAGAAATTTTATTCTTAAAAATAAGCCCCTTTTAAAGGAGTATAATGCTTTGCTTATGTAGACTACTAAATCCAATTCTTAGCAACATAAGAAATCCTAATTCTCTTAGATGTAGGGAACCTAATTCTATGACTTGGGAGATACCAATTATTGAATTTCAAAATTACTGTTGACTCTAGGAAATTAAGTTAAAATACTAATAGCCCTATTTAATACTAATACCTAAAATACATTTGACCAATAAAAATACAATGGACTCCAAAATCAAATAAGATTATAATAATAATAAAATCTTTCCTTGCACTTCCTGCATAACTAAGCATTTCGATGCTATTATCCCTCTTTTCTCTGCCCACCAGCAAAAAAAAAAAAAAGGCAGTATGAATCCATGATTTTTATACCCTGCCACAAAGGTATCACATTATTTAAAAGCTTTTTTTTTTTTTTTTTTTCATTGTGACAAGGAAGTTTTTGATGATGATTGCATTTTTTATTTTATTTTATTTATACTTAAGAGTAAATTTATTGAAAACGGACTACTTTATGCCAAAAAAAGGGCATAAAGTAGCCAAAATAATTACAAAAAAGCAAAAAAAGAATATGAACAAGCAGAAAGTGATTCTGCAAACATACGTTCTAGAAGCTTTACTATTGCATCATAACCAAATAAATGTTTGATTTCTGTTTTTATATTTTTTAGCTTTGTTGCATACTTGCATCCTTAGTACACTTCATGTGTATACGGGGATCATTTTCATAAAGCATTATATTACTTAATAAAAATAGAGAATTTTTTGTAAGTTTTAAGCAAGGTAACAAACGGTGTATATTTTTCCAGCTCAATGGCAAGTGGTTTCCACCAGAAGAGGCTTCTTTAAAACGTGCTTGTATCAGGAAGTTAATTTATGAAATCCTTGAAGATCATTCAAAGAAAGCTCTGCTAGCTGATTGTAATGACAAAATTCCTTGTCATTCCCAAGAAACTAACACAGACATTCTAGAAATTGGAATAGAATTTCGTGAGGGGACAAACATTTCAGCAAAATCATGTCATGGAGAATTCTTTGGTTCTAATGATAAGCAGAGGTTGGAAATATCTAATGCTGTTTCTCCTCCAAGAGTACAGAACTTTAAAGAATTAGGATTTGTTTCGAGGGAGGTTTTGGAGCCAGGAACTACTGGCAGGTCATTTTCTGATGGAAATTTTCAGAAGACTGCAGATCATCATGGGAGGAGCATCATGTCACCAATAGAGGTAATAAAAAAAATCATGTACTGACTAGAAGCGACTTTTACTTATGTCCTCAAATATACCACTTGGTCTTGCTGGTTTTAGAGTGTATGGTTGTAATGAAAAGGTAGGAAACGTGACAAGACTACCTACACACACACACGGCATGCTTACATATTCAAATGGAGTACTTTTATTGGACTTTGGCCAAATGTTGGTGTAATGTAGTGGTATTGCAATATGTGCCACTCCAAAATTTCAGCTGATTCTACACTTCTCTGATCATGTGAAACCTTTCATTCTAAAATCCATGAAGGTCTTAACATACCATTCAATGAGCCAGTGTGCAGGGGTCCTTAAACCAATTTTTAGATTCATCAAGTTGTGTATTCTTTGACCATGAAATTTGTACCAAAATTACTAAAGAGATCTGACATGCTTGGTAACAGGATCTTAGTTATTAATGGAATTATTTTCAGGTTTATTAGAGTAATGTCAGATCAACTAAATTACTTGTATTATGCTTTGCTTGAAAGCAGGAAGGTGAAGAAATCTGTGAGCAAATTGCTGAGTCACTGTTAGATGTGGAAGACTGTCAGCGACAGGCTGTATTTGCTTCTGAATTACCCTCAACCTCATGTTTTGGCAAAGATTTTAAAGAGTTGGAGACTTCTTGGAAGCAGGGATTCTCTAAGCATCTTGGAAAACCTGATGAAGGGAACTCACTTTCTGGAATGCTCATCGGTGGATCCCAGTATTTGCTTCCAGAAACTGAGGGAGTGAACCATCTGGAGAAAACAGATAAACCTCAATCTTCTTCAACCTCAAGTGAGGAACTCATGGCTTGTGTTGTTGAGGATTCTCTAGAGGCAAATGACATGTACGATCAAAATGAAACTAAAAATTCTCCCTCCATTCAACGGAACGTTATTTCCTTGTCTGATCAAGAGGTTGACTCAATTGAAATCATTGATGTTAAAGAGAATATTTCACCATCAAGCGATGAAGATCTGGAGTGGCAATTAGATGAAGAGCAAGTTGAAAAAAGACTGAAGCGTATGCGGCAATGTAAAAGACAGTTTGCAAGAAGTCTGTCAAAACAACTGCATTATTGATGGCCTTCAGTATAGTCTTACTGTTATTAGCCGAGAGTTTGTAGGATTAAGTATATAAAATAGGAAAATAGAGCCCTCCTCCACCTTAGTTCACACAATAGGATAAAATGAAGGGGGTTGTTTGTCATCCCAACACTTTGATTGATATCAAAGCTCTCATGTAATATATAAATAGCAAGTTTTTACAGCAGAAAAAAAGAAGAAAAAAAAGAAGAAGAAGCAAGTTTTTATAAGATGGGCTGACTTTTGCCTTCCTGACTATGAGAACTCAACTTTCCACTTCAATGTTTTTCTTTTTTCTTCTGGTTTAAATTGTTTCTAGGATTTTATGGATGACATGATCAGATTACTTGCCATACTTTATTTTAGATAAATAATTTTGCCTCCACCACTGTTGACTGATTGGGGCTCATTCGCGGCAACCACTTCTAAAGCCCAGGATATTGCCTCCAGCATCTCTCCAACGACACCAATAAAATAATCGCCTGACATTGTCGATGGCATTCTCGGCTTTTTTAGTCAGTGATTGTGAGAAATCAGTCGCATAATTCCAGCGATTCTTGGCTCCCATAGTCTCTTTTGTAGAACTCAAACCCAGACAATGCTGCCCTGTACCTCAGTTTTGGTCGGTGACATCTCCTCTCACGTTGGAGTAGTGAGCTTAGAACACTACGTACGGCTAGCTAGGACTTGTGGACTTGTAATTCAGTCTCATGCTCACGTCGGACTTCTGCACCTTTTAATATCAAACTCAAAGCAATTAGTTTTGTAGATTGCATTTCCCGAATTTATCTAGATGCTCCAAAGAAATGGTATATCATTCCCAAAAAATCCTAGCTAGCCGTATAAAAAAAAGTCTTGTTTTAGGAATAAAATTATATTCCTACTATTCTGAATCACAGCCTTTGTTTTAGGAATAAAACTCCTCCATCAGTTGGAGTATTCGGATTTTCTCTCCCAAAAAAAAAAAAAAATGTTGGAGTACTTTTTATTATTAATACTAAGTTAGAAACCCTACTATAACATCATATTATATAAGCATCATGTAGAAGACAGCTGTTCATATTTTTGTGAAGGCCTCTTCGTTAGTTTCAAACCAAGACCAAAGAATTCTTCATCTCACGAGTTCTTTCACATTGTCGTCTCACATTCTTTTTCTCCTACAATTCAAAAGTTAATTAGAAATTCTAATTATTTGATTATAATTCAAAGTACTTCACCTAATAGAAATTCCTCCAAATCTATAAAATTCTCAATTTTTCTTCACGAAGTGAAATTCAACGACCTCCTATTTACTTTCCAGGGAAACTTTTCCAATTTGATCCACCAGTCTAATTCCCATGTAAGTCTCTCTCTTGTTAACCTTGTTTTCATTTATGTTTTTTTTGTAGAGAGATTTAGATTGTTCTTTCTTAATTATTGAATTAGGGCTTCTATTCAGTACTACTTTATAAAAAATGCTTATCATTTTGGTTAGTTTATAATGATGCGGTGATTGCTTTGAGGTTTAAAGCATGCAAACTCTTTTTATAATAGTTACTCATAGGTTAAATTTATATTAGATAGGATGTTAGATTTTTTTTTTTTGGGTCAAGTTAGAGTGTACATGCTGATACTATTCTTAGATATTACTTTGATACCTATAAAGACTTACAAGAAGGTGAGATAAACTTAACATCAAGTTAAATATTGAACTTATCGTTAATAATTATTCATTTAGTTATTATATTTTATTACAATTATATATTTCTATAAGTTCATGGTCAAAACCATGCAACACATAGGCCTTCAAGTTGCTACTATATAATAAAAGTTGGATCTTAGAAATTGGTGAGCAATTATCTTGGCTTTGTGACAAGCATATGGTTTACCGAAATTAAACACTATTACCAATAAGTTACTCTTAATATAATTCTATTTTTCAAAAAATTTAAAATTCTACTTTAACTAAAATTCTATAAGTAATACATTCTTATTAATTATTAAAATATTTTATTGTAGATTAAAATTCTATTATCAATAGTTGATTCTACGCAAAACTTTACTACAAAATCGCAAGAAATTAAAAATTCTTCTTAAATTAAAATTATATTAACAAGAAATTTAATATTTGTACAAAGTGGCTCAATATATATGTGGGGGCGAGCCCAATGATGCGAATTGGGCCCAGGGCCCAATTTGTATACCATTGTTTGTCCGAAAAGGTGAAAGGCATCAGGGTTAGGCCCGTTTGGTGGAAATACACTCGGAGAGGAATACTGGGATACGTCCGAAGACTATCCTGCTTGTTCGAAGAGTTCCCATCGTCGAATCATCATGGTGCTTAATCAATCAAATATGCTAGATGCAAAGGCGGCTTTCCCAACTGATTCCACGAAAGAGAGCAAATCCTGGGCGTGCTTGGGATGAGGAGAGCATAAAAATATCTTCAAGGAAAAGCTGCTACCACCGCATTTAATGCACTGCAGCAGCTTTCCTGGCCGCATTTATGTGGAGAAGACACCTAAACAGTTCAGTCTCAGCTACCACCACTCACGGCATACTAAAGCAGATGTCTGATGTGACGTGTACTCAAGTCGATGCTTGGATGAAGAACAAATGTACGGTGAAGATGAAGGAGGAGGGGGATATATAAAGGGCAGAAGCCTCTGAAGAGAGGGGAGAGAAAAAAATTGTATTCAGGAAGTTAAAAATACTAAGTCTCTTCGGACCAAAGAGAATTTTTACTAAATATTAGTCTGAACGTCTTTTTACCCTGATTCGCATGCATGAACCGTTGCTAAATCCATAATCAGTCCAGCTGTTTAACCCATTCTCTACAAATTTATTGTTGGGGATTCGTTGGGTTCAATACGCAAAGTTGGTGCCTAGCCCATCAAATTTCGACCCTACAATATACATGTGAGTGTTTTATAGTTTAAACAACCTAAAATCAATAGCTTTTAAAAAAAAAAAAAAAATCATGTGAACCCCTAATTATTAATATAATTTTGATATATTTACATATAATTCTTAATCAAACCATGCATCTCATGGTCATAACACTAACTAGATTTCAAATCCGCTTTAATTTTGTGCCAAATATTCCTCTATTTTAAAACTACTTTAAACTTATAAAAATGAGAATGTTAATTATACAGACCAACTTGTATACATATCTATACACCTATGTGCAAAAATATTTAAAATCATGAGTTAAAGACATGATTTCAAGTTGGAAATCATGTATTCATCTCATGATTTTAGTTGTTGCACTCATGTACACACGTGCTACAAGTTTTACTCTTAATCTTGTTCCAAAGTAATAATCCAACCTCTGTCTATCTGGAATGACTTGAAGCAATTCTGCCAGTTCAGTTGGTGGTGGATTTTCTAACGTAAAATCCGGCCATTTTTGGTCCGATATCGAGTTATGCAGGTGGGAATTCTTCTAACCAAACTAACTCTTCTACAACAAACTAGCCAGAGAATGTGCTACCATTTTGCCTGTGCATGGAGTTGCATGAGAAAGAACCATGTCTAAGATCAGCCATGTGACTTGTTGTATTTCAAACAAAAAATAACCGAGTCTTGATCTATGAGGTCGTGGGAAATGCAAGCTTTGCATGACACCAGCGTTATCACCTTCAATGATCAGCTCTCTAAACACAGCTTCTATAGCCATTTAATTTGTATTTCAAACAAATTAACTTACCCATAAAAATTTGTGTTAGTACAAACAAACCCAAAAAAAAAAAAATCTGGCCCATGTTCCTTGGCCCATGGACAGTCCTAATACAAAATAAATACATAAAAAAAATTCTGATTTCTAAAAAAATAAAAAATAAATTGTCCAAAATACCTATATAAGTATATAATCCCTTACTAGTTACTACTTCTTAAACCTCAAAAACCACGCCGCCTGGCCTCTGCATGGCTTCACGCCTCGCCAGATTCACCACATTAAATGGAGGAGATCCACCCAAGGACAAGGCTCCAACGACCACCGGTGGTTCCCAGCCTCTGCGCTGACTGATCCAATTGGTGAGTGCTTGAGTGTTCTCCCTCTTTCGAATCAGAATAAATTTATATTATAAGTCATATTTAGTCTGCTTATTACGTTGTGCTGTGTTTTATATACGTTAGATATTTACTTTATTGTATGGTTAAACTTGTTGCACAAACTGTTACACAATTTTATAATTTTATAGTAAATTTTTTACATAGAAGATAGAAAATAGAATGCCTCTATGACCACCAATTTGTATATTATTTTCAGCAATTATGGACTACACAAATATGGTTTGCTTATCGTAGAACATTGACTCTTTTTTTTTTGGGTAAGTGGTAGTAGTAGATAGAAGTAATAGAAATAAGAAAAATTGATTTAATCTATTTATTTCACAAATTTGGATGATTCACAATCCTCTCACCCTACAATTATCTAAACTAGCCGATATTCCGCGCGATGCGCGATGCATTTTGATAAATTTTATAAGAGAATATTTATGACCCATTGATTTCATAAATACTATTATTGTTAGTCACACTTAATCTATGGCGTTTTCTACTAAAACTAAATTCAAATTAAATACATTGGGGGGGGGGGAATTCCTCTAATATGTGCAGCCAAGAAATATATATAAATTTATATGTGCAGCCAAGAAATATATATAAATACATTCGGGTGAGGTATCCTTTGCTGTAACCTTTGCTTAACCAGATTTCTTTCTTTTATTTTTATTTTTACTTTATCAGTTTTAAATTCATGTTTTATTATCTTTCATTAACTATTTTATTTGTTTTATATATATATATATATATACTAGTCGTTAACCCATGCGATGCACGGGAATAACTACCGGATGATTTCAGGAAAAAAAAAAGTCATACCTTTTCATATTAGATATACCGAAATGTATCTATTGGAAGGTCATAACTCCTTATATTAGATATATATATATATATATACATATATTAAAGGTGTCTATTGAATGAAAATGTACCTATTGACTAAAAAGTTGCCTATTGAACGAAAATGTGCCTATTGAATGAAAATGAGCATATTGAATGAAAATGTGCCTTCTGAATAAAAATGTATCTATTGACTGAAAATATGCATACTGAATGAAAATATGCATATTGAAGAGTCATAAACATTTCGGTATGAATAGTGGTTCATATTCATTTGGTAATTTTTTCTCAACTTCTTCTTTTTCATCTTTCTTAAAAACACAAGAAACTTGTGGGTTTTCTTCAAAATTGCTATTTGTAGAACCCAAAAAACTTGGTTGTGTCATGAGGAGTATTTTGTGCCCATACACTATTGCACATAAAAAGCCAAAAAATATAATTGGACTAAGAACCAGTTATATATAAACTATAAATTTATATGGTGTGAAAATCTAATTCAAACTCAAAATAAATTTCAACTAAAACATAAAAATATTTTTATTACAATAGCCAACGATGAAACAATAAGAAGAATAAATTGTGAAGTGCAAATATGCCAAACACACATTAAATGCCACATATTTGATTTTAACTGCCGTTATACTTTGATTTTACCACCAAAGTCTGGCCATTCCAAGCATGGTAATACAATCTTATACAAATTAGAACACAAGTAATAAAACTGCCAACAACACAAAATAGTTAATAGGGTATATATTAATATTGAAGACAACGTTTCAACCAATAACAATACACAATACCATTCTTAGAGGAAAATATTAACATAAAGCAAATGCGCAGGATTCAATTTTTTACAATGGCCAACAATTAAAGTATCAGTATAAAGAGGTATCTACTTCTTGATTATAGTGTCGAAGTCATGGCCGTTTCATAAATTATAATACTACCAAACAAGATCCCAAAGAGTCTTTTTCAACTTTAATGACCAAACGGAAAGCCAAGGCCGCACAAATGATCAATCGGCCTAGTGAGGAGGGACAGTTAACTATGGTGGTGAAGAGCCTATTGCCTGTATATCACAAGTATCTGTTTGCATAGTACTTCTCTAGCTTTAAGGCTCTCATTGTAGCAGGAACTTAGATCAAAGATGCAATTAATAATGGTACAACAAATGAAGAGGCGCCTAGGGCCAACAAGAATTTTGGATTGTCAAATTCCAAAATTGTTGAAGTATCCCACATATACAAGACTGATTTGTATTAGCTCATTTCCCTTGTCCAAGCATTTCAAGGTCAACTGCCAAAGTCTTGAAGACAATTTCATGAGCTGTACATGCCACTAAGCCAAGTCTCTAACAAGTTAAAGGTAAAAGGGTTGCTTAAACCTCTTGAACCAAGGCCAATCCCTAACCCAATACCGGCAATGATGTGAACAAATTTTTTTAGCATAAGGCACTCCTGAATGTTGTGGATCAACTTAGTCAAATCTTTCTTCTCTTCTTCCTCTAAAAGCAAAAAATTGATCTGGGGTCATCGACTCATGTTATGATTGAGTCATGGGTTGTTAGCCACATTTTGCCTTATGGGGGGCATAATCACCATATTGTCTATCAAGTCTTGTATCGTATGTCTAAGGTTAAAACACACATTGGTGTCATGACCAGGGCCTTGATGGTATGAGCATCTCTTATTCACATCAAATCTTATCAGTAGCAGGTTAGGGACCAGCTTTGGTTCAAGGGTCTTTGTCAACCCTTTTTCTTTCAACTTATCAAAAACTTGCTTATTGGCACATATAACTCATGGAACTGTCTTCTGGGCCTTTTGCAATGGGCCTTCTAATGCCTGAACTGGGGAATGAGTTAATATGGGTCGGCCTTATATATGTGGGACACTTCAGCGATCTTAGAGTTTAAGGATCCAAAATTCTTCTTAGCCCTAGGTAAACCTGATTGGCTACCATTGTGTTTTGAAGCTTTTGAGTGCTCATTGGCTCTTCTATGTTCAAATGTTCATTCCCTTTTGTCATGGTGATGGAATCTTCTAATCTTACGTCAATTGGGCTTTCTTGAGAGTTAAACACCGAATTATCATGCTGGAACAAATGTGGAGTAGCTTCTAAGTGTAGGGTTTGTAAAACTGTGATGGGTTTGGAGCTTGAACTTGCTCGGCTTTCACTTTTAGGTTCTCTTTCTAATCTTCCCCCTAATCTTGGCTAGATTCTCCCCAATGGAAAGGTAGGTTGGTTTTAATCAATCAAAGCTACATTCCCATCCATTTCAATCATTTGAGCAATTAAAACATTAACACAGAAAATACAATCCAACATTTATTTGGACCAACCTAAGGATAGGTTATATAGTCATTACATTGTAGAGTGGGTTTTTTGTTTCAATGTTTCCCGTAGTTAGGACGTTACAACTCCCAACTTGTAACATAATGAACGTTGCATTGGTCCAGACAACATTGTTTGTCCTTTGTAGTCAACAAGAAATGAACATGTGAATTTGGGCTATGAGTTCGTGAGTTTGTGCCACTAGGTACCCGAATCTAAGGAAGACTGGTGATCCATCATTACTACTACCAGATTTTTGAAATGGGCTCATGCATAATTGTTGTAATTTCATGGCATGCACAATGATAGTTAAGGAAAACTATAAACAAACAATCATGGCATTTCAAAACTATAACATACAATATCATACAAGACACACAAGGGTACATAACTAGTCATCCTAAGTGTCCGTTTGGGACAAGTTGAAAATTTAAGCTTATTTGCAATTTTAGCTTATTTTTGCTACTGTTCATAAGTCCCACTGCACTTTTTGGTACTATCCATGAGTCCCACTGTACTATTCAGCTAACTTTTACCTTTATCTACAGTACTTTCAGTAAAAAGTTTTCAATTTTAGCTAAATAAACTGTTCCTAAACGGACGCTAAGTCTAACATGAAGTTTAGCCCTCAACATTTCTAGCGGAGTCGCCACTATGAAGGACCGAAACTAGAGCTCTCAAAAGAGTGTACTTGGTACCTCTTTGGGTTTTAATTGTGTGGAGTCACCATTTATTTATATTTACAAAAAATAAGAAAAATGAATTTAATTTGAATTTTATTGAATGTATCAAATTTACAATTGGAATACAATTTACATCGCTTTGGTCCTACTTACAATCTAAGTAAAAAGATACAAAGTTTTGGTCCTAAATACAATCTACCAAAAAACAATAAAACACTAATCTTGAACCAAAAACCTAAGGTTTAGGGGATAGGTTACAGAGTGGGGAGGTGATAGGCACCCATTCTGCTCCGGACAAAGTCTGATCTTCTAGACTATGAATGACCATTATGTACCCACAATCAACGACATGCAACAAACTATGAGATGCAATATAAAATTGTTAATTTTCCTAAATCAATGATTAAATTCTATTTAGGAATCTTACATCTACATATTTCTATGCAAAGAATATATATTTTATTTTAAAAAAATGTTTGATTTATTTTGTTATGAATGAAAATATGACTTTTTTTATGAAAAAGTTCATATCTGATTTTTTATGCAAAAAAAGAAAAAGAAAAAAAGAATGATGCTTTTGATAAAAAAAGACTCAAATTTGATGTTTATTATGAAAGATTAAGGGTGTGTATGAAAAATATTCAAATCCAAAATTTATGACATGGAAAACATGAATTTTTTATGATAAAATGCAGATATGATTTTTATTATGTAAAACCATGAATTTTTAATAGGGAAATACAGATATGGTTTTATTACGTAAAATAATGAATTTTTTTATAGAAAAATACATATTTGGTTTTTATTATGGAAAACAATGAATTTTTTACGGAAAAATACAGAACTGGTTTTTGATGAAAAAGATAGAATTTTACAAAAGAAATTTTAGATCTAATTTTTGATTCGGAAAACAGGAGAAACCTCGTATGCATGAAATAATTATAGATCTAAGACTCAATGGCAACTAATCTTAGATCTAAGATTAAAAATTATGAACAATCAATATCCAAGAATTAAAACATGTGAAGAACCCTATACATAATAATATACATGATTAATTATTGCATCTATGTTAATATGTGCACTGGTACGATACAATGGTGTATTTTTCTTTTAGTAAACATGGCATGAGCCAGCTGACTTACAGGCTCTTTAGAGTATTGTAGTGAAGAAAATTTTGGAAGCTGTATTATCTGCCAAGTGTTTAGTATGAAGAATTTGTGTGCTTTCTTTAAGTGAAATTATTTTCCTTCATCATAATCAAAATTTTCATATGCATGTCCTTTTTATACACCATTGGACTTAAGGTGACTTACAATAACACTCTAAATTTGGTTCCTTTTTTATTCTTACCTATCAAAATAAATAACTAAATAAATAAAGATTAGTAGTAAGGTTCATAGAAATGATTTTTTTTCCTTAATCTCGAATTAAAATTCTATATTGAAAATGTTTCTGGCATTGTCAGGAATTATTATTTGGTTACCATATTTGTCTAATTGAGATATGTTGTATCAATTACTTGAGGAATGATTCCCATAGTATTTGCTGCGGGTATATGCTTATAAGAATTTAAGACATTTTAGTTGGTGTAAATTATTAAGGAGAATAATTCCAAGTAACAATATAAAGTATTTTGCTGATTAACGTGCTCGAAAGAGATCTGTCAATAGTTTTCAGTCTATATATCATGACTAGTAATAATATAAACAGATGAAATCTTAATCATGAAAATTCTATATCAACAGAGTTTGTAATTCATTGGTTCTTCCAGATGCTCACCAAATTTGAGAAAGGAAGAGAGAACATTATGAGCTACTCATCTTTGCCCTTCTAGCCCATACCAAACTCTCAAATAACATTCTACCTTTTCTACCCTAACACTTTTGGAAGATTTGATCGGATTAAATGCACGTGCCCAAAGAGAGGGAGATCTTGTGATAATTTTAATGTCTTTAGCCACCAAAATTGTCAGCTACTGACAATTTTTGAAGATAAATAAAAGGCATTTCATCTTTCTATGACCTTTGAATTTGAAGAAACCTAAATGATAAGAAGTGATTAGGAAGTTCAACCAATCTTTTCATCCCCAATCAGATCATGGGAAAAGTCCTGAATTATGCCTATCAAACACCAAGGTAGTTTTTTAGCATCAAGTTCACATCCATTCAAAATTGATTCAAAACTGGATTGAAGCATCTTTTTGGTTTCCCAAACATCACTCTAAATGATACAGAATATCTAAGAAACTAATTATAAAGATCTGCTCAGCCATTACTATCTGCAACAGCAGCACCAAAAATAAATGCCTTATGATCCTCACCAAGTCCTCCGCGGGAAACAAGATTAAAAACAAGAGAGAGAGAGAGAGAGAACATATTACAAAACAACTTCAATACTTTATAATCTTCTTCCCATGCATAAACAAGGGAAAAGAAAAACACGAGACATCAAAATTAAATACATCATAATCCTCTTAAAAAAGATCAACCAACACCCCCATTTACATGGCATGGTAAAACATCACTCTATCATCATGATGCCAAATGAAGGTCACGGATAGGATTACCAAAGAAATCTGAAGTGAAAATTTTTGTGTTAGAATTGACATGACGCTAAAAGATCTACACCATCATCCATCTACAAATCAACCAACAAAGAAACTTTTTGAACTGCTTAAATTGGTTCCTTTAATTGCACCTTTTCTCTTGGTACCTGAAAGATTGAAACATGAAAATCAAATACTCACATAGATTCCATCCCATTAGACAGAACCACCTTGATCACATTAAATAATTGATATGTGATATTCGTTATTCCCTCAAATAGTTAGTGCGCAAAGGATCAAAAAGTGATAAATGATCCATGGAAACAGCATTTGAAAATACAATATAGCCTGATTATATGAAGAAAATGTTGATAAAATTGTTCATTTACAAGGATCAATTCCAGTGTCCATCATCAAAACAAGCGATGAGAAAAAGTTAAGAGTTGTTCAAATGCAAGCAGAAATCCTAAATATGAACCATGTGTTTGGTTACAAATTCTATATATTTTGATGGTAATCTTGTTGGTATAAGTCCCACATTGAATACTAATAAGAAGAATGAATGGTTAAAATAACAAAATTGAGCTCAAACCCATTAGGCCTTTTGGGTTAAATGTTTCTCTTAGAGCACTCACGTCAGTGGTGCCAAACTTACACATTTTTGCCCACAAATCTATAAATGTGTAGCAAATAATCAAATGGGTTTACCTTGAAAAATTTATGGTTTGTTCAAAGTAGGATTTTTTTTTTTTTTTTGATAAATAACGTAAAAACTCTTTATTAAAGAATATCCAACCAAGTACTACAGTGGTAGAACTTAGTAAACCCAAATTACAATGATCAAGAAGAACAAGGAGGGACAAAGAAGTGCATGAAGGTAAAACTAAGCTCCATTCAAGGACAGTAGGATTTTTTTTCATCAATAATAACCATTTTGCTTGATTATATGAAAGAAAGAAAAAATCACACCAATGACCACTAGCCTAAGACAAGATCAAAAGCTTCAAAGAATCGTGTCAGTGGTTTAGCTAAACTCTATTGCCAATATTCATTCAAAGGTTGGTAATTTGCTTCAAAAGCTGGGTGATTTACTTGGGTTTTTTTCTCGGCCCTAGTTTTTCTGTGATTTTAATGGTTTGGTTTGCTATGATTTGGGTGGGGTTTTTAGTTGAGGAAGAGAGAGGTTGTGATTTTGGCGGGCAGTTTGCTGTGATTTGTGGTTTATAGAATGGTAAAGCCAAGAAAGAGAGAGGGATATGATTTGGAAAAATAATAAATAATTGATAAATAATATTTTAATAAAATATAGTGTAAAATAGATAAATTGATGTAGGGTGTTTTGAAAAGTGGTTGTATAAAATTAAAAAAATTAAGTTCTTATGCTAAAATAGACAAAAAATTTTGCACAAGCTAAAACAAATGCTCTTATATTAACTCTTCAATTGGAGTTTCTCCAAGGTGTTATCTTCCCAATAAGTGGCATCCGAGTTCATGGTGGTTTGCAACGAAGGTGGCAAGGTGTTTAAGGTCCCTACCTGGCTGGGACAAGGTAAGCCTAAAGGGCCCACACAAAAGATCATGGAAAAAGGCCTAACAAATGAGTGTTGCTAAAGGTACTAAATAATGGTGTGGTCCAAAGTTCCCATGGATGAGCATGAAGCATTGACACGTGGTTCTCATAGATGGTGTACGAGAGGCCCATGGTTGACATGTTGATGAAGAAAAACCCCATAAGGCAAGGGGGAGAGAGTAGGACTTGTTCATGGCTCACAAAGAGATAAAGACACACATGTGAGGGGGAGATTATTGGTATACACGTGTGAGTGAAATCTCACATTGAATAATGATGAGCAGAATGAGTGGTTAATATAACATAGTTGAGTTCAAACCTATTGGAATTAGGCATTTTGGGTTAAGTGTGATTCTATATGTTATATTAACTAAATTGGAGTCTCCCCAAGCTATTATCTCCCCAACAAATCTATATATCACTAAACATTGAATATCAAGATTCCCATAACTTTGGTTCTAGATAGGAATTCCAAATCTACATGAAAGAAATTGTATTTGGCTATGGATAAAAAAATTTTATGAATGGCAGTATAAAATTGTAAAGGACCCCTTGTGATTGGTTCTATCACTCTCTCTTCTATATGATAAGTTTGTCCATCACTCTCTCTTCTGTATGATAAGAATAAACATCCAACAACGTCCGACAAAAATTATAATTACCAAATTCTCTATAGGTTTTACACCATCGTATAGACATATCATGAAAAGAGAAAGAAGGATCCATACCTTCAACATCTGATCATGTGCCATACTGCCAAGTAACCTGCTGAAGAGCACATCAGGTTGTTTAACAGGAGTGTCCATTTCCCATGCATTTGCTGCATCTCTATAAATAGCAGAGAGGTAAGCACTATGACTTAGGACTTCAAAAGCTAGCATTAACACTTATTCCTTCATGTACTACTTTGTTTCTATGTATCTAAATAGCCCAAAGAGTGTTGGCAAAGAATACAGTGAGGTGATTGCACTGGTCCTACTCTTATAAACTCTTTCCAGCCAAGTAGCAACGCAATTATGACTTGACTTTGACTCAATTACCTTCCAATGGTGAGTGGGATCTTACACACATGCACAAGCTAAGTTATAGGCAATAAATAGATGATCCAGGCATCCCTCTTCTATAGCACATAAAGGGCAAGAAGCATCAGTGATGAGATTCCTATCTGCTAACTCCGTTCTCACTGGAAGACCATCATTTAGTAGTTTCCAAAGGAAAGTAAAGACTTTGAAAGGGAGTTCAAGCTTCCACAGCTCAGCCCACATCTGAGAGCCAGGACACCAAGTTCTGCTCTGCCATTTGAGAATTAACTATGGAAAAGCTAGGCTCTCTTCACTATATAGAGACTTGACTGATCATGAGGCCTAATCAGTTTATCTGCACTTCCAAATCAGTTACTAACTGTCTTGTTTTCCAATGGCAACAACATGACTCGAATCTACTTTGAGAATTGAATATAAGCTTTAGAGAATGGTCTATCAGATGCAAACAGAGGAATCCTATAGAATAGAAGGATCATTTTCAAGCACAAAAACTTAAGGGATAAAGATGCTTTACCACTAGGTACAGTTGTTTTCCCAACAATGATGAAGTTGTGGCCTTGCCCATCCTCATTAATTAAATTATCCTAATTAACAACAAAGGAAACAAGCAAATAAAAACATGTTCTTAATAACTCTGCAACCAATCAAATGTGAATAATATGAAGAAGGGAGCCCCACTCTCAAGGCAGGGCCCGCAAAAGAAAAGGCTTTTGAGGCCATAGTTTATTGCAAATTTAATTTTCATTTCTCTTCGAAAACAGCTCAATGCATTCTTATCCAGTTGTCATTTATCTTTCAATAAATTTATGAACAAATAGAGTTAATACTAGTTGGTATCCTGTGCAATGCACAGAAAAGTTAAACATGATATGACTCTTTTAACTTATATATATATATATATATATTATTTAAATATGGAATTTGATAATTACGATAATTATTAATAGGAATTTATTTATTATGATTGTGTTTGTATATGGAACTACCATTTATTGAAAATATAATGTAATAAGATTTTAATAGATGCTTTATATTCAAAATATAATAAAAATTCAAAAAAAAAATTAAAATAATGGTGTAAAATTGTAAGAACTCAAAAGCTTATGTAACACAATATTATGAGATCAACCAAAAGTCAAATGTCTTCAGTTTTATATATATTATAGATATAGATTATTCAGCAAATCAATAAAAGCAAAGAAACATACATAACAATTAACAATATAAAAATTTAAAACCCACAAAAAAAGCAGAAGTAATCAAACAAAAAACTTTTGTAGAAATTAACAATAAAACCTTAACATTTGGCTCAAAGAGTAGCATAGGTTTGAAACATCTAAGCAAACAAGTTCAATATTCTATAGAAGCATTTCACTAAACAGCTAGTGTGCATGACTTGAATTTCAATTTCAAAAAATCAAATAGCACACTCATTATTTGGTAAAATTGAAGTTTGGAAAATCTTTTAAGAAGAAATTATGTACCAGAAGCAGATAAATCAAATCAATAAAAGACAAATATGATAATAAACCAAAATGAAATTGCAAGGTGAAAAGGGATCTTTGGCTTACCAATTACTTCAATAGCAACCAGGCGCCACCTGCATTAAAATAAAGAAAATAAATAAGTTTTTTATAAATTATAATTACAAAGCCCAGCAGCTTAATTTAATTATTACTCCTATGGATAAGATGTTAAATTTAGAGAAAGAGAGAAAAGCGAGTGACAAAAAAGGCACCCAAAGATGTAACTAAAAAGGCATACCTTGGCATCAAGGTTGTTCTTAAGATGGAAGGATATTTCTTTGAAGTTCAATCAAGATTTCTTGTCTTCTTTGATGGTGGATATAGATTGGTGTCAGAATCATCATTATCATGAGTAGAGACATCAAAAGGGTTGGACGAGAGCTCCATCTCCAGAGTTTGGAGCTCCATTTCCAGAGTCGCAATTGGATTTGAAGCCATCCAAAGCAGGAGGTAAGGTTTTTGGGGATGTATGCCACGGGTTGGTCAACAGTTTCTTCTTCATGTTTGGTGTCGGAGTTTGACACCCAATCTCCTCTATTGTTACAAACCCCACAACATATGCATTCTACATGGACCCCCATCCATTTTACAAATTCAGTGTTCTCAAAAGGAAGAGAGCTTTCATTCGACTCGTCAATTTCACATATAACCTCAATGCCATTCTCATCATATGGATTTGAATCAAACAATTTCCAATTAGATACAGAAAATAACCACAGATGCCCAGACATTTCTTCAATATCTTGAAATGAGATTTTTTCTTTACAACCATTGATGGAAACGTAAACAGAAAAATATCCGCTTATATGTGCCTCCACCAATTGAAAAGCAACACAGACAACAACTTTTGGGAATTTGCGACCAATCCTGAATGATACAGAATTTTCATCATTCTGATGGATGAATTTGAACCAACTTTGAATCTCAGAATCATCATTATCATGAGTAGAGACATCAAAAGGGTTGGACGAGAGCTCCATCTCCAGAGTTTGGAGCTCCGTTTCCAGAGTCGCAATTGGATTTGAAGCCATCCAAAGCAGGAGGTAAGTTTTTTGGGGATGTATGCCACGGGTTGGTCAACAGTTTCGTCTTCGTGTTTGGTGTCGGAGTTTGACACCCAATCTCCTCTATTGTTGCAAACCCCACAACATATGCATTCTACATGGACCCCCATCCATTTTACGAATTCAGTGTTCTCAAAAGGAAGAGAGCTTTCATTCGACTCGTCAATTTCACATATAATCTCAATGTCATTCTCATCAGATGGATTTGAATCAAACAATTTCCAATTAGATACAGAAAATAACCATAGATGCCCAGACATTTCTTCAATATCTTGAAATTGGATTTTTTCTTTACAACCATTGATGGAAACGTAAACAGAAAAATATCTGCTTATATGTGCCTCCACCAATTGAAAAGCAACACAGACAACAACTTTTGGAAATTTGCGACCAATCCTGAATGATACAGAATTTCCATCATTCTTATGGACGAATTTGAACCAACTTGGAATCTCAGTTCTTGGTACTTTAATTTCATAATAATTTCCCCCATTAAAGTGAGAGGAATCCATTGATATGCCACTTCTTTCACCTTCACATACACTATTTGGTAAAATCTCTAAAATTTCTCCAAACTGCTTGCATTTAGCAAATAAAGGAAATTGAAGTTAGAACATCTCATGATATATATTTAGGAAAAATAACAAAATTTGTTTCTTTACAACTCAAACTTAAAAGAGAGAGATACCTGAGTCCATAATCTTCTGAATGATTGTGGATCCACTGAAGAGCAGTTTATTGCATTCACTCTCCGTATAGATTGGGGAAGGCTTGGAATGTTCCGAAGCTTCTTGCAATTGTCTATGTAAAGATCTGCTAAACTAGTAAAGCTAGTAATACTTTCCGGGATGGAAACAATATTGGAGCCACTTAGATATAGAATTGTCAATTTGAGGAAGTATTCAGGCTTCATCCAAAAATCCAAATCAATTAAATTTGCACCACAGTAGCTGAGATGTAGATTTTCCAAGCTCAAAAGCCCATATTCCGAAAGGGTATCAGAGGAAGTGCCTGGAATAGGAGTCAGTCGCATTTTATTGATTCTATCTGGAAAATCCTGTATACAATTATCTAGCTTCAGTGTTCTAAGCCTAGTGAGATACCTCAATGATGGATGCAACTCTCTAATACCACTATAACTCAAAATTAAATCCTCTAAACATTTCATTTCTTGGTGAATTTTGGGGAACTTCTCAAGCCTTGAGCAGCTATATAGATTTAAAATTTTGAGAGATGTCAACATGAGACTACTTGGAAGTTTTTGAAGTTCCTCACAGTATTCAAGGTTCAATATTTTCAGCTTAGCAAGAGATCCAATGGACTCATCAACCTCAATTAACTTTCTACAAAAAGAAAGGTCCAATGTCTCCAAGTTTGGGGCGCACAAATTAGGGAAATTTGTAATGGATTCACAGAAACTTAGATTGATAAGTTTCAAATTTTTGTAATCGACCACCTAAAAGGAATGAAAAAAATATATATTATATTCAAAAAAATTTAAAAGCATTTAAAGAAATCAAAACTCATAAATAATAGTACTCATACCTGCTTGAATAGCTCCTCCAATTTAACGAAACTATGCGGCATCTCGAGTGCAACAAGCTGTTGAGGAGAATAATCGGATGGAAAGGAAAAATGATATTCAGGCCATTCAAACAACCTTAACCCATTAGGGAGAGATTTAAGTTTTTCAAAAATTTGTACATTGCGAACTATAAGAAATTTGAGATTGTCCATCCCTTCAAAAGCTTCAGGGTGAAGTTGCACCTCTATTGGATTAGGTGAATGCCACATTATTCCTCGAATTTTGTCTAACCCCTGATTGGATAAAGCATTAAGTGAACCATATATCACAATAGAATTTTCCAAAACTAAAATGTTCTTAATGTTTTAAGCAAAAATGGTATTGATAAACTTATATTCTAGGGGACACTTCATTTGGGGTGCCGTTAGACATGTGATATGTCTAGGACACTTCTATCGGCATGCCAGCCGAGTCCTTTTTCTTTTTAAAAAATTGTTGACACTCATCTTTTATTTCTTTTTAGTTTCAATCTTGAACATTTTTCTTGTTATCTTTTATTCACTCTTTCAAATCTTATTCTTTGTATGTATTCTAATTTCTAAACATCATTTATTAATCATGAATTCACTTTATTATCCATTATTGCTCTTAAATTGATATATGTTTAACATTATATGAAAAAATAAATGCTTTAAAATATAAATAAAAATATATTTAATAATTAATTACCATGCATATCCTTATCATGTCATATCCTATAATTTTTCAAAATTGTAGAGTCACTGTGTCATACTCATGTTCATACTTCGTAGCTTATATTTTCTCCAAAAAAACTATAAATGTCAAAGAAAAAAATTATAACTTCTACCTTATGAAAAAAAAGGGTTAAAATTTGAAGAATAAATAAATTATACCTTCCTTCTCTTTAGTACTGCAAAAGCATCCTCATGATTCCATATCCTGCTGCGATTGTAGACGAAATCTGGAGATTCTCGCTGAACAATTTCCTTACCCAGTTGTTGTATCAAGTCATGCATGGACAATGTGCCATTTTGCTCTATATTTATGAGACATTTATTAACAAGTGTTGTAATACCATGATTCGGAAATAATTTGCAAGTGTCTAATATATTTTCAACATAATCCTTGGGCCATCCCCGAAAGAAACATGAAATATCAAGAAAAATATACTTTTCATTTTCTTCCAATCCATCGTAACTTACTTTAAGTGTTTCAATAATATTTTTATTGGGAATTTCTTCAAATTTATGTACTGCATTTTTCCACTCATCTTTTGCTCTTCCGCACATATAAGAACCTATGATTGTCAGAGCTAGTGGAAGGCCTTGGGCATAGTCAATAATTTGGTGTGCATATTCAGAATAATCTTTAGGTGGTTTGCTTTTATGGAAAGCATGTTGACTAAAGAGTTCAAGAGCTTCATGTGCGCCTAATTCCTTGACCTTGTAAGTTTTGCGACCTTGTGGAAGAGCAGCTAGCACGTGTTCATCTCTTGTTGTTATAATGACTCTACTTCTTGAAAGAAACCAATCACACTTTCCAAGCAAATCTTCTATTTGTTTTGAATTATCCACGTCATCAAGAATTAAAAGAATTCTCTTATTGCAAAGCCTTTCCTTTATCACATTAATTCCCCTGGATCCATTATCCACCTTCAAATGACTGGCCCCTAAGATCTTAGAAAGAATTTTCTCTTGTAGCTGGATTTTGCCATCACTTGTCCTTGAATTTTCTCTAACATCCTCTAGAAAGCAGCTTCCTTCAAAACAGTCAACAATTCTGTTATAAACAGCTTTTGCAATTGTAGTCTTTCCTATTCCCCCAAGACCATGAATCGCTACAATTCGAACATCATTTGACTTAATATCTAAAAGTGACTCTATCTCCTTGGCATAAGAATCTACTCCAACAGGGCATTTAGCAACATATAACCGTGAGCCATTTAATTTGATATCTGATATCTTTTTAGTAACTTTTTGGATGAAGCTAGATTCAGAACCACTGCAAATCAGAGCATAATAGACAATAAATGAGTTAGACTAGTTGGAATTAATGGTGTAAATAAACTAAATTCAAGATGTCTAATTTTGTGCAATACAACCTACACTTAAATAAGTATTAATTAAAGTAAATGACATATTACTCAAGGATATGAGAAGTATCATTAATTTAGTACCTTTTTTGCTAGGAAAATCAGATTTAGCCTTTCCATACTTGACCAAAATAATCAAGAAATTTTGGAAAAACTTTCAAAAGAATAGGTGGCAGAAACTCTAAAATTTTTCTATTCCAATCATTAACCTTACTTTGAAACCTAACTACCAAGATATTATTAAAGTAGAATAATTTCGTAATTTTTTATGTAGCTAGTGGTTATGACAAACTATTAAAATTATAAAAACCACGAAAGCATGAGACTAATTAAGATATACTAACCCATCCTTGTAATGCCATCCAGACACATTAGTAGCTTCTCTTAGAGCTGTCCTCCAACTTTGCACCTTATTCTTGAATTTTTCTTCAAGTTTAGTCAACGCCGCCCCAATATTTCCCATTTGATGACGTACATCTGATGGATAAACTTTATAAAAAAGCGGTAGAACCAATTGGCCATTTGTCTTACACTGCATAATCTTGACAAGTTCATCCAAGCACCAGTGGGACCCCGCATAGTTTTCAGAGAACACAACGATCGAAATCATTGACCTTTCAATGGTTTTGAGAAGTTCCTCTGAAATTTCTTCTCCCTTCGGAAGATCATCGTCGATGAAGGTGTAAATGCCATTATCACACAAAGCCTTGTATAAATGGCCTGTAAAACCGTTGCGGGTATCTTCACCTCTAAAGCTCAAAAAGACGTCATAGCTCCATCGGTGAGTGGAAGAAGAAGAGGAGCCTCCTCCATCGGCCAGGTCAGCCATTAAGATCTATAAGGCATAAGATTAAGAAATAAAAATTTAAAAAAAAAATTTGAGATAGAGAGAGAGTCAACGCATGGAAAAACCGAAGTTTACCTTTTTGACAGTAACTTCACGGATTCGAGAAGTGAGTCTATTGTAGTAGAAGCCTCGGTTCGGTGAGAGCTCAGAATTAATTGAAATGAAATAAAATGATCAGTGCGTTTGATTGGGAAAATAACAAAAAGAAAAGATTGAATTTAATCAGAGAAGAGAAAAAGGGATCAGATCAGCACATCAGAAAATGTGTTCGAATGGAATTCAGATCGTATTGAAAATTTGGAGTTTAAAAGTGAGAGAGACAGACAGTAAAACGCGGCTTCTGCTTTTTTACGAAGGTTCTGTTAAGGCGCAGAGTATTGACTAGAACAGTCTAGAAGGACCAATCATCCCTTTCTTCTTCTTTCTTTTTCTTTTTCTTTTTCTTTTTCTTTTTTTTTTTTTTTCTTTTTCTTTTGTGTTACGTTAACTAGTGTCACAAGGCAGTGATTAACAATTCAATTATAAAAAATAAAAATAAAAAATTAATATTTTGATTATTTTTTTATTTTTTATAAAAATTATATCAAAATTTATAAAAGTGTAAGATGATATTTTCTTTTCCTATTTTAATTTTCTAGTTAATTGTGTTGTATCTAATAATTTATTTCCTAATTAATTAAAAAAGTTTAATTTTTTGCCTCCTTATCAAGTTTGATTGTGTTGTTTTACTTCCCTTACAGTTGCTAACCACCGCGAAGCATGAAAAAACTATTAAATATAAGATTCAAAAAATAATAACATGCACTTTTACAACATAAGGTATCAAAGATCTAGTATCAATGTCAAGATCTAGCTTTGAAAGAAAACAAAAGCTATGAGAAATCAAGCGAACCAAACACCCCTTAAGAGACCTGAAGCTAATAGGTTTGCTAGCAAGGAAAGAAAATGTGTCAATGCCTAGTCAGCTGAGTTATAAAATTAGACATGTAGCTGTAATTTAGAAGAGGAGCCTAAGAACAATATATAAAGTACCATGTCTAAGTTTTTCCCTTATATTTTTATTATAGAAAAGCATCTATGTATTCGGCAAAAAAAAAAGAAAAGCATCTATGTTTTAAAATATTTTTATATTATAAATAAATTATTTCTTTTAACAAATACTTATGTACGCATCTGTAAACTATGATAACATTACTAAACAAGAATCCGAATTTTTTTTCTAAATAACAATAAATATTTAAAAATTTTAGTTAGTTGTCAAGTTGCAAAAGAATGTAGAAAACTAGCATTTCGAGTGTCTAAAACTCGAGTTCCAAGATAAAAATCAAGTTTTTAAGTCTCGATTTGTAAGCGGATAGGCGTGATGTGGAAAACACGTGAAAATCGAGTTTTAAAGACTCGAGTTCCATAAACACCGCTATAGAGCTTAAAAACGTCACTATAGGGCTTAAAAATAGAGTTATAAAAAAATTTTGCTGAAAAAGGCCGCTATAGGGCTTAAAAACACCACTATAGGGCTCCCTGAACCTGATATTGAAGACTAATAAAAAAAATTTGCAAGAAAACGCTGCTATTGGGCTTTAAAACATCACTATAGGGCTTAAAAATCAAGATATAAAAAAATTTTACAAGAAAACGCCGCTATAGAGCTTTAAAACGTCACTATAGGACTTAAAAAACGCCACTATAGGGGCAATCAAACTAAAAATTTTTTTGCATAGAACTCGAGTTTCTAAAACTCGAGATCTATGTGGCATTTTCAGTCCAACTCACCAGCAAAACAACACTCGCAAAGCGAGTCTTTGAAACTCGAGTTTTAATATGGATCTCGAGTTTCTGAAACTCGAGATGCTAGTTTCCATTTTTCTTTTAACCATTGCCTAACTTACTATATACAAGCCCCTCACACCGCACATTCCCTCCAAGAATCCTACAAAATGGAAAAGGCAAGCTAACGATAGGATCTCCGTACATTGGCACACATAAGTATGAACTTATAATTTTGTAACCTTAAGGATCTATTTGAGATTCACTTATTTTGCTGAAATTGAAAACTTTTTACTGAAAGTACTGTAAATAAAAGTAAAAATGAGTTGAAATAGTATAGTAGATCTCATGAATAGTACCAAAAAGTGCAGTAGGACCCATGAATAGTAGCAAAAATAAACTAAATAATAAAATAAGTTGGCAAAATTAATCATGCCAAACAGACACTAAGTGAGAAATTCACTAGCAACATAAGAAGGGAATGGCAAACTTGCATACTAAATAATTAACCAATTATACATGACGTCTTCTCCATACGCGTCCTCACATTTTGAATGTTCAGAAAGTTGCATTCCTAGAAGAACAGTTCAACCATAAAGTCCATATCAATAGCTTCCTTCCAGCATAAGCAGGAACAATTTAGGGCCAAAAAATATGGCAAGAATCACACCATTTGGTTGGGTGTGATGAATTCAGTGCAAGAGGCTGAGGGAAACAGGTAGATTACAGCCATCTGAAAATCTGAACTATGAAAGCGCACACAAAAAAACACTATAAATCCATAATCAACTATTACAAGCTATGACAGTGTATCCTTCCCTCATTGCTTTCCCTGAGTCCTAAGATCCTCCATTACATTTTTGTTGGTGGCCTGAAAGAGGCAAAAGAGGTCTTTGAAGCATAAATAGATGTGTTGTTATTTTTCCATAATAATTAAATTCAAAAAGTGTCTAAATTTAATTGGAGAATGGGAAACCTAATATACTGCACCTGAAGAATATAAGTTTTACCCATTATATATATATGGACATATATATATATATACACACACTCTTCTAAACATGCATTTTATCATGAAATATGTTATTCATATAAACACTCATCCTATGCTAATGACAGGATCCTACATTCACCCTTGCTTCTCAACAAACAAACAGAACAAAATTTTAAAAAGGTTTACACAATTTTGAGTGTGAAATTTCACCATACAACTTTCATATGTGAATATAATCTAGAAGTGAAAGGCAAGGCTCATTAAAGTAGTAGGAGTGCTATATTTTGTGTACCACTCTAAAGGATACAAAAATCTCAATTGACACAACCAAAAACCCAAATGGTGCTGACTATTCTAAAAGGAGTCCTCAGGTCTACCCACATAATTGCATACCTTTGATAAATATAGCAACCGTTTAAGTTACACCAAGCTCCAGGAGATGTTCAAGCAATAACGATTTCTTCCATCATCAAAATCCAAAACTTTGCTAGAAGATTTAAGTGGGTTTCCAATTATCTTTCCTTCAACAATTCCAGCAAATCTGGCAGAGCAATGAAAGTTATATGAAAAATAGTCAAAGATTAGAACCAGGACACTAATCCATACAACTAATTCAAGTTTTAGAAACATTATTCTCCATCAATAGCAAAAGGAAAGTGATGAACAAGAAAAAGGATTCAGTTTATTTTGACAAGAAGCAGATGGTTCTCTTTACTCATTAAATTATTTTACTATTCAGCTTATTTTTACTACTATTCATAGGACCCACTGCACTTTTTGGTACTATTCATGGGTCTCACTGTACTATTTCAACTAACATTTACCTTTATCTATAGTACTTTCAGCAAAAAGTTTTCAGTTTCAACAAAAGAAGCGGATCTCAAACAGACCCTAAGTGTCCGTTTGGGACAAGTTGAAAATTTCAGTTTATTTGCAATTTCAGCTTACTTTTGCTACTATTTATAGGTCTCACTGCACTTTTTGGTACTATTTATAGGTCTTACTATACTATTCAGCTAACTTTTACTTTTATCTACAATACTTTCAGTAAAAAGTTTTCAGTTTCAGCTAAATAAGTTGTTTCCAAACGGATACTAAGTCTAACATGAAGTTTAGCCCTCAATATCCCCAGCGAAGTCACCACTATGAGAGACCAAAATTAGAACTCTCAAAAGAGTGTACTTGGTACCTCTTTGGGTTTTAATTGTGTGGAGTCACCATTTATTTATATTTACAAAAAATAAGAAAAATTAATTTAATCTGAATTTTATTGAATGTATCAAATTTACAGTTCGTAGACAATTTACATCACTTTGGTCCTGCTTACAATCTAAGTAAAAAGATACAAAGTTTTGGTCTTAAATACAATCTACCAAAAAACGATAAAACACAAATCTTGAACCAAAAACCTAAGGTTTAGGGGATAGATTACAGAGTGGGGAGGTGTTACACACCCACTTTGCCAGGACAAAGTCCGATCTTCTAGACTATGAATGACCATTATGTTCCCATAATCAATGAAATGCAACAAACTATGAGATGCAATATGAAATTGTTAGTTTTCCTAGATCAATGATTAAATCCTATTTAAAAATCTTAGATCTACATATTTCTATGCAAAGAATATATATTTTATTTTATTTTTTAAAATGTTTGATTTATTTTGTTATGAATGAAAACATGACTTTTTTATGAAAAAGTTCAAATCTGATTTTTTATGCAAAAAAAAAATGAATGATGCTTTTGATAAAAAGACTCAAATCTGATGTTTATTATGAAAGATTATGGGTTTGTATGAAAAATATTCAAATCCAAAATTTATGACATGGAAACAATGAATTTTTTATGATAAAATGCAGATCTGATTTTTATTATGTAAAACCATGAATTTTTAATAGGGAAATACAGATATGGTTTTATTATGTAAAACAATGAATTTTTTTTATAGAAAAATACATATTTGGTTTTTATTATGGAAAACAATGAATTTTTTATGGAAAAATACAGAACTGGTTTTTGATGAA
The DNA here is from genome assembly GCA_023736055.1 of Quercus glauca. Taxonomy (NCBI): domain Eukaryota; kingdom Viridiplantae; phylum Streptophyta; class Magnoliopsida; order Fagales; family Fagaceae; genus Quercus; species Quercus glauca. The sequence continues at coordinate 29,637,366 of CM043325.1, forward strand.
AAAGATAGAATGAATTTTACAAAAGAAACTTTAGATCTAATTTTTTATTCGGAAAACAAGAGAAACCTCTTATGCATGAAATAATTATAGATCTAAGACTCAACGGCAACTAATCATAGATCTAAGATTAAAAATTATGAACAGTCAATATCCAAGAATTAAAACATGTGAAGAACCCTATACATAATAATATACATGATTAATTATTGCATCTATGTTAATATGTGCACTGGTACGACACAATGGTCGTATTTTTCTTTTAGTAAACATGGCATGAGCCAGCTGACTTACAGGCTCTTTAGAGAATTGTAGTGAAGAAAATTTTGGAAGCTGTATTATCTGCCAAGTGTTTAGCATGAAGAATTTGTGTGCTTTCTTTAAGTGAAATTATTTTCCTTTGATTGAAACTCTCTCAAAAAAGTGAAATTATTTTCCTTCGTCATAATCAAAATTTTCATATGCATGTCCTTTTTATACACCATTGGACTTAAGGTGACTAACAATAACAATAACACTCTAAATTTGGTTCCTTTTTTATTCTTACCTATCAAAATAAATAACTAAATAAATAAAGATTAGCAGTAAGGTTCATAAAAATGAATTTTTTTTTCTTTAATCTTGAACTAAAATTCTATATTGAAAATGTTTCTGGCATTGTCAGGAATTATTATTTGGTGACCATATTTGTCTAATTGAGATATGATGTATCAATTACCTGAGGAATGATTCCTATAGTGTTTGCTGCGGGTATACGCTTGTAAGAATTTAAGACATTTTAGTTAGTGTAAATTATTAAGGAGAATAATTACAAGTAACAATATAAAGTATTTTGCTGATTAACGTGCTTGAAAGAGATCTGTCAATAGTTTTCAGTTTATATATCATGACTATTAATTCATTGGTTCTTCCAGTAATAACACACACATGATGAAATCTTAATCATCAAAATTCTACATCAACAGAATCTGTAATTCATTGGTTCTTCCAGATGCTCACCAAATTTGAGAAAGGAAGAGAGAACATTATGACGTACTCATCTTTGCCCTTCTAGCCCATGCCAAACTCTCAAATAACATTCTACATTTTCTACCCTAACACTTTTGCAAGATTTGATCGGAGTAATTGCGCATGCCCAAAGAGAGGGAGATCTTGTGATAATTTTCATGTCTTGAGCCACCAAAGTTGTCAGCTACTGACAATTCTGAAGATAAAAGGCATTTCATCTGTCTATGACCTTTGAATTAGAAGAAACCTAAATGATAAGAAGTGATTAGGAAGTTCAACCAATCTTTTCATCCCCAATCAGATCATGGGAAAAGTCCTGAATTATGGGCAAAATTTGCTCAACAGCATCTTTTCAGAAAAATATTAGATAAATAGCATGCAGTTGAAAATATTTAGTAAGTTAGACTATTTTTGAAACTCGAGTTTGACAAACTCGAGTTTCAACCCAAAATTGAGTTTCCCAAACTCGATTTACTCTTGGATAACACCTAACGTGGATTTTAAAAATAAAAATAAAAAACAAAGGAAACAAGATCAACCAACACCACCATGTACATGGCATGGTAAAACATTACTCTATCATCAGGATTACCAAAGAAATCTGAAGTGAAAATTTTTGTAGAATTGACATGAAAACTAAAAGATCTACTCCATCATCCATCTACAAATCAACCAACAAAGAAACTTTTTGAACTACTTAAATTGGTTCCTTTAATTGCACCTTTTCTCTTGGTACCTGAAAGATTGAAACATGAAAATCAAATACCCACATATATTCCCTCCCATTAGACAGAACCACCTTGATCACATTAAATTATTGATATGCAATATTCGGTATGCCCTCAAATAGTTAATGCACAAAGGATCAAAAAGTGATAAATGATCCATGGTAACAGCATTTGAAAATATAACTTATCATGATTATATGAAGAAAATGTTGATAAAATTGTTCATTTACAAGGATCAATTACAGTGTCCATCATCTAAACAAGCAATGATAAAAAGTTAAAGAGTTGTTCAAATGCAATGAAAAACACAATAACCAGAAATCCTAATTATGAACCATGTGTTTGGTTACAAATTCTATATATTTTGGTGGTAATCTTGTTGGTATAAGTCCCACATTAAATATTGATGAGAAGGATGAACGATTAATATAACATAATTGAATTCAAACCCATTAGGCCTTTTAGGTTAAATGTATCTCTACATGTTAGAGCACTCACATCAGTGGTGCCAAATTTACACATTTTTGCCCACTAATGTATATATGTGTAGCAAATAATCAAAAGGGTTTACCTTGAAAATTTGTGGTTTGTTTAAAGTATGATTTTTTTTTTTTTATATATATATATAAATAACGTAAAAACTCTTTATTAAAGAATATCCAACAAAGTACTACAGTGGTAGAAATTAGTAACCCTTTTTTTTTTTTTTTGATGACATAGGAAAACTTCACTCAAATTAGTTGCATGTCACAGAGCATACTGTACAACAATCCTCACTATTAATCAAACTCCTACGGACAACTGACCCCACCCGCCAGAACCAATTACCGGGTAATCCAGGGACTTTTTACCCCTAACGGACTAAGCAATTTATCCTCATGCCTAGGAGGCAATTAGTAACCCTAATTACAATGATCAAGAAGAACAGGGAATGACAAAAAAGTGCATGAAGGTAAAACTAAGCTCCATTCAAGGAGAGTAGGATTGTTTTCATCATTTTGCTTGATTATATGAAAGAAAGAAACAATCACACCAACCCCACTAACCTAAGACAAGATCAAAAGCTTCAGAGCATCATGTCAGTGGTTTAGCTAAACTCTGTTGCCAATATTCATTCAAAGGTGGGTAATTTACTTCGAAAGTTGGGTGATTTACTAGGGTTTCTTTCTCGGTCCTAGTATTTCTATGATTTTAGTGGTTGGTTTGCTATGATTTGGGTGGGGTTTTTAGTTGAGGAAGAGAGAGGTTGTGATTTTGGTGGGTAGTTTGCTGTGATTTGTGATTTATAGAATGGTAAAGACAAGAAAGAGAGAGAGGGATATGATTTGGAAAAATAATAAATAATTGATAAATAATATTTTAATAAAATATAGTATAAAATAGATAAACTGATTTGGAGTGTTTTGAAAAGTGGTTGTATAAAATAAAAATAAAAAAAAAGTAAGTTCTTATGCTAAAATAGATAGAAATTTTTGCACGAGCTGATACGACTGCTCTTATATTAACTACTCAATTGGAGTTTCCCCAAGGTGTTATCTTCCCAACAAGTGGCATCTGAGTTCACGGTGGTTTGCAGCGAAGGTGGCAAGCTGTTTAAGGTCCCTACCTAGCCGGGACAAAGTAAGTCTAAAGGGCCCACACAAAAGATCATGGAAAAAGGCCTAACAAATGAGTGTTGCTAAAGGTATTAACTAATGGTGTGGTCCAAGGTTCCCATGGACATGGATGGGTGGGGTTCCCATGGATGAGCATGTAGCGATGACACATGGTTCTCATATATGGTGTACGAGAGGCCCATGGACAACGTGTTGATGAAGAGAGAACCCATAAGGCAGGGGGGAGAGAATAGGACTTGTTCATGGCCCTCAGAGAGGTAAAGACTCACATGTGAAGGAGAGATTGTTGGTATGTATGTGTGGGTGAAATCTCACATTGAATAATGATGAGAAGAATGAGTGGTTAATATAACATAGTTGAGTTCAAACGTATTGTAATTAGGCATTTTGGGTTAAGTGTGTCTCTATATATTATATTACCTAAATTGGAGTCTTCCCAAGGTGTTATCTCCCCAACAAATCTATAAATCACTAAACATTGAATATCAAGATTCCCTTAACTTTGGTTCTAGATAGAAATTCCAAATCTACATGGAAGAAATTGTATTTGACTATGGATAAAAAAATTTATGAATGGCAATATAAAATTGTAAAGGACCCCTTGCGATTGGTTCTATCACCCTCTTCTATATGATAAGTTTGTCCATCAATCATAAAGATAAGAATAAACATCCAACAACATCTAACAATAATTATATTTACCAAATTCTCTAAAAGTTTTACACCATCGTATAGACATATCACAAAAAGAGAAAGAGGGATCCATACCTTCAACATCCAATCATGTGCCATACTGCCAAGTAACCTGCTGAAGAGCACATCAGGTTGTTTAATAGAAGTGCCCATTTTACATGCGTTTGCTGCATCCCTATAAATAGCAGAGAGGTAAGCACTATGACTTGGGACTTCAAAAGCTAGCATTAACACTTATTCCTTCATGCACTACTTTGTTTCTATGTATCCGAATAGCCCAAAGACTGTTGGCAAAGAATACAGTGAAGTAACTGCACTGGTACTATGCTTATAAACTCTTTCCAGCCAAGTAGCAACGCAATTATGACTTGACTTTGACTCAATTACCTTCCAATGGTGAGAGTGATCTTAAACACATTGCACAAGCTAAGTTATAGGCAATAAATAGACGATCCAGGCATCCCTCTTCTATAGCACATAAAGGCAAGAAGCATCAGTGATGAGATTCCTATTTGCTGACTCCCTTCTCACCGGAAGACCATCATTTAGCAGTTTCCAAAGGAAAGTAAAGATTTCGAAAAGGAGTTCAAGCTTCTACAGGTCAGCCCACATCTGAGAGTTAGGTCACCAAGTTCTGCTCTTCCATTTGAGAATTAACAATGGAGAAGCTAGGCTCTCTTGACTGTATAGAGACTTGGCTGATCATGGGCCAAATCAGTTTATCTTCACTTCCAATTCAGTTTCTAATTGTCTTGTTTTCCAATGGCAACAACATGACTCAAAACTACTTTGAAAATTTAATTTAAGCTTAAGAGAATGGTCTATCAGATGCAAAAAGAGGATCCTATAGAATAGAAGGATCATTTTCAAGCACAAAAACTTAAGGGATAAAGATGCTTGACCACTACGTACAGTTGTTATCCAAACAATGATGAAGTTGTGGCCTTGCCCATCCTCACTAATTAAAATATCCTAATTAACAACAAAGGAAACAAGCAAATAAAAACAAGTTCTTAATAACTCCTCAACCAATCAAATGTGAATAATATTCTTCAAATATGAATAATATGAAGAAGAGAGCCCCACTCTCAAGGTAGGTCCTGCAGAAGAAAAGGCTTTTGAGGCCAAAGTTCATCACAAATTTAATTTTCATTTCTCTTTGTAACCAACTCAATGCATTCCTGTCCAGTTGAAGTTGTGGCCTTGCCCATCCTCACTAATTAAAATATCCTAATTAACAACAAAGGAAACAAGCAAATAAAAACAAGTTCTTAATAACTCCTCAACCAATCAAATGTGAATAATATTCTTCAAATATGAATAATATGAAGAAGAGAGCCCCACTCTCAAGGTAGGTCCTGCAGAAGAAAAGGCTTTTGAGGCCAAAGTTCATCACAAATTTAATTTTCATTTCTCTTTGTAACCAACTCAATGCATTCCTGTCCAGTTGTCATTTATCTTTCAATAAATTTATGAACAAATAAAGTTAATACTAGTTGCTAACCCATGCAATGCATAGAAAAGTTTAACATGATATGACTCTTGTAAACTTTTATATTTTGTGCTTAAATACGAAATTTGATAATTATTAATTGACATTTATTTATTATGATTGTGTTTGTATATGGAACTACCATTTATTGAAAATATAATGCAATAAAATTTTAGTAGATGGTTTATATTTACATTATAATAAAAAAAATAAAAAACACACACACACATATATATTCATATATATATATATATGTGTATTAAAATAATGATGTATAAAATTATAAGAACTTAAAAGCTTATGTAACACTATTATGAGATCAACTAAAAAAGTCCAACGTCTTCAGTTTTATATATATTATAGATAAATTACAGATTATTCAGTAAATCAATAAAAGCATAGAAATATATACAACAATTAACAATATAAAAATTTAAAACCCACAAGAGAAGCAAAAGTAATCAACTTTTGTAGAAATTAACAATAAAACCTTAACATTTGGCTCAATGAGTAACATAGGTTTGAAACATCTAAGCAAACTGGTTCAATATCCTGAACAAGCATTTCACTAAACAGCTTGTATGCATGACTTGAATTTGAATTTCAAACAATCAAATAGCATACTCATTATTTGGTAAAATTGAAGTTTAGAAAATCTTATAAGAAGAAATTATATTCCAGAAGCAGACAAATCAATTTGATAAAAGACAAATATGATAATAAATTAAAATGAAATTGCAAGGTGAAAAGGGATCTTTGGCTTACCAATTACCTCAATAGCAACAAGGCGCCATTTGCATTAAAATAAAGAAAATAAATAATTTTTTATAAATAATAATTACAAAGTCCAGCAGCTTGATTTTGTTTTTTTTTTTTTTTTTTTTTTTGTTGATAAATTTGATTTCTTTATTATTTACTTGAACCACAACAAATACTTGAGCAACAATCAGATGAATGAGCCGTTAAATTTAGAGAAAGAGAATGACAAAAGCACCCAGAGATGTAACTAAAGGAGGCATACCTTGGCATCAAGGTTGTGTTTCGGATGGAAGTATATTTATTTGAAGCTCAATCAAGATGTTCTTGTCTTCTTTGATGGTGGATATAAATTGATGTCAGAATCATCGTTGACAAAGGTATGGGCCATTTGTGATATGCTATTTGTGGCATCCATTGGAAGCCCTACATCATGAGCTGGAGCCATCAAAAGGGTTGGACGAGAGCTCCGTCTCCAGAGTTTGGAGCTCCGTTTCCAGAGTTGAAATCGGATTCGAAGCCATCCAAAGCGGGAGAGGTAGGGTTTTTGGTGATGTATGCCATGTGTTGGTCGACGGTTTCTTCTTCGTCTTTGGAGTCGGAGTTCTACACCTCTGGAATCTCCTCTTTTGTTGTGAACCCCACAACATATGCATTTTGCATGGACCCCCATCCACTTTATGAATTCAGTGTTGTGAAAAGGAAGAGAGCTTTCATTTGACTCATCAATGTCACATAAAACCTCAATGTCATTCTCTTCATACGGACTCGAATCAAGCAATTTCAAATTAGATACAGAAAATAACCACAGATGCCCAAACATTTCTTCAATATCTTGAAATGAGAGTTTTTCTTTACAACCATTGACGGAAATGTAAACAGAAAAATATCTGCTTATATGTGCCTCCACCGATTGAAAAGCAATACAGACAACAGCTTTTGGAATTTCGCGACCAATCCTAAATGATACAGAATTTCCATCACTCTGATGGTCAAATTTGAACCACTTTGGAATTCCAGTTCCTGGTACTTTAATTTCATAATAATTGCCCCCATTAAAGAGGGAGGAATCCATTAATATGCCACTTCTTTCACCTTCACAGACTCTATTTGGTAAAATCCCTAAAATTTCTCCAAACTGCTTGCATTTAGCAAATAAAGGAAATTGAAGTTAGAACATCTCATAATATGCATTTAGGAAAATAACAAAATTTGTTTCTTTACAACTCAAACTTAAAGAGAGGGATACCTGAGTCCATAATCTTCTAAATGATTGTGGATCCAAAGAAAAGTAGTTTCTTGCACTCACTCTCTGTATAGATTGGGGAAGGCTTGGAATTTTCCGAAGCTTTGTGCAATTGTCTATGTAAAGATCTGCTAAACTAGTAAAGCTAGCAATGCTTTCCGGGATGGTAACAATATTGGAGCCACTTAGATATAAAATTTTCAGTTTGGGGAAGTATTCGGGCTTCATCCAGAAATCTAATTCAATTAGATTTGCACCACAGTAGCTGAGATATAGACTTTCCAAACTCAAAAGCCCATATTCCGAAAGGGTATCAAAGGAAGTGCATGCAATAGGAGTCAGTTGCATTTTATTGATTCTATTTGAAAAATCCTGTACACAATTATCTAGCTCTAGCGTTCTAAGCCTAGTGAGATACCCCAATGATGAAGGTAACTCTCTAATGCCACTAAAACTCAAATTTAAATCCTCTAAACATTTCGTTTCTGGGTGAATATTGGGGAACTTCTCAAGCCTTAAGCAGCTAAATAGATAAAAAATTTGAGAGATTTCAATATGAGACTACTTGGAAGTTTTCGAAGTTCTCCACAGTATTCAATGTTCCATGTTTTCAGCTTAGGAAGAGATCCAATGGAATCAGAAACCTTGATTAAATTTCTACAAGAAGAAAAGTTCAATGTTTCCAAGTTTGGGGTGTACAAATTAGATAAATCCGTAATGGATTCACAGAAACTTAGATTGACAAGTTTCAAATTTTTGAATTCAACCCCCTAAAAGGAATGAAAGAAAAAAAATTATATTATAAAATTTTAAAAACATTTAAAGAAATCAAAATTCATAAATAATAGTACTCATACCTGCTTGAATAGCTTCTCCAATTTAAAGTAACTATGTGACATCTCAAGTGCAACAAGCTGTTGAGGAGAATATTTGGATGGGAAGGAAAAATGATATTCAGGCCATTCAAACAACCTTAACCCATTGGGGAGATATTTAAGTTCATCAGAAACTTGTACATTGCAAACTATAAGAAATTTGAGATTGTCCATCCTTTCAAAAGCTTCAGCATTTAGTTGAATTGTTATTGGATTAGGTGAATGCAACATTATACCTCGAATTTTTTCTAACCCCTAATTGGATAAAGCAGCATTAAGTGAACCGTATCACAATAAAATTTCCAAAACTAAAATGTTCCTACTATTTTAAGCAAAAATGATATTGATAAACTTATATTTTAGGAAGCATGGACACTTCATTTGGAGTGTCGTACCCATGTTGAACATAGGATACATCTAGGACACTTTACATGCATCCCAACCGTGTCTTTTTTTTTTTTCGAAAATTGCTGGACACTTATCTTTTATTTCTTTTTAGTTTCAATCTTGAACACTTTTCTAGTTATCTTTTATTTACTCTTTTGGATCTTATTCTTGGTATGTGTTCTAATTTCTAAACATCATTCATTAGTCATGAATTCACTTTATTATCAATTATTGCTTTTAAATTGATATATGTTTAACATTAGATGAAAAAATAAATGCTTTAAAATATTTAAAAATATAAATATATTTAACAATTAATTACTATGCATAACTCGGCCATGTCATATCCTAATTTTTCAAAATTGTGGTGTCGCCATGTTTGTACCTGTGTCTGTGCTTCCTAGCTTATATTTACTACAATGTTAAAAACTATATATGAGAAAGAAATTATTAATTCTACCTCGTGAAAAAAAAAAAGGTTAAAATTTGAAGAAAAAGAAATTATACCTCACTTCCAACTAGTACTTCAAGAGCATCCCATAACCTACTGCGTTCTCTAAGGATTCTTGGAGATTCTCGTCGAACAATTTCCCTGCCCATTTGTTGTAGCAAGTCATGCATGGACAATGTGCCATTTTGCTTATCATTTATGAGACATTTATTAACAAGTCTTGGAATACCATGATATGGAAATAATTCGCAAGCGTCTAAGATATTTACAACATAATCCTTGAACCATCCCCAAAAGAAACATGAAATATCAAGGAAAATTTCCTTTTCGGTTTCTTCCAATCCATCATAACTTACTTTAAGTATTTCAAGAATAATCTTGTGGGGGTTTGCTTTTATGCAAGGCATGTTGACTAAAGAGTTCAAGAGCTTCATGTGCGCCTAATTCCTTGACCTTGTAAGTTTTGCAACCTTGTGGAAGAGTAGCTAGCACGTGTTCATCTCTTGTTGTTATAATGACTCTACTTCTTGAAAGAAACCAATCACATTCTCCAAGCAAATCTTCTATTTGTTTTGAATTATCCACATCATCAAAAATTAAAAGAACTCTCTTATTGCAAAGCCTTTCCTTTATCAAATTAATTCCCCTGGACACATTATCCACCTTCACATGACTGGCCCGTAAGATCTTAGAAAGAATTTTCTCTTGTAGTTGGATTGTGCCATCAATTGTCCTCGAATTTTCTCTAACATTCTCTAGAAAGCAGCTTCCTTCAAAACTGTCAACAATTCTGTTATAAACAGCTTTTGCAATTGAAGTCTTTCCTATTCCCCCAAGACCATGAATCGCTACAATTCGAACATCATTTGACTCTAAAAGTGACTCTATCTCCTTGGCATGAGAATTTACTCCCACAGGGAATTTAGCAACATATAACCGTGAGCCATTTAAATTCATATCTGATATTGTTTTAATAACTCTTTGGATGAATCTAGATTCAGAAACACTGCAAATCACAGAGCATAATAGACAATAAATGAGTTGGACTAGTTGGAAATAATAATGTGTAAATAAACTAAATTCAAGGTGTTTAATTTTGTGCAATACAACCTACACTTGAATAAGTATTAATTAAAGTAAATGACATATTACTCAAGGATATGAGAAGTATCATTAATTTAGTACCTTTTTCCTTTCCATACTTGGCCAAAATTATCAAGAATATTTGGAAAAACTTTCAAAAGAATAGGTGGCAGAAACTCTAAAATTTTTCTATTCCAATCACTAACCTTAATTAGTAACCTAACTACCAAGATATAATTAAAATAGAATAATTTCGTAATTTGTTATGTAGCTAGTGGTTATGACAAACTATTAAAATTATAAAAACCACGAAAGCATGAAACTAATTAAGAGATACTAACCAATCCCTGTAATGCCATCCAGACAAATTAGCAGCTTCTCTTAGAGCTGTCCTCCAACTTTGCACCTTATTCTTGAATTTTTCTTCAAATTTAGTCATCGCTGCCCCAAAATTTCCCATTTGATGACGTACTTCTGATGGATCAACATTATAAAAAAGCGGTAGAACCAATTGGCCATTTGTCCTACACTGCAAAATCTTGACAAGTTCATCCAAGCACCAGGAGGACTCCGCATAGTTTTCAGAGAACACAATGATCGAAATCATTGACCTTTCAATGGTTTTGAGAAGTTCGTCTGAAATTTTTTCTCCCCTCTGAAGATCATAGTCGTCGTTGAAGGTGTACATGCCATTATCACACAAAGCCTTATATAAATGGCCTGTAAAACCGTTGCGGGTGTCTTCACCTCTAAAGCTCAAAAAGACGTCATAGCTCCATCGGTGAGTGGAAGAAGAAGAGGAGCCTCCTCCATCGTTCAGGTCAGCCATTAAGATCTATAAGGCATAAGATTAAGAAATAAAAAATTAATAAAAAAAAAAATTTTGAGATAGAGAGAGAGTCAACGCATGGAAAAACCGAAGTTTACCTTTTTGACAGTAGCTTCACGGAATCGAGGAGTGAGTCTATTGCAGTAGAAGCCTCGGCTCGGTGAGAGCTTAGAATTAATTGAAATGGTCTGAATCGATCAGTGCGCTTGATTGGGAAAACAACAAAAAAAGATTGAATTTAATCAGAGAAGAGAAAGAGGTATCAGAAAATGTGCTCGAATGGAATTCAGATTGAATTGGAAATTTGGAGTTTTAAAGTGAGAGAGAGAGAGAGAGAGAGACAGTAAAACAAGTCTTCTGCTTTCCACAAGGTTCTGTGAAGGCGCAGAGTATTGACAAAGGAGAAGTACCGGTCATCGGATTAGGATCCATGCAGTACGTATCCGGTGCAATACCCATTCCCTGGGTATTGCACCGGCTCCAATTCACCTATTTTTTTGGATTTTTTTTTTTAAATAATCAAATCCCTCCGTCTATATTACTAGTTAAGTAACATTTCAAATATATTTTGATTATAACAATTCAAATTTTAGAGACTCAATTTTGCCCTTTAAAAATGTACTTAGAAATCGAGTGTGAGACACTCTCCGTATGATGAATCTCCAAAAAATGACTCTGCAACAAGACTCCTTGGGAGAAATTTATCAACTCGAGTGTCTCACACTCGATTTTCAAGTGCATTTTCAAAGGGTAAAATCGAGTCATTTGGACTCAAATTGTTAGAAACCAAATATGTTTGAAACGTTGCCTAACTAATAATATAGTTTGGGTTTTATAGTTATTTTTAAAAAAAATTCTATTTTCTTCACAAAAGTTTTTTATTTTTTACTTTTTTTACTTTAATTTTTTACTTTTTTTTCTTAATCTTTTTTAATCAATGGTTGAAATTAAAAGTTGTTTTTTACAACTGTTAATCTCAACCATTGATAGTAATTGCATCATATGCAATATCCCAGTAATCCTTTATTTTTTTTCTTTTTTTAATAAATAAATAAACAGTCATCCTTTTTTGACAACACACAATCGTTGAAAGGGCAATGATACTCACTCAAATCATTTTTCAGAAGGAATTTGCAGGATAGCATTAGTGAGGGAAGAATATAATAAGTTGACATGGGTGAGGAAGAATATTGCAAACTAGCATCTTGAGTCTTTGAAACTCAAGTTCAATGAAGAAATCAAGCCTCCAAGCCTCGAGATTGATTGCCGACATGGAGACATTTTTGCCACATGGAACTCGAGTCTTAAAGACTCGAGTTCCATAGAAGAAGAAGATGAATCGGAAGAACACGATGAAGATCTGAGATTTTGAAGAAATTGAACCCACAGAAGATTTGAAGAAAGAACAAAGTGACGCTGGGTAGGCGATCTGGCTAGAGAAGAACACTAGGTGGAGCGATGAAGAAGAACACCAGCGATGTTGGGCGATCTATCTAGAGAAGAACGCTGGGTGGAGCAACGAAGAAGAACATGAACAGCTGCAAGGAAGAAGAAGGGAAATAAAATGGTGGAACTCAAGTCTTAAAAAATCCATTCTACATGGATTTTTTTCCACATCACCACCCCACCACTTACAAATCGAGACTTAGAAACTCGAATTTTATCTTGTAACTCGAGTTTTAGACACTCAAGATGCTAGCTTTCCACGTTGTTTTGAAACCTAACAACTAATTAAATGGTTTGATATTTAAGGTTATTTGGAAAAAAAAAATAAAAAATTCTCGTTTTTTACATCAACTTTCATATTTTAAATGTAGAGTTTTTTTTTTTTTTTTGCTTTTTAAAATTAGGACATTTTTAAATTAATTTTGAATATTTATGTAAAATAGCAGATGTAAACAAGTGTAAGAAGATATTTTCATTTTTTTAATTTTTCTAGTTAATTGTGACATATCTATTAATTTACTTCCTAATTAATTGAAAAAGTTTAATTTTCTGCCACCTTATCAAGTTTCATTGTGTTGTTTTACTCTCCTTATAATCGCTAACCCGTATGATGCAATGAAAAACTATTAAATGAAAGATTTAAAAAAAAAGGTCATGCACTTTTACAACATAAGGCATCAAAGAGATCGTACAACTAATTTTTTGATAATTTTGGTGGTCATTGCCTACTCAAAATATTAAAATCACTGTATTAAAGTAAATAATTCAAATTTAACAATTATTAACAAATTAAGAGAAATTAACAATTATTAAAAAAAATTGCTATAGATGGTAGTTGTAGCAGAATTCATTCAATGTGTTGTAATCGTTTACATCACCTCATAACATTGCTTCATAATCTATGTATGCACTCCTCATAATAGAATAAGCAACCTTGTATGATCAAGAAAGATTAAAAAAAAAAAAAAGAAAGATTGAATTTAATCAGAGAAGAGAAAGAGGGATCAGATTAGCACATCAGAAAATGTCTTCAAATGGAATTAAGATCGAATTGGAAATTTGGAGTTTTATACACTCATATTAATTTATCATTTTTAAGGATAAAAGTGTAAAATAATTTTTTTTTTTAACTTCTTTTCTTTTTCTCTTCCCCTTTACACCTAAATACATATGTTCTTCTCAACAAAAAGAAAAAAGAAAATAAATAAATATGTAAAATTCAATAAATAAATAACTAAGACACATATGTAAAAGGCCATAAGTCTTATAACATAGTGGCATTTATTGTTCTCCTTTGTGAAGAGAACCAAATTTTGAATCCCCTCTTCTCCACTTGTAACAATTATCCAAAAATAATAATTAAAAAACACATGTGAAAAAGATTTTATTTTTCCTATCCCAGGACTTCTTCTTCTTCTTCTTCTTCTTTTTTTTTTTTTTTTTTCCCTCTTGCTTTGCTTTTGTAAAATTAAACATAATGTAAAAAGAATAATTATACATTAATAAAATGTCAAATATAATTTAGTTAGTTTTAACTCAAGGTGTATTGTATTTATCTTTTTCATGAATAAATATTACAATCTTCTCACAATAAAAAAAATAAATAAATAATTTGACAATACGGAACACTTTTGAGTCTTTGAACCTACGAGGATATTGTTCAACTGGGGATTCCTCAATAGCCATGCCTTCTTGACCCCAACCATTTCTGTCCGTTTCTGTCTGCCTTTTTTTTTTTTTTTTTTGTTACTGAAGCCACGTTACAGAGGTAATATACACATATATAGTGGAAGATCAAGTGAGATTCATTGATATATGGACTTTACAAAACTAAAATTTCATGACGTTTCAACACTATCTAAATATTGGTAAGAGGCAGAGAATATTTTCGTGATTATGTTTGACATGCAAGTGTGAGATTCTTTTGTCAACCATTTCCATTTTTTGCCTTACATGATTTACTTAGTAAGGTTGACATGGGAAAATGGGCATTTGTTCATAATTTACAAACTATGCAGTAAAATGCTTTATTTTAAAACTATTTAGCAAAATACCTCTGTTTTTTAAACTCGATTTTAACAAAATCAAGATGTGTAAAACTTGATAATCTCAAAATCAAGTTATATATATATATATATATTTAAATGGAACTCGACATTAATAATGTCGAGTTTCATTTAAATTTTCAAAAAAAAAAAATTAAGTAGCAAAATATGCATAGAACTCAACATCGCTAATGTTGAGTTCTACTTGTTACTCGATTTATTAAAATCAAGTTTCAAAAATAAAGACATTTTACTAAATTGTTTCAAAACAAGGGCATTTTACTACATAATTTGTAAATTATGGACAAATATCCATTTTCCCGTTGACCTGCTAAACAAGCTGAGTTATACTTAACCACATTAGATAATCAACTTTGGACCTTGTTTGGTATGGCAACTCAAACACATGTTTTCAATTTTTAAACAACGTTACATGTATTTTTACACACTCTTTCACCCACACGTATTTCCACACATGTTTTCAAACAACAAAACACATGTTTTTAAATGTATATACTAAACACCCCCTTAATATTTGGGGATTCCCAAAGATGACGTCTGAGTTTCTGACACTCTAATAGTATGTATAAATATAATTTAAAGCAAAATTTCAATTTGAGGTGATGCTTCTATCTCATCACTTTCCGATAAGATTTATAAATAAATCCAATGAGAATCCGGATCCTGAATTAAAGATGATAACTAACAAAAGAAAAAATAGGTAGAAAAAGGACCAAAACAAAGATTTTGAACACAAAATCTACATGTTGGTTTCAATTCTGCCTCTTTCCAAGTGTTAGGCCGACTCTTGGCCTAGGCCTAAGGACTCACTCATAAGGTCTTAAAATTTTATATTTTATGATTAAAATAAGTAAGGCAAAAAAAAGTTAAAATTCTTTGATATCTATATTTTAGGGTCATTGTCTTTTTTCCTTTTTTCTTTTTTCTTTTTTGAGAAAGAGGGTCATTGTCAATTTAATCCTACATTTTGCTAGCATTTGATTTATGTTATTTTCAATTTACAGTCAACTAAAAAGTTAAAATTCTTTGATATCTATATTTTAGGGTCATTGTCTTTTTTTCTTTTTCTTTTTCTTTTTTGAGAAAGTGGGTCATTGTCAATTTAATCCTACATTTTGCTAGCATTTGATTTATGTTATTTTCAATTTACAATCAACTTGCAATTAATAAGTTGTCAATAAGGATCATATTGACTGCAAGTTTAAAATAATATTGACTAAATTAACTGCTACCAAGATTTCTGGACCAAATTAATAATAACTCCATATTGATATTTTTGTAACCAAAAAAAAAAAAAAAAGCACCATTGTGTTGTGCATTCTTTTTCTCACCTCTTAAAGGTTCCAAAATATTCATCCAATAGAAACATAATCCAATTGGAACTCAAAATTGTTTCACCAAAAAAATGTTGTAAATATGGCAAATCATCATTGACAATTAATTTCTCCTAATAGCCTGAAATTTTCATTTTTGTAAACCAATCTTCTATTTGATAAATTGTCTACATTGAACACTTACTCTTCATATGACAACACGCCAAAACCCCAATTTCATCGTTACACTTTAAGATAAGATCCTAATGGTTTTTCTGCTGTAGGTTGGGGGAATTTTGCTTATCGTTTTATCTCCAAATACAAAACCTAAGTTGTTATTATTACTATTCAAGGATAGGGGTTTTTTTTTTTTTTTTTTAGAATACTAAGTATTAACACACCCGGGAAGAGAGAAGAAGGTTTTTTAAAGAAACTTAAAATTGTGTATATCCAAAAGAGCCTAACTCTTAGATATACAACACAGGCTTTAAATTTCTTTAACTCATACTCATTTTCCAATGTAGAATTAAATATTTCAGCTATCTTTTACATTATTCCGTTAATGTGTATATCAACCTTTTGAGAAATATGTGGGTATTAACCTTACGCTCTCATGTGCTTTCCAGTTTTTTTATCAAGCACATATTCCACATGCCAATTGCCAAATACAAAGAAATTGGGACAGTATGATCATATTGTAGAACAAATCATCAACTACAGCAAAACTAAGAAAAATAATGTTTTGTAGCAATTCATCTGGTTCCAATGGTAATATGCAATATCATACAACAAAAATTTTGATTTGATATACACTATTTATCAGAGAAGCAATCAATATATATATATATATATATATATTTTTTTTTTTTTTTTAAATGTGCCTCAATCTAAGTACATTTTGGCCAAATACTCCTGCAACCATTTGGCTTCCACTTGCAACCCAGAATCCCTCAATGCATTCATTGATGATTGATAAATTCTCCCATCTAATCGTGTTCCTTCAGATTTCATATCCCATAACCAACTCATCAATCCGACTTCTCCTTGAAAAAACTCCAACAATAATTCCAGCCATGACCTTGTCAATTTCACCCCCATTGATCCTAAACTCATTGTAATATCTCAGGCACGTCTCAAACTCCTTGGCTTTACTGTAAGCACTAATAACACTAGTGTAACTAACCTTATCTGGTGCAACCTTTCTTCACTTCGTCTCCTTCCATAAAGAAGCTCAACCTGCCTTAAATTATTGGCCTTTCCATGCATTTCCATCAAAGAATTGTAAATCCAAACATTTGGTTCACACCCTCTTTCTTTCATCTTGGCCAAAAGCCTCATTGCATCTTTAGGCCTCCCCGTTTTGCCATACATTACAATCATGCTAGAATAAGCCACAACACACTTATCAAACCCCTTTTGTTCCATCTCTGAAAATAACATTTCAACTTTTGAACAGAGCCCAAGATGACAATATGCATTTATAACGGAGGAGTGATCATCAAAAAAAAAAACAACCGAGTATGTAACTTGTCCTGGTTCACGTCCCTGAGAAATTAGCTCTTCGTATACCTTAACTGCAGCTAGAAATCCTCTTTTCTTTGAGAAGCCATTGACAATTGCACAGAATATACAATCAGAAATTCTTAACTTTGAAATTTTCATTGCTTTAACAATTTCAAGTGTCTTCTCCATTAGTCCTCCTTCCACATACATCAACGCTAGTTTTAAGTACAGCCCCAGATCTCTCAACATTTGTTTGCTTTTCCCTTCTTCGAAAAGATCTTCGGCCACCTTTACTTCTCGCAAGCTTGCAAAAGAAAAAATCAAAGAAGAGTAAACCGAAGAATTCTGGGAAATTCCTTTCCTTGTCATTTCTTTGAAGTATTCAAGAGCTTCAAAAGCTCTTCCTGATTTTCCTAGGGACTCAATTAGAGTCCCACATATACCGAGTGCAAAATGGTGATGAATAAAAATCTAGTTGACTACTTTCTAATTCACAAAAAAATTCAACCACTTTTTCAGAATCACCAAGTCTCATATAAGCTTTCATGATATGGCAAGTACATTCAGAATCCGGAACAACTCCTGTAGATCTCATTTTCCCAAATGCTACAATGGTTCTATACATATGAAGCTTGTTGTAGCCTTTTATTGCAGAACCAAGGGCCAATACACTGACTTTACCATTAGATTTGAAAACTTCAAGCAAAGTCTCAACAATTTTGAATTTTCTAGATCTAATGCAACTACTAACCAATTTTGAACAAGTGGAACTATCAGGCAACACGTTATAGTTCTTGAAATCATTATACTAAAATCATACACCATTTCTTTGAACGTAACAAATGCCCAATTACATGCTTTAAAGTTGATTTCTCTGGTCTAAATTCTAGGCTTCCTTCATTTTTTCATAGTCTTGAAAGCAAGATCCTTGGTTTGAGCACGCGCGCACACACACAAATCTAATGATCCAAATTACATAAAAATTCAAGATTAGCAAAGAGCCATATAACTCAATTTTTTTTTTCTCCTAACATTTTCAATGGAAAATGTCCAGAGTTCAAGTCCTACCCCCCTATTGTATCTATCATATTATCAAAAAATATTAGTTCTCTAAAAAAAATATTATCAAAAAAATTAAAAGTTTATAAATAAAAAAATATTGATATTTAATATAAATAATAGTAGCATTCAATTAGAAAATATTGATATGGATTTCAATAACACAACTTGATATTACAAACAATTAATACCTATAAGAATAGGAAATTTAATCAAAACAATAATTAAAATTTGTCAAATTAGAGTTTTTTTATAATAAATATAATACAAAATACATTTAAAATGAATTTTATATTTAGGCGAAATTTAGGTTCAATATCTTAAATACAGTTCCTTAGGTAGTCCTTCTAAATTACAACCACCTGTCTAAGATAAGAATAACGCCATCTTTTCCAATAATAATTAAATTCAAAAAGTGTTTGAATTTGATTGGAGAACGGGAAACCTAATATACTGCACCTAAAGTATATAAGTTTTACCCATTATATATATAGTTATATATATATACACACACACTCATTTTATCATGAAATATGTTATTCATATAAACACTCATCCTATGCTAATGACAGGATCCTACATTCACCCTTGCTTCTCAACAAACAAACAGAACAAAATTTTAAAAAGGTTAACACAATTTTGAGTGTGAAATTTCACCATACGACTTTCATATGTGAATATAATCTAGAAGTGAAAGGCAAGGCTCATTAAAGTAGCAGGAGTGCTAAATTTTGTGTACCATTCTAAAGGATACAAAAATCTCAATTGACACAACCAAAAAACCAAATGGTGCTGACTATTCTAAAGGAGTCCTCAGGCCTACCCACATAGTTGCATACCTTTGATAAATATAGCAACCGTTTTACACCAAGCTCCAGGAGATGTTCAAGCAATAACGATTTCTTCCATCATCAAAACCCAAAACTTTGCTAGAAGATTTAAGTGGGTTTCCAATTATCTTTCCTTCAACAATTCCAGCAAATCTGGCAAAGCAGTGAAAGTTATATGAAAAATAATCAAAGATTAGAACCAGGACACTAATCCATACACCTAATTCAAGTTTTAGAAACATTATTCTCCATCGATAGCAAAAGGAAAGTAATGAACAAGAAAAAGGATTCAGTTTATTTTGACAACAAGCAGATGGTCCTCTTTACTCATCAAATTAATTTGGGCTACAAGGAAGTTTTACAAACAGTGACAAAAAGAATGAAGGAAAATCATATCTGCATTGATTAATTTGGGCTACCCACATGGTTCGCCTTACTATTTTCCCTCCTACCAAATGGACCCTACAATTATGTGTTACATAAAAGATCTGAAAAAATGAAAAAGGGGGGAGGAGTTTGTGGGGTGGGTTCTTAAAAGGCTTTCTAAAATTGATTGTCTGAACTCACAATAAAACATCCAAACCAGGGTACAATGGTGAACAAAGCCTTTACCTACCACCCAACACAAGTAGGAACAAAAAATCTCATTTCTACACTTCATCCTACCAAACATAATGTAAGAAATCATAAAATCATTTCAACATTGTGGCATTGCCTGTGTAGATTCATGTGAAAACTATGCAGAAGAAGTGAAGAACCGGATGTTAAAAATAAGACAATATAATGCACATTTTAAATACCAGGACAAAAAAAATCTCCAATAACACCAATATACATTAAAGCAGATGAACAAAAGGTAACAAAGTGAACATGGCAGCCAAGATTTGAAATGGGGCAACATAGTAGAATCATTACCTGCAATATCACTATGCAACTACCTTCTCTAAAAGCTTATGTTGTGAAGGCTTTTCAAGCCTTTTCCTGCAAGGTAAAAAATGCAATTGGCACCTCAAATATGTATATATATATATATATATATATATATATATAGATGAACATCATTTCTATACTTATATAAAGGAGGAAGAAAGGAAAATAAATTTGTAGACAGGAATTTTAATATATATGATGAATTTCAGATTGTAATATTTAGGAGAGCCTTTTTTATTTTAAGAATAATTTTATTGAAAAAAAGGCTACATACAAAAAGCACAAAGCAGCCAAAAGAATTACACAAGAAAACAAAAAATTATGTACAACAAGAAAGAGACTATAAACACAGGAATGGAGTCACTAGTTGTGAATCCCCATGCATGAGACCAATCAAACAAAGTGCCTACAAATGAGGCTAAAACATGGTCCCCTCCCTGTGCTCTCCAAATCCTCAAACGTATGTCTGTTACACTCCCTCCAAATAATCCACATCAAACATAATGGCACCAGGTTCCAAATATCTAAAGAATACTTACCCAACCAGTTCGGCACTTTCTCAGGTAATACCCAAGAGACCCCAAAACATCTAAAAGCAAATCTCCACAATTGATAGCCTTCGTATAAATCCAGTGAGATTCTGTGACTTAAAATAGTCACATTCACAATTAGCTATCAGCTTTAAGGAGCTACTACCTAATTTATCATGCATCATTCAAGCTGTCTGGAAATAAATTTATTTCCATTCAAATGGATTTATTATCATACACCCTTCAATCCAACCACCCCTCTTCTTTTTGCAACAACCTCCTCCCCCCCTCTCTTTTCTCAAAAACATCAAATGTGTTAAGAACCTGTTGGTTCGTGTTGGTTTATGAAATGCATAATGGCTAACTTCGACGGTAGCTTGACCTCCTAAGAGAATAGAGAGAGATTGAGAGGAAATTGAGAGTCAAAAAGAAGTTATCTGTTCTTGCTTGAGGGCTTTACAAACAAGAGCCAGCCTTATTTAACCAGGCTGCTCAAGTACAACTGATCTCCTAACTAACAATCTTTTTTTTCTTTTTCTTTTTTTAAGTAATAAGATTTATTGATATCAAAAAGGGACACCCTTGCACACAGGGAGTGTACAGGGGTCAAATACAGAAATTACAATCTGTTAGCCTAACCACCACTAACTGAACAATTAACTTCCCAATTCAGGCACATGTTCAATTACTTAACAGAATTAGGCTTAACAGTAACATAGTACACATGCTAACAACCTTAGTAACTGCTAAACAGCTACTAACATTACACAAGTAGTACATCAAGCTTCCGAGTAATAAAAGCAACACACTTCCAAGTAATAACAGCACCAGTAATCATGGCAACAGCACCAATAAGCGTGCCATTAGCTCAACAGTAAGTATAGCAGCAGCAGCAACCAGCTCACTTGAAGCAGGTTCCTAACAACAACTATGCATCCAAATATTCCATCCATTGCCAACATCAAATTCTTAATGCACGCCAGTTGAAATTATTCCAATAATTAACCTAAACTAAAAATCTAACTTTTAGAAAATACCCACTAAGAAGATTCTAACCAAAGATAAATACTTTTTTTATTGGTTAGTTACACACACTTCCAATGGGTATGTACATTGACCATTGATTTATTATACAAACACCATTCTTAAGGTGTTGTTTTTTTTTTTGATAGGTAATCTGAAAATTAATATTAAAGAGAACAAAAAGGGAAAGTACAAGTTGTTCATGATGATGAACAACAAGAAATAAACAAACAACACAGCAAACTAGAAATCAGGAAACTAAGCTAAGGGAAGACATAAACTCAAAGAGAGAAGAACAACCCGTAAAACCCCAACAACGAGACCACTCCAAAAGACTACGTTGGCATAAAACCTTTAACTCATCCAACGTCTTCTCAATATCCTCAAAGGAACGACGATTACGTTCCAACCACACAGTCCACATTAAACACCCTGGAACCAAATTCCAAATGTTCGAATTATGTTTCCCAAGCCACTGATGCCAACAAGATAACAAGCCCGCCACTGATCTTGGCATAACCCACACAATGCCAAAGGCCTGAAGCATAAAAGTCCATAGGGAATGAGTAACAGGACAATGAAGAAGAAGGTGGTCTACCGACTCCCCATCACAACAACACATACAACACCAAGAAGCCGACGGGCAACCCCTAAGCATTAGATTGTCCAAAGTGAGGATCCGACCATGTGCAGCAGTCCACAAAAAGAACGCCACTCGCCTAGGAATCTTTGGTTTCCAAATCCCCTTCCAAGGAATCAGAGAATTTGAAGCACCCTGAATCACATGGTAATAGGACCGGGTGTCAAACTTACCATCACCTTTCAACCGCCAACAAAGAGAATCACTCCTATCACCCCGAGGAATACGGGTTTGGATAAGACGAAGAAGGGAATAAGAAGCAGCTAGCTCCCAATCTTCAAAAGCTCTATAAAACCTTAAATCCCAAACTCTAACCGTACCCCCTTCTGGAATCCACAAAACCTCAGAGATACAAGCATCCTTGACCGCTGAGCACACATAGAGCTCAGGATAGAGATCTTTTAGAGAATTATCACCAATCCACCTATCATGCCAAAATCGAATACGAGTGCCTTCGCCCACTACAAAAGACAGATGCTTAGAGAAGCTCTCCCACCCTTCATTAATGCTTCTCCATAGGCTACACCCATGAGTCCTCCTGCACACTTTAGTACACCACCCCTCTTGACCCTCACCATATTTTGTGGAGATAACACGCCGCCAAAGATGGGAAACTTCATGCCCATATCTCCACAACCATTTTCCTAATAAAGCTTGATTAAATGACACCACATTCCTTATCCCCAAACCATCCATCTCGACGGGTAAACACACTTTTTCCCAAGCTACCAAAGGTGTTGTACTATACAAACATTATTTTGTTTACATATCAAAAGGTATGAACAAGGATGTTTTACAAACCTTGTGCTTTTTGGTGTTTGACTATGGATATATTTTGATTGAACCATATACTTCATTTTGATCATATCTATCACAATTAAGTATTTTTATTTAGTTAGTTATTTATAGTTCTACAGTTGAAACAAGGGGAATTGGAGTTTTGAACTCTAGACATCTTTGTTGAAAACACCATGAAATGCTAATTGAGCTACAAGGCTCTTGGCTATTTTTACAAAGTGCAAGAGAATTAGATAAAATTTTGTTTTTCAACTTTTTATGATTAGCTTATTATCATATTTTCCATTTATAATTGTTTTCAAATTTACTGAAAATTTTAAGAAATTGAAATAACTATGGAAAATTCAAACTTACAAACTTTGTGCAAACTATCAAATTTAGCAAATAGGCAAAAATATATTACTATTTTGACTTTATTAACTATTTTTATTGTATGTTGGGGATCTTAATAATGAATTTCCATTCACCAACACAATCATATCCAAGCAAACACTGCCACCATCAAACTCTACCATCACCCCCTACCCCAGCACCATCGCACCACCAGCTATCATCATCTCACCCTTACCACATCACCATGATCACCAGCACAACCATCAGGCCACCTCCAATTGTATTCACCACAACCACATACCATTTTTGTATTCACAAAAAAAAAAATGCAACATCAACCTATCCCACCACTACCCCATTACAGCTGCCAGTAAATGCATTTTGCAAACATGAATGCATGTGCCCCAACCACAAGTTGGTAAAGATAAAGAAAATCAAATCCTTTTTTTTTTATAAGTAAGAAAAATATTTATTGAAAAAAAGACTACTTAAGACACAAAGTAGCAAAAAAAATACAACAATAGGAAGGAAAACTATGTACAAAAAAGAACATCAAAACCTGGAAGTATTTTATTGAAATTTAATAATTTATAACTATACAAGGTGAAGTGCCAGGATTATATGGATATAGAACTATAGGACAGATTGAAACCATAACAAATAGTGCTTATTAGATAAGAACCTTTAAAATTGTGCCTTGTAAAACAACATAAATATATTATAATGAAAACTCTGCCAGTTCAAGAAGAATCCAAACAAAATTACCATTTAGAGATACTTACTTCTCATATAATTTGATAAGTGATCTTGGCCTCTCATAGCCATCTTCCTTCCGTTGAGGCTTTGGTTTCCCAGCCTGCCTTGATTCTGGTTTCCAATTGGCTATGGTTAGAGACTGACCTAACAAGTCAGCAATGTCCGTTGCCATTGCCTCAGCCTTCTTCACATATGGAAAAGTTTCCTCCTTGAAGTGGTTTGATAACCACATATACATAGACAACACTTGATGCTTAGTCTCAAGATCCAAGAGCTCTGAATCATTTCGAGCAGAACCCTTTGGCATGCCCATTGCAATATTGACAGGTACATTCTGACTGTATGCTGAAGCAAACCTAAGGAGATGGTACATTGCTTTTGGGTCTCTTATATTAACTGGGGCAAAACAAAAGTTAAAACGATCTTCAAGAGATAATCCTTGTACCTTCTCCAACATATTAGCAACCTTCTTTATGTGATCATGTCGACACAGAAAGTATGACCCATCTAGACGGCAATTTTCACCAAATTTTTCAAGTAGATGGCAGAATGTAACATTGGGCAGTTGCCCAGCAAATAGTTCAACCTGTTCAAAGAAAGGAAAGAGACCAACTTTCCTTACTTCTACAAAAGGTTGCTTCAAACACTCAATCAAGTAGTCTAAATCTTCTAAATGCAAGGTTGTTGTGAGTCCGTCTGGATAGCGGCTTCCTCTTCGGCCAGCTCTTCCAGCAATTTGTTTCACTTGTGATGCTGGAACTGGAACAATCTTGTCTCCATTGTATTTCGAAAGGCTATAAAAAATAACCCTTCTAATATTAAGATTCAAACCCATTCCAACAGCATCACTAGCAACAAGCACATCAAATTCATTATCTAGATCATTGAATAAGGTAGCTTGCTGTCTACGAGTTTCTGGTGGCAAAGCACCATAAATTACACAACAGCGATGATTGGTGTGTTTCTCAATTGCCATTTTAACCTCAAAAATCTCTCTCCTTGAAAAAGCAACCACGCAATCCCCAGAACGAACATTTTTAAGATCTCCCAATAGGGTCTTGGCTTCAACCACCAATGGCTTAAACCTGTCATAATGTTGTTCATGCAGCTGATCCCCAGTTTCTGCACAGATCTTTCGAACAATACTCAAAACACTCGGATCCCCACATAAATGTATCTCATCGGCCTTCAATCCAAGCAATGCCCGAGTCCAAGCATAACCCCTACATGGGTCTGCCATCACCTGAATTTCATCAATAATAGCCACATCATACAATTCATCCGTCGACACCATCTCCACAGTACAGGCAATATGGTTTGAAAAAGGGACATATTTCTTTTCTTGGCCTGTAAGTAGAGAACAGTAAACCCCATGTGCATTCACCTTGTCAAAGACTTCCATAGCCAATAATCTGAGAGGACTACAATAGATACCCTTCTTGGCTTCCATAAACCGTTGCAGAGCATTGTAAGTTTTACCGCTATTGGTTGGGCCACAATGATATATTATCTTCCGTTTCATAGCCCGTGCAAATGGAAACCAAGTGTGGGGCTTGGTAAGGTCTGCCGACTCAATCATACCCCGAAACCGCTTAATCTCATCAGGAAACTCCTCTAAACAATACTCCACAAATATAGGAAACAAGAACTTGACAGCATCATCGGATGGACCAAGCAACACCACATACTTAAAAACATCAGCAGAACATTTCTTGAAGAAAAAGTTCCGGAACTTATGCACTGCAGTAGGAAAGAATGACATCCCAATGTAGATTGCAAGAGCCTGATTAGAAGCCCAACCCGATTTCCCAAAATAATTAAACACTTGTTGCATTATCTCCCAATCACACCGTGTCTGCTTCGCACCCTTCTCAGCATTTCTTAACTCACGATACACTTCAACAGGATCCCGCGACGCAACATTCAAATGACCCTCACACCTCTCCAAACCCACATCATCATTATTATCACTAGCCACCATAGAATCAACAACAATACCCTCTTCATTGACACCATTTCCCAATTCAACCATGGTTGAACCACCAACGGTGCTACAACCCTCATCATCATCATCTACACCAACAGTTGTTTTCCCAACATCAGCATCGAAATCACATTCAGATTCAGATTCAACCATTGTCAAACTAGACACACTATGATCATCATCACCATTAGGTGCTGGTGAAGAAGAAAAGGGTTTTGCATAGAAGGTGGCAGAGGCCTTAAATTTGAGAGCTTGTGGGGGAACTTTAGAAGGAGCTAATAAGTGAAACAAAGTGAAAGCAGAAGTGGAAAATGGACGGTTTGGGACATCTGAAGCAGTAGGACAAAACCGGTAATGCTGGGAAATCAAAGGGTCATATAATAGTCCATAAAAAGAATGGTTGGATAGCAGAACTCTTAGCCTAGTAGAAGAAGAAGGGTACGTCTTAGGTTTATAAATTCGAAACAGGGACATGGCTATTGTTGTTGTTGTAGTAGAAACTAATAATCTATTCACATTAAAATAAGAAAAAATAAAATGAAGAAACGCAAAACCTCTTGCTTCTTGAAATGAAGCTCCGGCTCCGACGAGTGAGTGCAAGGGAAGATCTCCGGTGGTGCTTCTCACCTGACGGCTTCAGCATGAGTGGTTTCTCACTTTCTGTTTTGGTTTCCCAGTAGAGAGTTTTTAGGGGTTTTGATTTGATTCGGGCTACAGAGATGATGATTGATGGTGTTTGGCTACAGGTTTTAGCTATCCATGGTGTTATTGTATTATTGAATTTATATTTGGGTAAATTTCACCCAACATATCCGGAGGGTTGGAGGAAATGTGCAGAATAACGTTGGGTAACTGTTCAATTTGGTTAGTTAGACAACGCGTGAAAGAATATAGGAAACTAGGCATCTCGAGTTTCTAAAACTCGAGATCCTCTTTTTTTCTCACTCCACCGCGTCCCGCACCAATGGGTGAGGTGGACAAAATTGTCCACTTGGATCTCGAGTCTTTAAGACTCGAGTTCCATTAATCAAAACTCGAGTCTTAAAGACTCGAGTTTTACTGAAATAAAATCACTCAAAACCAAACAGATCTCGAGTCTTTAAGACTCGAGTTTCTTTCTTTTAGAACTCGAGTCTTAAAGACTCGAGTTTTCCTCAGCACTGTTCACACGTACAAACACTAAAAAAACAGAGTATAAAAAAAATTTACTCTACAGAACAGACGTACTCAGCCTCTCATTAACCCATAACTCTCACTCCCTACAGAGCAATAGACATAATACACTCAGCCTCTCATTTACCCATAACTCTCACTCTCTCACTCACCACATTGCCTCTCACTCTCTCACTGCTCTTCCCTCTCAACAATTTCATATCTCAGGTAAGGGTTTTTTGATTTCATTGTTATTATATTTGGGTATTAGTTGTCTATGGGTCTGGTGGCAAACCTTTCATTTCATTGTAGGTGAATCATTCAAATTTGCCTTAAATAAGAGACCTTTACTGCATTGCCAAAACCTTTGACATCTTATATCCTATTAAATGATTCTTTTATATAAAAATCAAACTGTACAACACTTACACATTTGTTCTTTTAATTTGTTCTCTGCATTGATTCTCCAAAAAAAAAAATATATATATATATATATATTGTTCTCTTAATCAATGCCTCAGGATACCCATTAACTAGATAATTATCATAAATTTCCTTTATATACATACACACACACACACACACACAACATTCATTTAGATTATGTTTTTACTGAACTAGTATGCCCTGCATCAAGTGTGCTTTGTGTATGTTCCAGATGTTACTTGTATGATGGAAAAAAAGTTTCCTTTTGGTTAATTGTTATTCAATATGAGTATTTTTGGCTCACCATTTGTGTCTCACAAGTTGTTTATTGGCTCTCTTACAAGCGATTGCATCCTTGTCACTAATTTTTATTGAAAGTTTGGATCTGGGCCCTTGCATTTGTCTCCTCTCATCTGAATTATACGAAATGTTAAATATAGTTGTACTACGGCCAAAATTTTAGAAAAAAAATGTTCAGTTTGTATCATGAAAATCAAATTAAAAAAATTTCTTGGCCGCTTCTTTTTATTAGACAGTTAAAGACTTGCTTCAAGTTTCTTTTAGATCAGGGAAGTTTAAAATGTTTTTTAACTAACATGGTAACTTGACTTTAACAGGTTCACAATGCCTGAAATTGATATAATCCTATACCACGGTGGTCCGTTGAAGAATGCCAATGCGAACAAGGGATTGCCATTTGAAGGGCCGGGTATAAAGAGCTATTATACCCAAATTGATCGTAGGTTCAAGACCCTTGACGAATTGAAGATGATGGTTATGGAAGAGTTGTGTGAGAATCCTGCTGTGCACAACATAGAAATTACTTATCGTATGCCAAATGAAATCCTGAGGCACCGAATTAATTACAAGTACATGGCGATAGAAACAGACAAACATGTGAAGATCATGTTTAACAAGTTGGAGAGAATACCTGAAGTAACTAACATTGAGTTGTACATACAGTTAAAGCCGCGTGCAGAAGTTAGCATCGACGTAATTCAACAAACACAAACAAGTTTACCGGTTACAGTTCCGGATGCTCAATATGAGTATTTTACACATGTAGAGCATGATAATTTTCATGCTGTTGATAATGATGATGATGAGGATGAGAATGATGATGAGTATGAGGATGAGAATGATGATGAGTATGAGGATGACGATGATGATGATGACGAATATGTTGATGGGAGTACTGCCATTGACGATGAAGATTTTGATCATGGAGATGAGATTGAAGACAGGATTGAGAGAGGGGACTTTAGGGACTGTGAGAGGGACATTGATGATGATGAGACATTGGACGGTAATGAACCTAATGCAGACAATGTTGTTAGTGTCCAACACATTACGGACACAATCCCTGCCTACGCACCTCCTGCTTTGTCATTTTCTGCAAATACTTGGAAAAATATGGTTGATCCTTCACATATGGAGATACCATTTGTGTCTACTTGGAGAGAGGGGATGAATTTGTACAAAGGCTTGACTTTTGCCAGTAAGGTGGAGGTGCAGCGTGTATTAACAATATGTGCCCTTCAGGAAAACAAACAGTATGTGATCAGTAGGTCGACGACGACAAAACTTTGTGCAAAATGCGTGGATGAGTCATGCAGGTGGTATGTCTGCGCAGTCATGAAGCCCAATCTCCAGGGACTATGGATGGTCACCGTGTACAAGGGTCCTCACACGTGTATACGGACTGGGGTGCGAAATGATGGTAGAATGATGAATTGTAACTTTATTGCATCAGACATCCTTAAG
Organism: Quercus glauca; assembly: GCA_023736055.1. NCBI lineage: Eukaryota > Viridiplantae > Streptophyta > Magnoliopsida > Fagales > Fagaceae > Quercus > Quercus glauca. The sequence goes on from CM043325.1 coordinate 29,667,080, forward strand.
AAGTTAAGTGAGGATCACACTACTCCAATTAAGCATCTTAGATCTATGATAGAGTCGAAATATGATGGCCATAAGCCTTCTTACTACAAGGTGTGGGATGCGAAACAAAAGGCGATTGGGAAGCTGTTTGGGAATTGGGAAGAGTCTTACCAGAGGTTGCAAAAGTTGCTTTTGGCATATATTGATATGGATCCGACTACCCAAGTGTTCTATCATACGACACCCACCGATGAAGATGGCACCGTATTATTGAATTATGTGTTTTGGTCTTTCGGTCCAAGCATTAATGGATTCAAATATTGCAAGCCAGTTATCAATATTGATGGGACCCATCTGTATGGTAAATATCAGGGAAAGTTGTTGGTTGCAATGGCAACCGACGCTAACAACAAGGTATTCCCTCTTGCCTTTGCTGTTGTGGATTGTGAGTCAGGGTCCAGTTGGAGGTGGTTTTTACAATGCCTCAGAGATACGATTGGCCACGTGATACCCGAAGAAGGCATTTGCATAATTTCTGACCGACATCTCGGTATCAAGAATGCCATTGCAAACTGGCCTAGAGGGGATGATGGAAGAACACGGGTATATCATAGATATTGCATTCGACATGTTGCTAGCAACTTCAACACACATTTTCAGAACTCGACTCTAAAGTCAGCTTGCTTGAAAGCAGGATATGCTACTCAGGTAGTTAAATTTGATACCATAATGGATTCCATTAAGCAAGTGGAAATGGAGGCCATTCGGAATAAGAAGAAGGTGACGGGGAAGGATGGGAAGGAAAAGAGTCAAGATTATCTTCCATACTCATACCTAATGAGCGAGTCTGTGGATATGTGGACCCAATCACATGATGATGGAAGACGTTTTGGGGCAATAACAACCAATATATCAGAGTGCTTCAATGGTGTACTTAAAGGTGCACGGGGCCTTCCTATTGCCGCATTGGTTGAGTTTACTTGGTCCAAACTTGTTGAATATTTCCACGACCGGCACAAAGAATACCTCAATCGCCTGTCAGAGGATAAGAAATGGAGTCAATATGCCTTTGACAAGTGGGAAGGAAATAAGCTTAAATCTGAGAAACACTATCTCAAGCCATTTAACAGTGAACAGATGATATATCAGATAGTTACTTCATTCACGAGTAGCGCAGGAGGGGGAAACCACAGTTATGAAGTTCGGATACGGGAAAGAACATGCAGTTGTGGGAAATGGCAAAACATAGGGATCCCGTGTTCACATGCAATTAGAGTATGTGACTATTTGAATATTGATTCGACCGCATATATTCACCCATGTTATGGTTTGGACAATGCCCTTAACAGTTATCAGCATGCATTTGTAATTCCCAAGTCACAATCATTGTGGAGGGATCCCATGGGGCCAAAGTGGTTGCCTAATCCAGCATTGTTGCGGGCCAAAGGTCGACCAGTGAAGTCAAGAATAAGGAATGAGATGGATGGAGTGAGGAATAAGGATCGAGGCTCGAGATGGCAGAGGGAGGATGCAGATTTGATAGAGAATCAACCGAAGCAAACATGTGGATTATGTCATGCTTCCGGGCATAACCGTAGAAAATGTCCGCAGTCCCGTGGCGCTTCCACAAGCAGTAATGTTCCACAGTAGGTAGGTAGATGGAAAAATATTATGCATTGGTTAAATGTAATTATTGTTCATTCTACCATTAACTACTGTTTTTACTACTTCTCTATTAACGTGATTAGTCTACGTTTTGCAGGCATGCTTCCATGGACGCCGTTTTTGTTGTGCGATCTGCTGATCGTAGGAAAAGGGACTACGTTGTATTGGCACATTTAACTTTTTGGTTTTTGTTGAATGTACTTATAATTCTCTACCCAATGTACCTCTATGAAGATCGTGACTTGAGTAGTACAGTTAGAATTGCAAATTAAGGATGGTTGCGCAAGTTTAGAATGTTGATATATTGAGAATGGCTTTTTGTTGTGATGCCAATGTATTTGCATTGTAAAACTATATTTATGAATAGAGTGTAACAGTTTCTATAGCTTTGTGCAAGAACACGTTTTGATGTAATGGTTGTGCATTTACATTATCAATTTCTCCGCCTCTCAATGAGTGTTAGATTACATTCTCAGCTTCTTTATCTATGTTTCTCAGCAGGTGCATGTACACATTTAAGTTCCTGATTTGCCTGCATGTGCAGGAAAAAAAAAGAGCAACCAATCTGTCTGAACAGGGGATTTGCCCAAGTAAAAAAAAAAAAATTTCCCAGTGGAACTCGAGTTTATAAAACTCGAGTTCCACTGGAAAAACAGAGGAAACAGGGCAACCCCCTTCTGCCTGAACAGGGGATTTGCCCAATTGAAAAAAAAAAAAATTTCCCCAGTGGAACTCGAGTTTATAAAACTCGAGTTCCACTGGGAAAAACAGGGGAAACAGGGCAACCCCTTCTGCCTGAACAGGGGAGTTGCCCAGGTAAAAAAAAAAATTTTTGCCCAGTGAAACTCGAGTTTTATAAACTCGAGTTTCACTAAAGGAACTCGAGTTTATAAAACTCGAGTTCCACTGGGCAAAAATTTTTTTTTTTTACCTGGGCAACTCCCCTGTTCAGGCAGAAGGGGTTGCCCTGTTTCCCCTGTTTTTCCCAGTGGAACTCGAGTTTTATAAACTCGAGTTCCACTGGGGAAATTTTTTTTTTTTTTTTTTTGCATGTTATTTAGAAACAACAATCATCCAAAAAAAAAAGTAAATATAAAGCAAAATTTATGAATAACGAAATTATTCATGTTACATCAGTCAATGAGAAGTACAAACAACATATTGGTCAAAATGAGAAGTACAAACAACAATTTTGTAAGTTTTTTGTTTTCAAGAAAACATAATGCACTTTACAGTCAATTTATTATATAAAGCAACATATTTTATAAATAATGTAATGCTTGGTTGGGATTTGTTTCTAGTACTTCTTACAAATGATTTATATTCTATACGTCTTGAATGACCTATAGAATATACATATATAAGTAAATTTATCATGAAAAAAATATACAAGACTTTAATAACATAATAAAAATGTAATTTTATCAAGAACCTACCAAAATCACACTAAGAATGTGACACAATGAAGCAGCTCCTCTTTCTACAAAAACTTCTACTTCCAAAATATCCATGAAATGGACTGAATGGAAGTAGACTAAAATGGATCTAAATAGATTGAAATAGATCAAAATGGACCGAAATGGACTAAATGAACTGAGATAGACCGAATGGACTGAATTAGAGTGAAATGGACCAAAGTAGACTGAAGTAGACCTAAATGGATTGAAATGGACCAAAGTATATCAAAATAGACTAAAGAGAACCTAATCGACCAAAGTGGAATAAATAGGCGAAAGTGGACCGAATTAGACGAAAATGATCTAAAGTAGAGCTAAATGGATCGAAATGGACTGAATAAATTGAAGTCACCTAAATGGATTGAAATGGACTAAACGGATTAAAGTAGACCTAAGTAGGCTGAAATGGACTAAAGAGAACTTAATGGACCAAAGTCATCCGAAGTGGACTAAATAGGCTATAGTGGACAGAAATTGACCGAATAGACTAAAGTGGATTGTATAGACTGATTAGACCGAATTAGACTGAAATAATTAGAAGTAGACCTAAATGGATCAAAATGGATGGAGCTGAACCAAATGAACGAAAGTGGACGGAACGAACTGAAGTGACCTAAATGGACTAAAATGGACCGATCTGGACCGAATTATACCTAAATGGACTGAAGTGGATTGAATTGGACCAAATTGGTCCATGTTGGACCGAAATGCTATGCTGATGTTGCTTAAAGAAGTATAACAACAATAAATATTATGCTTCAGTTTTTAGATATTATAGATGCGTTATAAAAGGCACATGTAATTGAGAAACTAATTTTCATTTAATGGAATGAGTTTGCATGATTCTTAGTAATTTCTTAAGAAAGTGGATATCAAGCTTATTACCTTCCCCCAACATTGACACCAAAGAAACAAGAGAGGAAACAGGGCAACCCCTTCTGCCTGAACAGGGGAGTTGCCCACGTAAAAAAAAAAAAAATTTCCCCAGTGGAACTCGAGTTTATAAAACTCGAGTTCCACTGGGAAAAACAGAGGAAACAGGGCAACCCCTTCTGCCTGAACAGGGGAGTTGCCCACATAAAAAAAAAAAAAAATTTCCCCAGTGGAACTCGAGCTTTTAAAACTCGAGTTCCACTGGGAAATTTTTTTTTTTTTTTTTTTTTTTTTTTTTTTTTTTTTTTTTTTTACTTTGGGCAACCAATGATAACAAGATTTTCCAATTCCACTTTCAAGTATTCTTTTCATAAAAATATACTACAGCTATAGTTCAAAATGAGAAGTACAAACAACATATTGGTAAAGTTTACTAAATAATGAGGTGAGGCCTATTTTACACTGGAATTGGCTCGGGCTCTGGTAATGATTCGGGGGAGCCACTGCAACCTTTGAGGACGGTCATGTTGCCATCAGAATCAACAGGCCTATTTTACATTGTTTTTCCCAGTGGAACTCGAGTTCTACTGGGAAATTTTTTTTTTTTTTTACTTGGCTCCAATGGTTGGCATCAAATTTTATTTGCAAGTTGTAGAAAGCCATTCTATCTCTTCGATTTATGATTTGCTGGATGCTTGTAATTTTTCTTTTCTTGATTGTATTGATCCCCAGCTATATATGTCGTGACTCGTGTATACTTCGAAGACTATTTTTTTTAATGCTTGAATAAAATTATTATTACTTAAGAAAAAAAAAGTCTACACAAATTCATCTGGTCCTCTCCCTGTAGTCAACCAGCCGCATAACAAACCATTTAACTAATACATATTGTTCTTTAATGAATAATTTCTGACTCATGAAAATGAGTATGTTCATCTAGATTGAAGATCCAATACATGTAAGTAACCTAACTTCTTTAATACATACTGCATGACTAGTCCACACATTTAGATCATTGAAAGAAATGAAAACCACTATGTAGCCTTAAATGTCAAAACACAAGACACTGTACAGTCTTCACATCTGCAATCCGTATGTAGGAAAAGAGCAAAAGAAACTAATACGCAAGATTAAATTAATGATTTATGGTTTAGTTCGCAAGATTACACAATACAGAGGTTTTACTTCTGTGATCAAGTCGTAAACTCAGCTTGACTTCATTGAAATTTAGGGCACATAATACCATTTCAGAAGTCCTGCCTTTGCATGATCTGAACCGTGAAATTGAACAGAATCTAGGCATAATAATTCAAGCTTGATTTCTTCTTTGCCTGTACCTGAATGATACCTTCATTAAAGTCCTCGTGGTTCACCTGAAATTGACAAAACCAACGCTGTGATCAATACTTGTTCTCATGCAAGGCCCGAATTAAAAAAATTTGTCAGATTTGCGACAAGTTGCAGAAATCCTGGAGAATGCACACCTTAGAAGCATCGCGGCGAAGGGCTAGCATGCCTGCTTCCACACAAACAGCTTTTAGTTGTGCCCCATTGAAATCATCAGTGGAACGGGCCAATTCTTCAAAATTTACATCTGGGTGAACATTCATCTTCCTTGAGTGGATCTAATATATCAAGGAAAAGGTTTCAATAAGAGTCTGGCACATCACAAATATAAAAGCAGTCATCAACAAAAGTACTCCCCCAAATTATGTCACTAGCAATAGGTAGTATCTTTTCCCTTTGATTTCTTTCATCTTAGTACTACAACTGATTGTAAAAACTGGCACCCGAAGAGTTATGAAATAAATTGCTTTCTAAATAGGTTTTCTTGTCTTCTTCACTTCAGTTGAGTGGTTGGTTAGAGATTCAAGTGCCCCATTCATAAAACTATTAATATACATATATATTAACATATATATAAAGCTATCTGCATCACAGGTTCAAAGAAATCATCATGATAAGATAGAGTAAGATTCAACTCCAAGAACCCAAAAATTCCAACTTGAGGCCACTTGTGCCCATTTGGTATCTCGATTTGCAGTGGAATTTTATATGTACAGGTTTTTTAAACCTCAATTTTTTCCAGATACAGTTCTTTCTAAAAGCTGAAACAAGAAGCTGTATCAAACAGGAATTCTACCATGTCAAGGCATGGAGTGGCATTTTACTTTCTTTCTTTTTTTTTCTTTTTTTTTTTTTTTAAATTGAGTCAAAAGAGTGGAAAAACCAATATTTTGTTATATTTAAAATTGGTTGCTGGTAATTGAGGTAATTTCAAGAAAAGAAAGGAAACTAAAAACTTATAGAGTAGCTGAACCCAATTATATACAGTACAATAAAAGAAAAGAAAGGAAACTAAAAACTTATAGAGTAGCTGAACCCAATTATATACAGTACAATAAAAAGGGGAAAAAACAGGGGGGGGGGGAGGGAGATCAATTGCATATGAACTTACTATAATAGCTCCAGTAGGGTCAATCCACCATTTATATCGAATGGCCAGGACAGCTGCTGCCAAACCATTTGACTCACCAATAAATGAAACCAAATCTTCACCTTTTTAGGGATAAATGAACTTAGGCTTGCTAATTTTCATGACATTGTAACTCGCCATGAGACTACCTAGGCACTAATACTACTTGAACCCATAATTCTCGAATTCGTAGGTGTTATGAGTCATAAGGGTTTCTGACCACTAAACTATCTCCCAAAGTTGTCCCTAATTTAAGGAACTTATAACAAGAGAATGTGAACACATACTATTGGAGGATTTCAAATGACAAGTTACTTAAAATATAACAATTCGAGCTACACTTTAATGCCACAATAATTCCTTTTGTTTTTCATCAGTTTTACAGTTTAAAGACCCAGGGAAAATAAGCAATATTATCTTTCTTATTAGTACATAATTGATATCAATTAACTGGTCACCCTGCATCAAATGCAACAGAAGCTACAGGTTTATGGCTTGCAGCATCCCACCACTCGACTAATGCAAATCACGGGCTCATTTAGGGCAGTTCTCAGAATTCAAGCTTGCAGTTTGTCACCTTGAGACACTTCAGGTCAAGAAAAGTGAGTATGGGAAAAATTACGTGTAGCACAGTTCAATTTCAAGCCCTCTGAAATGCACGGGAAGAGACCCCGTGGAGAAGTCTGACAAACCCCAAGAAACTAAGCTTGCCATCTGAGTGTCTTATCCAGTCCTGGAGAACCACATGAACAGGTACTGATGGGCTAAGTCCAAGTTCCTGGAAAAACAAATTTGAAAAAAATGTATTAGTGTGAGGATTTTGGAAGGAAAAAATGTTTCTTAGTTTTAGTAAGTTTGGATTAGTTGGTGAGGAGTTGAACAACGTTTGAATTAGAAACTGTAGTTATGAAGTCAAGTCATTGAAGTAACATATACGTGTAGGGGTTCAAGAAAAATAAGAAGACAAACCCTAGACTTCACCACGTAGAGCTACCTAAATTATAGGCTTCTCCAGCTAGGTTTGCTTGGCATCACCAAGCTATTGGAAAATTCCAACAGAAATTTCATTAATCAAGTCAGTTTGTCCCCATTGGAGTAAAATGGCAAGCTTATATAAACTACTAGGAATAAACCCAAACTCTAATTGACTTGGGCGAAGCCCAATATATTGAATTACAAAAATAGTAAATTACTATTAACCTAATTAGGTAATAAGATCTAGAACAAAATACAATTGACCAACAGTAAATGCAAGTGACTTCTATATGAAACTAAACTAAAATAAAATGGTTTTCATGCTCTTTGAAACAGTCACAATTAAAACAAAATAAAAATCCCAGCCCCAAAAAACTATTTGGGCTAAATAAAAAGGGAAAGTCAAGATTCGTGGCGGGGACCAGATGGCAACTCTACACACATTGTTCTATACATACTAGAAATACATGTAGGAGAGAGAAAGAGAGCATACAGAAGCAAGTTCCTCTATCATAATTGGTCTGTTCCCATCCTTCTCAAACAGCTCATATGCACGCCTTGCATGTTGTTCCCAGCTCTCCATTCCTTCCAGCTGATGCACACTTATGGCAGCCGAACAAAATTCTTCAAAATCCATTTTTCTGTATTGAATAGAACTAATCTGTAACATAAACTAGTAGACAATCAGCCACCACTCTTATCATTACATATTTTTTTAGGAAATACATTAATTAAATTAAGGAAATCAGTAGTAACAAACTTTTGATTTTTTTACAGCATTACCATGTTGGTATAATTTCCAGCCTTTTTCTTTTTAGATAAGTGCTATAATTTTCTGCCTTTGAACACGGTTAAGTGAATTTGCAATAGTATGAGAATAGTTTCAATAGCAAGACTAATAGGTAGTACCGGGAATTCAAACTTCTTATTTGCCCTTAGTAGAAGTTCAATTGCATCAATGTAAGTCAACTGCACAAATTCTTTCTCAGCCACATCCTGTTTATCAGACAAAATTATTTGCACAAAATCAGGATGCGAGATAATATTGGTGCAAATCAGGTAAGAAAAATAAGTAGTGAGGAAACGGGGGGCTTAAGGATTGAATACACAAAGGAAAGGGTTAAGAATAAGTTACACTTAAGAGTCCATACATTCAATCGATCAACAATTCCTTTCTCGATCCAAGTATTGAAAAAATCCATGTCTTCCTTGCAAATTTCGAGGACATATCTCACCTTCAAGCATAAAATAAAAGTACATGTTACTCTAAAATCTGACAAGAAGGATGCCTCACAAGAACTTTCTACTGTCTGCACGCATAAGCTTGCCAGAACATAGTCTAATTTAATAATAATGTTGAATTGGCAATAGTTATGAAAGATAACATACTACGTACTGGAGATAAGCAGTTGCACAAGCCATGTCATCATTCAGATCAGCAAATGCAAGTTCAGGTTCAATCATCTTAAGCAAGGAGAAAAAGAATTTGTAAGACATACTGTTCCAAAATACATAAAACAGGAAGAACTACATTGAAATGAAAGAGCAAAGAACACATACCCAAAACTCAGCCAAGTGCCTAGAAGTGTTAGAATTTTCTGCTCGAAATGTGGGACCAAAATGTATACACCTGGTCAAAGTTATTTATAATAAGTATTTATAATTTGTTCATTGCCAAATGGATATTAAGAATAAGAACAAGCATGAGAGGAAAAGATTTACATCAGAAAGAGCAGTAGCATAGGTTTCAGCATTAAGTTGGCCTGAGACAGTCAAAAATGCTGGTTTCCCGAAAAAGTCCTGAGACAAAAAATAACATGAAAATCAATCAAGTGCAGGAGCATCTAAGCCTAAAGCTAGTCTAGCCCATAGCTATTACAAGACTAGTATTTTATTTCCACACATTATGTTTTGTTATTACTATGTCTATAGTATTTTAAAAGGTCATGTCACTAGCATGAAACTTTTAATGAAATTGAATAGGATCTAATTTCTCTATGAAATATGAAAGGCTAGGATTCTAGGGTAACTAAAAGCTAATATATATGGTCTCTTTTGAGTCATTTTGGGCAGCAATTTCTCATCTAATTTAAGAAATTTTAGATCTTAATTCAATGAAATGGCAGCATTACAAGATCAAATTTTACTCCTAATAAATAATGGTCTTGCTTACAATAAGCTGAAATAATACCTTGCACCAGGATGTTTATTCAAAATTCTAACTATGTATAAAATTATTAAACAATGTCTCCACAGAAAGACGCTAGCAAACGAGTAAATGAGGAAGCAAAGTACATGAATTAGGCTTAAAAGAAGAAACTGTCCTCTTGACAAACAAGCTTCATGTTAACTAGCATGAGTAACATAAAGGGAGGGGAAACTAAGAATAGCTGAACTTAAGGTCATACTGACTTGTCCACAAGCCTGTTGGCTCAGCACAGCAGACCCCTCCGGTTCCCCATAGAGGGAATCCAGGTTCGAACCATGGGCTCCCTCTGGGATGTCACAAATTACCAAAAGCATATATTGAATTTATTTTTTCAGCTTTACAAAAAGAATAAACTTTATTTAAAAAACAAATATAAAGCCTTATGAAAACATAAAATGCAATAAACATTACTATATAGGAGAAATTATTTTAAGCAACAGTGCATACCAAAGTAGTTAAAACTAAACTGCTCACCCGCTCCTTCACAATCTGAAGCTGTAATAATAGGACTTGAAACCCAGACAAACCCATTTTCTTGGAAAAATTTATGCGTTGCAAAGGCCAATGCATTCCTCACCCTTGCAACCTAAAACCAGCACGTACCAATACACAAGAAGACATAACTCAAAAAAAAAAAAAAAAAAAAAAACAAACAAACAAATAGCCGAGACTCGACATGAAATCATTTGCTACAAAATAGCAAACAATGGTAAACAAGAAGCAAAACCATACCGCACCAAAAGTATTTGTTCTCGGACGGAGATGAGCTTTTGTTCTCAAAAATTCTCTGCTGACCCTTTTCATTTGGATTGGATAGGAAGGATCACTCTTCCCAACCTAAAGACAGGACATTCATATGTCAATGCAAAATTTTTGACAAACCAGCTCCTAGAAGCATACAATTTACCTTATATATATATATATATATATATATAACTCGATTGTTACAATAACTGCAGGAGGGGGGAATTGAAACTCTGGTTCTTCTCATAAAGGAGACCAAGCAATGCCACTAAGCTACAAGGCTCTTGGCAGAAGCATACAATATATTTATTTTACCCAACACCTTAGGCTTGCTAATCTCTCAGTCATATAGATTGTTTGAAGGATGGACACCACTTCTCTGCTTTTTTCTTTATTGTGAAGTTTAAAATTTCCCCTCTTCACTTTGCTATGTTCAGATCAGAGAGGATATACATTAATGTGTAACTAATACAAGTGGGATACACAGAAGAATTAGCATGGCAGAATTGGGTAAAACATTTTATTGAATATAAAAATGAAGGTAAGAAACGCTAATGAGCTTTGGCTCAAATGGTACTTTTTCCATAAGAATTGATAGTGGGTAAGTTCCTGGGATCAAAACCAACTGACTGTATGTATGACTTACCAATCCAATAAAAGAAAAATGAAGGTAACAAATCACCATCAAGATGACAGATGCTTTTCCAAACTTATAATCCAAATCACAACACACATAGCTGGAGGACATTAGATGACAACAGTGTTTTTAGTTAGATTCAGGTTCAATACAATCGATTCTTCTCTTTGATGTAGCAACACTAGGACTAATTTCCACATGACATGAATATGCAGCATTAACAATTTAACAGGAACAACCTAATGGCCAAGAATATGTCCAAAATATGTATGAATCAGACAAAGAAGACAATAAGAGCAATAGTGACCCAATATAATACTTTGACACATAGTCTTTGGAGATTCAAATGTCCAGATGCTTCAAATAGAGAGCCATCAACAAGGCACACTGCACATGAAATAGTTACCTTTTTCTCCCCCCACCCCACAAAGCATATGAAAAGTTTCTAACCTTACCTGAAGACATAAATTTCATCATGAGTTATACTTAAACACTGCGATGATGAAAAAACCGGGCCATATAAACTCTAACACACTACTACTAGACTTTATTTCTTTCGACATAAAATCGTCAATGGACAATGTTTTCTCATATAATAACATTTTCTTCTGTTAGTTTGCTTGAGTGTATGTTCATTTTCAAATTTTACTCTTCATTACACTGCCATTTCGGAGTAAAATGGCTTACGGATAATTTGGGTGAAAAAAAAAATTATGCCAAGTAAAGGAAAGAGCTTTTTGGCACTAACACTTTTTTGTTCTTTTGAGTGGTGGTGTTGTAAAGGAAAGGGCTCAACCCTATTAAGGGGAATCTTTTTCCAATCCTTCTCTCTTTTCCCATATTTTGAGATAAATTAGTGAAATTTCAACATAGTTTCAAAGTCCAAGCAAGAAAAGAAAATTCAGGTGGAAAATCTGAATGTAACATGTTTATTATTTACTGGAATTAGATTTTTCTTCTTTTTGTAATAAATACTGGCATTAGCTTCTGCACTGTTTATTTTACAGGAAAATAAATGGTTTGTGGAAATAACAAACATTAAATTAAAGACAGAGAGGCTCACGCATTTTTTCAATAAAATTACTTTTCAAAAGAAAAAATAAAGACAAAGAGGCAGTTACTATAAAATTACAAAGAGGCAGTCACTTTCACAGTGATGGCCTATTTCAGTCCAACCAGGCTATATCAAAAGGAGATTGTTTGGCACAATAACTAAAGCGTATCTCATTCAACCAATATATCAGCTATGTTGAAGGTATAGCCAGTAACATATTGAAATTCAACACTCAATATAAGTTCAAATAACTTACGGATATCTGGCATCTCCAACCTTCCCTGTGTACTGAACCTGCTGGCGTGTTCTCCTCATTTCAGCCATCGTCTGCAATGGTATAGCCACTTTCACAGCATGAATCCATACATTGGCATCTTCCGACTCAAGTAGTGGCAAGATCTTTTGCAATCCTACTGTAAAATTAATTGATGGAAAAAAAAATAAGAAATATGAAAATTGCATGAGCTAAAATCATATTAATTTTATAAATTATTCAACTACCTTGCTCAAAGAGTGTTGCAATTGATGCCTTCTGTCCATTCCCAGAGTCTTTGAATTGGGAATGCCTAAATGGAGACATGGAAGAGTCTAGACCAGTATATGCATTTCCAGGCCCGCTTCTTTCAAGACATCTCCTCATCTATACAAATAAATCCAAAGGAAAGCATATTAAAATTTACAAAAATACGCATGCTAAAGCAAATGCTAAGGAGGGGCAAGAAAGCTCTACCACGAGGAGGATGGTTAGGATCCCTTCTTTGCAACTGAGCTTGACGCAGTAGTTGCAACTGATGCATTTGCAGCTGTTGCTCTTTTGCGTTAACTTGTTGCCCCTGCAAACCAGCTCCATGTTAGGGAAAATGAACAAAAAGGAGATAGGCATCAGATGCAGAACAAAGATAGTTTATAAGTTTAAAATATATATATATATATATATTAAAGAGCCACCTCTATGTAAGCTGCAGCAGTGTCAGAATGTTTGTCATTCGTTCTAGCGATAAAAATGTCCCAGAAAACAGACCACCATTCAAAAAGAAACCCCCCAAGAGCATCAATTGCTGCATGTTGAACCTAATAGTTATATACACTTAAAACATTCCAATCCATTTCTCAACTCACAATCTAAATCAAAGAAGCTAAATTCTGTACTTTCTAATAAGATCACACAAAAATACTAAAAATCTAAATCGAAGAAGCTAAATTATGTACTTTCTAATAAAATCACACAAAAATACTAAAATTCCATTACCTACGGGGTCCGGCGCGACCTTCCCTTCAGTCATGAAGGATTTCACTGTGGCGTGCAATTTTTTCTTCATCAAATAATGATATATATAAACATCAAGCCTAGCCATTTTTAGCAAAAATGACAAGCCAATTATCAAAAAAATCTTACACAAACAACAACAACGAACATAATAGTAATAGTAAGCAAATCAATCATACATTTTATCCGCTTCCCAATTAGTCTGCGCCATTATTTTCTGCTCCAAAACAAGCCCAAACTGCCTACAAACAAAAGATCTCAATTCAATTTCTCAATAACCACCTCCGAACTAAATCAAAAATGAAATAGAATTCGCAAGCAGCCTCAAAAGTAAACGGATCAAATCCAACATTACAATTCTGAATTTTCAATGAAAAATTCAACTAAAAAGTTTATAACTTTGATTTGAAAACTAATAAAAAATTCGAAGAATAAAGATATAATTCTACTAAAATGAAAATTAGTAATTGGATTGAAAGTAAACAGAGAAATGGATCAAATCAAAGATTACCAATTCTGAATTTTGAATGAAAAATTCAACTTTTGAAGTAAATTTGGACTTGCTATTGTATAATTCTCAATATCCACCTCTAATATTGAGAAAATACACAAGATGAATCTTGCTATTGTATAATTATTTGGACCACGAACAATTTTGTCCAATGATTCATCAGAAATTTACCTCTTCATCTATGTTTTTCAAGGTTCACCAATTTTGCGTTTTTTAGCCCTCGTGTAATATTTGGGTGGGGGAGGAGGCTGCGGGGCATCATCCTTAGGCTCGTCATTGTGCTGCAAAGACATTAGATGCATACAATCAATATTCTGTGTAATGATAAGAATAAAGTGAATTGCAAACTAGGCCTATACATTGTAATTAATGTTATCGTACCATAGAGCTACCTTTGTGTCCTATTTTGTGTCCACTTGTCCCACAAGTGGGTGCTCGTCTAGCACGTTGCGGTCTACCTCGTGGGGGTGAGGGCTGAGGAGGGGGATTATCGTCCGGTACATCAGTATCTGGCTGTGAAGTGCTAGTCCCAACCGGAGGTCTTAGAGGGTCGGATGAGTCTGAGGTAGGTGGGTAATGATGCTCTGTGTAGGGGCCAGGAGTGGGTGCACTAGAGCTAGTGGGTGGGTATGAGGGAGTCGCGGGGTGCAACGGAGGGGTCAATTGAGAATGAATACCGAAATCGAAACTGGGCTGTGAAGGTGGGGTGGGTGGAGGGAACTCGGGGTGGGGAGATGCATGCAGGATGGGTGTCTCATGAGTACTTACAACCCGAGGGGTTGTTGCACGTCGACCACGGCCCGTAGCTGCACTTGTGCTTGGGCTTGCTGTATCAGGCCGACCACAGCCCCTAGCTGCACTTGTGCTTGGGCTTGCTGTAGCAAGCCGACCACGACCCCTAGCTGCAGTTGGGCTTGGGCTTGCTGTAATAGGCCAACCACGGCCCCTAGCTGTGCTTGTGCTTGGGCTTGCTGTATCACGCTGAGCACGGGTCGGTGTAGTTATGGGTGCTGCACTTGTGCTTGGGGCTGTAGTAGTTGTTGATTCAGTCCCAGTGGCTGCAGGATCACCACCAAGCCCAGCCACACTATATAGGATGCGCCGAACATGGTTGTGTTCTCGGCTGCCTGAAGGAAGCCAATTCAGCAACGCTAAATGACTTTCAATCTGAAACAGAGAAACAACCAGTACAATCAGAATTTTTCACATTTATGTAACAATTATAGAATGCATAATATGGTACTTATTACTTTACTTAAATATTCATCTAAACTAAGAACTGAAATTTGTATTATGAGTCATGTACTAAATAAAAAACAACGCAAGCAATAAAATATAAGTAGAACACATTACCAGCTGATGTAATCTAGCACTGTTGCGGTCGACGTACTTTACAGTGACCGGACGGTACCATTGGTAATAGTCATGATCGCGGTCCATCTCACCAATCTGAGGAGGTGCATCGCAAAGTCGTTGTGCTCTGCTATTCCATGAAATGATATATGGTTCATGCCCATGCCTCCAATTCTTCTCCACCTTCCCACGCAAGTCTATTCTATGCAGCCTTTCATCGTACACAACATGATCAGGCACCCCTTGCGCCAACCCAAACTGTCGAAGGACACGGTCCGGGTGGTGTATCTCTACTATGCAAAAACACACAAGCGGCACCCTTGCTGTCCACGTACCCTTCCCTGCAACGCAGAAGTCAGGAAGGTGGACGAAGTGTGCCTCGTATGGCTGCCACACAATCTACAATAGAAACAAAAAACAATTATCATAGCATCTTAAAATGTGAAACAAGGGAGAATACATAGATACAAGGAAAAACAAAAATTAAAACGGAAGATATGTTAAAGTATGAAGCAATCATATTCTTAAGGAAAATTAACATAACCGAACAGAATATTTGAATATTATTACCTGGTTCGGCTTCATTGTAACTAATTGCTCACGATAGTAGACCAAGGCCATCCCGGATGGCCTACTCTTCGAGCCTGGCACCCGCACCCACCTACATTTACGAGCGAATAACATAAGATAAGTAGCTACTTGATTACTAAGAAGAGTACATTCCATAACACACTAAATATAAAAAAAAAAAAATACTTACTTAAAGGCAAGTGGCGCATACGGCCATGGGCCGTAATCACATCCAGGTGGGGGCTCTATCCTCGGGCACAAGAAGGGCAACCTTGCCCATGCCCAATACTGGACCAAGGTGCACGCCCCACCAATCTGCGATGCCCCTTTCTCGCTTGCCCGACACAGCTCTCTGTACAACCAGGCCAAGCAACCACTGCCCCAGCTATACTGTGGCGGATCATGGAGGTTTCGTAGTTGCTCCAAAAACATCAGATGCACTCTATCTCCCGACTTGTCCATAAAAAGTTTATCCCCTAGTAGCGCTAAAATATAGCAGCGGGCATACTTGTGTATCTGAATTTCCGTTGCGTCATCAGGCAGTGGCAATGCAATGGCCTCAACGAGGCGGCTAACGAGAATTCTTTGCCCCACCAAGGTTTTGTTGTCATTCGCCGGAGTAAAACCAAGAAACTCCGTGCAAATAGTGCTCCAAGTGCCGTCTACCACAGCAGTCGGCCCAACCAAGACCTCACCGTCTATAGGAAGGCCGAAAATGACCTCCACATCTTGTAGGGTGATTGACATCTCACCATGTGGAAGATGGAACGTATGAGTCTCCGGCCGCCATCGCTCAACTAGGGCCGTTATAAGGCAATTATCTATCTCTCTGGAAGGGGCCCTAAACAATCCTTCAAGCCGTAGCAACTTCACAATGTCAATCACCCGATTATCTCGCATTTGAACGTTTGCCATCTCCTTAGTGCGACCACGACACGTAAGTTGGCCCGGGTCCTGCAAAATCAATAAAAATTATAGCAGTTGTTAGAACTATAAATACAACTTTGAAAGAACTTGCTAACTAAAAGTCAAAGATAACGTAAAAATTAAAGCAGTTGTTAGAACTAGATATTTCACCTCACCATTCCAAATGTCCTCTGATCGATGGTGTCGTTGTCGCGTCAACAATGACTCAATACTAGGACCAGGCTCCAAGATCTGTGGCTCGGCATCAATCTGAGGCTCCATACAGCAAAGAGTGCTACATATTTAATTAATTAAGTAAATAAATAAAAATTTTAATTATTTAATTAAATAAATAAAATAAGAGAGGATAGCACTACCAAATATGAACAAAGAATACAGATCAAGATGACACTCTAGATGCAAATTCCTAACGCTTTCAATTGAAAGAATAAGAGAATAGAAGGGATAAACTTAAAGAACAGCACATAAAATACTATACTTCAGTTTGTCCTATTCCTTAAAGACTTTTTTTTTTTTTTTAGTTCATTTAAACAACAAGACTATTGATTAAAAAAAAAAAAAAAAAAAAAAAAAACCAAAACAAAACTACTACTGTGATACAAATTTGTCACCAAACTGCCAAATTTTAACATTGATGACTTATAAGGTAAGGGATATGGTACTAGTGCACAGTAAGAAGACCACGACAGTTAAAATCAACTATTCAAAAAAGTTCAAATCAGATAAACAGATTACATTCAATGAATCAACATAGAAAGTTATCAAAAGTGTAGTAATTATTTGGTATTTAGCAGTATAAGGAAATTGTATTATCTTCTCTCATATTATAGTAAAATTTACTAATTAAATTCATAACAAAATCTGCCATGTATATGAGAAGGTGGAATATCACCTAATTGACATTTTCCATAAAATTTATGACTAATATTAAATTCAGGTAGTCTCAACTAATAAATAAACTAATACTTATTAATTGAGTACTAATAACAAATTATAAATTTTAAGGCTAGTTTTCTACAATTGAAAATAGTAACAAAAATTGACCTAACTCTAGTAAAACACCAAAAATTATAGTACATCAATCCTTTAATATATATATATATATATATATATCCATTTATTTTCAGTGAATAAGACTTATCATTAAAAGAAAAGGAACCTACAAGAGAAAGTACAAAAGCAGGGAACAAAATCACCCCAATCATGAATCCTTAGGGAAAATTCAGGGATGGAATATATGAGGATTTTTCCTTCAAAGTTACACAGTACAATGGGCAACAAAACCAGCTTTTTCTAAATAGCATGTGATTAACATGACCATTCAACAAAAGAATCTAAAACAATTATAGTTCTAGACTTCTAGTAGTAATAGTACTATTTTCAATGACCCATTGTGGGGAAGTCGATGTGATTTGAAATTCTTGAATCACATTTAGTGCATCTCCTTCACAAATAACAGATTTACCCACTAGTTCTACTATCCTTAGCAAAATAAATACAACCCAGAATACTTTTAGTGAGCTGCCTAATGGAGTCTATGAATTATTATATGGTTTTACTAACAATCTTACTTATCAACAAATATCTACTTTATGGTCCGTTTAGGATTAGCCAATGGAGTCTATGAACCATTGGCTATAACCAAAAATTACTATAAACCAATTTTAAACAAAACCCAAATGGGCCTAGAGTTTTCTCATAGCATTTAAAATCCTTAAGGAGTGTTTTCTTAAATTTTAAGTTAGTCATTCATGTGTTTAGTCCAAGAGTCTACTAAAATGCTTTATTGTACTCTAAGGAAACTAGACTTTTAAATAATGGAATTATTAAGTGTTTTTGAATATAAAGGCATTGTTGCCTACCATATCATCATCATCATCACTACTTCATAACTCTCTTCATGCTATTTTCTCTAAAGCCCAATGTTCTCTCAACTATACCACAACAAGCCCTTAAATTCTCCACTTTTCTATCACAAAATTCCAGTATTACAGCCTTAAGGTCTCCTCTATACCCAAACAGCCCACCCTAAACTATCTGCCATCTAGAATTTCCTGCAGCCCCATTTCCAATTCTTTCAAAGTTCCCACAATCAAGCATAATACACAGGATATACAATTATACATACATCAAAAGTACGAATAAAATAAAAAAAATAAAAAAAACCCATTGAACATAATTGATAAAGATCTGAAGATAATAAAATCAAAAGGTAAAAAAAAAAATCATATTCTTTGAACACATGGGCCATTAAGGTTGAGTTGAGGATAATTTAGGTTCAACAATTAAATTGCTCTCAAAAAAAAAAAAAAAAAAAAAAAGAAGGTTCACCAATTAATTGTTATACAATATATAAGCGTGCATGCTTATTAGGATGTGGGAAGAAACAAATGGATTTATGCTTGTACTCCTCCCTCCTCCCCAAATTGAGTGTCCATCTTCACAAAGAGAGTCAAAACATTTATTTAAAATCCTATATAA
Source organism: Quercus glauca (assembly GCA_023736055.1). Lineage (NCBI taxonomy): Eukaryota > Viridiplantae > Streptophyta > Magnoliopsida > Fagales > Fagaceae > Quercus > Quercus glauca. The sequence goes on from CM043325.1 coordinate 29,686,258, forward strand.
CCCTCACCATTTAAAAAAAAAAAAAAAACCTCGGTTTGAAGTCATGCTAATCTTTAATTTTAGTAAAAAAAACGTACATTTTCTTCTTCAGTGATCATTGTGTGACTTCAAAAAAAAAAAAAAGATGCTTACTTCTGGCGGAGGCAGTACTATGTTCATTGTACTAAGACCATAAAGAAAGGATTAAATGAAAAACGAAATTCATATATCAACTAGAGTTCATATATCACATACAAGATGCATGTAGGTCCAAATTTCAATGAAAAACGAAATTCTGATTTCAATGACATCTATGTCTACAACTATAAACCAATTTCAAACAAAACCCAAATGGCAAAGACTATTTAAAGAACTTCTTATTGTACAAATGAAAGCTATCTTGGAGTAGACCCATTGAAATCATGTAATTTTTCCCTGAACCCGAAGAAAAGAGTGTGCTTTTGTTGATTAAGGAAGAAATTAATTCCTCTCAATTAAAAGCCTAATATTATATGATTTTCCACAGAAAAAATATGGCAAATCAAAATCTCAAAACCCAAATCATAATTCTAACAGTAACAGATAAAATACTTGAATTAGAGTTCCTCAGAATCTCTGGCATCTGATATGCACAGAAAATCTTCTCATCTGGTCTCCTCTCCCTCTCTCTGCAAGCCTCCCTCACTTCTTTCAAATTTCAGACTGTGCTTTGGGCGTCTACGAGTTTCTCTTAAGTTGAAAATGAAACGCACCGTTTAGACTCACCCAAACATTTTTTTTTTTAAGAAACAAACTAACTGCTACATGTACACTCCAATTACCTAAACTTATTTTTTTTTTTTAGGGTGAAACAATATCCAATTACCTAAACTTGATTAAACCAAAAACACTATTTCTAAGTATCAAAAGCAACTGAAAACCCAAGTAAATCCACAACCCAGAAACAAAAACAACAGCAGCAACAAGTCCTTCAGTCAAAATAAGTTCTAACATTTACATTTCTAACAATGTGTAACCCACCATGCAAAAAGCCTAATTCTATAACATAAATTCAGCAAAAGAGGAACGGAGAACTACCTAGCAAGCGAGATGGATGAAGAACGAAGAACGATGAAACCGAGATGGATGAAGAACGAAGAACGAAGAACGACGAAACCGAGACGGATGAAGAACGAAGAACGACGAAACCGAGATGGATGAAGAACGAAGAACGACGACAGCAACCGAGATGGATGAAGAACGACGAACAGGGTAGCTGATTTGGGGGTGAGAGTGACTGGGATTTGATTTGGGAGTGAGAGAGTGGGATTTTGAAAGTTTGAAATTTTTAGCGTGAGTGGGATTTTGAGTCTGAAACTGGGTTAATAAAAAACGCTAAACAGAACTCGAGTTTTAAAAACTTGAGTTCCTAAAGATATCCACGTCGGCACCTCTGTCCAGATCAGCAAATGAGACACCCCAAAAACGAGTTTCTAAAACTCGAGTTCTAAACAAATATCGAGTTTTACAAACTCGAGATGCTATTATTACTAATTCTTTGTAAACCAGCCAACTAACAAAATTATTGGCAGATTAACGTTATTTGGCAAGGGAATTCCGGAGGGTTGGATTAATACCAATCAATTCCATAACATTTAAAAACTCACCATCTTAGTCCCTATCCCCTAACGGCTTGTAACGTCTTTCCCTTCGGTCTCGCCGGGCCGCTTGGCGCGACTCGTGGCGGTCACGGCGAAGTGGAGGTTCCGGCAGAGCTCCGTCGGGCGGTTGATGACGGCGTCCTTGCCGACGGCGCTGGGGCTGCTGATAACGACTATCAGCGGTCTCGGAGTCGGGGCGATTGGGTCGGACCTGAAACGCGGCCCAATAAACCCATCCACAAACCCAAAAACAAGAGACCAAAGACCACCGTTATCAACAAAAATTCACAAACATATCAAACCCACAACATCTTCATCACATCTATTCTTTATGGCTTTGTGATAATCCGCCACCGACCACCCCACAACGATCCAAACCAAAACCACCAAAAATAAGAAGAGAGAGAAGAGAGATCAGCGAACCCACCACCAGGACGCCACCGGAAAGACGAAGAGAGAGACGAGATAGTCAGAGGTTATGAAATGAGATGGTCAGAGGAAGAAAGAGAAAATAGAAATCTGGGAAAGAGGCGAGAGGGTCAGAGGAATGGAGAGAGAGAAGAGAAGAGAAAGAAAGTAGAAATCGGAGAGAGAGAGGTGAGAGGATCAGAGGAAGAAAGTACTCAAAGAAAAAAAAAAAAAAGAAACTAAAAAAATAATAAGTAACGGCGTTACAACCGTTTGGGGTATTGGATTGAGATGGTGAGTTTTTAAATGTTATGGACTTGATTGACATTAGCTCAAACTTCAGAGCATGTTTGTGAAATTTACTATTTATATTTTTATGTTTAATATTTAAATTTTTTATTTTTTTTAAATGTTATATTGTTATGTTTGAATTGTTTTATATATTTTTTTTAGGGTAAACTATGTATTTAGTCCCTATTCTATACACCATATTTCAATTTGGTTCATAACTTTTCAATTGTGTCAATTTGGTCCCTAACCTTTCAATACCGTGTCAATTTAGTCCTTACTATTATTTTTTGGATAAAAATTGATAACGCGTCTAATGGTCAAAATAAAAAATTAGCTTTCATTGATGTAACAATACGCTATAATTTTATTTTGACTGTTTGACATGTCATCAATTTTCATCCAAAATATAACAATTAGGATTAAATTGATACGACACTAAAAGATTAAAGACCAAATTGAAATAGTTGAAAGGTTAGGGACGAAATTAAAATATGCTATAAAGGATAGGGACCAAATATATAGTTTACCCTATTTTTTAATATGTAAATTGTTGTAGCGTTATGCTTTTAGAATGTTTTATAATGTTAGAACTTAATTTTTAAAGTTTTATGAATTTTGGTAATGTATGATATATTTTAAATCAAATTTAAATAAATTGTAAAATAAAAAATTAAATGAGATGAGGCATAAGTGCCAAGTTCAAATCTTTTGTCTCATCAATTGTACTCTACTTTATGCTCCACTAATAAAATTTGGACAATTGGTCTCTTTTATTAAGTGAGATAATCCTGACTTTAACATTGCATTAACGTTAAAATCATACCTTTTTTTTTTCTTTCGCAGCTTTTGTTTCTTCTCTCTGTTTCCAGCTTTTGGTTTCCTTTTTTTCTCTTCTCTATGTGAATGGAATAGAATGGAAATTAATAAAAATAATAATTTTAGAATATTATTCTATTCCTTTGTTTGAGAGTTTTAATGGATGGAATAGAAAGCTTATTCTCTTATTTGGGAGTTTAAGTGGGAGGGAATGGAATAGGTAGGAGGAAACACTCATTCCTCTATATTTCCTTAAAATCTTAAATTTTCATTCCCCCCGAAATTGGGAGGAATGGGAGGGAATAGAATTAAATTTAATGATTTTTTTACTAAAACTCCCAAAATATCCCTATATATTCAAGCCTTTATTTTAAAATAGGGGTCTAATAGTAATATTGTCATAAAATGATTCCATTTCATTCCTTCTATGTTGTTCTCAAACAAAATTACTTACATTTCATCTATGCTACTATTTAAGGGGCTGCACCTGTTTAAACCGGATTTTTTTTTTTTGTTCCAAAATACCCCTACAGCCTATGTTTAAATAGGGGCAAAATCTGGTAAAAATGCTTCTTTAACTTCCACTTAAAACGTTATCTACAAAATAGGACCATTTACTCTTACGTCTTACCTAAAACATTTCCTAGGAAATAGGAATTCAAATCTTCTCTAATCACTCCTATCAAAACACGTTACTTAGAAATTTTAAAAAGAAAGTTTCTTTCTTTAATCAACTTTTTTTTTTATAGCCATCTAAATTCATGTCTTTTTTTTTTTAATAGCCATCTAAATCCATGTCTTGGTTTTCTCCCTCAATCCCCTTATCTGGTTATCCCACATTCCCACTTTCATTTTTTTCCCCTGAATTATCCACTTGCAATTAGTTTCTCATCCATGATTTAATAGACAGTTACCACTCTTTTTTATAACAGTTTTTTCTTTTTCTTTTTTTAATTTCAAAATTTAAAAAAAAAAAAAATCTCCCAAAACATTATCCAACCAAGCTACCATTTTCTACTATAAAAGACAATTGCAGTATATCAATCAAAATTCAAAACTAAAATTCTTTGCTTATTTGAAAACAGAAAAAGAGGTAAGTTTTTGGTGAATTGCCCCAGTGCTAATTTGTTACAGAATCTAAGTAATAGAGGTGAGAAAATTAAATTATTGATTTTAGGTATTTACTTTATGATTTTGATGTGTTTCTTAGCCGGTTTTTATAAATATTTGCACTTCCTCTCTTTCTTTGTGATAAAGTGTGTAGTTGAATTGCTTCTCTATAAAAAATCTTGATGTGAAAAATTTTCAAAACTGGGTTGTTTCTATCTTATTATTAGCGTGCATTTGTTGAGATTTACTTTTTATTGTTAATATTAGGATTTTAGACCCCTTAAAACAACAATTAGATTAACCTAATGAATTAGCCAAGTGATTAACTTAGTCAAATTATGCAAATCTAGGTTAACACAGGCATATAATCATATCAAACATATAGCAGCAGAAATATAAATAATACAAAGATATGATCACCCAAGAAAACCAAACCGGTAAAAAACCTGGGAAAGATTTAACCTAACTATCCTCAAGGTAAACTTGAATCCACTATATGAAATAATCGAAGTTCATACAATAAGACTTACAAGCACCCCCGCTCGACTTCTTATTGCTACCCACCAGTAGAACTTACTAACACGACCACGTACAAACTCCAAATCTATGGACTCCTTCTTTCTTGGATTCTCCAACAAGTACAAGCACCCACGCTTGTTTTTCTTTAGGCTTCAATGGCAGCAATTGAGTTGATCAACAAGGTGTAGATAACATCTCTTCCTTGAAAACTCTAAGTTTTGTGCAAAGGAAAGCTCCTCAAAGATCTTACAAGAGATTCACACAAAACCACAAAATATGAGCAACAAAGACCTTAGAAAGATTTGGGTACAAAACCCTAGATACAAAAGAGGCGCTCTCTTCTCTCTCTCAAAAGTCACTAAAACATTTTAGGGTTTCCCTTATATATAGGCATGTTTTACTTAATCCCCAAGATGTTTAAGTAGAGTTTGGACTGAGTTGGAATTCTGCAGAAAAAACATTCTGGTCGACTTTCGATCGATCGAGTCTAATTTTCGATCGATCGAGCCAGGCCTGTCACGCCCCGAACCCAACTATAAAGATAGGCACGTGACAACTGCCGCATGCTTATAAAATAAGCACCCTACAAGTGTGCAAGGCCTTTTTAGCAACTAAAATTTATTCTCAAAAAAATTAAAACAAATAAATCCAAAATACCTCAACAATTTCTTTATAAACAGATCTCCGATAATTTAATAGGAACAAAATCCAAATCTCATGTACATAATGCCAGTTGGCCAACAAATATAATTCTATTAGAAGACCATTCAATCCCAATGTCACAAAGCTTCTTTTCCTGCTCACAACACAACATCAAACTCTCAAAACTTGCTATTCTTCACAATCTGAAACTGGAGAGAAAAAAAGGTGAGCTGACAACTCAATAAGTAACCAAAATCCTAATAAGTTCTATCAAGTAATAGATCTGTAAAGGATAAGATGTAATATGTGTTTTCAAAAGTTATAATATGCCATGGGTTTTCAAAAATAACTAAAGAAGTTCCATAGTCTTAAAATAATAAGTTGCAAATAGATCACATATTTTAATCTTACAAATATATCATAGATGGTTTAGAAAGTAGTCCGTTTTCCATATATCAAACCTATAACTTACAATAAGTTCCAAAAATACATAAGCAGTTTTAATGACCCAAAAATAGTTCAAATATTCAAACATAATTCATATTCTTAACAATCTTATGATTGTGGTCACGCTATATCCTCGTGACTGGGTATCAGAGTACCAATGAATAACCCACATTGGTTGGGTATCAGAGTACCAATGAATAACTACCATTGGTTTGGGTATCAGAATATCAATGAACAACCCACATTGGCTGGGTATTAGAGTACCAATGAATAACCTCCCATTGGTTTGGGTATCAGAATATCAATGAACAACCTACATTGGCTGGGTATCAGAGTACCAATGAATAACCTCCATTGGTTTGGGTATCAGAATACCAATGAATAACCTCCATTGGCAGGGTATCAGAGTACCAATGAATAACCCCCATTGGCTGGGTATCAGAATAAATTCATAGTCAGATTGTTTACAATCATATATATGAAATCATAGTTTCTAACAAAAATATATCTTATTCAAATATATATATATATATATATATAATCATATATTCAATATTCAAATATATTTGTGATATTTCTATAATTCCTTACTTTAAATCAATATAGCTAAAAAACAATTAAATAAAATAATTCTTATATTCAATGTTCATGTATATTTGTGAAAGTTCTTTATTCTTTACTTTGAATCGGTATAGCTAAAAATAATTAAATAAAATACATCATATATTCAGTAATCAGATATATTTGTGGTAATTCTTACTTGAAATCAGTAATACAATAGAAATAAAATTGTAACAACTGTAAAAAATTTTCAATAATTAAAATACGCAAGATAAAACCAATTAGAATAAGGTTACTTACCTCCAAAAGCTATTCCAAAAGAAACTCTTCCTTAACAATTTCTCTAAAATCTTTAGATATCACCTAGAAAAATTTTCAAATATTCTTACTCAATAATCAAATAATTTAAGAAGGATTTATAATGATATCCGGCCAGATAGAGAGACTATTAAAAATTATCCAATAACTATCCATTGTTATCTCACACCAAAATTCCTCCTAATCATAATATATATATATATATATATATATATATATATATATATATATATATTTTTTTTTTTTCTACTGCTACAACCAAAGCCCCAAAGATAAGACTATAACTCCTATTACTATGTAGGCACGTGGGCCATCTTCAATTTTGTGTGCTCCTTCGTTTCCTTTGTTTGTTTCTCTTTTTTTTTTTTTTTTCATACGATTATTTAGACTATTAAGGACTGAATACTCTGTAAAGCTCAGCACAAGACATGGCAATACGAGTCAGAATTTTCTGACCCGACCCGACCCGACCCGAAAAATACCCAACCCGAACCCGATTTTTTTGACCCGAAGCAAATACAGGTTGACCCGTGACCCGACCCGATTTTTTTGCGGGTCAACCCGACCCGACCCGAATAACCCGTGACCCGACCCGTTAAAAAAAATCGCAAAATTTTTTTTTTTAATTACGTCCTGATACTTTGTACATAAAGTACAAAGTATCAAAACTAGTAATAATTAATAAAGCAATGCTTGACAGTAGACAAAGACTAAGACAAGAGTACTGTACAAGTCATTGAATTCTTCAAATCACTACAAACAAAACACAATTACACAAGTGACAAGTCACTACAAACAAAACAGTGAAACACAAGTGACAAGGCAAGTCAACTAGTCAAGGGCCAAGTTCCAACTTTCAACCGGCCAAAGGGGAAGGGCTCAGACAGGAGGCTTTCTAACAAGTCATAAGTCAGTAGTCACAACCATTAAAAATAAAAAAAATCCCATTCACTTTCAATGCTTTAGCCTTTATGCCTTTATGCTTGCTGAGTTGCTGCTAGGCTAGCTGTAGTCCACTCCGTTTCAGCCACAAAACAATGAATTAATCAATTATAGTATATTAGTATTATACAAACAAACTGTGCAAACTCTATTTTCAGAAACCTAAAGCTGAACAGTTGAGTTCCTCTCTTCACTTCACTTCCTCTACTTCTCATTTCTTGCGCCTCCAGAGTCTTCAGTCCGGCCTGGCAGCCTCTGCCCTTCTTCAGTGAATCAGTCTTCACACTTAACAACAAGAGAGCTTTGGATTGGCAGGATTCTAATAGGCTTGCTAACCTTAACTTTCTTGTTCAATGTGGCTTACTCTACAAAATGATCTTAGTGCCATTTTTGCTAGTTAATTATATAAGTATTGTAGCTAAGCAGGCAACTTTACTGCCTTTGAACTAACGCTAGTTGAATCAGCTTTGTATATAAACTCTTAATGTCGTTTGTTTTGTACTTCTTGTTTTTGGTATCAAAAAAAAAAAAAAAAAGATGCTTGTTAGAAATTTTGAGTTGGTTACTTAATGACAAAGGCGGTGGAAGGCTTGTAAGTTGTATATGAAAAAAATATGTGCTTAACAGCGTAAGTTCCATGCATTAAATCAAGATGTAGTTGTTTTGCTTCTGTTAGAAGTTGAATATAAATCTAGATCTTTTGCACTCTCAATGTGAGTTGCTCTTCTTTCTTAATCTTTTTAGTTTGATATTAGTCTTTTTGAAATTGAAAAAAAAAAAAAAAATTTGTTTGAAAAATACGGGTCAACCCAACCCGACCCGACCCGACCCGCAACCCGATTGACCCGTAAAAAATGACCCGTTTTAACCCGTGACCCGTTTGACCCGTAAACCCGATTGACCCGACCCGAACCCGACCCGACCCGCCCGTTTTGCACAATCTCTAACAAAAAGCCTCCGTCTCTTATCTTCATAGACTCTAGAGTCTAAATGTCTAATAGGCCATTGGACTAATGGTGGTCAAACCAATAGTCCACTGTTTCTCATAATAAATATTCACAAAAGAGTATGCGGCCAAAGCAACTCCATGGCCAACAAAGCACCATAATTAAAGATATTACAGAGAACAACGTACAGTGAAAATAGGGATTTTATCACCAATTCCAACCTTTCTCTGTTTACACTAACGTCGTGAAACCCATAGGAATTTTTTTTTTTTTTTTTTTTTTATAGAGAATTTCGCTTATGGCCAAAAAAATACCAACATAAAATATACTCAAATTCTAAATGCAACTTAGATTTGACAAGTCACAATTGAAGCTTATTGTAATTGTTAATAAAGCTCAGATCTACCTCGTAAATACCTGATATGGGACTCATCACACACTCACACACATCACATAATCAATCAAATTGGGGTATCACAATTTTCCCCACTTAAATCCCTAACGTCCTCGTTAGGGCTCACTTTGTGGGGTAGTGTCTTTAAGCCCACACAAGATTACCAAGCTAGCTCTGATACCATATGTAATGACCCAAGGAAAAGCGCTAACCACATCTGTACTATACCTCAAAAGAACAAGTCACAATTGAAACTCCTTGTAGTTGTTAATAAAGCCCAGATCTACCCAGTAAATACCCGATGTGGGACTCATCACACACTCACACACATCACACAATCAATCAAATTAGGGTATCACAAGGCTGAAATGCACTAATACATCTACAGCTTCTCGATTCCGACTTTACATGAATTACACAACTTTGAGCAAGCCTAAACAAGACTAAACATATTGTTTTGATCATGGTTTGCAAATGAAAGCTCGAAAATCGTGTTGAAAACACACGAGCGGTTTAAACCCCCAAATTAAAATTACGGCTTGGTTGATTTTACACTAACTTAATGATAAGTGCGGAATAGTGTAAACACAAGCGTATAAATAAAACAACTACTCTAATCCATAAACTAAGCAACACAGCAGTATAATGGAATATAAAAGAGTAGGGAAGAAAGATGCAAACACAGAAAACACCAAGACGTGTTTTCGAAGAGGAAACCGAAGACCTCGGCGAAAAACCTCTCCGCCGCCCTCCAAGCGGAAATCGATCCACTAGACAATCAGTTGGGATACATGAGTTAGCAAGAGACCCTCCAAGCCTAATCTACCCGATGCACCTAAGCCCTCCAAGCTCCTACTCCAACAAGGCTTCTCGGAACCGTGTCTTGTCTAGCTCTCCGGATCCCGCAACAACCTCCATGTTGCATTTGCCATCCTTGGCTTCTTCCAATGCTTCCCAATAGCTCCAAAACACTCTCTACACTCTGAATGTGTGTGGGTTGTGTTTGGGTACAAATCTCCTCTCAAGGTATGATAATGGGAGAGGGATGGAGAAGAGGCTACAATGATTTCTCACTAAGGAGGAGTAGCTCTCTCTCAAAAGATGGGTGGGTGAGTTGTAGAAAACCTATCTAGGGTTTTTCTCTCTGAATAGCCACACATAACATTTGTGGGTAATGAGGGTTTATATAGTATGGGTGAAGGGTAAGAGAGTCATTCTTAAAAATCCTCCAGGCAGAAAGTTTCGCAACTGTCTCGCGGGAAGGCCTTACCAGCGAGACACTCGCGAAAACAACAGCCTGGCATGACTCTTCAGCTTCCAGCACGTGCTTCTCACATGGCTCACTTCGCGGGAAGCTAGGTCGCGACATACCCGCGAGAATTCTTCAGCCTTCAAATGCTTGAGTCTTCACACCCTCTCTCTATCACACAACCCTTACAACCAATCCCACAATAAATACAGGGTACAAAAGATTGAATAAAATTACAATCAAATTTGGCACGGAATAAAAGCCAACAAAAAACACAGTTGTAAATTACAACTTTACAGCAAACATTACACATTAGAGTTCTAAATACATCAAATCCTAAGTCTTTAGAACCTAACAAACTCCTCATTTTGGCAATCCATGACAAAACACAAACTAAAAGCTCAAAGTTTACAAATAAAATCCATTTACAAAAATAATGCTCATAACAACAAATCCAATCCTGACTACTATCCATCAGTTACAAGTGTAGACAGCAGCTCATTTGAAGAGAATCATTTGCAACTCCAACACTCAACCAATGCAAAATACACGAAGTATTTGCATCTAGGAACAATCCTACTTGGGCACAAGAGTGTTCATCACTCAACCAATGCATAGAACGTATATGCATCTAGGAACAATCCTACAAGGGCACAAGAGTGATGTACTTGAAGTAAAATGCATAGCATGGAACAACAAGCAAACATGCGAAAAGGTTGCATAAGCATGGTATAGCAAATGCATGGCACAAACCACAAAGACCTACAAACTATGCATGCAACAAACCCTTAAAGCTTACATAAGCAACATGGGTACAAAATATAAAGTACTTCCCTATCATATCACTCCCCCTATCATGAATCATAGGAGCTGTGATGAACTTGGAACATGTATACCTGTAACCTGAAACACTTGCACAAAACACATTAGACCCTCAAGGTAAAGCAAGTAATGAACGGACAAGTATAATGTAACAAGTAAATTGTGATCAAGTAAACATGATGTGAAGCATGTGAGCAACTTGATCAAACACCAAAATAGTCATATGGAAATGACTACAATGATCATATAGCACAGTAGATGATCATTTGAACATGCAACCAATAAAGCACAATAGCATAAGGATAAAAGCATGTCCAACACATAAACATGATGCAATGAGAGCAACAAAGCATATCAAAGCATCATAGAGTAACGAGAAAACAAGCATAAAATAAATCAAGGTTTTCTCAAAATAATGTCTTCTCCCCCTTGGTATATGCATCTCCCCTATGGCTTTCTCCCCCTACGAATGTGCACAAGGTAGAATTTCTCCCCCTAAGAGTGTGCACATGAGTCATATAACAATGACAATACTCTCCCCCTTTTTGTCACGAATAGACAAATTAATCAAGAGGAAGGAGGGAAAGAAAAGAAGATATGAAGATGATGCATGAGGAGTGCAAGATGAATGAGAAAATGAAGCTCAAACATAATACAAACATTAAAAAAATGCTACAAAGCATAAAGAACATGACATGCTAAGGATGATGGAACATGATATGGACCTAGGCATGACATGGACACAAGAACATGTTATATGTGCTAAAAGGTCTAAAAAGACTTAACTAGCATGAGTGAATGCGAAAACATGTCAAGTGGTAGAGTGTGTGCAGCAAAATGCATCTAGTGTGCATGTGTGATGCATGACTAGTGCATGAGCAAGGCACTCAAGGGGCAAAGTGTACAAAAACACACCACCAATGATCAAAACATGATAAACATGAATAATTATGGTGATCCCTAAAGTTTGGAACTCATCGGAGTCCAAAACAACGAGAAAATGCCATTTGGGCATTTTATCAAACACATAGAGTGCACACACTACACATGTATGATGAACAATGCAAGAACATATGAAAATCTTGCCTAAATACATGTTATATTTGCCACAAGGGGCCAACAACCAAACCAAATCATCATTTAAAACAAAGCCCAATCAAAAAGATTGACAAGAATTAAGTTTTCCAACTCCCATTTGAGAAACACCCAACGATGAACATAAAACCCCTAAATAATCTAAGGCACAAAATCAATGAAAAGAGTTAAAGATTACCTTAGAGATGTTTATGGAATGTAAAACACTCGAAATTAGTTGGGTTTAGATGTTGAAACCTTAAAACAGGGGTTTGGGAGAAGATGGGAGGAGTTTAAAACAAAAGACCCACGAAAAGCCCTTAAAAAGCTGATCTGGAAATTTTCGCGGGTAGCTGACTCGCGAAAGTACTCGCGAAATGTTCGCGGGTAAGCCTTACTCGCGAGATACTCGCGAGACACTCGCGAAACTCTCTGTCCAAAGCTGAAAAAGCTTTAAAATTGGACCATTTAACTCCCAGTTGAGCCTATACATGAAATAGGACACAAAAACACCCAGAAGACATGTTTTTCACACAAAAACACTTTAAAAACTTTGAAAAACATGGGTGATACAAAACACTTCCAAAAGCAAACAAAAAGAACAAAAATCTTTTTGGTTTGAACCACATATGGTTGAGCACACACACATCACATTTGAGCATGTACAAACACACAAATGAAATAGGCATTCATTGAACATTAAACTTGTGTGTTGTGTGTGGGAATCAAGTGTGGAATAGTCCTTAGACTAGAGTGAAGCTTCAATGATCAATTCAATCGAGTCATACACAACTAATACGAAATCAAGTGGACAATCTCTATTATAGAAATGAGTATATATGACCTCCCACACATTGAGTACATAACTTAGAAGCTTTTCATTTGGCTTCTACATAAAGCATAACAATTGGTCCATTTTATTTTGTATGGACAAAACATCTCATTTTGAGATAGGTGCTTGAAATTTATGATATTTCAACATTGATGATTAGCCTTTGGCTTTTTAAGCACCATAAAATTTACATTAAAAGAGTCGCTTTCCCTTTTTCCTAGTCAAATACTAGTATGTGCGACAGGCTTTTGCAGCTCAATATCTCTTTTCATTTTGAGATTTACACTTAGTGAGCTCTTTTTGCAAAAATATAAAAATAAAGTGGGAAGAGATATAGACACAAGTCTATGCAAGTATCAAGACCAACAAGACTATTGACCAATCATTCATGACAAGCTTGAAGATCTATTTACAACAGTCACACATAGTTTTCAAGATTTCTTCCACATAGAAATAGGTGCATACAAAACAAGCTAAGCTCGTAAATGCACTACGCCATTAGTACGAAGGTACTAGGCCAAACTCACATGAGATATGTGCTCAAGCATATACGATCAAACTTTTTGAATTTTTCACTTTTTATGTGGTTTTGGATTTTTACACACACAAAACAAAGACATAAAAGTAAGATCAAAACAAAAACACAAACAATGCATATAAAGAGATGCATGATGCACAAATGCATGACAATGAAACTTCTAATGCATGAATGGTCCTACAAAGATCGAAAGAATTAGATCAAGGACCAAAAGAGCATAAGCTCAACCATAGGAACCCTTCCTCATCCAAACGGAATGATTGTTTGGAATGAGTGTCTCAAGAGAGGTGAGACGAGGGTTGGGAGAATGAGAACCGGAGATGCACATAGTCAAGGAGTTAAGAGCATTAAACACTTTCTTTAACAACATGCTATTTTCACTCAAATCCGGTTTATCATGCAAAGCACAACTTCCAAGAAGTTCAAGTTTCTCTTTTCTTTTAATTCTTTTAAGAGCATGAAACTTAGAGCAATGAGGTCTTAGATGACCAAGGGCACCACAATGGTGACAAACAATGTGTTTAGGTCCATTAGGCTTTTTGGGAATGGATCTAGCAACTTGGGTTTGTTCTCTCTTCAACTTAGAACATTGAGGCCTTATATGACCAATCACACCGCAATGGTGGCAAGTTGGAACAAACTTAGATCCACTCAATTCCTTAGGATTGGACCTAAACAGAGGCTTAGGCTTAAGAGCCTTTCTCTCCACTTTTTGATTTCTTTTATGTGGAGGAATGTACACCGATTTGTCCTTTGAGGTAGAACACACATTAGGCACAAAATCGGGTACCACAACATGATTGCAACATATATTTTCATCCTTTTTAACAATAGGTTCAGCAATCAAACACTTGGCATGCATCTTAAGAGATTCATTTTCAGATTTAAGATCATCAACAAGTTTGTTAGACAAAACAAGTTTAGCATCCAAGTCCATATTCAAACATTCAAACTCTTTCAGCTTTTCAAGAGAAATTTCAGCAAGTTTTTTATATTTCTCAACCAATTTGTTGGATTCATTGAGTTTAGCAATCAAATCATCCTTTTCACAAAATAACTTGCTCAAATCCTTATGAAACTTCTTAGCATTTTTCTTCAAGAGTTTAATGTTAGGAATATCAACAACACCCAAGGATTCAATTAACATGTCATCACAATTATGAGGATTATCACTCATAGAGGCATTTTCACAAACACGTGGCATGTTACATTTATCACCAACCAAATCATACAAAGAGGCATACATAGCACAATCCATGGCAAATAAACACAAGGGGTCAAGGATCACACTAAGGTATTTAAACCAAAACAAGTGTACCCGCTCTGATACCAATTGAAAGCTCGAAAATCGTGTTGAAAACACACGAGCGGTTTAAACCCCCAAATTAAAATTACGGCTTGGTTGATTTTACACTAACTTAATGATAAGTGCGGAATAGTGTAAACACAAGCGTATAAATAAAACAACTACTCTAATCCATAAACTAAGCAACACAGCAGTATAATGGAATATAAAAGAGTAGGGAAGAAAGATGCAAACACAGAAAACACCAAGACGTGTTTTCGAAGAGGAAACCGAAGACCTCGGCGAAAAACCTCTCCGCCGCCCTCCAAGCGGAAATCGATCCACTAGACAATCAGTTGGGATACATGAGTTAGCAAGAGACCCTCCAAGCCTAATCTACCCGATGCACCTAAGCCCTCCAAGCTCCTACTCCAACAAGGCTTCTCGGAACCGTGTCTTGTCTAGCTCTCCGGATCCCGCAACAACCTCCATGTTGCATTTGCCATCCTTGGCTTCTTCCAATGCTTCCCAATAGCTCCAAAACACTCTCTACACTCTGAATGTGTGTGGGTTGTGTTTGGGTACAAATCTCCTCTCAAGGTATGATAATGGGAGAGGGATGGAGAAGAGGCTACAATGATTTCTCACTAAGGAGGAGTAGCTCTCTCTCAAAAGATGGGTGGGTGAGTTGTAGAAAACCTATCTAGGGTTTTTCTCTCTGAATAGCCACACATAACATTTGTGGGTAATGAGGGTTTATATAGTATGGGTGAAGGGTAAGAGAGTCATTCTTAAAAATCCTCCAGGCAGAAAGTTTCGCAACTGTCTCGCGGGAAGGCCTTACCAGCGAGACACTCGCGAAAACAACAGCCTGGCATGACTCTTCAGCTTCCAGCACGTGCTTCTCACATGGCTCACTTCGCGGGAAGCTAGGTCGCGACATACCCGCGAGAATTCTTCAGCCTTCAAATGCTTGAGTCTTCACACCCTCTCTCTATCACACAACCCTTACAACCAATCTCACAATAAATACAGGGTACAAAAGATTGAATAAAATTACAATCAAATTTGGCACGGAATAAAAGCCAACAAAAAACACAGTTGTAAATTACAACTTTACAGCAAACATTACACATTAGAGTTCTAAATACATCAAATCCTAAGTCTTTAGAACCTAACAAACTCCTCATTTTGGCAATCCATGACAAAACACAAACTAAAAGCTCAAAGTTTACAAATAAAATCCATTTACAAAAATAATGCTCATAACAACAAATCCAATCCTGACTACTATCCATCAGTTACAAGTGTAGACAGCAGCTCAATTGAATCATCCTGTATATTCCTAAAATACTCAACAAACGCATAAACACATGTGTGACAGAAAAATAGTAAATCAACAAATAAATTCTTGACTTCACAAAACACAAAACAAAGACATATATCATGAATAACTCATAAATATAAATCAATGAGCAGTGAACAAGAAACAAAAATAAAAACATAAGTAAACTAACTCTCCCCCTAAGTTAGATACAACAAAAAGTTTTTATTTATATTCTCCCATTTCAAAAATAATTTCAACTCCTCCTAAACAAGACAAACATGATTCCCATAAATTAATAATTTCTCCCCCTTTTTGTCACGTATTGACAAAGACAACTCAAACATACGTGACAGAGGATAAGAGAAAATAGAGTATCAAAGGGATAAAAAAAAAATCAGCTCTATAGAAAGTAGGACAACTCCCCCTATGAACAACAATGGTTCAAAAAAAACTTCTCCCCCCTATAAAAATAGGAAACACAAAACAAGTATTGGGAAAAAGGTTTTGGGAAAAATATAGGAGGTGGGGAAAATAAAGACACAAACCAAAGTTAAAAACTAAGGTGAGAATACACATGAAGCAAAAAATATTCTCTCTTTCTATAAATGCAAATTTGACACTATGTGACCCATAAACAGTTGCATGAGTAGAGAAAATATTTGCACATTGATTATCCATCATATCTCTTAAGAAAAAAAATTTCTGCATTCCACACATAAAAATAGCATATACTAGAATGTACAAAGGACTCAAAAATTAATCAATCAATTTTTAAATCAAGTTGAGTA
Source organism: Quercus glauca (assembly GCA_023736055.1). Lineage (NCBI taxonomy): Eukaryota > Viridiplantae > Streptophyta > Magnoliopsida > Fagales > Fagaceae > Quercus > Quercus glauca. The sequence continues at coordinate 29,703,187 of CM043325.1, forward strand.
CCCAATTTAGCAAAGTGTATGCATGCTATGTATGAAAACAATGAGAGATATGAATGCCAAACTGCAAGATGGATACAGAAATTAATGCAATACACGTGAATCCTAAACACAAATGATGCATGAAAAAAAAAATGTCATAATGCATGCTCTAATGCAGTGAAACTAAGTTCAATATAAGTTCAAATTCACAAAATTGGCTTGAATATAGAGTTTCTAACAAAAACTCCAAAATTGAAAAACCGCTTGTTAAGTTTTTAGGAAAAAAAGCTAACCAATTGATCACCACACAAGTTAGAGGACAGATAATAATGATCAATTACATCAAATTAACACGCCAATTTCATCAATTAAACCAAATTTGAACAAAATCCCCAATTCGGGTACATTCACATTTTGCATTAAGATCGAGGAACTTTTAATCTTGGATGGCTACAACAAGATCACACACAATAAAATGTACCAAATTTAGCAAATAGTAACTTGTGTAGTGTGTGCAACTAGCAAAAACTTGAGAGACATGTGAGGTGATATGTAAATAGAAATCAATCACAATTTCTACAAAAGTCATCACATAAATTTGAGAGAGACTATCACCTAAAGAGTTACATCATATAACTCTCACATCTCCTAGGCTAAAAGTTTGCAATCATGTAAGTTTCTTGATTTGTTTCATATTGTATACATCAATTTTAATTATTCAGAAACTTATTAAATAGTCGGGATAATGTACACACCAATTTTAGTTGATTGATTTTACTTTAAGTCCAATAACGTACACACCAATTTTAAGCATTTAAACTGAGGCTACACCTTATATTCTTTTTATGCATGTGCTACACTTTCTCGAGCACAAAATCTTATGATATGCACTAAGGTGTTCATGATTGACTAGTGAATAGTGGTGAGATGATTATTTATGTCTTTCTCAAAAAGTTCAAATCCGACAATCAAAGACATGTGATTTGAAACTTATTAAATAGTCGGGATAATGTACACACCAATTTTAGTTGATTAATTTTACTTTAAGTCCAATAATGTACACACCAATTTTAAGCATTTAAACTGAGGCTCCACCTTATATTCTTTTTGTGCATGTGCTACACTTTCTCGAGCACAAAATTTTACGATATGCACTAAGGTGTTCATGATTGGCTAGTGAATAGTGATGAGATGATTATTTATGTCTTTCTCAAAAAGTTCAAATCCGACAATCAAAGACATGTGATTTCAAGATCAAAATAAAGTGATCAAAAACTATAAACATTTCCTACACAACATGCATTATAAAGTTTCAACTAGTAAAGTGTAATAAATAAGTTCATCCAAGTTAAACAAGATACATAAACTTGTTATGTAAAGATAATATGGTCAATCCTTGATTATAAATTCAAGATATAATACAAAACACAAAAATCTTTTTGGTTTTTAAAAAATTTATGACCAAAAACAAAAAGCACATATTATGCTAAATGAACAATGCAAAAGCAATGCATGATAGTGCTTAACTAAGTTATAGAAGGTACACAAACAAGAAATATTAATTTTTTAATTAACCCATGAGTACATGTACAAACTAGTACATACTCATACAAAAACAGAAATAGCTTAGCATACTATTCAAGTTTCTCCACAATGTCAAGCATGTTCTAAATCAAGAGAGAGATATCATAATTCATGTAATCCTTAAGAAAAATAAAATAAGACTCAAAATAAAATATTTTTGTCTTTTTGAAAAATTTTCAATGTTTTTGGATTTTTTTTTTTAAAAAAAACAACCTAAAAAACAAAACAACTAAAAACAGAAACAAGACATGTCCACAAACAATTGAAAGAATTAAAATAAGGACAAGTTAGCAACACTCACCTTGGAGAATTTTTTCTCACCCATATAGCACGATTCTTCGGCTTTGTAGGTGAAAATCCATGAGAAGCAGAGTGTATTTGAGGGATTACACCAATCTTCTGAGAAAGACTGAAATCCTACAAATTCCTTTCACAAACCAACAAGTTCAAATTTTTCAAAAGAATCAATTTATATGGACTTATGGCAGGAGAAATATCATCACATATCCTAGATTGAAACACAGAATGCTTAAATTTCAATTTATGACAATTAGGACGAATGTGACCATGAACACCACAAAAGTGGGAAACAAGAACAAATTTAGGAACATCAGTATTCCTAGTGGGGTTTCCGGTCACAAGCTTTGGTTCTTGCCTCAACAAAGAACAATTTGGTCTAATATGACCAACAACACCACAACGGTTACAAGTAGGCACAAAAACAGATTTATTATGCTCTCTAACAGCAGGTTTAGACATAGGTTTAGAAACTTTAGCGTCAACATCAGAACTTTTACCTTTGTCTAACCTAGCAAAATAAGTTTTTTCTTTATTATTCCTCTTGAAAGGAGAGATATAAACTTTTTTAGCTTTAGGCTTAAGAGAAACAAAAACATTTCTGTTATCATTAGTAGGCTTGGTATTAGTCAGATTTTCAATTTTAGCTTTAGATTCAATTAACTCTTGTTCAAAGTTTTTCATCTTCTCATCTTGAGAGGAAATTTGATTTCTCAAAAATTCATTTTTTTTATTAGATTCATCTAATCTAACAATCAATTCCCCTTTTTCAAGATTAGCCAATTTTAACTCTTCCTTGAATTTCTTAGAAATTTTCATAGATTTAAATAATTCCTTACGAAGAGTTTCACAGGCATCAATAAAATCAACAGAAGCATGAGCAGAAACATGATCAAAAAGACACTTCAAATTATCCATGACAACAGGGGTTAAGGATCAGCTCTTAGATCAAAAGATCTAAAACAAAAGAGCTACCCGCTCTGATACCACTTGTTAGGATTTTAGACCCCTTAAAACAACAATTAGATTAACCTAGTGAATTAGCCAAGTGATTAACTTAGTCAAATTATGCAAATCTATGTTAACACAAGCATATAATCATATCAAACATATAGCAGTGGAAATATAAATAATACAAAGATATGATCACCCAGGAAAACCAAACCGGTAAAAAACTTGGGGAAGATTTAACCTAACTATTCTCAAGGTAAACTTGAATCCACTATATGAAAGAATCGAAGTTCTTACAATAAGACTTACAAGCACCCCCGCTCGACTTCTCATTGCTACCCACCAGTAGAACTTACTGACACGACCACATGTAAGCTCCGAATCCACGGACTCCTTCTTTCTTGGATTCTCCAACAAGTACAAGCACCCACGCTTGTTTTTCTTTAGGCTTCAATGGCATCAACTGAGTTGATCAACAAGGTGTAGATAACATCTCTTCCTTGAAAACCCTAAGTTTTGTGTAAAAGAAAGCTCCTCAAAGATCTCACAAGAGATTCACACAAAACCACAAAATATGAGCAACAAAGACCTTAGAAAGGTTTGGGTACAAAACCCTAGATACAAAGGAGGCACTCTCTTCTCTCTCTCAAAAGTCACAAAAATGTTTTAGGATTTCCCTTATATATAAGAGTGTTTTACTTGATCCCCAAGACGTTTAAGTAGAGTTTGGGCTGAGTTGGAATTCTGCAGAAAAAACATTCTGGCCGACTTTCGATCAATCGAGTCTAATTTTCGATCGATTGAGCTAGGCCGAAATGCACTAATACATCTGTAGCCTCTCAATTCCAACTTTACATGAATTACACAACTTTGAGCAAGCCTAAACAAGACTAAACATATTGTTTTGATCATGGTTTGCCAACATTACACATTAGAGTTCTAAATACATCAAATCCTAAGTCTTTAGAACCTAACAGTTAACATCTTCTCTCTTTGTTACAATTTCTTAGTCCTTATGAAGCTCTAAAAAACAAATATGTTAACTGCATCTGCAAGTTTATTTAAGATTTAAGAATTGAGGCTAGATATTAGTTCAAGTTTATTTAAGATTTAAGCAATAAGTTGGGTTTGAAAGATAAGGGTGATGTGTTTGATGTTCCGTGCACCAATCCTTTTAATGTATTCCCTATTCAAGATACTCATGCTATCGGGAGTGTTATCAATCTAGATAACGGAAGAAGAGCCCGAAGTGCAACAAAGAAAGTGGAATACATTTGGAATGATTTAAGGTCAACCAAAGCGCAAAAGAGTGTATAGTAAACTTGCTCACATAGTTATTATAAAGGCGAAAACACCATTTTGATCCTTACATTTTAGGATCACGGTCAATTTGGTCCCTACATTTTAGTAGCAGTCAATTTGGTCCCTATTATTTTTAAGCTGGAGTCAATTTGGTCCCTATCGTTAACTTACTAACGGAAAATGCCTACGTGGCAAATGGTTTGTCTTGTTGGCACACACGTGGCTAATATAATAATATATAATTATATATTTAAATATTTAAAAAGCCACCTAAGCATTTTAATTTTTAAAAAATCCATTTCAGAAAAAAACTGAAAGATTAACTGGAAAATGGAAAGTACAAAAATAAAGAAAATGATTTTTTTAATCTTTAATTTCTTTTCTTTTCTTTTTCATCCTTGGACTTTCTTAGCTTAGATACAAAACACAATATCCAGCAATACAAGTACAACAATACAACAATCTAAAACCAAACATTCCAGTAGCACTTTGATTTATTTTCTTCTTCGCCCCTCTCTCTCTCTCATTCTCTCTCACACACAGAATCAAAAATCCAAATCTATTTTTCCAATAACCCTGGCTGAGCATGGTGGAGCAAGAGGGGACATCGGTGACTTCATGTGAGGATTTGACATCAGATGCCCAAAGGGATGGGTGATTGGGATTCAATATTGGTGAACAAATCTAGGCCTTGTGGTTTTGGATGCACTATTTGATTATAAATGGCAAAACCAATTTTTGGTGGTTGAGGGGTTTTGGTCTTGGGTGGTTGAGTTTTTCTACCTTCAATGGTTTGGATATTGATGGTGGCTGTAAATGGTTAAATCTGGGGTGTTGATAGTTGTGTGAAGTTGCTAGAAAAATAGATAAAAAGAGAAGAATATGAAAGAAAACTAAGTCTGTGTGATTATTGTTTAGTTTTAGATTGTTGAGTTGCTGGAAATAGTGTTTGGAAGCTAAGAAAAGTTTTAAGAATACAAAAGAAAATTAAAAAAAAAATTGAGGATTGTTATAAAAAATAATTTTTTTCTTTCAATTAATCTTTTCATTTTTTTTTTTTTGACATGGATTTTTAAAAAATTAAAACGCTCAGGTGGCTTTTTAAATATTTAAATATATAATTATATATTATTATAGTCACATGTGCGCCAACAAGATAAATCATTTGCCACGTAAGCATTTTTCGTTAGTAAGTTAACGGTAGGGACCAAATTTACTCCAACTTAAAAGTAACAGGGACCAAATTGACTGCTACTAAATTGTAGGGACCAAATGACCGTGGCCCCAAAATGTAGGGACCAAAATGGTGTTTTCGCCTATTATAAATTAAATTCTAAAAACAGAGTTATATAAAAATTCAAATGGTTTACGTCTTTGTAAACCAAAAAAAAAAAAAAAAAATCTTACTAAATAGACTAATTTGCAGCCCTCTGTTTGTGTCTTTGTACCTTATCCCTTGGAACCGTTACTTCTCTAAGAGTTTGTTTTTGATAGATAGATTGCACACACTAAGAACTCTTTGGCTTTTGTAATCAGATTCCAAGTTAGAATATAGATATTTGCAAACTTCTGCTTTGTCCATTTCCTATTTTTAATATCATTTTTATTTTGAGAACGAAGACGTAACATATTCTAATGTATATAAGGATTAAAATAAAATATTGGGTCTTATGAAAAAGTTCCAAAATTCTTTGATATGTCAGGTTGATGTATGCACAAATTTATTGGATTGCATTGAGAAAGAGTTGGAATGGAATATTAGATAAGTTCGGGTGAGATTCAAACCTCACATGAAGTGGTTGTTATCTAAGAAATTGTTGTAAAAAAATTTCTTTTGTAACAGAAACTATATTTATCATTTGTATAATTCTATGTGAAATTCAATTTACATTTTTTTATAATTATTAATATACTACTCCATCAAAAATGTTACGTACCTTTTCTCAGTTTAAAAGTAGTTGATAAATTTTAAATTTAAACTCTTTTTAACTTTTGTTATGGATGTGTAGTAAATGGCTAACTTTTAGGATTAAAAAACTAAAATTTTGAATTAAACAAAAATTGATAACTGTAAGCCTTTCCTTTAACAAAAAAAAGAAAAAAAAGAAAAAGGGAACAACACCACCTAAAAGAAAAAAGAAAAAAAAAAAAAAACAACGTCGATGCAGCATTGATCTAAATTTTAGGATTTAAGCTCTTTTTAAGCATCCTGGAGCCTTTCCTTTAACCCAAAAAAAAAAATCAAAACAACAAAAATTTGAGCTTTTGAGCCTTTACCGTAAAAGAAAAAAAAATGGTAGTTACTAAATTTTAAATTTAAGCTCTTTTAAGCTTTTTGTTATGGGCGTGCAGTATATGGCTAAATTTTAGGATTAAAACACTACATTTTAGAATTGAACAAAACTTGATAACTGTCATAAATATATATATATATATATATATATATATATATATATATATATATATATATATATATATATTTTAAAGCATAAATAAAAACAAAAACAACAACACCCCAAAAAAAAATTTAAAATTTAAAATTTAAATTTAAGGTCTTTTTAACTTTTGTTATCGATGTGTAGTAAGTGACTAACTTTTAGGATTAAAAACTAAAATTTTAGATTAAATAAAAATTGATAACTGTGAGCCTTTCTTTTAACACCAAAAAAATAAAAAAAATAAAAAAAATATTGTGAGCCTTTTGCCATTAAAAAAAAAATAGTTGCAAATTTTTAAATTTAATCTGTTATTTACTTCTTTTATGGATGTGTAGTAAGTGGCTAAATTTTAGAATTAAAAAACTATATTTTAGGATTATAAATAAATTTATAAGGATGTGTGAGTGGTGGGAAGGAATAAACTGTTTTAATAAGATTTTTATTTTATTTTATAGGAGTATTGAGTAAAGGACGTGGGGTAGTCTTTTTTTTTTAATAAGAATATTTTAAATTTTTTGACAATTTACAATTCTAACCTTATATCTATATCTTATATATTTTTTTTAAAATGAAAAGTTAATTAAATTATGAGTATTTTTTACAGTAAAAAAAAACAATAACTGTTTGTCCAAATCCTCTTAACATAGACTAGCCTCATAATTCATTTTTTGGAGTTAGCCTTATCACACTCCTAACTGTATTAGTAGTTCTAAATGCATAATATGACGGACAAACGTGTAAACCTCAAATTGGGATAAATGAAAAAGTATGACACTAAACCCCAACAAAAAAAAAAGAGCCTTATCCATTCATTTATTTTAAAACATCTAATTAAGGTTACTTAATTCCATTTCATTCCATTATTTTCCATTCCTTTTTCTTACTTAAATACATCCTATTCCATTCAATTCATTTTCATTCCCTTATGATCATTCCATTCCATTCCTTATGAATTCCCAAACAAAACCTAAGGCTTCGTTTGGGATAAGGGAATGGAATGAAATAAAATGAATGTTTTTATAATATTCTTCCCTCCCCTTGTTTGGGAGTTTTAATGGAGGGAATAGAAGGTTCATTCTTTTATTTGAGAGTTTAAGTGGAAGGGAATGGAATAGTTAGGAGGGAATACTCATTCCTCCCATTTCTCTCAAAACCTTAAATTTTTGTTCCCCCAAAATTGGGAGGAATGGGAGGGAATGGATTTAGGTTTAATGAAATTTTTGTTAAAACCCCTAAAATACCCCTTTAATATCAGCCTTTTTTTCTCATTCAGCTGTAAAAAAATATAGCTATCATTCTTGCATGCCCGTTCTCTGCAAAGTGAAGCTGCTGCCGCTGGTCTTTCTTTTTCTTTTTTCTGTTGCAATTTTCGGTTAATGCTCAAACCAAGTAAGTCTATCTTTTTTTTTTCCCTTTTTGGTTGTTTGCTAGTCATTCTTTTTTTTTTCTTTTTCTTTTTTTATGAACTGTTTGCTAGTCATTCATGAGAGTGATATATAGTGTTTTTGTACACCAAAAAACCAAAACAAATCTGCATTCAGTACACATAAAAACCTTAAATGGAAAAAATGAAAAGAAAAGATACGAAGAAAGGTACCTGTACAGCTAAAAAAAAAATTGTATTTAGAAATTTGAATGTGAGAACTGCTGGAGAAGAGCACTGGTACTGGTAAAGACTATGGAAAGTTATGAAGTATGAACAAAGAAGAAGGCAAAACATAAAGTGATAAAAAGTGTAGATGAACTGATGAAGATGTGATGAAATTCGTAGAAATCGAGACAAAAGACAGGTCTGTGGTTAAGAAAAAACAAGAGTAAAAAAATTCAAAATGAGAAGAAAGTAATATATGTGTGATGAGGAAAATTAATAATAAAAAATAATAAAATGTTGGAATTTGGAAATTAAGTTGTCTTGGGCAGTGTGCTTAGCCGAAGAAACCAAGCCACTACCCAGCCTTATTTCAATTTTTTTTTTTTTTTTTATGGTATTGATTTTGGCTTTCTGTTGCATTAAGCTATTAACAGAATTAATTAGTATTTTAATTAAAATAATAGTAGTTTAGGACTTTAAGTGAGTTGCATTATATTATTTTTAATATAAATTTTTTTATGCCACTTTGTGATATACACTTTTCATTTTGATATTGCTCTCTATCTTTTGATAATTAATATTAATATTTACTCAATATTTGATATGTGTTTTTTGTTCTATTAATTATAGCATGGGTAAGATATCAAAGAAGAATGGTGGAGATCCAAGCAAAGAAGTACAATGGAGTAGTGTTATGAATGATGCTTTAGTGGATGTTTTTTTACATCAGATGATCATAGGTGGTAGAGTTAATGGAACTTTTACCTCTAAGGCATATGATGATATAGTGAAAGAGTTGGTTGAAAAATTTCACATGGAGATTTACAAGGATAAGGTGAAAAATCAACAAAAGACACTGAAAAAGAATTTTTATGAATGCTATGACATTTAAAGATGGATTAAGTGGTTTTGGATGGAATGATTCTTTAAATATATGGATAGCTGAACAGAAGTTTGGGAGCCACTCATAACGGTAAATTACCATTTTTTGTGAGTTTAATTTTGTATTACATAATTATTTGTTGTATAACCATTTTTCTTGGTTTGTAACAGTCTAAACCTACGGCCAAGAAGTGGATGACAACACCTATGCCCAACTACTCTAAGATGGCACAACTTTGGACTAAAGATAGAGCAAAAGGTGATCATGCTGAAACTGCAAAGGAGAAACGTGCTAGGTATGCTGCATCGACCACTATTGATGAGATTGATAATTTGATATCTCAAAATGAAGTTTCTTTGGAGAACTTTGAAGTGGAAAATGATCAGAGGTCACCAGAAATTAATGTTGCATGTTCTCGAGTGTCTTCACAAGATGTAATGTCTTCTAAAAGCAAGAAAAGATGACTGACAGAAGATGATGAACTTGGGAATGTAATTTCCCAGTCATTTGATAATGTATCAATGGCAATTGATAGGACGACTAAGGTTATGGCAAAGTGTTTTTCAAAGTCATATGGAGTAGAAGTTCACGCAACTTTGGGCGTATTGGACTTGGATCCAATATCAAAGACTGAGGCCTACATATTTTTGATGGAAAATCCAACATATAAGGAGATGTTCTTTGGTTGCCCAGATCATGAGCGCAAATGTGTCCTATTGACACTGATATCGAGGCCTAAATAAAAAAAAGTGTGGGATTTTTTGGCCAACTTTAGTTTTGGAATGAATTATGTTATTTTGTTTTGTTTTGGTAAGACTCATTATAGGATTTTTTTTTTTTAAAGATATTTGTTTGCATTTTTATACAATATTTATTTTATTGAGAATAAATATGTGATGTGTGAATTGCTTTACAACATAGAAATATACATAACTTTTTTTTTAGATACAATAAAATTTTCTTTTTCCATAAACTAGAATTATTTTAGTTTTATATCAGGAAATTGATATGTTAATAGTTCTATCACCTCTAGTCTTAGAGGAATGTTGCTTAGTATAAGAAATTGGGAGATAGAGATGTATTAAATTATAAAATCCATCGTAAAGCCCACCAGTCAAAAAAGATCCAATCTAAAACTAGCAGCCCCTAAAAAAATTTGCAAATTGAAATAAAGAAATTGTGCTATTGTCAATTTGTCATGCCATTATCTTCATCTGCTAAATTATTGATTAGCGTGATGCAATCTATTCACCTTGACAAAAACAAATTTTAATTCAATAATCTAACTCTGACCCAATTGTGGCTAATTGGTTTCACATCATCCACTAAATACTAAACATTTCAAAGTAATTATAAGTTCTCATTGATTATTTTTTTATGTTCTTTAAAATGAGGGGTATAATATTAATGTTATTATAAAATAATTTCATTCCATTCCTTCCAATGTCACTTCCAAATAATGTTACTTACATTTCATTCCATTCCATTCCTTTTCATTCTTTTATTTTATAATATCCAAACAAAATTTTAAAATTCCATTCCATTCCCTACTAAATTCATTCCATTCCATTCCTTTAGGCTCCATTTGGGAGTTCATAAGGAAAGGGAATGGAATGATCATAAGAGAATGGAAAGTAATGGAATTTAATGGAATGTATTTAAGTAAGGGAAAGGAATGGAAAATAATGGAATGGAATTAAATAATCTTGATTGGATGTTTTAAAATAAAAGAAAGGAATGAGAATGAGAATGAATGGAATGTAAGTAATCTTGTTTGGAAGCAACATAGAGGGAATGAAATGAAATCATTTTATGACAATATTACTATTAAACCCCTATTTGAAAATAAAGAGTTAAATATATAGGGGTATTTTGAGAGTTTTAGTAAAAAAATCATTAAATCTAATTTCATTCCCTCACTTTCCTCCCAATTTCAGGGGGAATGAAAATTTGAGGTTTTAAGGGAATAGAGAGGAATGAGTGTTCCCTCCTACACATTTCATTCTCTCCCACCTAAACTCCCAAATAAGGGAATGGACTTTCCATTCCCTCCATTAAAACTCCTGTAGTGGGCTTTTTGTGTTATGCTGGGCTGCCTTCTGCGGTACTGTTGTTGTACTGGGCTAGGCTGCCTCCTGCGATACTAGGCCCAACTGTTCTGAGTAAGGGAGTTAAGACCAATCCAACTGTAACTCAACTTGGTCCGACTTGTGCGCAAACTATGCCTCGTCTACTAGGAGCATGCTTGCAGCAAGCAGAGTTATTCTAGATGGGCCATGGCAGGCAGGCAGGCATAATAATAAAACAAAAAGAAGAACACTTCGGCTTCTTAATTAAAGTGAACAGTTAATCCTCAATTAAGAAAGATAATCACAATACCAATAATTAAAGAAAGCAAGTGAATAAGTGGTCAACATATGGGTCAATCAAAAGATGAAAGAAATCAGAGTAAATTTAGTCCGCAGGACCAAAACTAGAGAGGGAAGAACGTTTCTTCTCAACGCAATTAATCTCCTAGGAAAAATCCTGTCATAAAAATTAATCACTTTGAGGGAAATGGACCTGAATGGTTGGTGCCCGGAGGAACTTTTTTGCTTTTGGCAGAGAGCAGGATTTTAAAAGGGAGAGAAGGAAACAACCTATTAGTGCATGCCTGCTAATCTAACTCTCTGTTTTTTCCTTCTTCTTTTTTTTTTTTAGTTTTCCTCTTATCTTTCCTTTCTTTTCTTCACCCTTGTTTTCTATTTTATGATTCCTCCAAGATGGTTGTTACTGTGATTCTGGTGTCATTGTCCTCCTTTACGCACGGCAAGGGCCTCCTTTTATAGTGCCTGTCGTGACCAGATTTCACTGTTTTACCCTTTAACCATCTTTGTTTGGTCTAAGTGTACTTGCTGACTACCACTGGTCCGTCTGTGTGCCACTCCCTATCTCCAAACAAGGAAAACTATTTCGTTTGTTAGTCTGCAGTGGCACCCTTTCCTGCCATGGTGTGGGTGCTCTCTCTCTCTATCCCTCATAGCATGCACCTAGTGGTTCCAACTCAGCCATACTTCTTTTGGGCAGTATGTCATCCCAGCAGAACGTACCCCCAAAAGAGCTTGAGCAGGGACCCCAAAATAGGTTTTCTCCTCTCCCCACCATCAAACCATGTCCTCTTACCTCTAACCCATGACCTCACCATGTCCCATATTGGCTGGGTACAGGCTGGTAATGTTTGGGCCTTGCGCATGCCTTCCTTCCATATTTGTCCAAAATCTGCCTGCTGCTCATGCATCCACCGTGGTCTAGAGGCTTGCCTGCACAGTCTGCCATCCATTCTTGACCTTTTATGTGAGCTGCTTTCTAATTTCCAGCTCCTCTTAGGGGCTGGGCTTCATTTGATACTAGGCTTTACATTTCTTTCAGCCTATTCCTTGATTGCCATCATTTCCTGCCATATCACTCTGTCATTCTTGTTGTAATGACTCAATCCTGCTGGACCTCTTTAGGGCCTATCATTTATTCTTTCCCTAGTGGCTTAGCATGACTATTGGTTTTCCTACTTATGGGCTCCTGTGTCCCTTTTGTTTTCTCTTGGGCATCCTTGGCCCATTTGCTTTTCTTGGGCTTCCTTGGCCCTTTTTCCTAACTCTGTATTCCCATGAGTTTTTACTAACTCCATTGGGCTTCCCCGGCCCAATTACCTTATCCTTATCCTTGGGGTTCATGGTCTTGCCATTAACCACTTACTTTCTTTATTGCATTACTTCGGGTCCGCTATGACCCATTCTCATTTTTCTACATCATATACTAGCCCATGAGTTTGTTATTTCTCTCTTTCCATGCTCTTTTGAGCCCGTTTGCTTCCTCAAGACCCATTTGCTTATTTTATGGACCTATGACCCATTATTCCTGCCACTTGGGCTTAATGGTTTCTTCTATTTGTTTACCAACTCTACCCGCGTTGTTGGGCTCCTTTCTTTTTTGACTTCCAAATTGACCATCAACATTTAGCCCCCTGAACATATGAAGCGTTCCTGCGGTTCATATGTGAATAAAAGACTTTCCTGCCCTTTCTACCTCTTTTTTTTTTCTTCACGGGCTTTTTGAACAGTGGACCCCTCCTCATACATATATAAGTGTGTATATATATATATATATATATTTTTTTTTTTTTTCGTTTTCTTGCCGTGAACAGTGTTGTCTTTTCGAATTTCCTAGACTAACAGTTATTCTGAAACATAGCAGCCATTTCATTAATTTCATTCCCATTCTGATGGCTAACCCATCGCCTTCTTTCGTGCCAGCATTAATGACCAGGGAATTTAAGAGAAAGTCCCTTCATTCTCCAAATACAAACTTTTTTCCAAAATCACTCTCTCTGTTCCCCTTTCTTCTCCGCTTCCTCTTCCTCAAACACTTCCTTAAACACCTCCACCCATTTACTTCGATCAAATCTTGGTACCATGACACCGGCGAAAAGTCATGGCTTTTCCTGCCGTAAAGGAAAAGAGGCCATTTCCAATCCTCTCGCTGCATAGGAAATAGGCAAGGAGGCCGTGTATTCTGAGTCGGACCATTCTGATGAAGAAGAAGAATAGCGCAACCCAGACAGTGAATGTGCCCCTTTAATCGATCCCTGGTACAACGTCCACCCTCATTTCCCAAAGATTCTCGGCGATTATGCGCTGCCGTCGTCAGGCCGTGTGTGGCTCGCTCTTTGTCGGTGAAACCCTGATGTTTCTTTGGCCCTGTTGGCCTTCTTGATCTAGTCATTCGCCAAGGCATTTCACTCTCCGTGCCTATCCATTTCAAATTTGAGTCGGGTACCACCTTGGGTTGGAGGGAAGGGGTAGATAATGAGTTATCCGATACGAGCTTCATGGGGTTGTTACAGCGGGCTGGTGTTTTGAAGGCCATCGTTTCATCTCGCTGCTTATCCAACTTCCAGGATCTTTACAACCTTCGCCACTTGGTCCGCCGGTGGTGTACCACCACCCATACCTTCTTCTCCTGCGGCAAACTCACCGTTACCCTTGAAAACGTGGCCAACCAGTTACTCTTGCCCATCCTAGGCGACGTTGATCTTGCCACTCTAGAACTTTCTTCGAAGGAAGAGGCCGTTGAGGCTGAGTTGAAGAAGAGGAAGACCGGGAATGCCAAGTTATCGTATTGGATTAGTTCTTCTTCTAAATTCTCCGTGACCGCCGGTCGTGCGACTTTTGTTGCATTTTGGCTCTATAAATTTGTTTTTGGCTCTCACCCCCACTGTGCCGTGAAGCCTTTGTATTTCTGTTTGGCTATCAAGATATCCGCCAGGGTGAGTCTGTCATTGGCTCCTATGTTCTTGGGGCATTTGTATGTCCAATTAGATATCCTGCGGAGTGACGAGGGTCAGGCAGGCTCCTGTCACATAGTCACCTCTTCCGTTTATAGCACTATCCTGCAGCAGTTGTTATTTGAGCGTTGTGCCTAACACTCAAATATATTACCTATGGGTTTGCTATTTCTCTCTTTTCGGGCTCTTTTGAGCCTGTTTGCTTCCTCAAGGTCCATTTGCTTATTTTATGGACCTGTGACCCATTATTCCTGCTGCTTGGGCTTAATGGTTTCTTCTACCTGTTTACCAACTTTGCTCGCGTTGTTGGGCTCCTTTCTTTTTTGACTTCCAAAATGACCATCAACAACTCCCAAACAAGGGAAGTGAAGAATATTCTAAGATGATTCTTTTCATTCCTTTCCATTCCATTCCATTCCCTCCTCCCAAACAAAGCCTTATTGATCAGTCCATTCCATTACCTTATAAACTCCCAAACGGACCCCAACAAGAACTCTTTTGAGTTTTGTCTCTTGCTGCAGCTTTAGCTTTTTATTTGGACTCTTCCCTCTATTGTCTCATTGTATTCCTATCTTTCTCCTAAAGTTTTATTGTCCACTGCCACAGAGATTCCTTTTGTTCTATAGGCCCAGATTTGTTTTAACTTTTGAGAGACTCCTGCTGAAACAAGCAACCTTCAAGGCTTTCAAGGTTTCTTTTTTTTTTTTCTCTCTCTTCTCTATGTGGTTGACGTCTTAAGTGTTCATCTTCATCCTCACTTCGGCCCAGCTATAGACACATCCTCACTTCATCTTCGTCTTCAAGTGTTCATTTGCTTCTATTGGTTTCTACAAAGTGACTTGTCTATGGTGATAATGGTGTTTGATTTTTGTTCCATTTTGAAACATGTGGAAAGAAAAACGTTTTTGGACGATGTAAAGGTTGTAGTCAGTAAATAATTAGGGTTGCTGGATTTTGTATTTTACATGTTTGTTGAAATTCTTGAATGAATGGATGGGATGGGAAGCTCCTCCATAGAAGCTTTCTTGTATATATCTTATTGTAGAGATTACAATTTGATTTGAATATACGGATAACATTTTATTTAAATTCCAGATTTCATTATTTTATCAAACTCTATTTGATAAGGACCGACAGGATTAATGGATATCTGCTGAGAATGCTTGGGCTGATATGTTTTGGTTTTGTGTTTCAATTGAGATAAGGTCGGAAAAGTCTCAATGGAATTTTTTTTTTTTTTTTTTAGATGAAACCGGACCTATTCTACAGGAACAAAACATTATATGCAGGAAAAATAGTTTCTACATAAACAAAAACAGGGGAACCATACCGATTCTGCAAAAACAGAAACATTAGGCAGGAAAACAATTTCTGTAGAAAATAAAACAGAAAAATCAGACCTATTCTGCAAAACATTGTTATTTGCTTGAAGTTGTACACATCCCTTGATGATGGTGAATTATCATTTGATTGCTTAAAAAAGCTTGTCACCAAACATTGCACTGAAATTCATAGTATTAAAGAAAAAAAAAACCTTAATGCCATTTTAAAGTACTAAAGTTAGATTCTATAAGCTGGAAATTATACACCAAAAATTAAGAATAGTTAAAATTTTTGAAGAAGTTATTTGGGAGGCTGTGCTTTTGTTGTCTGGATTACTTGACAAATACCCCACATGGTTTCAAGGGACTTTTGCAACTGCTGCAGATTGATACCTTCCCTCATAATGTGGCTTTTCCCATGTTTAAGAGTGAGTGAGAATGGCTTTTGAGTTTTTGAGAGTACAATTACAATTACATAGAACTGAACAAGCACTCACCTCCCAAGGCCTCCTTCTCTTTCTTGTTTTTTTTCTTCTTTTTACTTTCTCACATTATGTGTGTGTGTGGAATTAATGCATAGCCTTGAAAGTGAATTCCTTTTAGCTTTTCTTTGATATTCTTAACTGGTTTCTCAAATGGTTTTGCTCATTTCTCAATTTTGAGATCTGGATTCTGAAAAAAAAATTTCTTCAAAGGTTCTTAATTTTTGTGTTACTTTTTCAGTTTGAGGTTCCAAGTTCCAAACTTTAATGGCTCCAAGATTGGACTCTTCTAACTAGTGGGCAAAAGATACTTGCAAAGGAAACCTAGTGGTGGCCACAATGGAGAACCCAAATTTCTCAATTATGAAGATTGATGGTCCAAACTCTACCTTCAGGCATGTAGAGAAAATTAGAGGCAAGAATGCTAAGCAAGTGACATGGGTTTTGTTTCTCAAGGCTAACCGTGCAGTCAGTTGTGTTGCTTGGCTAGCCATTGAGCTTTGGGCATTGCTTGGAGCTATCAAGAAGAGGCTAATCCATAGGCAGGGAGTAACCTTGACAAGTGAGGCTAGTTACAATTGTACTGTCAAGCTAGGCTAATAGGATCTCATATATGAAATTTAAAATCCACCAATATTTTCTCTATATGGATTATGACTTTCAATTGACTCTAGAGTCAAGAACTTTGTCACTACAATTAAAATAGGACTCCATGAACAAAATTAGGCAAGTGCCACAAATACAGAAGTTCAAGGAAGATAATTTTTAAAGGAAGCAGAAGTTTTAGGCCTACAAACAAACAAAAAACGTTGCTTCTCCCCCAAATACAGAAGTTCAAAGAGCCTTTTTGCTAACAAGATCTAACTAAAAGACACATCTGGAAAACCATAGTAAAAGATAAAAAAAAAATTGCAAAATTAAGTTAATATCTCAATGCATGATCTCTATGGAATTGGAGTGTGGCTGATAAAGTCCTACAAGCAATCACACTTCTAACTTCAATTCTATCTTGTTATTCAACATCTTCATAATTTCTTAGATTTCCCATTTTGGGTAATTGTGCCTACATATCAATGTATAACAAATCAGAAATCAATAAAATCAAAGCAAAAAATTAATAATTAAATCAAATTCATCTAATTACTTATATCAAGTTCAACATATCAGTAAAGTCAGGTGTATTTAAATTTGCCAAGCTATCCTCCGATACATTTAACAATGAAACACATAAAAATCAAAGCAAAAATAAATCAATAAATAAACTTTCATTTAATTACTTGTATTAAGCTCAACATATCAGTAAAGCCAGGTGTATTTAAATTTGCGATGCTATCTTCCTGATACATTTCACAATGAAAATCATATAAATAATTTAGAGAATTAGTACATACTATTGTTTAACAAATCGTAAGCACAAAGTAACAAAACACAAAACACATTTCATACCGGAGTGAGTTGTTGAATATGAGAGGATGCTTTAGTTTGATGTTTTCTCTTTCTTGTAGCTTTCTCTAATGCACACTTTCTTCTACGAGATGTCCCTACACATGCTTGTCTCCCTTTAAGCTTGATTCCTTTAATTTTATTTCCTTCATAGTTGGTAAGCTGCACATTGTCATTAGCTTGTTGAGCCTTTGATTTGAAACGAGTGCTCCCAACAGTAGATTCTTCAATTGATAAATTTTTCAAATTTGCCTCTACTTTGTTCAAAGTACTTTCATGAGCATCTAAAGAAGTACGAAAAGACTCATCAGTCAGTGCAACTCTTGCTGCTAAATTAGAATACAATTTAAGCAACACTTTATAACAACTTCTTACATTTGCATTTTGGTCATGTGGTCCTACATGCATGTAATTTTTCAGCGCAGAACCATCCTTTGCATCTTTTGTCCACCTTTTTAAAATATACTAATTTGGCACCCGTTTTACAATTTTGAAGAGATAACACTTTTAAGGCATGGGCACATAAAATTCCAACAAATTCAAATTTATTACAACTACACATCACTGTAGAAGCCAATGAATCAAATTGAACAATGTGTTGGTGAGATTTACGAGGAGAAATAACTTTATATTTTTCCATAGATCCAACCTCACCATCCTTATGCAATTCACAATCCCAAGTGACCCATAATTCAAAATTAAACAACTTAAATACTGCAGGAGTATAAACACTCACTGCATGCTTCAATATTTCTACTGGATATTCTAATGATGGTTTACTTAGAGTTGCTTTAAAATCTACTGTCGACTCTTCAAAACGTCTATCATCAACCAACCTTTGAAAGTGATGAAAGAAACGCAACAAGTCATAATAATAAGTTATGTACCTTTTAATTTAACTGTTCATACTCTCGCTTCTCTGAGTAGTAGACATATCAGCACAAAATGTTTTCCTCCCATAAAGCAAAGCCCATTTCTCCCTTAACTTAAATTGTCTTTGCAACCAACTATTATATTTTAGATCATATTTATCAAGCATATTATCCCATACATCTAAAAAATCATCTTCATAGTCATGGTCATATTCACAACTACCAAAATCTGCTGCAAAAGTACTGTACCTTCCAAACACTTCTTTGGGTTGCTTAGCTGCATTCTGGTACATATGCCAAACACATAAATGATGATGTGTTTCTGGCCATTGTGAAGCTAATGCCTTTGTCATTGCAGCATCTTGGTCTGTGAGGATAGTCTGTGGTTTCTTACCAAACATTGCTTTCTGAAAAGAATCAAACAACCACATGAAAGTCTCAGATGTTTCATCATATAACAATGCAGCACCAAAGATGATAGTTTGTTTATGATGATTTACACCAACAAACAATGCACACAAACTACCTTCTTTATTTTTTTTTGTAAGTTGTATCAAAGCACACTACATCCCCAAAATATTCATAATCCAACTTTATTCTACCATCTGCCCAAAAAATATTTGTAATTAGATCATCAAGGTCAACCTGAATTGCATAAGAAAAATTAAGGTCTTCAAATTGCATTCTTTGAAGATATTCAAGTAGGCCTCCTGTATTCCCACTTTTCATCTCATCTATTCATCTAGTATGCAAATAATTATTATAATCCTCAGGAATGAAGCCAAGATTGTCAAGTCCACCTACCCTTCTGGCCATTAATCCTACACTTGCTCTTGGTGCAATTCCAAAACCATCTACTAATTCAGCCTCAACAACTTGGGCTGGATTAATGGACCTTTGGGATCTAAGGAATATATGCTTACGAGGAGACACTAAGACATGTGTGTGCTTTGACACAAATTTTACCACACAATATTTTTCACTATATCTACAACTAATTTTCATCTCTGCCAAGCAATCGCATCTTGTTTCTGGACGATGGCATTTCACATTATCATCTCTTGTCATTCCCTCGTATTCCCTCGCAAGAGCAACAAAAAACTCTATCTAACCATTTACGTGAACCATCTTTATCACCCTTGTGGCTTTTACTTCACCTAATTCTAAATCCAACTACACGCACATAACTATTATAGAAATCATACGCATTTTGCTCAATCTTAAACTCAATTCCTAATTTCAGAATCACTTCTTCTTCTACGTTAGCATGAATTTTATCGTTGCTATCTATTGATATTGGTTCTGGTTGTTCAACTATCATAGGTGGTGAATCCTCATCTTCAAAATTCAAATTTCGAACCGATTAACTATCAGCAATTATCATACTAAGTATGATAATTGCCATCACTCATGACCTTAATACAAAACAAAAACAACATAGTTATTTTTTTAATAAACAACATCTATACATATACACACACTTTAGACACAAACTCACACAAGTTTATATAAGAAAGTTGTTATAAATCCTAAAAGAAATTAAAAAAAGAAATTTATTTACACTAAACCAGAAAGAGAAAAATTACTATGTGACTGAACAATACTTAAAAGCCTTGAATGTTGCTTGTTTCAGCAGGAGTCTCTCAAAAGTTGAAAACAAAACCTATAGGACAAAAGGAACCTCTGTGGCAGTGGACAATAAAACTTTGGGAAAAAGATAGGAATATAATGAGACAATAGAGGAAGAGTCCAAATCAAAAACTAAAGCTGCGGCAAGAGACAAAAATCAAAAGAAACCAAAAAGAAACAAAAGCTGCGGAAGAGAAAAGAGAGTTCTACAGTTCTTGTTAATGTCAACCACATAGAGAAGAGAAAAAAAAAAAAAAAAAAAAAAACCAGAAACAAAGAGAAGCAACAAAAGCTGCGAAAGAAAAAAAAAGGATATGATTTTAACGTTAATGTCAGTGTTAAAGTCAGGGTTATCTCACTTAATGAGAAAGGCCAGCTGTCCAAGTTTTATTGGTGGAGCATGGAGTGGAGCACAATTGATGAGATAGAAGATTTGGACTCGTAGGTGCCTACAAGATAGTGGCAGTCTTCCAAAGTAAGGGCCTTTTTGGTTTTAGTATCACTCAAAACTCAAGTCCCAAAAATCAATTCTCATAACTCAAAACTCTAACTCATGTCTCATATCTTATTTTCTATTTTTCTTATGACTCATTTAGCACAATGTTATGAATACTGTTCTGGACCCCGTTTCGATTTGTCTAGTGGAGCGGAATATTTTGGTACCGGTCTATTTTGACATATCGTTTCAAGGTGTTTCGAGGTTTCTAAAAAAATTAAAAATAATATATATTTATATTTTCTTATACAACATAAAATTATTGATCCAAATAAGTAAACCTCAAATAATACAAATCATTTAGTTATTACATAACAATTACTATTTTAGAATATTAAAACATAAATATGTAATTAAATAATGAAAAACAACAACCAAAAACGGTACAATAAATGTGTATGTGTATATATATATATATATATATATCTCACATTGGGGAGAGGCAAGACTCAATAAATATAAGTTTGAAATCAAACTCTTTTGTCGGCTTTTTTTGAGTTTTGTCATTTCCAAAGCTTTGTCCGGTGGGTGGGGTCAACAAATTAAAAGTCTAAAAGGCAAACACAAAGATGAAACAAAGCAAAAATTAAAGTAAAAAACAAAAGAAGAGGCAGACTAGCAGAGAGTTCGAGACGAAGCAAAGAAGAAGAAGAAGAAGAAGAAGAAGGGGCAACCCCTGCGATGGCTGGGTTCGTTTTTTAGGTGATCAACGCTAGGTAAATGACATGCTGCACTGACGAGTTTATTAGTCTAGGGATTTTTCTTTTTTTCTTTTTTCTTTTTTTTTTTTTTTAAACTGTACCGGCCGAAATTTACATTTCAGCCGAAATTGACTGAAATTGGCTGAAATGGCCAGAATGACTCGAAACCGGCCGAAATTGGACCCGAGATGGAATGGGTGGTATTACTGTTTTGGATTGCATCCCAGTACGAGATATTCCGATTGGAACGAAACAGATTTAATAACAATGATTTAGCAATGTGTTTGGCTCAAAAATTGGCTTTAAGTTTAGGGTTTAGGGTTTAACTTTAACTAAAAATTGTTTTTAGCTTTAACTAAAAAAGGTGGAGCCCACATGTCTTTTTTTTTTCAAAATGCTAATAGTGGTGTGTTGCCCTTACCTGCGTAATATTTTCTCTTTCCTTGCTCTTCTTTCATTTTTCTTTCTAAAAATGTTGAGCAAACAACAAAGAGCATAAAAGAAAGGAAAGCAAAAGGAAGGAATGTCTGTGGCTTATGGAATGCTTTTTTAAACCCTCCAATCTAAATCAACCAAATCTCCAAATCCACAACAATTACACAAAAACAAGAATTACAATTTAATATTACTTCAGGATATTAAACTGACAACAAATGGAAGATTGTGATACTGTTAAAGATCATGGTACACTTAATCTTGAGTAGAAAACTACTACTCATGCAGATAAGCATAAAAGTTAAAAACAAAACAAATCAATTTGCTATTTGACACCAGAATAGTTTTGAATCTATGGAACGTCTGGGGTGAATGCATCAAGGAATAGGATGTCTTGTTTCTGTCTAAAATATGCCTTGCAAATGATGGCCCAAATGCACATGGAGCCACTAGGGACAAAGTCCAAGTTGCTAGCAATAAGATCTTTAGGATATGTTTCTGGCTTCCATTTTCTTGGTTGATTAAAAGAATAAAGGATTTTCTTTTGGAACATCTCAGGGGACATGTGTTAATGGCTTTTCCTCTTACTAAAATGCCAAATTAAGGATAGGATTTTTCGTAACTATTGACATGATTTATTGTGATTGGCACATAATGAAAATAGTATTAGTGGTGAGTTAAGATAGAAATATGATATTAGTAGTAAACTCGGATAAAAATAATGTTGCTCTAACCATGAAAGACTAAATCGTAACGTATTTTTATCATTACTCAATCATAAACTGTTGTCAAATTTCATACTTCAAGTCCGCATATTAAATAAAAAGTCTTTGGAGTTTGGATTCAAGCTTTGAACTTAAAGCTTCTTCTATGTGTTTTTTCATTCAGTTGGATATTTTGATGGTTTATTTAGCTGGAAATTAGACTTGTGAACATATCTATTAGTCTATTGAATCTCAAACCTAATTCTCAATACTCTCTGCTTTTAAACTCCAATCAACCCATAATTTCTACATCAAACAAAAACCCAATTTCCAATTAAGTAAAGCTGAAAGTCAGCCACTGTCAGACATCAGTTACTGAAGCACAAGAATGTTTTGCTAGTCATGTATTCTTTATCAAATGTAAAAAAAAAGGACTTCAGGCATGTTCCACTAATCAATTTATCCTTTATCAAATCATCCAGACCACATGCTTTAGTATAAGAGAATGGAGCTTTAAGCGTAAAGTTCAACATCAGATGCAAGCAGCTAAGAACTTGAGTTATCAAACACAACATGATTTTTAAGGGCACAACAACAACAGCAACAACCAAGCTTTTGTCCAAAATCTAAAGGCACAACACACACACACAAAACCCCTGTTTATACCTGAATTGATCCACATAAATTTTATTGATCACCTTGTCTTGAGCAGTGGAATGTCTTGAGCAGTGGATGACACATCTATTCTTTTCTTTTTTGTTATACTCTTCAGCAGTGGAATGTCTTTTGCCACTACTTATGAGTCCACTTCTAGCGGCCATATGTGCAATATGGATCAGTGTGTGGAAAGGACCTCCCTATCTATCCGTAATTTTGGTTGGCGGTTCTATGGATGTCAACATTGGTCTCCGGTTAGTATTACGTGATTCTTTTGATTTGTTTTTCTAAATATTATCATGAAGACTGTTATAGCTTTTATATATTATATTCATTCTTTAGCACCATGCAAAACATTTATTGTGTCCTTCAATGTTGTATGCAGGACTCCGATCAGGCATGTAAGTTCTTCAAATGGTTGGACAAGAACACATGCCCACATGGCCGTGCAACAGCACCACTTGTCCATGAAAGGTTTACAAGATATAAGGTCGAGGTAGCGACTACAAGAAATGAAAGGGATAAGGCTCATGCAATGGAAGCAAAAGCACGGGAGCAGTTAAGGATAGCAAAGCACAAGGTTGAAAAAACTAAGCTCGCACTCCGGATTGCTGAAGACAAGGTCTACAAGTATAGGCTAGCTTTACTTTTGTCATGGACTGTAGTTGGGGTTTATTTTGTATTCTCTACTGTTTTTTAGGGCCATGGCCATACGCAACTGCATCTGCCATGACCCATTTACGGTCACGTGTGTTATGTACATTAACGATTACATGCCCTGTTTTCAGTTCCTATATATTTTATAGGGTGATATAACACACGGTCACCTGTGTTATGTACATTACTGATCACATGTGTTATGCATTTATTTATTTATTTTTTATGGTGAACTATTTTATGCATTTCATAGCATGCAGTTAAGTAATGTGAAATTTCCTTATAGTAGTGGCAATATTTTTTGATGTCTGATGGTCCAAGCCCTTCACAGAAGACTAAAACTGCCTGTAACCATATCACATACATATCGCATACATATCACATTCATAATTATCCACCTGTAACCATATCACATACACAATATATGGTCCTTGAAAAATACTCCATTGCGAAAAGGTATTACATATAAAATGCATATAAGCATGTCCACCTATACTTACATTACCAATAGGTATTACATACACCTACTTTAAAATTTCCAAAAAGAATTACATCAGAAATGTCAATAGGTTATTGACATTAGCCATTACATGTAAGCTTGTCCATAGTTAATCTAAATTTACAAAAAAATGCATCATAATGTCCAAAAGAATGCATGATGTATCATGCTAAGTGACTTCTCATCACGGTACCTAGACCTATACAAAAGTCCCAACAAAAAGTCATAGGAATGGGTACTAGCTCTATACAAAAGTCCCAACAAAAAGGGTGAATCCTTAGACATGCCAACCATCAACGTCGACGTCGCACGTACTCCTCCCACATGCGGTCAGTCATATCATCCCTGAATTCACCCATTGCTCTCTTCGATGCATTAGACATTTCCCTCACATGCCTCCTTTCGGCACTTGCACTCGACTTAAGAGAATTCCCATTGTTTGCAGTTTGCATATCATCCTATCAATGTCAAGGTTCTCCCACATGTTAAATAGTACATCTCTTCGATTATTGATGCATATAAAATTATGTAACGCACAACATGCAAAAACAACCAAACGCTAACGATATTGCTTATACTTTGCCATATTGCTCAAGATGGGAAAGCAAGCCTTCAGGACTCCAAAAGCCCTCTCAATCACCATGCGCAATGAAAAGTGTCTATAGTTTAACAACTCTTTCCCCGATTTTGGTTGCCTAGTGCTCCTCCTCCTGAATTCTTGGGCATGATATCGGGTGGCATTATGTGGTGGAAGAAATGATGCACCAATGGGGTACCCTGAATCAACCAAGTAATAGGAACTTACAAGAATAGCATATCTAAATCAGTAATAATAAGGGGATTAAATCAGTAAAATATACCCATCACACAAATACACAATAGCAACAATATACCACTGAAAGCTATCTCAAGTACAATGGAAAAAGCAAAGGAACCATGTAAAAAACAGGACTTACTTTACTGAAATTTGTTTTATAAAAACAGGACTTACTTTACGAAGGTTTGTCAAAGGGATGATGGTAAAACAACTTCCGCAGTAGATGCCTTAGTTGCCACACCAATGTAGCCTAAGCTACAACACAGTGCAACAGATAGTGCACTAGCTGCCACACTAGTGCAGCCTAAGCTGTAACATAGTGCAGCAGATATGAAGAGTTACAGCTCTGTTTTGGGTCCTTTAGTATATATATGTAAAATTACTTCAATCAATACACAATTCTCATTTTCAATCACAAATTCAGTTTCTCATAAGGTTAAAGAGGAAATCAATGCAGCTTTACAGGAACAGCAGGTTTGATTAAAACAACTTCTGCAGCAGATGCCTTAGCTGCCACACCAGTGCAGCCCAAGCTACAACAGATTGCAGCAGACATGAAGAGTTACAGCTCTATTTTGGGTCCTTTAGTATATATATATACAGATTACTTCAATCAATATACAATTCTCATTTTCAATCACAAATTTAGTTTCTCATAAGGTTAAAGAGGAAATCAATGCTAATAAGGTTTACCAGTAAGGTTTAAAGCTCAAGGGCATAACTTGGTCACAGAAACAGAGGACTAGCTATTGCTTGCTTGTAGCAGTGAAAATTTAAAGGCTGTAATACATATGAGGCAGAATTTAAGTTAAAGACGTATACCTTCCGGTGGCCATGAGAAGCCATGCTTCGGGTCTTTAATAGCTTCTTCAAACACCCTGGAGTCGTTGGCGCTTCCCTCCCAACCACCATGGACATACGTAAACCACATGTCATGGTCACATGCTCACATGACGTTGGTTGTAACAGTGCTGTTGCAACTCCTGTGAGGCTGGAGTCTTACCGTTGAAGGCCGAGCATAAATATGTGTTCTGTCAATAGCTCCTATGCTTCTCTACAATGAATAGTGCCGATTAGTTGAAATACTATACAGTAATATGTGAACAACCATTTTGGAAGAACTAATATTATGAAATTATTTACCTCAAACCAAGGGTCATACTTGTTGTTCCCCCGTAAATACTCTAGAAAGCCTACCACATTCGGATTGAGCTTGATTAAATGTTGGCCATATGTGTGGACAGCCCGCAACACCTTACGAAACTTGCGGTCCACAATTTTAGTGGAATGCTGAAATCTGCCTGCCACAAGCCGCATCTGAGTATTATGGCCGACGATGTACAAAAATATGGCCACTACCTCCTGCACATCAACACGCCCCTTCCCTTCCTTCAAGTACCCATAATGTTTCAGCTCATCAACCAAGTGATAGAATAGATCTAGTGTCATGCGGAACATGTCATGACAATTGGTAGGATTGCCATCTCTCACTTCAGCCATATAATCGCTTCCACTCAACATGCTAGTATGTTATGGGCGCTTGTCGTAATGCCGTTGGAAATATGCCACCATCTCGCCAATAAGTGGAAATACAAACCAAAACTCCTCCTCCTCACTATCATACTCCGAGTCCGTGTTTACACCAGTGGTCATGTCATCATCACAGTCATTGATATCCATGTCATCATCACTGAAACTAGTGTCCATGTCATCACCACAAGCACCAATGTCCATGTCATCATCGTCAGAGTTAAAATAAGTATCGTCAAAATCATACTGCCAGAATGGATCACTGGGGGAGACCATTATACCTAGACCCTGCAAAAACCAAAGCATTAGAACCATGAAATATATAAACGGACAAATTAATATAAAGTACTAAGCGAATTGCAATAATGTTAGATGAACTCACCTTACAATGTAAGTAGCATGAACTAAATAACAAATATTATAAAAAAATATATAATACTATAAAAAAACACCAAGTACATAACAAAGCCCATGCACTAATTTAAATAACATCAAATTCACGGGCATGGTTCACAACACTTTAACATTACAATAAAACTACATTAAATAAAGTGTTCAATTGAATAAGAGAAATAAAACCAAACGTCAAACATTGTCTAAGCACACACACATAATGTCCTTAAATAGTACTTAAAAACTAAACCAAGTGATTCACATCGAAATCACATAACAAAACATCACAAAAGCAATCCCCATTAATTATCCAACTGCTGAGCATGATGCTCCATCCACCTCCTCCTCCTATACTCTGGCATGCCCATGAACAACACCCTTTTCTCTTTCTTTTGGAGTGCCTCGACGATGTTAACATAGGTGTCATCATCAAGATCTTAATATTGGTTCAGCACTTCTAAAGCTCTCCCAAGCGAGCAAGGATTGCCACCACTGGCGGATTGTGCAACGTGCTTAGAGTTACCACTAGACTTTCCCTTTTTTCCCTTTTTGTTGTTGGAAAACCTTTCCCTTGCCAAGACAATGTACTCTTGAAGAGCCATGTTCATCTCACTAGCCCTATCCACTTTCTTGGCAACCTTCTTCCCTTTGGTAGTAGGCTCTTCCATGGGACGTTTGTCCGCACGTTGGGTTTGCCCATCAACAGGGGGATCGTCTAGGGTTATGCCCTCCATGTTGGGATTGTAGCAATCATCATCACCTAACTAGGCACGACGTGCCTCATTGGCAAGTTCCTCCTCCAGGGCACGCTTTTCATCACTATCTGGGGCTGGAGTGTTTGAGGAAATTTGAAGGGAACCATTTGCAATATTAGGGGCAAAAATTTGCTTTAGCTTCTCATAATTAGGCCACCCTTTCTTCCGTAATGCAGCTGCCTTAGAATCCCCCTGAAATGAAAATATATACATCAAAATCATGCTAATATGAAATAGAAAATGACAAACAAATATGCAAAGAACTAGGGTAGTAAATATAACATACCACAAGCACGTTAGCCCACACCTCCTCAGAAGTAGTAACCATTTCGGTTGTCTCATCTCACCCAACTCAGTATGCCTTAAAAGCTGGCCCCACTTTCTCTAGTTTTGCCTAAACTTATTATGCTTATCTTTCACTTGCTTAGGGAGGAAACTCTTCCCAGTTTGCTCATTTAGGGTTTTCGCAATTGATAGCCAAGCTTTGGCCTTAAAGACACCATGTTCCATATTCCCCTTTTGTTGTTCATCAACCATAATGTCAATGAAAATTTGTTCAATGTGGGGAGGCCACATTTTGTCGTTAGCATCCTGAGTTTCTTGTGCCATCTAATACAAATTTCCCAACGCAATTGTATATGTTAATATATACGTTTATTAATTTTATGAATGGGCCACTTGAATCTCTAACCAGCCACTCAACTTAAGTAAAGAAGACAAGAAAACCTATTTAGAAAGCAATTTATTTCATAATTCTTCAAGTGCCAGTTTCACAATCAGATGTAGTACTAAGATGTAAAGAAATCAAAGGAAAAGATTCTACCTACTGCTAGTGATATAATTTTTAGAGAAAATCAACTAAAACATACCAACTAATTAGAATGGAGTAAAAAAAGAAAAACCACATATTTCTCTTCAAGGCATAATGGTAAACTTAAATATAAAAGACTCACAAACAACCCCATGAATATAAAATCACATATAAGAATGAAAGGTTTCTAATAACACATGTAAGTTTCTAAAAACAATAGACATAACAGAGTATCCATAATGAGACAGTTGTGCATTATAACATGCTATATGGAAGAAAATGTCAAGCAATAAAGAAACAGATCAATCCTACTTGAATTAATGGTCATTCAAGTGATTAAAAAATGACCAAGTTCTTAACATTAATGCCAAGAGACTTGTAACTCAACTAACTCTTTTACACATATTTATACACATACAGGGATGACTTTGCAAAAGTATTTGTATTTTAGCCCTGTGCTAATATGAGTAGTGTATGAAATGGTAAGCTTATAAAGAAAGGGAATATGCAAAAGGAAGCTAACAGTTATTGTGACAACAAAAGGAGGAATATGCAAAGTGACTAATTTGATCCTAATTTTGAACCCAAAAGCCTTTGATATAGCTGAATTTGCTCTATACAATATCCAATTAGAATTTGTCAAGACAAAACCTCATTAAGCATCAAAAGCAAAACTACAAAATCGAAGTGGTAGAGAATGCAAAATCTTTTCATAATCATTCAGCACCATAAACTTAAAGATCTAAAGGGGTGTTAAGGTTAGCATGGAAGACCATGCTTTGATCATTATGTTTTCAAATAAGTAAAAATTATGGACATTTTGATAGAAAGGGCTATCATAAAAATTACGAGGAATGCTGTCTCACAAGCCACAACCAACATTAGTACTTTAAATCAAAAATCCACTTTCACATCTAACAAAAAACCCAAATAAGATCGTGGACATGGAAAATGGAGAGGGAGAGAGAGATATATATTGCACTTGGGAGAGGGAGAGAGTGGGGGGGAATGGGCAGAGTAGCGGTGGGTGGGGGAAGAAAGTAGTAAGTTAGACAACGTTGGTAAGAATTAAGAAAAATAGCATCTCGAGTTTTGGAAACTCGAGATCCATATTAAAAATCGAGTCTCAAAGACTCGCTTTGCAAGAATTTTGCTGCTGAAAATGCCACACAAATC
Source organism: Quercus glauca (assembly GCA_023736055.1). Classification (NCBI taxonomy): domain Eukaryota; kingdom Viridiplantae; phylum Streptophyta; class Magnoliopsida; order Fagales; family Fagaceae; genus Quercus; species Quercus glauca. The sequence goes on from CM043325.1 coordinate 29,732,911, forward strand.
TCGAGTTTTAGAAACTCGAGTTCTATGCAAAAAAAATTTTGTGCGATCGCCCCTATAGTGGCGTTTTTAAGTCCTATAGCGACGTTTTAAAGCCCTATAGCGGTGTTTTCCTGCAAAATTTTTTTTATAAGTGCCCATACCAGGTTCAGGGAGCCCTATAGTGGCGTTTTTACTCTACAGTGACGTTTTAAAGCTCTATAGCGGCGTTTCCTGCAAAATTTTTTCATAAGTGTCCTACATGAGCCCTATAGTAGCGTTTTTAAGCCCTTAGCGGCATTTTCCGGAACTCGAGTGTTTAAAACTCGATTTTCACATGGATTTTTTTCCAAATCGGACCCATCCGCTTACAAATCGAGACTTAAAAACTCGAGTTTTATCTTGGAACTCGAGTTTTAGACACTCGAGATGCTAGTTTTCAACTTTCTTCTCAAAAATGACAACTAACTAAATTTTTTTATATTTATTGTTAAATGGAAAAAAAATTCGAGAGAGAGGTATGGACACGGTGACGGAGAGGTAGACTCGCCAATGAAGATTCAGGCCTGGTTTAGAGCTTTGATGACGCATTGTTCTTCAATCACGCAATGTTCTTCTCAGGCTTGGTTCAGTGCTTTGGACACAGATTGTGGTGCCATGGAGCTAGCTCGCTGGGGATGAAAAGGGAAGTGAAAATGAGAAAAGGCTGAGAGAGGGAAGTAAGAAGAGGGAGAATTTTCAGCAAAAAAATTGGGGAGAAATGAAATGTAATAGGGGAAGCTCCAATGGTCATAACCAGCCTGAGATGGATGTAACAATGCACTGGCAAAGTGGCCCACAATCTCAGCTTATTTACAGACTTGCCACTGAATTTCAGAATATGAGTTTTGAAAACAGCTGAAATGAGTTTTCACTTTCCCTCACTCACACCCATTTTTTTTGAGTCACCGAGTCATTAAAATGATGATCTGAAACTCATCCAAACAAATGCTCTTTCATGGGCCCCACACGATTTGGATGATAGAAATAGAAAACTGAGTAATATCACTCAAAACTCACTACATCTAAACAAGCTCTAACAAATTTTGTTTTTTTTTTTTTCTATTTTTCATCACTCTAACTCAGTTTTTTGAGTTATGAGCGAGAAAATTGAGAATGAAAACTTAACCAACCAACACAATTTGATATAGGACCCAAGAAAAGTGAGTGATAAGTTATGGAATTAAGTAATGAGTGATGAAAATTTCCAGAACTAAACGGTCCTATAAGACTCGCCCAAAAATCAAGTTGGGAAAGGGGCAAAGAATAGGAAGTAACCTACCCCTTTGCCATCCACACTTGTATACCCAAGGATTATAAGCTAGTTTTATATTTTTAAAAAAAAAATTAAATAATATATTTGATAAAGTTTGATAGTTAAAAAAAAATGTATAATACTGTAGATTATTAATAGCAGGTAAAAAGTGAAGTTTTTAGTATAGACGGGGATCGAATTTAATTGAATTTCAAATTCTTTTATTCAACCATAAGAGAACTAAAATCAGTAAAAATGTTGGGAATGGTTATTGGTAAAAGAAAACAAGTGGCGGGAATATGTATAGTTTATTGGCGAAAACCACATTTTCGTCCCTACATTTTCACTCGATTCCATTTTGGTCCCTACTTTTTTTTTTCCACCACTTTTAGTCCCTATATTGGAAAACGCATCTCATTTTTGTCCCTGCTGTTACATCAGAGACGGAAAATGCACACGTGGCAAACGGAGTGCACTGTTGGCACACTAAAAGCTGACGTGGCCATTAAAATAATAATAATAAATATTATTTGGCATTTAAAAATGCCACGTCATTAAAAAAAATTAATTTATAAATTTTAACTAAATAAAAAAATTAAAAACAAAAATAAAAACAAAAAATTACATGAATTGAAATTTAAATTTGTTTTGAACAAAAACAACAAGAACACAAACCCAGATTTAAGAACACAAAATTAAAATAAAAAATTACAAACCCAGAAAATAAGAACAGAAAATTAAACTATAGTTCCATGTCAAATTAAACATGAACAAAAAATTAAACATGAAAACAAAATTTAAAACCCAAAAAATTCGAACCTCAGAGTCAAAACCCAGAATTAGAATTCATGCCAACATTTTGACAAACCCGGATAAAATTGATGAATTAAACATGGGCACATTAAATATTTGAACAATAACACAAACCCAGCAAATTTAAAACCCAAAAAATTAAATTCAAACCCATATTTCAATCCCCCACACCACCAAAACATCAAACACAAAAATCAAATCCAGATTTTCGGCCCCCAAACACTAAATTCAAACCCAGATTTTCGGCACCCAAACTCAAATCTCAAAACCCAAATTTTCTTATCCTTTCTGAGAAACCAAACACAAACCTCAGATCCAAGTGGCGCGTCGTATAACCTCAGGCAGATCTGGTCCTCTACTCCACTCTCCACCAACAGAATCATACACCAACACAAGCCCTTCCCTCAAATGAGAAGGAGAGAAAAGCATGGAAGAGAGTGTCGGAGACAAAGAATACTCCACCGTCGTCGTCGACGACAACAACTTTTTTTTAATTTCTGGATTTGTGTTATGGGTTTGCTTCTGTTTCCTAGAAAATAAGACTTGGAAATCCCAATTCAAATGAGCCAAACAGAATCACATCAACCTTAACAAACAATTGGGTTTTGTTCTCTTAAGCCTCAAAAGAAAATCCTACAAAAAAAAAATCGATAAAGCTTCAATTTTTAATGCATACCCACAATTTATCATCACCCAAAGACAGCAAAAAACACATAGAATTCCAATTCCAAACACGAATCAATGAAAAAAAAAAAAAAAAAAAAAGATTGAAGAATTGGAAGTGAACCAAGACCCATACCTGCCACGTCAACAGGCTCGTTGAAAACCCAACCACTCTTGTGCTTCCTCAGCTTCGTCAACACATCTTTACACGCCTTCATCATCGAGCCCAAACCCGCAACTGCTGTTGAAGAATTCGCATTCGGGTTTGAAATCAGATTCTCCAAAGCCAAGCTCCATTTCTTCCCCTTCAATTTCTTTGACGAAATCAGAGCTGTAGTAGCACCACCACCACCACCGTTGTTGTTGTGTGCGGACCTGTCAGATCTGAAGGGATTTGATGGAGTCTATTGTCTCACCGATCCAACCCATTCTCATAGTCTCTCTTTCTCTCTCTCTATCTCTCTCTCTGAGTCTCAGTTACAGAAATCAAAGCAAACCCACGTTTTTAAATTCTGGGTTTGTGTTTTTTGATCGGGTTTGTGTTCTTATTGTTCTTATTCAAGACAAGTTTAGATCCCAATTAATTTGATTTTTGGTTTTTATTCCTGTTTTTAATTTTTTTATTTAGTTAAAATTAATAAATTAATTTTTTTAATTTAGATGCTGATATAGAGACTTGTAGATATTATTTTAATATTTTTAACTTATGTCGTTTGCCACATGTGCATTTTTCGTCTCTGATGTAACGGTAGGGACAAAAACGAGACCTGTTTTCTAGGATAGGGACTAAAAGCAGTGAAAAAAAAAATTATGGACCAAAGTGAAAATCACGTAAAAAAATAGGAACGAAAATGTGGTTTTCGCCTAGTTTATTTGCATTTAGTGCGTCTTGTCTTGTTTGGATAAGGTGTGCAAGTCAAATACGAGGCAAAATTTGCCAAACAGTACATTTTCGGAAAAAAATTAGACAGATGGCATGCTTTCAAACTTAATTGGTAAGTTAGACTGTTTTTGAAAGTCGAGTTTGACAAACTCGACTTTGGACTGAAAAATGAACACCATAGTGGCGTTTTCAAAAACGTCACTATAGGTGCCCTATAGTGGCGTTTTCTATAAACGCTGCTAGAGGCACTTAAAAAACGTCACTATAGTGTTCGTTTTCCAGCTCAAAGTTAAATTTGGCAAACTCAACTTTTAAAAACAGTCTAACTTACTAATTAAGTTTAAGTGCATGCCATTCATCTATTTTTTTTTTCGAAAATGTATTGTTTAACAAATTTTGCCCAAATACGAGGACTTTAAAGTTCTCGTATTACAGAGAGTTCTTCTTTCCGGCTATTACATAATCAAATCAAAAGCTTTTTATATATTTTTTTTTTCTTTAAAATTATTCGCAGCGATGGGTAAGGCATCGGCATGGGCATCGTCATCGTCGAGGACGAAGAGCGAGACCAACAAAAGTAGTAAAACGCGCCGTACTGCTACTACTACATCTACATCTACATCTACATCTACATGTATAGTGTGGTTTGAACTGATAAACGATGACGTATTGCAGAAGATTCTAGAGAAACTACCGGCGTTATCGTTCGCATCGGCGGCGTGCGTTAGCAAAACCTGGAACCAACTCTGCAATCACATCCTCTCTCGCCCTAGGATCTCTTCTGCTCTCTCTCTCAACCCCTCCTTTCATGTAATTTTACCATTCTACCCCTCCCTCACACAAATTGAAATTATAATTGGATTATTATTAATTTTTTTATTAGTTTTGGTAATGTAGCTGATTATTGTGTGTTAAAAAATATTTTTTTAAAAAAATTGATAGATTGCTGTACGAGAGGTTTTCGATAAGGTGCTGTCGAAGCCGATTCGACCGCATTTCGCTATCGTAAATATTGGCAGCAGGTTCATTCATGCCTTTGCCTTTTGGCCTGTATGTTATTGTTATGTTATGTTTGTTACTTTTACCTTCCATCTTTATTTCTGTTTCTATATTTTTGGGGATGGAAATTGTGTTTTAGTCTTTCTTTTTTTTTTTTTTTTTGGCTAATGCTTATCATAATGCAGATAACAAAAAGATTGGGATCAAATACTCCGTTTATTTGTTCTATGGCTGGTGGAATAATTGGAAGGGATGCTCTTACCAATGAATTTAAAGAGGTTTACATCTCTTTTTATTTGCTACTTTTTTATTCATAAATTGTCTCTTTTTTTGGAAGCAAAAAGTAATGGTTTTAGTGTTTTACTTTTGTTGATTTTTTTCTATTTTTTATGTTAATGTAGGTCATGTGGGGAGATATTACTGGTGATTCAGATGACGACGTTGGTGAGTACATAGAAGATACAAATGATGGCATTGTTTTGACAGTAGGGTATGTACCAGGATTAAGAGTTGAGGCTATATCTAAGGCTATTCTACGGACAGTAAAGGTGACAAATTTGGCAATGCTAATTTTCTCTAATTGGGGTTTTACTGTAGAAATATTGATATTATGTTAAACTAGTGTATAATGCAGGGTACATTTAAAAACAATAATAATTATATGTGTTTATGAGTTCAAATTATACATAGGGTTAGAGTTACAATTTACACATTTTCTAAGTCATGGATTTCTAAAATATGTAACGGTTTCGCATTTATATATATACTAGACTCATTACACACACTTTGCGTGTGCAATAATGCTCTTTTTTATTTATTTGTTTTGTTAAATTAATGTTATAATGTTTAAAAGTGATATATAAATAATCAACTGGTAAAGTTTCTAATAATTGAATAAGAGATCTGGAATTCAATTCCCGCCTACACTAAAAACTGATTGGTGTATTTGTCTAAAAATAAAGAACTATCATCAGGAGCAGATGCCATAAGTCGAAACTCTCTAAAAAAAACCATGTATTTTTTTTTTTTTTTTAAGAAAGAAGTAAGGTAACATTGAATAATGGTTAAAAATGAGATAGAGATAGTGTCCTAAATTTTAGGCTGAATGGAGAAAATAAAGGAAAAAACCTAAAATTTTGAAACATTAAATTACTCTTTTAACCATTTGTGTTTTTTAATTTAAAATTATTTAACTAAAAAATAAGGGTATTTTAGAGAGTTTAAGAATTTGTGTGAGAAGTAAGCAAAATGTTGAAATCCAAATAGAGAATCTTATTATAGTGTATATATATATATATATATATAAATTTAGAATCTAATTGGATTTGGATTCTTCAGCTTTTGTACTCAATAATTCACTTGTTACAAAAATTTAAAAATTATCTAGGACACCTGTCGCAAAATTGAACTCCAATTAAAATCCAATTTAGAATCTAATTAGATTTCAATTTTTCAATTTTTGCACCTAATAATTTACTTGACATAAAAATTTAAAAATTAGATGGGACATATGATGCAAAATTAGATTCAATTTGGGATTTAATTGAACTTTGGCTTTAACTCTCTCTCTCTCTCTCTCTCTCTCTCTATATATATATATATATATATATAAATGCCCATTTTAGATGATGTAGCAGGGTGCGCAAAATAATGAGGATACCATAATATTCATTTCTGACAGAAAATTGGCAAATTGGGGGCAATTATGTCAGTCTAGATTATTAGATTAAAGAACTATCATCAGGAGTGGACGCTATAGGATGAAAATCTCTCTAAAAAAAAAAAAAGATTATTAGATTAAGATTTTTGGACTTGTACAATTTTTTGTCACTATTAAGGAAAGTGTTAAATTTTTTTATGAGCTCTAGAGGGCTTTGACATTTAGAAGTATTTGTATATTAGGAACCTCAAGTGGCAATGTTTGACAAGTTTGTGAAGGATATTAAGGATTTCAAAGCTTCTGTTCCGAGTTGTATATCCCCAGGTGGGATCATAATGTCTGGAGTAAGTTCATCCTTCCATTTTGACTTCAAAAAAAAAAATTCATCATTTTATTTCTTTAGAAAAGTTTGTCCTTGCGTTGCTAACATGCGAAGTGAATGATGTTATAGGAAGAACCTGTGGACTTGAAACCTGTTATTGATTTGTTGGGTGAGTATTGATCTGCCAATATAATTTTCATATGTACATATATATTACCTTGTATTAGACTTTCTTTTTGAGAGAGGGAAATTAATCTTTGTTTGGTGTTAGGTAATGGATGGCTTCCTTTGGTTGATGAAAGATTTTTACTATTACCAGTGAGCTGGGGGTTAGAGTGGTAAGTAGCAAGTTTGTGCTTTAGTTGATTACAACTCATGTATTGCAAATTATGCCATGCCAAGGAAAACTGTCATTGTGGATGATGAGTTTCTAAATTCTATATAGAAGTGTGAAAGAAACTAGCAATGTCTAGGGGATTACAAATTATATACTTATCAGATGATGGAGCTGGAATATTCGCAAGGGATAGAGACAAGTCTAGTGGTATTTATTTTTGTGTTTATTAATTTGTATGGTACTCTTTGTTTTCTTACGTGTCCAATGTGAATTGGTATAACTTTTGCTAACATGGATACCTCTTATATTATTATGAATAATGAATTAATAGATTTATGGGTAGTCCTGGGAAATAGAGATTTGATGGTTGTATGAGAGATTTGAGATCTTGGTCTGAAGATAAAGTACTATTATCAAAAGCGAATGTTATAAGTTGAAATACAATATAAAAAAAAAAAAAAAAAAAGAGCAGACGGGTGCTGTGCTTTGTGAAGCTCACCCTTTTCCTATTAATATCTGCCCTTGGTTTTGTTTTTATGTTTCCATTGTTCTTATTATGTTCCTTGATATAAGAGTATTGACTACTACAGCAATATTTTACAAAGGAAGATGTCAATTTTTATATGCTAATTGCCTATTTTTCAACTGATTCCATAGATTTGGAGAAAATTTGTCTTTGATCAAAGCTTGGATGTGCTCCTTTTGCTGGGTGCAGGGTGTTAGCTAGGAGGCCTTTATTGAAAAGCGACAATGGATGGGTTTTCATTTACTTCATTATGAATCCGTATTATCTAATTATATAATATAGTTTCAAAAGGTACTTCGTACTTGGTGTGCCATCGATCGTATTCGTATGATGGTTGGCAATTTAGATCAAAGAAAAAAAAATATCAAAATCCAAACCACGGTCCTCGTCCTCAGCTACCACAATCGTCCTTCACACACCTGACACTACCACAGACAAGTTTTGAGAGGGATGTGGTTAAGAGATGGCTGAGAGATTGATGGATAAAAGTTGTGTCAAACCAAATCCAAATCTCTGAAAGTAAATAAGAGAATAGGTTTTGGGTTTTGTTGTTGTTGTTTCTGGTTTTGTCTAATACTTAATATGAGATTCAAATTTCTATGGGTTCCAAAAACGAAATGTTAAAAGATATAAAATTTGGGGAAGAACAATAAAGGTTTTGTTTATCATGTTCATTTGAAAAAATGTTTTACAAAATAAAATAAATTATTTTATTAAATTTTAGGATTTGTTGTAATTTTTTTAGAAATTTTTTAATTAATTTAATTACATGGAATAACTAAAGTTACATTGCATGATTTCATTGGACCAACTAAAAAATGCGATAAGCTTAGTAGGCATTTAAGGAACATATTAACACAGGCATAACGAATGGAAGAACGGATCAAAAAATTAAAAAATTAGAAGACAAAATCAAAATGACCCCAAACTACACAATATATTTTGCGCTTTAGTCACTTAGACTATATTATAGTCAGCCTTGTGTTCATAGGCAAATAATAATATTTAAAATTTACTTGTTTAATATTTTATCTCAAACTTAAGTTTTTAGTTTGCCTCATTTGCTAGGGGTGTGGGGAGAAAATGTTAGATTTTTTTTTTCAAAAAATAACACCAATTTTCAAACAATTTCGTTAGTTAGCATTGTTTCCAAACTATTTAGGAAACTAACATCTCAAGTATTTAAAACTCGAGTTCTGTAACAACTTGAGTATCAAAGACTCAATTTCTATGAAAATCCATTTGGAACTTGAGTCTCATCTTCTTCTTCTAGTCTCTTCCTGTTCTCCCTCTGAAAAAAAAAAAAAAAAAAAATCCACAAGTTTCTACAAACAACCAAAGAAACAACAAAAACACAAACACAAACAAGAGATCAAAGCAGAAACCACACAAAGTAAGAGATCAAAACAGAAACCACAAATACTTAGAGAGGTCAAAAACAGAAACACAAACTCAAGTGGCGAACCCACGAACCCAGATCTCCCTAACCCAAACCCCTCGGCTTGGACTGAACTTAGGCAGCAAAGGCTCCAAGTGAAGGATTTGTGCAAAGGTTTTCTTCTTCCTCAGGTGAAGGATTTTTTTTTTTTTTTTTTTTCTTCGTGCAGAGCAGGAACTCGAGTCTCTAATACTCAAGTTCTACGTCACCTCATGGAAATTGAGTTTTTGAGACTCGAGTTGTTACAGCAAACACGAATTTGAGAGACTCGAAATATTAATTTCTTAAATAGTTTGAAAATGATGCTACTTAACGAAATTATTTAAAAATTTATGTTATTTTGAAAAAAAAAAGATCCGAAAATGTTGGGGTTGCCAAATTATACAGTAACTATTTGCCTCATTTCTCTTAAATAAATTCAGACAAATACTCTTCTTTAGACTAGTCAAAAAAGAAAATTATATATATATATATATATATAAAACAGTGGTTGAGGAATAAAAGTTGGAACCGCAAATCCGAAATCGGAAAGCAAAACAAGGAGATGGGAGACGAGAAGGTGAAGGCAGAGGCTCTGCAGATAATAGGAGCCTTCCAAGTGCTTCCCAGATTGGTTGTCTTCGATCTCGATTACACTCTCTGGCCTTTCTACTGGTACTCACTACTTCTTCTTCTTCTTCTTCTTCATATATACACAATAAAATACATCATTAATTACTGCATCTATGTTAATGATTTTTCAATGAAAACAGAATCAATTTTTGTGTATAATCTTGATAAACTAAAGTTATTGGGGTACTACCCATTCTAAATTTTTTTTTTCCATATAATGTTGTCGTTTGATGTAATTCAGGAAAACCTGTGTGAAAAATTACAGTTACAACATAACAAGTTTCACTTGCAAAAAGTACCTTAGATTCTCTACATATATCTTCTTATTGTCAAATTTCTTCATCTGGGTTTTGTTTTTTTTTTTTTGTTTTTTGAAGTGAATGTCGGTCCAAACGTGAAATGCCATCATTGTATCCACATGCTAAAGACATAGTACACGCGCTCAAGGAAAAAGGGATTGATATGGCTATTGCTTCTAGATCACCCACTGCTGATATTGCTGAGACTTTTATTAACAAGTTAAGCATCAAGTCCATGTTTGTAGCCCAGGTCTCTGCCTTCCCCTCCTTAATTTAAAGTTTATATTTTTAACTTTACAAAAAAATAAATTTCACTCTGTCATTGTTATTACTTTTTGGTTAACTTTAGCATTTAGTATAAATTAAAGGAGGAGAGCTACACAATGGTGTATAGCCTTTCCAATGAAAAAAAAAATTGGGGATAAGACAGATCGACCTCAATTCTTGAAATTTTCACATCAATTCTGTTTTTGATTTCTATTTAACCTCTCCCAGACTCCAATCTGTGCACACAATGGTGTATTTTTCTTTAGAAAACATGCATGAGCCAGCTGACTTAGAGGCTCTTTAGAGTATTGTAGTTAAGAAAAATTTGGAAGCTGTATTATCTGCTGAGTGTTTAGTATGAAGAATTTGTGTGCTTTCTCTAAGTGGAATTATTTTCCTTTATCATAATCAAAATTATCATATGCATGTCCTTTTTATACACCATTGGACTTACTGTGACTAACAATAACACTCTAAATTTGGTTCCTTTTTTATTCTTAGCTATCAAAAAATATATATATATTAGTAGTAAGGTTCCTGATCCCCATTTTTCGATTTTGTATTGAAGTTTTTAGCTTATTCAGGCAGGTGGCAGTACTTGTTGGAAACTGGTGCAAAATCATAAATGCAATTCTTTAAATTAGAAACTGGTGCAAAAACATACATGCAATCCTTTAAAATTACAAGTTTTGTAACTATTTATTATAGTTAAAGCATCAGCCATCAAGTAATGTTTTAAGTATACAGGAGATCTTTTCTAGTTGGACTCACAAGACAGATCACTTCCAGAGAATTCATTCGAGGACAGGGGTTCCGTTCAACTCAATGCTGTTTTTTGATGATGAGAATAGGAACATCCAAGCGGTAAAACTGAAATACATCATCTTTTTTATTATTATTATTATCGTGGTGGTGGTGGTGGTGTTGAAATTCTCTTTTCTTGTTTGCTTGAGTCGTAGGCTAGTAGCATTTCTTATTTAGGTTTGGATGAGGTTTGAGGGACACCCCAGTGATTTCAATGCCTCTTTTAGTGCCTGGGCAATGGGGTTTAAGCCCCACCAGCCCCCACTCCCCCTATTTATTTACCTAACAAAAAAAAGAGTTTCTTATTTAGTTTGGATGTGCATTTTGCAGATTCTGTTTGTTTGTTTGTTTTGGTCTTGCATTTGATAGATATTGTGATTGGTAATTATAGGTCTCAAAAATGGGTGTAACAAGCATTTTGGTTGGTAATGGGGTAAATCTTGGAGCATTGCGAGAAGGTCTCACAAAATTTTCAGAAAATTGGAATACGATTGAGAAGAACAAGCAGAAATGGCGCACAAAGTTCTCTCAAAATCCAGAATCATCTGATAAGAAGGAATAGAAATGAATTTTTTGGCAATCTTGAACTAAAATTCTATATTGAAATTGTTTCTGGCGTTGCCAGGAATTATTATTTGGCAACCATATTTGTCTAATTGAATCTGTTGTATCAATTACATGAGGAATGGTTCCCATGGTATTTGCTGCAGGGATATGCTTGGAAGAGTGATTTAATACATTTTAGTTAGTGTAAATCATTAAGGAGAATAATTCCAAGTAACAACAAAGTATTTTGCTGATTAATGTGCTCGAAAGAGATCTATCAATAGTTTTCAGTCTATATACCATGACTAGTAATAATATAAACAGATGAAATCTTAATCATGAAAATTCTATATCAACAGAGTTTCTAATTCATTAGCTCTTCCAGAAGCCAGCCAAATTTGAGAAAGGAAGTGAGAACATTATGAGGTTCTCATCTTCGCCCTTCTAGCCCATACCAAACTCTCAAATAACATTCTACCTTTTCTACCCTAACACTTCTAGAAGATTTGATTGGATTAAATGTGCATGCCCAGAGAGGGAGAGCTTGTGATAATTTTAATGTCTTGAGCCACCAAAGTTGTCAGCTACTGACAATTTTGAGGATAAAGAAAAGGCATTTCATCCATCTATGACCTTTGATTTTGAAGAAACCAAAATGATAAGTGATTAGGAAGCTCAGCCAAACTTTTCATGCCCAATTACATCATGGGAAAAAGGGCCAAAATGGTCAAATACTACTTTTGGCTGCAATATTTAGTGATCTACCATTGTTTTAGAAATATTTAGAGATATATCACTATTTTGAAACTCGAGTTTGCTGTGTAACTCCAATGTAGTTTTTTAGCATACAAGTTCACATCTATTTAAAATTGATTCAAAACTCAACTGAAGCATCTTTTTGGTTTTCCAAACATTACTCTAAATGATATAGAATATCGAAGAAACTAATTATAAAGATCTGGTCAGCCATTACTATCTGCAACACCAGCACCTGCCTGCAGTTTCTTGGACCCTATACTTGCTGGAGATGCAAGGGCCATCTCCCCTGAAACAGTTCCCTCACCAGCAGTACCGTTGACACTATTACCAACAAATGGCTGGGAAATAAAATACCTCATTGTCAAATTCTATCCCACGCCCTTTTGAAATTTACATCTAATAAAGAAATGTAAGAAATTGAAGGCTTCTCATGAGCCAGTTTCACAAGCTGAAACAAGAGAGCAATGTGGTTCCTCGATGTAATTTGTCATCAGTGATCATTTTAGCAATGAGTCTTGAGTGTTCAGCCATCATGCTGCCAACTGTCTTGCATTATGACCCATATCACAATCATCTGCAATGCAACCATGAAGTCCGTTTCCTAGGAGAGAATTATCAGCAGTGGGTAGGTTTGGGACAATATATGCTTTATCTCAATGAAACTGGCTAGCAAGTTTTTCACATCTGCCTTCTAAAACCACATCAGAAACTGGAATGTCCAATGAGATATTTTGCACTTATCCATAATCACAGGAAGATAGATGTAATTTACCATAAACACACATGCACACAGACGCATGCGTAAAAGAGCATCAGTGTTCCTCAAATCTTTATAACTTTCTCTGCCTTTCAGCTAAGATCAAGTCTACCTTAAATATTGAAGATGAGATTATAGGGCAACAGGTGTAGACTTAAAAGCCTGTTGCCACCAGTTTTGCATGTATTGTTTTCATACAAATGAAAGAGAATCAAAACCGAAGTTCTTCCACGTGAATGATACAACAAATTAATAGACTACTGCCAATATAGAACTTGATGTACTAAGCAGTAATTGAATGAAACAACAAAAGAATACAAACGTAAGATCATAACAATCCTTGCCACTAATTCTAGCTCAACACGGGATGGTCCAGGGTTTGCTAATGGAAATGACAGAAGCCCCTTCTAGTTTCTTCTAGCGTGTTGCTTCATGTTCATCCAGACCCCTATCAACTCCTGAAACTTTTCACAAAAGAATGTCACTACATGAAGCTACAAAGAAAAATTAACATACATCCAGTCATCTACCAACTCCTGCAATATTTCACAAAAGAATGTCCCTATGTTAAGATACAAAGAAATAAATAAATAAGTGGCAATAGCTAATTCAGAAACTGACATTCAAATTATACACACTTTGTAGTTGTTATTCTACTAACTTTTGTGAATGACATCAATTAAAAATTCAAATGTCAACTAGTCATGGATTCAATAAGAACTTATTAAATATATACAAAGTATAACTACTCCCCCCCCACCCCACCCCACCCCACCCAGGGCAAGTGGCCAAATACACAGAAAAATCATTCCATCACATTATGATAGAAGTTATTTCAATTACACAATTTCATGTGCATGAACCTGCTTTGCACTATAAAGTTGATAGCTCACACTTTTCACCACATTTGATGTTTTATAAATTAAACAACTACAATATAATGCTTCAATCTGAAACACAAGCACCATCTAAATGTTGTGGATGAAATTCAGGAAAATTGAAATGCTTTCTCTGAGCTTTGGAACTCAGCATGGCCCCTTAAGCACCACATCTTTATCTTTTCTCATTCAATCAATTGCATAAAATTTCAGTTTGAGGTTCATATAAAACCAAATTTCTCAAACATGGCATACAAACTACTGAAAGTTTCAGAGAACACTTACAATGAAAACAAGGGTAATGTCACATAACACATGATGACATTCAGAAACAAGTCACAGCTTAATGTATTACCTTGTGGCATATTCTACAGGACATTTCTTCTTGTAATTATAGCTGTCAATGGTTGACCTCTTTTAGTGGTAATCTTTCATCACTGCCTGCTTCAAGAGTCTTTGTTGTGCCAGAAAAACAAGTGTCTGAATTCTCTCTGGTAGAATCATAGAGCTCACCATCCACCATCAAATCCATTGCTCTTCCAGTCTCTTCCACAGAATTCTGCAATATTCTTCCCAAATTTGACATCAGTTTCTCATCCTCAAAGGAAAATTCACCAATCCGATTACAAATTTTCTGAATATGAACCAAAAGATCCTCCCTTTCTGTCGATAACTTCAAACTGTCTTGGACCAAACTTCCTCTTTCAAACTCAAGCTCTTTAACTAAGCAATCCATGCTCCTCTGCTCATCCTTTAACTTTTCAGTTTCCAACTTGTTGACTTCTAGTAATGCTTTATACTGCTCCTCCTCTCTTCTTGAACAAAGCAAACATTCCTCCTCATATGTCAGTCTCTGTCGTAAATTACATGCTTCTTTTTCCAAATTCACAATTAACTTGTTCTTCTCTTCAATCTCAAGCTTTGTCAGATACTCAGCATTCTTGATAGATTCATTGAGAACAACAATTTTGACATGATTTTCTATGAGCTCTGGAAAACAAGAGATCACTGCAATTTCCAGATCTTGTTCCAATGAAACAGCCAGTACTTGGAGATCATTAATGCCCTGGTCCTTCTCATTCATAATCTGCAAAAACCTCTCTTTCTCTTCCTCAAAGGCTTTCTCTACAGCCAGCCTTCCAAAGACTGAAGCTTCTGCTTCTCTTCTCTTGGACTCTTGTTTCAGGAAAATGAGATCTTTCTGAAGATTTACAATTAACTTGTTCTTCTCTTCAGTCTCAAGCTTTGTCAGATACTCAGCATTCTTGATAGCTTCATTGAGAACAATAAATTTGACATGCTTTTCTATGAGCTCTGAAAAACAAGAGATCACTGCACTTTCCAGATCTTGTTCCAATGAAACAGCCAGTACTTGGAGATCATTAATGCCCTGGTCCTTCTCATTCATAATCTGCAAAAATTTCTCTTTCTCTTCCTCAAAGGCTTTCTCTGCAGCCAACCTTCCAAGGACTGAAGCTTCTGCTTCTCTCCTCTTGGACTCTTGCTTCAGGAAAATGAGATCTTTCTGAAGATTTTCTATGCAAATTTCCTTCTCTTCAGCAATTAGGAGAATGCTATCTTTGTCTTTTAAGGAGGATTCCAATTCCTCCGTTTTGGCTGCAATTCTAGCTTCTAGTGAAACAATTTGTTGCTGCTGACCTTCAATTCTTTTCTCTTGCTCTTTGGCAATGTAGAGAAGGTTTTCTTTCTCATCCTTAAGCATTTGCTCAAGTTTGGCCTGTGTGATGAGGGAAGTCTCCAGTTGTTTGCAGGTTTCCTGTTTTTTGTCAAGGCAGGCTTTCAGGCTTTCAGAATCAGACTTCCACTTCTGTACTTCATATTGCAATTGACTGGCCTCACGAATTTTTTCAGCCAATTCAAGATTAGCCTTCTCTAAAGCCTCAATAGCACCTCTTTTCTCATTTTCTAGTGCACTTTCCATCTGCAGAACTTGCTTTTTCAACTGAAGTTGACATTCAGATGATTCCTCAAGCATTTGCTTATACCTTTGAAGCTCATCATCCTTGGAGGCCTGCATGCATTCCAAGGACTCAACCCTCTTCCTTAAGGATGCCAATTCCTTGTTTTCTTTCCCAAGATCAAGATGAGATTTATTCACTTTCAACTGCTCTATAAGATGGGAAATTTTACCTTCCATCTCTTTGTCATGTAGCTCCATTTCAGCTTTTGCATCAAGTATTTTGGAGTAAGCCTCTGAAATTTCTGATTTTAAGATCGTGCACACTATGGAAATCTCTTCGCTCAAAACCTCGATTGTAGAATGGCTATTTTCAAGGTCCATCTGAAGCTCCTGTATTTGTTTCACTTTATCCTTCTGTCCAGATTTATAACTATCTATATCTGATTTCATCTTTTCCATCTGAAAGCTCCATTCTGATTCTTTTGCTTTCAAATTATTGGAGCAATTGCTATGTACCTGCTCCAAGCCTTTGAGCTTGTTGCGCAGCTTTGTTAGTGAAGTGGCTCCAGCATTCTTAATTTGAGCTTCCCGAAGTTCCTTGAGAGATTCTCCGAGGTCCTGATTTTCTTGCTCAAGGTGAACAATTCTAAACTCCATTTCTTTTGTGAGTGTTTCTTTGCTTCCCAATGCATTTCTTAGTCGTGCAATCTCTTCATCCCTCTGAACTGTCAAGTTCAGGACCTTTGACGTCTCTTCTTCACTCTGGGCAAAAACATTTTCAAAACGTATCTTGAATTCAGATACTTGAACCTCCAGAAATTTCCTCCTGCTTTCTTCATGAGCTAAAGCTTGGTTGCACATATCTAAACGAGTTTGAAGACCTTCTAGGATTCTAGTTTGAGAATCTAAGTTTGTCTGCAATGATGAGATCTCTTCTAGCAATGCTGATTTCTCCCTCTCCCACTCTTCCTTGCTCAACTGGAACTGATCTTGGAGCCTTTTATGAGCTTCTTCAAGATGTTTAAATTGCTCATTCTTCCATTTCAACTGATCTTGGACATCTCTGTTTTCCTCCTCCAATTTTACTATCACGACATCTCTCTGCCTCAGTTCTTTGGGTTTTTGAGCCATTTGTTCTGCTTCAAAACACTTCCTTTCTGTAACCAGCAAGAGTCTTTTAAGGCCCTCAATCTCCTTATGACTATCACAAACATTCAGCTCCAATTCTTTTTTTCTAGCTGTCGTCTCATCTAAAGCCAACACCAACTCTCTATTTTCTCCTTCCAACTTTTGCAATTTCTGCCCACAATCAGCTCGGAATTTTTCATTCACAGAACTCAAATGCCTAAAAGAAAGTTCTTTTTCATGCAAACTGGATGTGAGGTCTTCATTAATTTTCCTCAATTCAGATATCTCCTCAGACTTGGCATTTAATTCCTGAGTTTGTTTCTCAATCTGCAGCTTAGCTTCTTGATGTTTGAGTAATTGCTCATTGTGTGCTCTTTTTAAGCTTTCAGAAAGTTCTGTTTTAATTCGGTACTCAGCCTTTAGTTTCGCAATCTCTGCTTTAACTTCATCCAACTCTTTATATACATCCTCCATTTATCTTGATTCTAAATTCGGATTTCAAACAATTCCTAATACAATTACAGATGAAATTGAGTCATCAAGTTGAAGCAAACAACCGAATGAAAAATGTCACAAGTCCTAGTTGAATGGTAATAATAAGAATCTAACAGAAATTTACAAAGCAAACAAATAACTTTTACAAATGAGCTTTTCACTTGCACTATGTTTGTTTGGGGATTAGGGTAGACTGGTAGAGGGAGGATGGAAAAGTTGGAGAGAAAATGGAAGGGAAAATAGGAGTTTCCATTGTTTGGTTGAGGAGAGAAAATGGAGAGGAGGAAAATGGGGAGTGAGGTGAAAATGTGAACAAGAAATGCATTTAATATTATGACCTTCGATACCCATTTGACCAAATTTGTTTCTTTTTCTATTTTATGTAATATGGACAATATAGTAAATCCAAAAAATTATGTTTTCCATCCTCTCATTTTTATTCCCAACCAAACAAAGGAAATTTATATTTATTTCCATTCTTCTATTTTTCCATCCTTTGTACCAAATGTATATGGTGAAAAATTAAAATTTTTTTTATCCTGCCACTTTTTCATCTTCCCTATCAAACAAAGACTTGGAGTTTTCAATCTACTATCTAAATTGACACTTCCTTGTTGATGGTTTCTGTTGATATGTGAAACTATTTAGTCCCTGTGCGTCACTAGAAGGGCAAGGCATCACATGGATAAATGAGTCATGTCATGCTGGACTAGTATGCCATGCCTGAGATTCTCAAAGGGCGTGTGGTTTGGTGGCCACTAGATAAGAGGCCAATTAGCATTACCTAATTGTAAATTTGATCAAATGCAGTTAAGATGCCATAAGGGACCATTTATGTCAACAATAACTCCTAATTTGGCGTGTTCTACCCTAAAGAAAGAAATTTAACTACAAGATATGTCGTTCGTTTGTCATTGGACACATATTTGTCTATCATTGGTGTCTGGGGAAATAGGAAATACTCTTAACCCTAGGAAAAGGGGCCTATTTATCCTTCATTTGTAATTGACATTTCAGCAATGTTTGTCTCACAGTCTAACTTCAGTGATGGGAATAAACTCCATACAACAATGCTCCAATGAATAACAGTTCTCCACCTCACTATATTTAGAATAATTGTTGATCCCTCCACATGTATACTTGCCCATAAATACCTGTAGCTTTGTGACAAAAGGGTAAGATCTTTCGATGTTTCATCTTTCACAAAGGTTCTCTCCATTGTAATGACTCAAAAGGGGATCTTGCAATTCATGGAATCCCACATCACTTAGGGAAGCACACGGGAATGTGCTTATAAGGAGTGACCTTCCTTTAATGTGTAGAGGCATTTTCCCCCACTGCTATGTGCTTTGAGGGAGAACAAAACCGTGAGAGGCATGGGCCCCAAAGCGGATAATATCTACACAGTTGGGGCAGGGTGGCACTTTCACATGTACCTTAGATGGACTCCAACCATTCTTCTCTCTATGATCTCACCTGCTCTACCAACCACATCCCCTATGTCCTTCATGGCGTGGATCCCAGAATTTTTCGAAATTAATACATGTATTTATTTGTTGTTGATGTATCTCTTGTGACCTAGAGTTATCTCCTGCATCAACTGGTTAATGTTTTTTATCCAGTCCTTATTGGGTAAATGGCATTGGCATTTTGCTATTGAGAAGGATGCCCTTTGGAGGAGAGTGGTGGCTATGAAACTATAAGATATGGCAATGAATGGGGGTGGCTGAGTTCAAAGCCTGCTGTGGGTGCGTATGGTGTATGTCTCTGGAAATATATTAGAAAGGGCTGGGAAACTTTTTCTGGTTTCATCAGATATGAGGTTGCTTATGGCACTAATGTTCATTTTTGGCAGGACTGGTGGTATGGGGAGAGGGCTCTTAAAGAGGTATTTATTTCCTAGTTTAGACATTCTGGCTCAAAAGAAGATGCTGCTCTAGCAGATATGCTGAGATGGAGGGTGGTTCAGGTTCAGCGGGATATTACCTTTTCCAGAGCTCTACAAGATTGGGAGAATTCTTCACTCTGATCTATTCAACAAAATTAAGAAGGGATGTTGAGGATATTATATGCTGGGTACCAACATAGAGTAAGCTATTTGAAGTAAAGTCCTATTATAAAGTCTTCATGTTGGGAACACAATTCCATTTCCTTGGAAAAGCATATGGAAGGTTAAAGTTCCTGCCAAAGTAGCTTTTTTTGCTTGGACTGCTGCCTTAGGAAAGATCCTTACTATCGATAACTTAAGACAATGAAGGATTCTAATTGTGGAATGGTGCTGTATATGTAAGCAAGATGGGGAGTCTGTTGTTACATTGTCCTATGGCTAGAGAGCTATGGTCTTTCGTAATTTGTTTGTTTGGGGTGCAGTCAGTTATGCCAAAAGGGGTGGCGGATTTGTTGGTATGTTGGAAGGGGTGGTATGCTAGGCACGGTATCGGAGACATTTGGAATGCTATCCCTTTTTGCATCATGTGGGTTGTCTGGAAGGAACAAAATAATCGGATATTCAAAGGCTTGGAACAATCTATGGTGGATGTGAAGCTGAATTTTTTATGTACTTTGTATGCTTTGATCACTACTTTAAGTGACCACTCTATCTAGTCTCTGACTCTCTGTATTTCCTTGATTGCTGTAATTTTATTAGATTTTGATTCACCAATGGTACACAACCCGTGTATTCTGTAGTGCCTTTTTCTTTTTTTAAGTCAATAAAACTTTACTGAAAAAAAAAAAAAAAAAAAGAGTAATCTCCTGCATCAACAGTTTCTAAACCAGATATGCATGAATATGAAACGAAACTAAAC
The DNA here is from genome assembly GCA_023736055.1 of Quercus glauca. Classification (NCBI taxonomy): domain Eukaryota; kingdom Viridiplantae; phylum Streptophyta; class Magnoliopsida; order Fagales; family Fagaceae; genus Quercus; species Quercus glauca. Next base: position 29,753,095 of record CM043325.1, read on the forward strand.
AGTATAATTTCTGCCGAGTATTTCCTGAACCTTATAATTAAAAGTTAAAACTCAACCCAATTTTCCAAAAATTGTTTTTTGATAAGAAAAGGGGTCAAGCAAGGAAAATGGAGTTCCATTCTAGCCTCTAAAAATGCACAAAACACACGCACACACATCTATGTCATTTGCAAAATGGAAAACAAAAGCTTAAGAGTTGCTGCACAGTTATAGTTACACTAAAAATATCAGCTCTTAAGCAGACTCGCTCATATCATCCTCAACAATGGAAAGAAATTCAGGCAGTGAATATTAGACTATACTTCATGTACTCAATATGCAACTAACAAAGATCAAGAACAATAAACTCTCAAACTTACTACACAATATATATATATATATATATGAAAACCTCATCGTAATTTGAAGTACATGCATGCATAGGAAGGCTTGAAAATTGTGCGCAAGAAATTTCTTATCAAGCTGAAAAGAAGCCTATGAGTTTTCTAAACAAGTCACATGACTTTTAAATCAATAATGGTACAAAGACAATTTTTTTCACAAACAAATTTTACAATTGCAGACGTGATTCACTATGATTGGAGGGTTCATGAGCGTTGGTTGTGTCCACTACTCACAGTCAACCACTTCAGAGCAGTTGTGAAATTTGTTACGAAAAAAGTTGAGTCTTTTTTGTGTCCATAGCATTGATGCTATTGTAACATGACTAAATCAACACGTGGGTCTTCATTTGAGTCGCCACATAATGGGTTGAAAAAACTGTACTCTCAAAGTAATTTGGAGAAAATTCTGCCCATAAAAAAATAAAAAATTTTCAAATAACATACAAGTGCGTGTCTGTTGGATTTAACCAAAAAATCTAGAACCCAGAGGGCTTTCAAATCATCTAGTGAAAGTAGCAACAAAATGCAGATCTCGAATCATATATATATTTTTTATTTGCTACATTTTCTCAGCAACGATAAGGAAATCTAAACAATTTACCTGAGCTAAGAAATTGACCGAGTTTTAGCAAGGAATTAGAAAAATACGAAGCAAACTTAGAGAGAGAGTACCTGTGAGTTGTGAGCACAAATGAGTGAAGCCGAGTTGTGAATGTGAGATTGAAAAGAAAGCTTTTGAGAGAGAGAGAGAGAGAGGCGGGTTTGGTGAGCGGGAAGCTGGTTTTAAGTTTTTGTGGGTTTGAATTGAAATTAGATGTGAGGTCAAATTTGGCAATTCACTTTTTTAATTTATTTTTTTATAGTAAGAAATTTAGCATTTTTGTATTTTTGAGAAATAAAATTAAAACTTGATGACTCATTTGTTGGTGTACCATTTTTGGTTATTTTCATAAATAGAAAATGTGGGTCCCAGATATTCGGTAACCCCGGCCCACAACACATCTGGCCCAAGACCCACGCCGAGGACAGCAAGAATCCGAGGATGGGTAGGAAGAGCCCAAGTCATCAAAGGACCTCGCCGAGGATGCCACATCCTCGACAAGTCGACATTGAAGAAAGGAAGCTGTCACTCACTCATTAAATGCATGCTACCAACACTCTGGCCGTATTAATGGTGAATTGACCAGTAAACAGTGCAGCCTGGTTACTTCAACTAACATAAAGCCTGCAAAGGCGGCTGATGGGACGAGCCCTCAGATACAAGTTTAGATGACCGACAAGTGGACGGCAGAGATCAACTGATCAAGACTATATAATAGATAGAACCTCCAAAGTATAGGGGTTGGTCCCTGGCCGGTTGGCCCTTGGGGGGAAGGGTTAATAGGCCTCCAGGGTGTTCAAGGACAACCCTTGTGTTCGTTAAGTTTTAAGGAAAGAGCTCCTCGGACTGGGCCGAGGATGAACTCTCTTTGAGAATACTTAGTTAGTTTCTTATTTTTGATCTTGTAAACCCATGTCGATTGTTGTATCTTTCGTTAGAGCCTAACCCTTCTATCCACTCTCTACAAATTCATTATAAGGAGGTCGCCCGGAAACTGGGTCCCCACAATTGGCGCCGTCTGTGGGAAGGACTTGTGCACTAACAAGTGCGACAGTTGGTGTGGAAAGATCAAGAGCAACACTTCTAAAAAAAAAAAAAACAATACAGCCTACAGCTACGATATTCATTCAGAAGGCAACCACAACAAGAGATGAAAAAGTTACGATAAGCAAAAGAAATAGAAAGGGGCTACTTTTTTATTAATATTGATGAACAGTTACAATTTACAGCAGATGTTCATCCAAACTTGTTCTAAAGCTAACTACAAAGAAAAATGCCTAGGCAGGCTTGTGCCGAGTCTAAGAGAAAAGGAAAAGGGTGAGAGGCTTAGGCAAGCATGTTTTAAAGCTAAGCCCAGCGAAGAGGGAGAGGCGGAGACAGGCCTATCTTCAGGCCGTCCACAACTCTCCAACCAACATTTGTGATGGAGGGAGAGGTGGAGACAAACCTACGTTAAGGCCGTCGACAGCTCCCCAACCACCATTAGTGGCGGAAGGAAGGAGAAGGAAGAAGAAGCCGCGGCGCCTAACGGTTCCACCTGGTTTCCATCCCATCCCCATCACTACCAGCTTGGAGAGCTAACAGATCCAAATCCGGGGGAGGGGGGTTACGTTCTTTCTGGATCCCCTTCCAAACAGCAAGGAGGGTCCCACCTCTGGCTAGGTTGAAAAGAAGAAGGATCTTCGGCCTCGGTCTACCCCATCCCCATGGTGGCTTCCAGGATCGGAGTAGCATCCTTGGCTCCTAAAAGAGGCTCGGCTCCCTCGTCACCGCCCTTTCACAGGGCCACCTCATGTCACCAGACCCAAGTCACTATCCTGGAAGGGCTCTTGAAATGCCCAGGAGATGATGTATTTGTGAGATTCAGACTCAGGGTGTTTGCAAAGTTTGAAGAAAGGGTTACCCCAAAATGCCTTATATAGAAGGCAAGAATTGGTGAAAACCAATCCACATAGAATCCCAAGGAGAGATTACCGGAGGTATTAACTCCGCCCAAGTTCCAAGAGGCTTATCGGCCGCTGGATCCTCGTAAATCCGCAAGGACATTAATGAGGAGGCGCCTCGCGCACCGAAGCGTCAACTGCGTTACTCGAGTAGTCCAAAAGACGCCTCGTTACCAGAAGTGGCGCGCTGGACGAAGGGGCTAAACCGAAGAAAAGCCCTCCCTCGGCGGAACAGGCTCGAGGCCGCTGTCATTACAAAGGTGGACTCCCAGGTGCTGAGGAGGAGCCCCCTAATTCCAAACAGTCCAAAAGAAGAGAACTAGGTACTGGACAGAACTAAGGCTTTGCATGGTTCTCGAACTCAAGCCTATGGGGAAACCAGCTACTTTAGATGGAGAACTAAGGGTTAGACAAAACCTAGGCATTACATGGTCCTCGAACTCAAGCCTCTGGGGAAACTAACTACTTAAAGAAGAAAACTAAGTACTGGACAGAACCAAGGCCTTGCATGGTCCTCGGACACAAGCCTATGGGGAAACCAACTACTTCAAATGGAGAACTAAGGGTTAGACAGAACCTAGGCATTGCATGGTCCTCGGACTCAAGCCTTTGGGGAAACTAACTACCAAAAGAAGAAAACTAAGAGTTAGACAGAACCTAGGCATTGCATGGTCCTCGGACTCAAGCCTCTGGGGAAACTAACTACTTAAAGAAGAAAACTAGGTACTGGACAGAACCAAGGCCTTGCATGGTCCTCGGATTCAAGCCTATGGGGAAACCAGCTACTTTAGATGGAGAACTAAGGGTTAGACAGAACCTAGGCATTGCATGGTCTTCGGACTCAAGCCTCTGGAGAAACTAACTACTTAAAGAAGAAAACTAGGTACTGGACAGAACCAAGGCCTTGCATGGTCCTCGGACTCAAGCCTATGGGGAAACCAGCTACTTCAGAAGGAGAACTAAGGGTTAGACAGAACCTAGGCATTGCATGGTGCTCGGACTCAAGCCTCTAGGGAAACTAACTACTTAAAGAAAAAAACTAAGTACTGGACAGAATCAAGGCCTTGCATGGTCCTCGGACTCAAGCCTATGGGGAAACCAGCTACTTCAGATGGAGAACTAAGGGTTAGACAGAACCTAGGCATTGCATGGTCCTCAAACTCAAGCCTCTGGAGAAACTAACTACTTAAAGAAAAAAACTAGGTACTGGACAGAATCAAGGCCTTGCATGGTCCTCGGACTCAAGCCTATGGGGAAACCAGCTACTTCAGATGGAAAACTAAGGGTTAGACAGAACCTAGGCATTGCATGGTCCTCAGACTCAAGCCTCTGGGGAAACTAACTACTTAAAGAAGAAAACTAGGTACTAGACAGAACCAAGGCCTTGCATGATCCTCGGACTCAAGCCTATGGGGAAACCAGCTACTTTAGATGGAGAACTAAGGGTTAGACAGAACCTAGGCATTGCATGGTCCTCGGACTCAAGTCTCTGGGGAAACTAACTACTTAAAGAAGAAAACTAGGTACTGGACAGAACCAAGGCCTTGCATGGTCCTCGGACTCAAGCCTATGGGGAAACCAGCTACTTCAGATAGAGAACTAAGTGTTAGACAGAACCTAGGCATTGCATGGTCCTCGGACTCAAGCCTCTGGGGAAACTAACTACTTAAAGAAGAAAACTAGGTACTGGACAGAACCAAGGCCTTACATGGTCCTCGGACTCAAGCCTATGGGGAAACCAACTACTTTAGATGGAGAACTAAGGGTTAGACAGAACCTAGGCATTGCATGGTTCTCGGACTCAAGCCTCTGGGGAAACTAACTACCAAAAGAAGAAAACTAAGAGTTAGATAGAACCTAGGCATTGCATGGTTCTCAGACTCAAGCCTCTGGGGAAACTAACTACTTAAAGAAGAAAACTAGGTATTGGACAGAACCAAGGCCTTGCATGGTCCTCGGACTCAAGCCTATAGGGGAACCAGCTACTTCAGAAGGAGAACTAAGTGTCAGACAGAACCTAGGCATCGCATGGTCCTCGGACTCAAGCCTTTGGGGAAACTAACCACTAAAGAAGAATCAAATACCAGATGGAACTATGGCCTTGCATGGTCCAAGGACTCAGGCCAACAGAAAAACCATTTCCTCATGAAATACCAAGTGCTAAGCAAAGCCAAGGTTTTGCGTGCTCCTCGGCGTCAAACTTTTGGGGAAACTAGTAGCTTCAAGGGAATCCAAGTACTAGACAGAACCAAGGTCTTGCATGGTCCAATGACTCAAACCTTTGGGGAAACTAGTCACTTTAGGACGATCTAAACACTGGACAGAACCAGGGTTTTGTACTAACCGTGGGCCCAAACCTACGGCAAAGCCAACCACTTTGGTACTAAGTAATGAGCCCTGCGAGGGACGATGACCAGTCGAGTCGGCTAAAGTGCAATTAAAGTCAGAATCATGCAACTAAAGAAGATATGTATATACAACATACAATACAAACAAAACGGATAAAAAAAGGCAAAATACGCACTTTACTGAATCCCCCAGAAAAAGTTATACAAGCACAATGCGCCATTTACAATGTTTAAAAAAAAAATGAATGAAAAAGAAAAACAAAGCAAGGGTACTACAGAAGATTATTCCTTTAGCTCTGCCTCAATTCCTCCCACAGGGGGCTGGGCAGCAGAGGCCTCAGGGTCCTTGTCACCCTCGCCTGGAGCTACGGCCTGGGGAGGGTCAGCTGGAAGAGATACCCCCTCAACTTAAAAGGCTTGGACGTCGACTGGAAGGGCTGCAGCCTCTCTAGGCACGTTCGCACCAAGGCTCTCACTCGTCTCAATGGTCCCAGGAGGATCGGCTTCCTTAGTAGGCTCGCTCGAAGTAAGGGCAGCTGGGACGCCTTCTTCAGAAACAACCCTAACGCCCTCGGTAGTCACCTCGGCCTCAGAGCTTGGAAGGGCATCCTCGCGGATGGCCACCGGATAGTACACATTCTCCACCTTCCACAGGTCGAATGAAGCCTCAACCCCAGCTTGCTTGAGGGTCTCACTCCAAACCTGGGAACAATAAAGTCTACATACCTCCGGCACTTGGGCTCTAAGAGTGTCTTCTATCTCGGCTACCCCTTCCTTATAGGCCTTCTACGCGGCCTCGCCCTTAGAGGCCTCGGTCGCGGCCCTGGCAGACTCAGCCCCTTCCTTGGCCTTTAGAGCCTCGTCCCTGGCAGACTCCGCAATGCCTCTGGCCCTCTCTGCCTCAAGCACCCTCTCTTTCAGGGCCGCGATCTCCCCGTCAACGACCCTCAGCTGGTTCTCTGCCTAGAGCAGGCGGTTCGTTTGGTCTAAGGCCAACTTCTCAGCGGCCGAAAGAGCCGGCTCAGCGATGTCTCGAGCCTTCCTCATCTCCTCCAACTAGCCCTTCGCCTTTTTAAGGTCAGCCTTGGAGGCTTCAAGGGTCCGCGCAGCGTCCAACAGCCTTTTATGCTCCGAGCCCGCGGCCTTGCCCTGGCTACTGGCTATATCCTCCAACCTGAAGGTTGCTTGGATAGCCTGCCAATCGAAACCAATGCGCAACATATAAGGAGCCAAGAAACAGGAAGTCATAAAGACCGCAAGCGATCAAAGAAATTTACCATGCCCAAGTGTTGTTTGAGGCCGAGGAAGACCTCCTTACTCCTCAGAGCCTCCAGCTGGGCCATATCCGTTGGGAGTAGCAAAGCCCTCTCTAAGGCATCAGCCACATATGCACCCTCACTCCCTCGAGGGTCCCTAAAGGAGGCATCATCCCTCAAGGGCTCCCCATGGAGCATAGGGACAGGCAGCCAAGCCTGGGCCCCAGGCTGAACAGCGGTTTGTTTTTCCTGGCCTCGGCGCCCTATCCTCAGCTGCTTAGATGGTGGCCGAGTGTTGCCCCCGGGGGGATCAGTCTCTTCACCCTCCCTGGGCCTCTTTCCTTTGTCCTTCTTCTGCAGAGGACTGGGAGACTTGGACCCAGATGGTGGACTCTGTTGGGGTGGAAGAGGCGGAAGCCTGGGAGGGGACTTCTCTGATGCATCCGTCCCCGGCGCATCCTTCCCCGGCTGCCCTTCAATCAATGCCAGCAAGCTCTTCTGGGGTCGCTTCTTAAAACTCATCTTGGACTGGAGAGAGGCCTCTTCGGACAAAAAATCTGCCTCAGATAAACTGGGATCATCCAAATCGCCGGAAGGATCCTCGGGCGAATGGGGCTAGTCGAAAGCGCCAAACTCGCCCTTAGAAGGACCAGTGTCCGCGACTTCCTCTTCCTCTTCCTCTAACTTTTCCTTTAACTCTTCCTCCTCGACCTCGGCAGCCTGAGCTGATGAAGAAGTACTAACCAACGGTACACCCTCGGGAATAAGAGACCCTTTGGGGATTAGGAATCTGCGCTCGACTACGGTGATGTTGTGCAGCCGAGGATCCCCAGCTCGGATCACGTGCTTCGGCACCGGGAACGATTTTTGGGTCGGTTTGTATCCGAGGATCACGTGAGCGGCCCTAACTTGGTTGTCGTCTTTATTCACAAAGACCTCCGACCTTAGCACTTTCTCCAGGTCCTTCTTATTGACCAAATTGAAGTGACACTCAAAAACGCGCGGATCTGCATAAAAGAAAGCGAGCTCTTGTTAAAAACCAAGTAAAGCTGAGCGCTAAAACACAACAACTTAAACCCCCTCATAGTCTGAATGCCCCACCTGGTGTACCTTCTACTGTTAGACAATGAAGACCCTCGTGCCACTCTCCAGACACAATGAGGAAGTCCTGGTTCAGACCCTTGCTGGACTCAGGGAGGCACTGAATCAGCCGAACCCTATCGTCCCTCGTCTTCATATAATAGTACTTCTCCTTCAGGCGCTGGTGGTTGTAGCACCAGTTCACATCATGATGGGTCAACCTCAGCCCTATCTTCTCATTCAGGGCATCTACACAGCCCAAGATCCTAAAGATGTTGACAGCGCACTAGGTGGGAGATAAGTCAAAATGCCAGAGATAGTCCCTCGTCACCGGCCCCATGGGAATCCTCATTCCACCTTCCAGAAAGGCGATTATAGGAATCGCCACCTCACCCTCTTTTCTCCTAGTACTCCACTCCCCTGCCCCACAGTACCTCAGACCCACTGTATTGGGGATCTTGTAGTCGGCGATGAATTTGTCCATCATCTCCTCAGACTCGATCTAATTTCTTAAATCTACCCATCCTAAAGAGCTAACAAGGAACTCAGGCGGAAAATTATGAACTGAAGGGAGAAGAAGACTTACAGAAATAAGGAAAAGCTCCTTGGGCGGGCTTTTTATGCTAAAGGAAGTTGCAGGTGCAGTTGGAGAAATGACTGAATTCGAAGGAAGTGCACAGGATCTCTTGATTGCAAAAGTGAAGGGTCAAATCAGTTTGATTGGATATTTATACCCCCCATTAAAAATAACCACACCAGCTTTCCCGCCTAATGAGCTAGGAGCATCCCTACCGTTCATTCATTATCACACCGTTGAACGTGGAGGACACAGAGCCGCCGAAATTTAATGAAGGCACGCTTCAGATACCGAAATGCCAGGCACGTTCCCTAGGCATTTGAAAAGGATTTGGTGCTGACAGGTCAAGACAAGGACCCGAGAGTATCAAAATCCTCCTCATCGCCCAAAAGGCCGGACAGCAGAATTTTGAGGGGCTATTGTGGGGCCCAAATATTCGGTAACCCCAGCCTACCACACATCCGACCCAAGACTCACGCCGAGGACAGCAAGAATCCGAGGATGGGTAGGAAGAGCCCAAGTCATCAAAGGACCTCGCCGAGGATGCCACATCCTCGGCAAGCCGACATTGAAGGAAGGAAGCTGTCACTCACTCATTAAATGCATACCATCAACACTCTGGCCGCATTAATGGTGAATTGACCAGTAAACAGTGCAGTCTTGGTTACTTCAACTAACAGAAAGCCTGCAAAGGCGGCTGATGGGACGAGCCCTCAGATTCAAGTTTAGATGATTGACAAGTGGACGGCAGAGATCAATTGATCAAGACTATATAATAGATAGAACCTTCAAAGTATAGGGGTTGGTCCCTGGCCGGTTGGCCCTTGGGGGGAGGGTTAATGGGCTTCCAGGGTGTTTAAGGGCAACCCTTGTATTCGTTAAGTTCTAAGGAAAGAGCTCCTCGGACTGGGCTGAGGATGAACTCTCTTTGAGAATACTTAGTTAGTTTCTTATTCTTGATCTTGTAAACCCACGTCGATTGTTGTATCTTTCGTTAGAGCCTAGCCCTTCTATCCACTCTCTACAAATTCATTGTAAGGGGGTTGTTCGGAAACTGGGTCCCCACAGAAAAAGACTCAATTAGTTCGTTTTTTTAAGACGAGTATGATTAGGATATCATTTAAATTCTTCATATATTTTATTCATTAAATGTGAATTTTTGTAAATTTATTATTAAACTACATTTTTTATTATATTTTTTATACTAACAAAAATTTAAGAATATCAAATATTAATAGTTATATTATCAATTAAATGTTTAAACTTTAAATTTTTATAATCTTAAATTATGTATAGAAATAAATTTATAAATTGAATAATACATATTTTTTTTTTACTATAAATTGATTCTAAACGCATTTTTCTTTGACACCGTGGGATGAAGAGGATATGTTTATGTTAGAGTTTCAACGTACTCAAATGAAGATAACTCGTTAAGCTTCATTTTCAAAGCCCTTATTGCTAGATTTGTTCTTCTAATTGTTAACTTTTTTTATTTTTTTATTTTTAATTTCCTTGTTTCTGTCATGCTTGGATACCTTGATTGCAGGACAAGAACTTATGGTCACTACGTTCCATAAGACAAATTGCATTGGACAGGTGGGGGACAAAAGGGGCTTCTGCCTTTTTTGGGCAAATTAAATAGGAAAATGCCCCCCTTCCCAAATCAAATAGGGAAATACCCCTCTTTTGAAAATCGAGTTTCTCAAAATCGATTTAGGCCCTATAGCAGCGTTTTTAAGGAGTCTATAGTGACATTTTAAGGACCTATAGTGACATTTTTTAACTCGACTTTAAAGAAATCGAGTTGTAGGTAAAAAAAGGCCACTATAGGTTGATTTCATTGCCTATAACTTGATTTTATTGAAATCGAGTTAAAAAACGTCACTATAAGTCTTTAAAACGTTACTATAGGCTCATTAAAAACGCCGCTATAGGGCCTAAATTGATTTTGAGAAACTCGATTTTCAAAAAAGGGGTATTTCCCTAATTAGTTTGAGAAGGGGGGCATTTTCCTATATAATTTTCCTGAAAAAGGCAGAAGCCCCTTTTGTTCACAGGTGGGTGCTTAACACTTTTCCACTCTATTATTTAGCCTTCAATTTTAGATCAATGGGTAAATCTACCATTTCCAAATGTAATTTTCATTTTTAGAATCTATATCTATATACATTTAAAAACTGAAGCATAGCATTTCTTGTTGCTACGCTCCAATTAAACCACATCATCGACCATGTCACATTTTTTTTTCTTCATTTTTTAAACAATATTAATATATAAATAAATAGTGCAAATTTACACATTTTCTAACTCATTAAATCCAACTCAATATGAGCAACCTTACACATTCTTTAATTCATTAAATCCAACTCACCATTAATTTAGCCTTCTTCCAATTCTTAACTCTTTATTTTCCCCTTCAAAACCTTTTTGCTCTTTTGAAGTTTAAACCCTTCAATTGCTACTATGATTAATTATATTATTTTTAATATTATAAATTTCCAGTTGCTCTCTCTACCTCCATAAAAGTTGCCAAAGCAGCATCAGATTTGAAAAGTCTCTTTGAGATGTGTTTTTTCCCTTCTTATTTTTTCTTTTCCCCCAGCTTTGATTTTTCCATTAGATTTCTAAAGTTTGTGGATGATATGCTTTTTTGTGGGTTGCCGACAGTGTGATCACTTTGGGGCTATGGGTGGCTAGGATGGGTTTGTCAGTTATAAGAAGGGTTTTCAAGAATTATAAATCTCTACAATAACTTCTTACTTCATACTCATGTTGCACAGTTTTTATTTTATATTTGTCTTTTTCCCGTTCAATTTGTTTATCTTTGACATTTTAGTTTTCTTACATTTGACATTTGTTTAACACTATGAAAAAAAAAAAAAAAAAAAAAAAAAGGAAGAAAAGAAAACCAAAGTTTAATGTATTTACCTTTGATAGTTTTGAGACAATAATAGAGTATATGCTGTAATTACACTCCAATTACTACTTTCATATTTTTTGACTCAATGGTTCTTTTTTGTTGTGAGACATTTCTCAATTTTTGTTTGTCTTCGAAAAATATTATGTTTAGCACACTTTTTCTTATTATGTGCAACACATAATAATTTGATCTTGCAGTTCAATAGACAACAAAAAATCTACCTCAAAAGTTTAGTCACAAGGAAATAGAAAATCTCAAAACATGATTGCAGGTTTAATTTTCATTTGATTTTGATAATACTAAATGTGGAATTTGGTTCTTGCAGGGTTTAGGATCATTGACTTAGATACATGAGAGTTTGACAATGAAGGTTTCTTAAGTGGTAAGAGAAATTTCTAAGGAACTTTAAGAGAAAGAAAGTTTTTTTTCAAAACTTCCATTATTATATATTGTATAGATATGTATAGACATTGTTTTTGGTTCTTGATTCTTCATTGATTTCATGATTTAGTTATTAAAAAAACCCAAAATAATAGAACAGAAATTGATAATACTTTTAAAAATGGTTCAATTTTTAAGGAGAATAAATTATATATTATACCATATTACAAAATAATTATATATTTCCACGCATCGCGTGGGTTGGCAATTAGTGTAAATAAAAATTAAAGTTGTGTAATTTTGTTAGATTGTAACTAGGAAAGACAGGGCAATGTAATTTCTTTTTTTATATTCTATTAATGTAAATTCAAATTCTTATAATGACAGAAAGGGATATTTCATTTTGGTTTTTTTTTTTTTTTTCCTTGTTTAATAAAATAAGTGACAACTCCATAAAAATCCATCAATCTAGAGGGATAAATCCAAAACATAATGATAAAAGCCATAATTTTAGCTTGAACATCAGAAGTCGGTTGAATATGTAAGAAACAATTTTTTTTTTGCTCAACGCCAATGCTCCCAACATATAATGACAATCTACGAATTGTTGAATTAAGCCTTTTTTTTTTTTTTTCTTTTTATAATTCAATAGTTCGGGTGGAGGGATTTGAACCATAAATACCTTCATTAGAAATATTAAGAGGCGTCAACCAGTTGAGATACAAAACTCTTGGCAAATTAAGCCTCCTTAATAGGTAGCATATTGTGTCAATCCAATCTTTTAGATTAACTTTTATTCATGTCCTATCAGAATTTGTACAACTGACTTTCAAGGAGAAGCAATGCTCTTGATAAAAGAATTCCAACGATATCAAATGTTAGAGTTGGAGTTTCCCTTGTTTAAGACAATAGGAATAACTTGATCCAAACAGTTATGAAAAGAGCAAACATGCCACCTCACATTAACTATACAACTATACAGAAAATAATTAAGACTCCTGTCAAGTGTTTGATTCCAAGAAGGCAGCTGAGTAACACATGTAAACAATGAAACAACACAACACAAGTCCATAGGAGAGATTCAGACTAGCTTTCCTTGCCTCTGGAAACAGGAATAACAGAATGATTCTTGGTCTGCTCATGCAAATTGTCTCAGACCCTTTCCACAAGAAGCAATTGTTCAAGTTCCTCTCTACACCAGTCCAATCCCGGTCATTGTCAGCAATCAGCATAAGTAAATTATTACAGAAAATTTCTGCTATATATCAACCCACAAATGAAGGAAAGGAATTAACATTGTTCCAAAACACAAGCACATGACAGAGAATATTGTTCCTTCGGAATAAAGCAAACATAAGCACATAACAGAGAAGCGAAGTGAATAAAGAACCAACAAGTCAGAAATGTCTTTGGCTATTATGACAGCTCATTTCTAATGAATAAGAACCCACAAGTCGAAATGTCTTTGTCTATTATTACGACTCATATCTAGTGTTAAAAATTGCTAGCACTTAGAATGTCTTTGGAGTTTGGACTCTTTTTTTTAGTTGAAGAACATGGATGCTGTTGGATATTTGAAACTGGGATTTTGAAACTTTATGTGAAATATATATAGGACAACCTTGAGGGCATCAAACCTAGTTTTCATGTCAATGTGATCACACGTATTTTGCAGCTTGCATAGAAATTGTAGGGAAAACAACTGTAACACGTCTACCAACGGGTATTTTTTTTTTCTTTCTTCAGAATTTGGTTTGTCTTATGGGGAATGCTAATGGAAATGACCAAAGCCCCTTCTAGTTTCTACTAATGTGTTGCTTCTTGTTCATCCAGAGACCTATCAACTCCTGCAAATTTTTACAAAAATAAATGCCACCATGTTAAGTTACAAAAATTTGAACAAACATACATCCAGACACATATCAATTAACAAAAGAATGTCACTATGTTAAGATACAAAGAAAAATCAACAAACATAAACACCAAAACCAAATTCAGAAACTGACTTCAAATTACACAATTCAAATTGTTGTCATTCTCCTGACATTTATGAATAACATTCAATATAAATTAAAATATGTTATAAATTCAAAAATACACTAGTCATGGATTCAATAGGAACGTATTATATATACAAATACAATAAAGACCAATCATCCTAATGATTCACTTTTCACAGTCACATCCCCAAACAAATAAAAAAGGAAGAAATGATTCACAGAAAAATTATCCCTGCCCAATATGATATTAGTTATTTACATTACATAATTTCATGTATAAGAACCTTCTTTGCACCAGATAACAAATGACTCAAACTTTTCACGGCATTTCATGTTTTATTAGTTAAAAACTTCAATATAACACTTCGGTAAGATTCTGAAACAAAGACCATGCAAATGTTGTGGATGAAGTTCAGGAAATGCTTCCTCTGAGCTTCAGATGTAACATGGCATCTCAAGCACCACACTTTCATCTCTTTTCAATTTTCAGTCAATGAATTACATAACACATGATGACGTGCAGAATTAAGTTACCTATCAATGAATTACTCCTCCATCAAATCTGTTTCTCCTACAGTCTCTTCCACAGAATTCTTCAATATTCTTCCTAAATTTTTCATCAGTTTCACATCCTCAAAAGAAAACTCACCAATCCGGTCACAAATTTCCTGAATATGAACCAAAAGATCCTCTCTTTCTATTGATAACTTCATACTGTCTTGAAGCAGAATTCCCTTTTCAAACTCGAGCTCTTTAACTAAGCCCTCCATGCTCCTCTTCTCAGCCATTAACTTTTCAATTTCCAACTTGTTGGTTTCCAGTAATGCTTGAAGCTGCTCCTCCTCTCGTCTTGAACAAAGCAAATATTCCTCCTCATGTGCCAGTTTCTGTTGTAAATTACAAGTTTCTTTTTCCAAATTGACAATTATTTTGTTCTTCTCTTCAATCTCAAGCTTTGTTAGATACTCGGTATTTTTTATAGCTTCACCGAGAACAATAATTTGGACATGCTTTTCTATGAGCTCTGGAAAACAGGAGATCCCTGCACTTTCAAGATCTTGTTGCAATGAAATAGCCAGTATTTGAAGATCTTTTATGATCTGGTCTTTCTCATTCATAATCTGCAAATGCCTCTCTTTCTTTTCCTCAAAGGCTTTCTCTGCAGCCTGCCTTCCAAGAACTTCAGCTTCCGCTTCTCTTCTCTTGGACTCTTGCTTCAGGAAAGTAATATCTTTCTGAAGATTTTCTATGCAAATTTCCTTCTCTTCAGCAACTAGGAGAATGCTGTCTTTGTCCTTTATGGAGGCTTCCAATTCCTCAGTTTTGGCCGCAATTTTAGCTTCCAGTGAAAAAATATGTCGCTGAAGACCTTCAATTCTTTTCTCTTGCTCTTTGGCAATGCAGAGTAAGCTTTCTTTCTCATTCTTAAGAATTTGCTCAAGCTTGGCCTGTGCAATGAGGGAAGTCTCCAGTTGTTTATAGGTTTCCTGATTTTCATCAAGGCAGACTTTCGGGCTTTCAGTATCAGACTTCCAATTCTGTAATTCATTTTCTAACTGACTGGCTTCATGAATTGCCAATTCAAGATTTGCCTCCTCTAAAGCCTCAAAGGCGCCTCTTTTCTCATTTTCTAGTGCACTTTCCATTTGCAGAACTTTCTCTTTCAACTGAAGTTGGCATTCAGATGATTCCTCAAGCATTTTCTTATACCTTTGAACCTCGTTGTTCTTGGAAACCTGCATACATTCCAAGGAATCGACCCTCAAGGATGCCAATTCCTTGTTTTCTGGCCCAAGATCAAGATAAGATTTATTCAAAATTAACTTCTCTATAAGAAAGGAAAATTTATCTTCCTTCTCTTTGACATGCAGCTCCATTTCAGCTTTTGCATAAAGCATTTTGGAGTAAGCCTCTGAAATTTCTGATTTTAAGGTCATGCATAGCATAAAAATCTCTTTGCTCAAAACCTTAATCGTAGAATGGCAATTTTCAAGGTCCATCTGAAGCTCCTGTATTCGTTTCTCATTATCTTTCAGTTCAAGTTTACAACTATCTATATATGTTCTCATGTTTTCCATCAGAAAACTCCATTCTGATTCTTTTGCTTTCAAATTATTGGAAAAATTGCTATGTACCTGCTCCAAGCCTTTGAGCTTATTGAGCAGCGTTGTTAGTGAAGATGTGGCTCCAGCATTCCTAATTTGAGCTTCCCAAAGTTCTTTGAGAGATTCTCCAAGGACCTGATTCTCTTGCTCTAGGTGAACAATTCTAAACTCAATTTCTTTTGCGAGTGTTCCTTTTCTTTCCAATGAATTTATTACCCGTGCAATCTCTTCATCCCTCTGAACAGTCAGGTTCTGGATCTTTGACTTCTCTTCTTCACACTGGGCGAAGACATCATCAAAACTTGACTTGAATTCAGATACTTGGTTGCACATCTCTAAACGAGTTTGAAGACCTTCCAAGATTCTACTTCGAGAATCTAAGCTTGTCTGCAATGATGAGATATCTTCTAGCAATGCTGATTTCCCCTTCTCCCACTCTTCCTTGCTCAACAGGAACTGGTCTCGAAGCCCTTTATAAGCTTCTTCAAGATGTTTAAACTGCTCACTCTTCCATTTCAACTGATTTTGAACATCTCCGTCTGTCTTGTCCGATGTTAGTATCATATCATCTCTCTGCCTTAGTTCAATGGCTTTTTGAGCCTTTTGTTCTGCTTCAAAACACTTTCTCTCTGAAACCAGTAAGAGTCTTTTAAGGCCCTCAATCTCCTTATGCCTTTCACAAACATTGAGCTCCAACTCTTTGTTTCTGGCCATCACTTCATTTAATGCCAACACCCACACTCTAATATCTCCTTCCAACTGTTGCCATTTCTGCCCACAATCACCTCGGAGTTTTTCATTCACAGATCTCGAATGCCTATGAGAAAATTCTTTTTGATGCAAAACAGATGTGAAGTCTTCATGAATTTTCCTCGCTTCAGATATCTCCTCAGACTTCGCATTTAATTTTTGAGCTTGCTTCTCAATCTGCTTCTTAGCTTCTTGATATTTGTGTAACAGCTCATTGTGTGCTCTTTTTAAGCTCTCAGAAAGTTCTGTTTTAAATCGGTAATCTGCCTTTAGTTTCTTCATCTCTGCTTTGACTTCATCTAACCCTTTATAGATGTCCTCCATTTCCCTTGCTTTTAAATACAGATTTCAAACAATTTCTTACACAATTAAAGATGGAATTGAGTCATCCAGTTGAAGCAAACAGCTGAATGTAAAATGTCAACAACCCCTGCTGTCCAATCACACAAAAATAAATGGGGTTCAGGATTGGAGCAAAGTCTTAGTTAATGGTAAAGATCAAAAATCTAAAAGAAATTTATAAAATTAGCTTTTCATGTTGGAGTCACTCCCTCAATGATGGTTTCTGTTGACATGCGAAACTATATAGTCCCTGGCCCTTACCAGAAGGGCAACACATGGATGAATGAGTCATGTCATGATAGATTAGTATGCCATGCCTGAGGTTCTCAAGGGGGCTTGTGGTTTGGTGGTCACAAGACAAGAGGAATTAGTAGGACCTAAGTGTAAATGTGATCGAAGGCCACTGAGATGCCGGAAGGGACCATATATGTCAACAGAGACTCCTAATTTGGTATGCTCTATACTTTTTCCCTAAGGAAAGAAAGCTAACTACAAGATATGTCATGCATTTGTCATTGGACACCTACATGTGTAACATAGGTGTCTAAGCCAAAAGGAAATACTCAACCCTGGGAAATGGGGCCAGTTCATCCCTCATTTGCAGTTGACATTTCAGCAATGTTTATCTCACACTCTGACTTCAATTATAAGAATAAACCCCATATTATGATGCTCTAATGAATAATAGTTTTCCACCTCACTATATTTAGGAATAATGGTTGATCCCTCCACATGTATACTTGCTCATAAATACCCATACCTTAATGACAAAAGGGTGAGATCTTTTGATGTTTCATCTTTCACAAAGGTTCTCTCTTGGCTGTTGATCCTGGACACAACCCCTCCCTAGCATCTTTTACATGGCACTTTCACATATGCACCTTAGCTGGACCCCACCACCATTCTTCTCTCTATGATCTCTCACTTCCTCTACTGACCACACCAAGTTTGTCCTTCCTGGCATGAATCCCCAAATTTTCCTGCATTAATACAGGTATTCATTTGTGGTTGATGTAAATCTTGTGACTTGAGTAATCTCCTCCAGAATCAACAGTTTCTAAACCAAATACGGACGAACATGAAATGAAACTAAACAGTAAACAGTCTAATTTCTGGCAAAATTTCTTAAACCTTAAAACTCAACACCATTTTCCAAAAATAGTTAGTACTTTCGAAAGAAGTTCAAGCAAGGAAAATGGGGTTCCCTTCTAACCTCTGAATATGCACAATTGCACATATGCAAATCTATGCTATTTGCAAAATGAAAAGTATAGTCTTAAGAATTGCTGCACTGTTATATTTATACTTCTAAAATTAGCTCTTAAGCAGACTCGCTGAAATCATCCACAACAATGGGAAGAAATTCAGGCAAGGAATATTAGTACGTTCATGTATTCAAAATGAAACTAACAAAGATCAAGAACAATAATAGTCTCAAACCCACTACACAAAAACAAAACGAACAAAAAAAATCATCATCTTAATTGAAAGTTTGAGACACATGCAGACTTGAAGACTTTGCTCAAGGAATTTTTTATCAAGCTAAAAGAAAAACTAAGTTTTCCTCCCAACGAAATTGAAGAAATCTCCTCCAACCCATTACATCATGGTTCAAATGGCCATCATATTTGGCTAATGAGTGTTCGAAACAAGTCAAGTGACTTTTAAACATGTCATGTGACTAAAACAACATGAGGATGTGACTAAATTGACATATAGATACTCATTTGAGTCACCACATAATGGGTTGAAAAGGCTTTCAAAATTATGTCCATACAAAATTTATATCAAATATAAGTGAGTCTATATTGGATTCAAGGATAATCAAAAGGAACCAAAAATCTAGAACTTGTGGCTTCAAATCATTTAGTGAAATCCTGCAAAATCTGCATTTATCTGGTGAGAAATTTGAGTAAAAGAACATAACTGAAATTAAAAAATCTTTAACTTAGGTCTTTATTTTAATTTCCTAAAACAATTATTCTATATAACACACATCTTAAGGTTATGTTTGGTGCAGAAAATGGATTTGATTTGAAACTCAAAGATTTTAGACAAAATATTTGTTTTTCTTTAGACTTCTTCCTATTTTTACTAATAAAATTGGGAAAAAAAATATCGCTTGTGGATTTGGGTTTTACGAATTCCAAAGTTAATTATTAAACTAGTTAGAGGCTCGTATGATGGACTATTTTGGTCATAAACCTATTTATTGAGAAACAATAACTTACTGAATGATTATTTTAAATTTTCAAAACTTTCATCAAACGTATTGACTATCTTATAGTGACATTTTTTATATGAAAAGCCTTGAATTCAATATTAAAAACAACTCAAAAAACACTTGAAAGTAGAGTTAAGGGAAAGCTGTAATCAATAATTAAAAAGAATCAAAATTTCTAAACATTAATGAAAAATTGGAAGATAGAGGATATATAAAAATGTTAAAAGTAAGTGTGCGTTTGGGAAGTAATGAAAATTATAAATTATTTCACTATTTAGCTTATTTTTACTACTATTCATGGGCCATACTGCACTTTTTAGTACTATTCATGGGCCCCACTGTTCTATTTCAACTAATTTTTATCTTTATCTACAGTACTTTCAGCAATAAGTTTTCAGTTTTAGCAAAATAAGTGATATGCAAACAAACTCTAAAAAGAACTATATTAGATTAACTACTTGTGTAATCAAGTTGGGATTTCTAATCAGCTTAAGAATTATAGGAGAAAGAAATAAGAACAAAAAAAATTATATATAGTCGTGTATTAAAAAAATGTTTAAAAAGAAAAACTGTTAATAAAAAATTTGAGCAAATACATTTGGAAAACACCACTTCTACAACTCAACATTTATTTTGAAGAATAGGAAGCATATGATGTACATTATTTTATAGAATGTGAAGTATATGAGATACCTGTGACTGTGAGTGTGTGTGAGTGGGAGTAAGTGAGCCAAGTGAAAGACAAGCAGTTGAAGATAGAGATCAGAGACTCTGAATTTCAGTGAGAATGGAAGTAAAGATTTTTAGAGAGGGAGAGAGAGAGAGAGAGAGAGAGAGAGAGAGAGAGAGAGAGAGAGGCAGAGAGGCCTGTTTGGTGGGCGGGGAGCTAAATAAGTTTTTGATTGTGGGATTGAAATCAGATGTGAGAGTAAATTTTTGGATTCGTTTTCGTGCTTGGATTGGAAGGACTTGTTGGGAGTACCATTTTTGGTTATTTTCATAAACAGAAAATTACTCACTTTGTTCTTTTTTAGGAAAACAAATTTGGTATTCTTTTCTTAGCTATGGATAGGATTAGTTTACTTTGGCAAGAAGGGATGGCAAAGTACACAAGTATATTTTCAAATGATTTCTTGATCTATTATGAATTAGGCAGCAAAGATTTCGCTTATGAATTATGAAATGTTAACACTTAACAGCAGTTGAGATCTTGGAGTGAAGGATTGGTTAAACTGCACAACAGTTAGGTTAGGTTCTGCTTACAAACACTTGACATATATAAATAATTTTGGAAAATAGAAACAAAAAAAAAAAATGGAGGAATTATTTAATTTGGGGAATAATGCAAGATAAGTTGAGTCCATTATGATTGAACTAGGGGAGAGTGTGAGTCTATGAGAGGCCCACTTTGGGGGGTGGGGTGCTATTAAAATAACTTTCAGAGTGCATAGATGGATGGTGTAATAGATACACGTACCTGATGAGTAATAACTAATAAGTATTGTATCCACAACCTCTCTTCACCAAATCTTAAGGATTCATTGGCAATTCATGCAAGTTACAAGTACTTGATGAGTTTTAAACTCATAACCTCATGCTTCTTTGATGAGTTTTGTACCCACAACCTCTCTTCACCAAAACCTTAAGGACTCATTGGCAATTCAAGCAAGTTACATGTATTTGATGAGTTTTGAACTCACAACCTCACCCTTCTCCAAAAACTTAAAAGGAGAGGAGGTGCCGATTTAGCTACAGCTCTTTCGCAATGAATAACTACTTGCTGTATTAACACTCAACACCATATATATATATATATATATATATATATATATATATTGACCTTTATCTTATTCTAGTAGCATAGTCAACCTGCCTTGTCATTTTATCAAGGACATCCATTTTGTCGTGTTTAACATATTAGACAATGTTTAAACTAGGCACTACAACTTGTGTAGCAAGGGAGCAAAAGAACTGAAATGAATTGAGCTGGATTTTTAAGGAATATTTCATATATTATCCTATTTGAGAGTTTTGTAACAATGGATGAAATATTTAAGAAGAAATGCCCATTCTATATCATTTTATGCCTCAATATGCATTCCTCCCAAAAGTGGTGAAACATCTTTTTCCCTTATTAATTGAGAAGAATTACATTTTTATTTTCTTTACAGTACAAATAAAATATAATGGGCATGATATCAAAAGTATTTTTATTTCATTTCCTCCTATAAACTCCCAAACACATTATAAATAAATAAATAAAAACTTCATTCATTTTCAATTTATTCCTTTCATTTCATTACATTCCTTAATGAACTCCGAAACATAATTTTTGTTTTGCTTGATGCCAATGCTACCAACATATAATGACAATCTATGAATTGTTGAATTTGATAGGTTGCAATTGTGTTTTTCCAATCTTCTAGTTTAACTTCTCAATCATTTCACATCAGAATTTGTAATATTCAACAATACCACATACATGATACAACTGAAGCCAATGTATCAATTACAAATGAAAAGGGAGCATCAGACACTGACTTCCATAAGTATGCAATGCTCTTGAAAAAAGAATTCCAAGGATATCAAGGTTAGAGTTGGGGTTACTCTTCTCTAAGACAATAGCCATTACTTTATCCAAACAGCCAAGAAAGAGCAAAACATGCCTCATTAACTATACAATTATACAGAAAAAATTAGACTCCTGTCAAGTATTTGATTCCAAGAAGGCAACTGAGTATCACACGAAAATAATGAAACAACGACAGTGTACAACAATACAAACTCATAGGAGAGATTGCCAGACTTGCTATTCGTGCCTCTGGTAACTGGAATAACAGGGTGATTCTTGGTCTAATCGTGCAAAAATTGTCTCAGACCCTTTCCACCCTTTCCACAAGAAGTAATCGTTCAAGTTCCTCTCTACGCTGCTCCAAATCCTGTCATTGTCAGCAAAAGCAAATTATCACAGGAAATTTCTGCAATAAATTAGCATACACACAATTGAAGGAAGGAATTGACATCATTCCAAAACTACATGAATTTAATGAGACAATCAACAGTCATTTACTCATTCTGCCGAGTGGATAAATCAAACTTATGCAACTTTATGTGTGCTTTATTAGGAAATACGGCCATCAAATGAATCCTGCTATGACCAATGAAGGTGTGAAATCCTAACCTTCCAAATATTATCACCTTAAAGCAGTGTACTAGGATTACCTAATACATAGCCCTTGGTTAGGACCAATACTAGGCAATGGCCTTTGTAAGCACCAAAAATCATCTTGATGAGATGAGGTAAAACTGTATATGAGTTCAAGACTTCATGAAACTCTTTATGGTAGGAAATGAGTTTTGGAAAACCAAATTAAATCACCCAGTTCATTGTTGTTAGCTTTTCCTTCCATTTGAAATCCAAGACATAAGGTAGGGTCATCAATATCTGGTTCAAAAATTTCAACTTGCAAGCCTGAATTAGAAAGATATGATGCTTATTCCCTTTTTTTTTTTTTCAAATATAAATCTATGATGAGTAAACTTCAATAAATTGATGTCACAATAAAAGATTCAAGCACAGCATAGTAGGAATCATAAACAAAAACAATCCTCAGCATGAAATGCCAATTCTGTTTGATATCTGCCACTTATGGAACTGCATTTATACAGTTACCTCCAGATCCTTGACTGCTTGATCCCTCGAAATTGCTTCCTGTTGTCGAACACGTTTGAGGTGGCCAATGCACAGGAGTCCCTTAGAATTGGAAAAGGAATCAATTAGAGAAAATCATTACCTTAAAAATTACAATATAAGAGAGAGAGAGAGAGAGAGAGAGAGAGAGAGAGAGAGAAGAAGAAGAAGAAGAAGCTAAACTATTAGGTTTTTTCAGTTCATTCAGCCCAAAGATGTCTTAAATTTCAAAACTCAGCTAAAATCCTAGATCATAAAATACAGCAGGATAGGGCATATAAATGGTCATGACCTCATTGCTCAACAAACTCACAAGACATAAGAAATAAATGGATCACATATTCATTAGTTGACTACTTCTTTATCCTCAACCGAGAAAGGCTTGAATAATTGGAGCCACAAGGTTCAATTAAGAATCCTATTTCACTTGACTACAAAAATGGGTTTCATCAAGACATGCAAACAATCTGTTTTACAAATTTGAACAGGTCACATTTCTGTACTATTATATATAGGCCAGCTAGAAGAAGTAAGAAAAAAAATACATGCACAAATCTCCTGAATTAAAAATCTGTGCTTTCCATTGTCTTACCGAAACTAAATAAACTACACCACAAGCCATAAGCATATAACTTGATATGTTTTCAAGAAGAACAAGCTCCTTCTGCACCCCATAATTATCAGGGAAAGCTCTTGTCATCACTGCAACACTGAAGATAATGTTTCATGCATTAAAAATAATGCATAGGATTTGTTTGTCAGATTGTGTATAAAATGAATCTAAAAGTACCTTATAGAGAACCCAATAATAACATATAGTTAATGGACTATCTTCTGTTTTAATTACATATCCCGTTTATGTTCTATTGTAATGTGCCGGTTATGATGAATGAGTTTGGTTGCATTCCAAACTATCCAACCAACCTAAGCCTGATCTGTTTGTCATTGGCTCAATCAAACCAAACTATCAAAGATAAAATTTTAGCATTTGAAGATAGGTAGCTCCTATAGATTAAAAAATGAGGAAGAGTCAGTTCAGATGATTTGGTCATCTGCAAAGCAGAGTGACTAATGACCAATGAAAAAGGGTGCTATGATTCAAGTTGAGGTAGAGGAAGGCCTAAATTAATATTGGTAGAAATAGTTTAAAAAAAGGTTGTATAGATTAAAAAGGTGACAAAGAGTGTGATTTTGAATAGGATAGAATGGTGGAAATAAATACATGTGGCGAACCCCGGTTAATTTGTTACGGATCCATACCCGATCCCAAAGTTTATGAGTAAGGCTTTGTTGTTGTTGTTGTTGTTGTTTGCTTAAGGTTTGGGAGTTTAATTCCAAATCAAGACATTGTCAGGGAAAGGAGATGCACAGAAAACAAGAAATTTATTACTAAATTGTACACATACAAGATCTGCAGCATACCCCTAGCAGCCCAATACTCTAACACCTGCAAAACAGAAATATTGAATGAGATAATGGGATCGATGATCTAAATGATATCAAGCATATCGTGGGACATTTGGAAAAACAGGAGTCCATAGATAATAGTTAATACCTACTTTAGCATGTTGAGTAAACAACAAAAGAATGCTAGTATCAAAACACACAGGAGAGAGAGAGAGAGAGAGAGAGAGAGAGTGGGTGAGAATTTACTATGACTGCATCTATTAGTAAGTGTGTGATGACCCAAATTGATTGGATATTGATTGAGTGTGTGTTGTGTTGGTGTGTGATGATTGATGAGTTCCACATTAGACATATATTGGGTTGATTTAGGCTTTATTAACAACTAAAAGGAGTTATAGTTGTGACTAGACTAGTCGTTTTGGCGTACAACACAGATGTGGTTAGCGTTTTACCTTGGATCGTTACAAGGCTCGCATTGACATAAGCAACTAAAATTGAAGTTAAAGGCTAGTTTCTGAGTGACACTTTTTTTATACTTTTCTTTTTCAATTTATCGCTACAAGAATTAAATTAGCATTTGAACAAAGCACCCTCCTCCATCTTTGAGGGAGATGCCCCAAAGAATTATGATTATAAGGGACAGCTCCCAATTGAGGAATCATATAAACATGTAGGAGTCCTATGACTTGTATTCTTATTTCAATCAACAATTTATGGTCTCTATAGAAAATTTGCAATTTGTATTCTCCTTGACAACGACTGAATTCAACTAGAAGAGTTCATTCTTTGTGATCAAAATGATATGAAGTACACAAGCCCAAGTGCACTTTGACTTATTGACTCCAACAGCGATTTATGGGGGAAGTATTGGAGTCCTCTTGAACATAAAATTAATCACTCCATGGGCTTCCCTCAAAAATAAAATTCTTTTAAACAGAAGAATTATCCTCCTCTTACCGATCAATCTAAACATCCTCAATGTAGAGAACAGTTGAAACTTTACCACATAAAGTTGTTCCATTCCAAGTCACAATTCAGTTTTCTTTTTAAGTAAACTACGTTTATTAAAAACACAAAAGGGAGGGCAACCCTAGTACATGGGAAGTATACAAAGGAAGAGCAAAAATAAAAGGGGTTGCAACACAAGGACTTCCCAAAGTTCACCTGTACTAATACTACTCCTATCCAAGCATGCCTAATTGCAAAGTTCTGATGGGATCCAATGCATTAGTGGTGGAATTATCATAGCCCAAAAAAGAAAAGAAAAAGAAAATACAACAAATTAAATAAGCAGGAGGAACAAAACTAACTTAAGAAATGGTTCAAAGAGTAATATCTATGGCACTTTTAAGTTTTGATATAGAGTTCCTTAAACTGTACTGTCCCTTCTCCATGATAGTACAACAGTATAGTTAATGCCTATAATCTAGAAGCTCTAGTTTTCATATGTTTATGTTCTTATCACAGCTGTCCCTTCTGGGCTTTTTGGTGCTACATGCTAAACCTTTTCAGTTTCACCACTAGTCCCGTATCTTGGTAATGCCAAGGAATTAGAAGTCTCCTCTATTGTACTTCTTTTTTGATTAAAGAGAAGTACTTTTCCCTTTGTTTTCCTCATGTTTCTTTGCCAAAGGCCATCACCAATTCTAGCGAACCACTTCTGTACAAAATCCACTCAACCAAGAAACCGTCACAATCTAGCTGACTCCACCTTTGGGGATCTTTTTCTTATTCTCCTTCAAAAAAGAACCATGTGGCCCCTTCTCAACAAAAGATTTGCACTAGAAAAATATTCTCAAATTTCCCAATAATAAGATATTACATCTTCTTCCGTGTCAAAATAATGGCATCGGTTTGCCTTTTTTCTAGTTGGCCAAAGCTTGGTCAAGCCACATCAAAATTCAAATGGTTCCTTCCATGACCAAGTACTCAATTCCTATGACATTTGCGAAGAGTAACCACACCACACCAGACAAGACAACTAACTATACCGTCTCAAATGAGATATCCCGAAAGCCGACCCATGAAGAAAATGTACTGATAATGATGAATAAAACCCACATGGTCTCTTACTTTGTTAAGGTCATGTATCATGCCACTCATGACAGTCCTTTCAAAAAAAAAATGTAAATCTTAACATTCCTTAAACATATAAAATGTTGTCTTCTTTACCTCTATCAATCATTCTTAAACATATAAAATGGAAATTGAAAATCGAAAATCAAAAGTGAAGAAAAAATGACCTTGCAGGACTTCATAACGAATTTCCATTCGGTCTCAGCAAGAACCACAAAGCAACCAATGAGAACCGCGTAACACCGAAATATCCCATTGAATACCTACAAATTCAAAAAAAAAAAAAAAAAATAAATAAAAAATCTCTCACATGCAAACAAACATATACAAAAGCAGCGAGTGAAAAAGAGTGAGAGAGTACATCAGATCCGTCCTTGAAGGATCGAATGGCGGAGAAGACGTTGACGGCAATGCAGAGAGCGGTAGTGAGAGCGGTTATGACGCTAAAGCACCTGCAGACTATCAAAAAGGGGTCCGGTCTCGTTCTAAGCACCGTGTTGTTGGTGTTGGCGGCGCTCGAAGATGAAGATGTTCTTGCTACACTCTCTCCTTCTCCGTTTCGACCCATTTTTTTCTCTGAGCTCTCTTAGATGGTTCGTTCTTCTTTCTTTCTTGTGTGAGAAGATTGTTACATTTTCTGTTTTCTTTCTCTCTGTGTTTTGTAAAGCGGGATGATGCTGATTCCTTCCCCAGCTATTCAAGGAAACGAAAAGGAGAACTCTTCAATTCACTAACTCACATCTGGCGGTTTCGTAAGTAAGAAATGTCGTCATGTCCTGCTCCCACGTTTTGTTGTCTGACTTGCTGTTATGACTCTGCCTTTAGTTTAGACAACCCCGTGTTTCATGGGACTAAGATCAGCTGCAATATAAGGGTATTGCACTTTATGCAACATTAAGATACAGTTGAGATTGAAAGCTCAAAAAAAAAAAAAAAAAACCTCAAAAATTGAATTAAAAAAAAAAAGTTAAAAAGAAGTTAAAAAAGTTAAAGTTAAAAAAAATAAAAGTGATAAAAATTAATGTGAGAGATTGTGGTGTAATTGCGTCCGGTGCAATATTCTAGATATTGCACCGGATCTAAATCCTGTATCTTGGGTGTTCTAAAATGACACAAATATCATCCCATATAAAATAAAATAGCTCAATAATAAATATATAATTTTTGTTATGATTTATGAGTTGTAAATGAATAAAAATTTTAAATTAAAATATACTACTCTAAAAAATTCATTCATTTGCATCTACAATTTCATAATATTTATGTATAAACTTGACCTTTTAAAAAAAAAAATTGCATAAAAACATTCTTTGATAAATATTAAATATATTTATGGTTTCTTTTTTCTTTTTTCCTTCCTACAAATGAGAGTGAGTATCAGACTATATATTGTTATCAGAGTCTTAATAGTATCAATTATTACCTGTCGCCCATATTGTTATTTGTTAGACGTGTTTTGAAAATACAACTTTAAAAAATAAAACACCATTTGATTAACTATTTTTTAGTTAAAAAATGTACAAATTTCTAAAGCTATCATCATTAAAATTCTTGGTCTACCTTTATTAAAATTCTAGTTGAATAATGGTATTGTTTTTTAAAATAAAGTAAATCATAAATTAGAATTTTTTTTTTCAAAATTTTTTTAATAACTATATTTAATATTTTAGAATATACAAAAATGGAGTAGATGACCAATAATTTTGGGATAAAGAGAGTTTTTTTTTTTTTTTTTTTTTTTTTTTGTGATAATTGGAGGATAAGATATAAATCCTACGTGTCAGACACAAAGAAATGTCAACCAATTAAGTTACAAAACTCTTAATGGCGAGGGAATAATTAATTAGCAAACAATAATGGAAAAATAAGAGTAATGGATAATAATGAATACGTGGATTTCTATGCTAATCGACTAAAGTACCAAAAAAAGTGTCGACTCAATAGAATATACTGCTGCATCATTTTGAAGTAAAGGTTGACTGGTTGTTGGATTTGATTTGAAGATTTGAACCTCCATCGCATCACCTACGGAATTTTTGGCTAGACTGGTTTGGCAACCCAATTAGCTAGGCATTTAAAAAAGTAAATTCAAGAGCTAGAAGCCTGTCTGTGTGTGCCATGCTGAGTCTGATAGTATACCAAATTATCAATATGGTGACCAAAAGCTCTTCTTCTATTGGAAGTTGCAACTTCTAAGGTGCTTAACAGGTTGCCCTTGGAGGAAAAAAGATGTTGAAATTTAAGGGCGTTTGGTTTGCTGTAATTACGGTCACATTACTTGTAATGTGAACGGTGTTTGATTCCAATTTTTTTTTTTACGTGTATAAGATTACGGCAATTTAAGATTAGAAAATATTTCACATTATCTTAACTAATAAGGTTTTTTTGTTTTACTGAATTCTGTAAAAAATGTATTGATAATAAGTAGTATACAAATAGGTTTATGGGAAATATGTTGAAGCCAAGCAGTGGCATTGAGTTCCAGAAAAGTACAGAAGTAAGAAGTATTGCAGAAAGTGAGCAACAAGCAGAAAAAAGAGGACACAAAGGGAGAAAGCAAAGTCAGTTTGGCACTCCACCATTCATGCCTCTGGTATTAATTACTGTAGAAACGATGTTGTCCCTCGTAACACATGGATGAGTTTGGGATTGAATCGTTTGGTGTTTGGAAGTTTCTGATTGGTTTTAAGAATTGATTGAAGAAGACTAGGATTTTGGAATATATTGCTAGAAATGGGGCCCTAGCCTTGTCGGCCTTCATTCATCACTAATTCATTATAAGTTTTTTCTTATAATCATTTCATTATTCCAAATTTGAACTCTCAAAACCAAGATCCGAATCACCCTCCACCACTTTATAACAATTATCAAGAACAAACAACATATTATCTAGAGTAGTTTAACTATTAAAACATTTTATTATTGAATAAGCAAGGCAGGCATGGGGGAGGCAATATGTGGTTTTATTTATTTATTTAGATAATCATGTGAGTTATATATTTTTTTTCCTGTCACTCCTAATAAGAAGGCCAAAAAAAATTGAGGAATACTAAAAATACTACAAATTTTACTATATAAAGTTATAAACCCTTACAATTATATATATTTTTAGATAAAGATAAACCTTACAAATTGAGGTGTCTCTGGTTGCAATAAGTAATTCAAATATTCATTTTTTATCTTGTTGAACTGTCACAGATCACATCCATCACCACATCATTTCATAAAGATTTTTTTATAGTAAAATTGTTGTAATTTTAGCACTTAAAAAAAAGATTAATAAAATCCAACCAAATCACAAAGTTAGTGCAAATTTCACCACAAAAAACTTATAAACTAATGTGACAAGAATACAATTGATATCACTCAAACAATATAATGAAAGAGTGTTTGAATTAATTTAATATGATCGGTATCATGTCAGTTTGCAAGACCTATACGATAAACTTTGTAATATCTATATCCTAGTGTATAATCATTTTTATGTGATAATAATTTCACGTCAAAAGTTGAAAGAGTTAAAATTAATTGATTGATCGGGTAAATCTTCACCAATGTACTAGAGTCTAGCAGGGACACAATACATACAAGTAGAAGTTATTAATTTTGAACACGCGTTCAAATCGTGTTAGGTTCAATGCCCACGGGATCCAAGCCAAACCCGAATAGATTATCATTATCATAAAAGAATGTACCCTTACATTTTTATGGCCTATTTCTCCAAATATTCATTTTTTTGCAAAAAATTATCATTAAAAACCTCTACCAAAGCTATTTAATTATGTAGCTTCTTTTGAAACTTGAGTTTCAAGCTAATTGACACTAAAGTGAACCATCTAATGTGGCATTTTAAATGAAAATTTTCTATATAGAACTTAAGTTTCATAAAAAATAAAATATCGTTGCCTTGCCTCTCTCAAAGTATATGACGGAAATTAAATTTACTAAACTCGAGTTATAAGTGAGATGTTTTATTTTAAAATGTCACGTTATACCATTCACGTGAGCATCCATCTGCTTAAAACTCGACTTCACTAACTTTAGACAATAGCTTTTAATATTTTTTTTTTAGCAAAAATTGAATATTCGGCAAAAAAAGAAAAGAAAAAAGACCAGTTTTTATAGGCTAAATCAATTGTACCGACTCCCGACGTTGTTAAAATCTGGACGCAAACGCACTACGAGACAGCCTCTAAAATATTCAGAGAGAGACAATCATCTGAGCCAGTCAATATACGTATTCCATTCCACACAACCACTATCTCTCTCTCTCTCTCTCTCTCTCTCTCTCACTGCGAAAGAAGCAAAAGAAAGAAAATGGAGAAAACCCAAGAGACTGAAGCTGACAATGGTGAAGTTAAAGTAGAAACCAAGGCCTTAAATGACGGTTCCCTTTGTGGGTATGACTCACTTCACTCTCTTCTAAGCGCAAATCTCAAGCCTGAACTCTTCCAGGTTATTTTCTTTCTTCTTTTCCTTTTATTTTTTTCTGGGTTTATCAACTAGTGCCATTTTTTTTAATTTATATATATGAATCAGTTTCATTGATCCAACGGGTTTCAATTGAGAATGATAGTTTATTGCGATCAATTTCCATTTTGTGAACTGTATTGAATTTGGATACTATTCCACTTCAGAGTTCTTCAGTGTTTTCATTTTTATAATAACTTATTAGTGGCTGAATTTGGCGATTCCTTGTATTTGTAATAAGTTTATTTGGAACAATTGAGAAATTGTTGGTGTTCTGTATAACCAGTGGCAGAGCTAGGATTTTTTGTTTGGGGGAGCCAAATTTTGGTATTAATATATTAGTTTTGAGACAAGATAAACGATCGTACATATACGTAAACGTAAATATACAAATATAATCGTTAATATTTTGATACTAGAGTAAGTCATAATTTATAAATATATTGTACATAAAATTAACAACTTTCAAATATGTATATTTGTAAGATAATTTTTTAGGGGAACGTACCATCTTTTAAACTCTAATGAGTATACAAAAGTTGTCTAGTTTGATATTAAACATGTACAAAAAAAACAAATTAGAGAAAACAAAAACTACCTTGTCTCTATAACTATTAGACCAATTGACAAATTCTATTAGTTTTTAAGAGCATTATTGGACTAACTCAAACATTTAGGGGGCCAACTTCTATTTTTGTAGCTAAATATTTAAATATTTAATACTTATACATAATATAAAATAATTTTTTAAAATTTTGGGGGGGGGGGGGGCCATGGCCCCCCAAGCCATGCTATAGCTCCGCCCCTGTGTATAACTATAAATTAAAACTACTGGAGATGGTTAAAAATCCATTATATATATATATATATATATACACCTCTAAATAACCATGTGAATAACATCCATGGATGAAAAAAGAAGCTTTGCTTGTTTTGAGGGGGCCAAAGCAATTCTACTTGCTGCTTATACAGTCTTTTGAAATTCTATAATTGGTACTTAATTGTGATGGAAGTTTGGTTACCCTGCAAAAGAGGGAAGCTCCCACTTTGCAGGGTATTTGATATTTCTCGCCTTGAACCTGTGACTTGTTGCTTTGGGTGGAAAAACGACCTCACGTAGATATATTTGGGCATTTTCTGATGATGGGATTACAATTTTGTAGGAAGTCAGCCGTGTGCTTCTGGGGCTTACCTATGGGAGGGCAAATGATAACATAGCTCTCCCAGAATCTGCTTATGTTGTCTCTTCAGAATGTGATTTTGACCTCAAGGTAGGCATTTATCTTGCCCATTGCTATGGTGGTTTAGAATCTGTTTGAAGTGCTAGGTTCACCATTGATTCCGCTTTCATTTTGCTTTAGTTATCCGTTGATTTCACAAAGTTGATTAATTAGAGTTATTGGAATGGATATGATGTGGTTGTTAAGTTTCAGTTTTTTGTTGAATTCTTACCCATTTTTTTGGTGGTAAAATGTGTCGAGGAAAGGTCAAAAAAAAGTTAATGGACTCATTATTTTTTCAAGGGAAAAGCAAATGGTCTCATCGAATGCTTTCAAAGTGCAATATTTGAGCTGTGGTTGTTGAATTGAATGGTATGATATGATAATATATCTATTGTATGCCCAATCACTGCTGGAAAAACTGTCAGAAGCTGATAGTCAAGGGAGATCTAGCTTAAATAATAAGAATGTTGACCTTTATGCATTGGTTTGGCCCTATTTTCAGCTAAAGTGCTAATGGTGTTGGTTGAACTGTTAACTGGTTTTACTGGAAATGGGACTAATGCTTATCTTGCTCATGCATGTCATTTATCTGAGAATGGACATTTGTAGTTATGTGTGCAAAATAACTAATGATGAAGGGATAATTTGGTTGGGTTTCAAGGGATATCTCAGTAGTTCCATCACTCTTGTGGTGCCTGGACACAGGGGTTTGAACTCCTCCAACCTCCTCCTCCTATTTACCTATAAAAAAAAGTTAAAAAACAATAATCTGCATAATTATCCAGACTGCTGAAAACTCTTTGTTTTTATCTATAGGCTTTAAGAGAAACCTCTGTGGAATTGTTCACTTGTACTGAAATCACCAATCTCATTCTAAATTGTCATAAAGAATCGTCTACTTTCCAAGAAGCATTCATGCAAAGTAGTAAACCTTCAAAGTTGAATATTCACTGTAGAAAGGTGGCCAAATATATTTTATTTTTTCTGTTGGCTGTTTTAGTTGAGGTTATAGCAGTTTGTGTTGCCTACTGGCTTAGTGTGTTTGCTCTATGCCAATAGCTACCCATGCTTAGCCAAATGGCATGCACATCACGTGTGTAGGAAAAACAAGTGTTTTGGTTTGGAGGGAGAGAGGGAGGGTGAAAGAGTGAAAGAAAGAGGAGAATACTTGGGGTATTAAGGTAGGAAGTTAGTTAAAAAAACAATTTTAGTTGATGTCAGCTGATATTATTATAATTGAGATTACACATTTGTTCTTCTTATTCAAATATATGATTTTTTCGTGCGATGTGAAAAAAAAAAAAAAAAAAAAAGGAAAAAAAAAAAAGAAGAAGACTTTTTAGGATTTTTCCATGCAAAATATGCATATTGAAATCTTCCATAGAGTTCTCTTTATTATTTTTACATATGAAAAATTCTTTGAGGTCCTTCCTTTGTTTTCTCCCGGTGTACTAGGGTTGTGTCCCGTTTGAACTTTTCTAATGAATTTTAGTTACTTACAAAAGAATCTTAAATAATTTCCGCTACATTATTGATTGATTTGACTTTTTTTCATATTAAATCTTTTCAGGCTTTCTGCTTTCACGCTGACAAAGAATTATTGAGAGCACCTCGAATAGTGAGGGTTGGTCTTATTCAGAACTCTATAGCTCTTCCAACAACTGCGCCCTTTCTGGACCAAAAGAGGGCTATCTATCAGAAACTAAAGCCAATCATTGAGGCTGCCGGTGCTTCAGGAGTCAATATATTATGCCTGCAGGTAGTTCATGGTGTGAGGGTTGAATATTCTTTTATTGATTCACTTCCATCTCAAGTCTTAAAAATCTCATGAAATTTATGTAAATTTAATTCAGGAAGCATGGATGATGCCATTTGCCTTTTGTACACGGGAGAAGAGGTGGTGTGAATTTGCAGAGCCTGTTGATGGGGAATCTACACAATTTCTTCAGGATTTTGCACTGAAATATAATATGGTCATTATAAGTCCAATTCTTGAGAGGGATGTCAATCATGGAGAGACTATTTGGAACACTGCTGTTATAATTGGAAATCATGGCAACATAATTGGCAAGCATCGGAAGGTAGGCAAGATGGTTGTTCACTGTTATAATATTTTTTTTTTGGGGGTTCTTTTTTGGGGGCATAATGAGATTGGCTATTTTGTCAGAATCATATACCGAGAGTTGGTGACTTCAATGAGAGCACATATTATATAGAAGGCAACACTGGGCATCCTGTTTTTGAGACAGTCTATGGAAAGATCGCTGTTAATATATGTTATGGGAGGCACCATCCTTTGAATTGGTTAGCTTTTGGCTTGAATGGTGCAGAGATTGTTTTCAACCCTTCTGCTACTGTTGGTGAACTCAGTGAACCAATGTGGCCCATTGAGGTGATTCTATTATCCATTAGCCTTATCATTACAATTCACTTTTGTTTTAAGGATTTCTCTCTTTTGAATCTTGATTCTGCTTCTGAGATGATTATGATTTTGTTGTACTTTGGCACTTTCACATTAGAAAAATCAATTGAGAGATGGGTTCATCTACATGAATTTTTTATGTAATCTATCAAAAGCTACTTTATCTTACAAGTATATATTCAGATAATGGTCTAGGAGATGGTCATTCAAATGAAAATATTTGTCAGCCATTTGTTACACTGACATATTTGCAATTTTTCAACCTTAAATTAATTAATTTTTTATAATACCCAAAAAAAGGGGAAAAGATTTCTCAATAGTAAGTTAATATATTATTTGTCGGTTTTTCAGGCCCGTAATGCTGCAATAGCAAACAGTTACTTTGTTGGGTCAATCAACCGTGTTGGGACTGAGACATTCCCCAATCCATTCACTTCGGGTGATGGAAAGCCACAACATGCAGATTTTGGGCATTTCTATGGATCCAGTCATTTTTCAGCCCCAGATGCTTCTTGTACTCCTTCTCTTTCTCGTAACAGGGATGGGTTGCTGATCACAGACATGGATCTTAACCTCTGTAGGCAGCTGAAAGACAAGTGGGGGTTCCGTATGACTGCCCGGTATGAGTTGTATGCAGAGTTGCTTGCTCATTATTTGAAGCCAGATTTTGAGCCCCAAGTCATTTCTGATCCCTTGTTACACAAGAAGTCTTTGTGAATATCAGGCACTAGTAAGAGTTAAATCTGAAAATAAATAAAACAGAGTTGGAATGTTTTCTCAAGTTATCAGTAAAAATAAATCACTTCACTGTTTATGTTTGTAAATATATACTCATTATTTATGTCATGGTATTAAGAACAAGAAAAAAAAAATACAACCAACTTTCTGTAAAATCATAAATGTTGAGCAATAAGCACACTTGTTTTTCTGTATTTTTCGCACAATTAAATTTATGCAATTATCACCTGGTGCTATGAAATGAATTCTTATTTTTATGTCAGCCTTGTCATTTATTTATTATTTCTGAAATAAAGTCCACTTTATGTAAATATATATAAGGGATAATCTAACTATTCCCTTGTATGGGAGTTTAGTATGAAGGAATAGAATGGCCCTCCTGGGCTATTCTAACCCAAAACGAAGAAGGTCTAATAGTTTATTTTGTCTAATCCATAGTTATTGTAAAATTAGTCTTTTATTTCTGTATGTTATGTTTTTTTATTATTTTTTTTCCTGTATATTATGTTTTATTATTTCTACCAAAAAAAAAAGTTATGTTTTATTATCATTATGTCTTCAGTATTTTGAAAGGTCATTTAACTAGCATTTGATTTCTTCCTCAAAAAAAAAAAAAAACTAGCATTTGATTTTAATGAAGTTCTATGGTTAGTAATTAACTGTTATATGTGATATGAAGGGTTAGAATTCTAAGGTTATTAAATATTACTATAAATAGCCTCTTTTGAGTCATTGTAGGTAGTCTTTTCTCATCAATTTTATGAAATTTCGAATAAATATTTTTTTAAGCTCTTTGAGCGTAAAAATGGATATTTGACTACTCTAACTTCAATCCAAATATCTTTTTCTTTACCTTAATTTTTCTTGTTGGAATTTCATCTTAAACCCTTCTTGTACACTTTATCAAAGCCACGAAATTCAAATTTGAGTTAAAAATTGCAACTTTAAGCTATTGTTGATCGTGGTAGAGGAATTTGGAGATGGTTGAGATAAGGCATATGATTGAAGCTTTGCCGCGAGTTGTATAAGGTGGTCTTATGGATGAGAATGATGACGTATTAGAAGGTGGATATTTTGAATGGCGACTGTGAACCTTGGGATTTATTAGGTGGTGGTCTTAAAGATGAGAATGATGATGCAGAAGAAGAAATTCCCTTGGATGATGTTGTACTTGTAGAACATGCGACACGATCCTGGTTAGAGGATCAGTTGGTATGTGTTCTTGAATTGAATGGTGGGGGAATCAAGATAGAAGTTGTTGATTTTTTGCAGCGGAATACTTAGACTGGGAAGCTAGTTTAGAGAGGAATTTTGAGTGGAAGGCTAGGAGTGAAGACAGAATTGTGTGTTTGTGAAGCTTAAATTAAAGGCACTGCACTTTAATGGTGGAAGAGTGTTGAAAGGCATTGTGTGACAAGGCAAGTCAAACATTAGCCTGTGAGAGAGCACATGAAAATCGAGTTACATAAGCAATTTCTGCCAACTAATTATGCATTAGAATTGTATGAAAGATTCCATTCATTGAAGTATAGAGGGATGTTTGCGGAGGAATACGCTATGTAGTTCTAGTTCAACAACCTCTTTATTCGAGTTGGCATCATTGAGAATAATGTCACTAATGAGGAAATAACATCTCATTATCTTGTTGGGAAGGCTAAGGAGTACAAGTTCGATTGCTAAAAAGTCCAAGCAGGGTTCAAGATTTGCTAAAACATTTCAAAAAACCTACTCTTGTGAGGGATCAATTCCTAGATCAACGCTTGGATGACACTTTGACTTAGAGCCTTGATGTGTTCCCCACTCTTCCCTAAAGTTATTGTTGAATAGTTATATACTTTACTAGAGGTTATATAGACATATACTTTTGGTGGAACAGATCACTAAGTTGTCGGATCTTGTTCTTTCCTTGCTTTACGAACTCCTCTTGATCTCCTTTGTGGAACACCTCCAAGTCGCAGGAGAGGCTACTAGAGTCTCTTTTAATTTCCACGCTCCAAATTCTAGAGAACAGTAGAAGATGACTTATTTTGTGAGAGCACTCAAAAACTAAAAGATCTCATTGTTAAGTTTAAATTAGTCCACTACTGATATTGATAACTCATACTAACATTAGTTAGTTTAAATTTAAATTTACTTGTTAGGTAACCCATGTGAACGATCCATGAGCCATGGTTTATGTGTTGGGTCAAAACCAGCCCAATTTCTAACAGTTATGATTTTCTTTCTCGGATTTCATGCATGCACAGGAAACAAATTGCTTTCGGGAGGGCAAAGCAAAGTAGCAAAAACAATAATTACAACGTTAATAGCCTTTGGACTCGGGTGTGTTGCTCCTAAATTCTAATCTTGGGCTAGAGAATCCCAGCTTTGCATCCCCAAAAATACCATCTTTTTCATGATCAAAGCCTCACAACTAGTGTGATTTTTGCAATCGGATTCATTTACATACTACCTGACACTTTTGAGAGCTTGATGAATCCATGTCTTGGCCAAAAGTCGTGGGGCGATTTCCCCTTCACATGCCTCGTTGCCATAATATCACACTTCAACAAAGCCAAATGCATTGCAATTTTCCCCAATTATACACTCATAGAGTCATAGTGAATGGCAAAAAGCAATCTTAATTATATAAAGAAAATGATTGTTCACACGGCATAAAAATAGAAAAAATATATATATTTAAAGGGAAGTCATCTAACCCAACACATTGGTTGGGTAATCTTCAAGTCCTTATGAGATCCATAAGGTTTTGGATTTAAAACTCTTAACCGGCATCTTGGAGATCTCCAAAAGATTCATTGCATTATACAAATTTTAAAAAGAAGAAGAAGACATCTAAGGTCTTAAGAATTGTGTCTATCAAAAATCTCTAAGAGGGTAAGTGCTCCTTTGGTTAGAGCTTCTTGGGCCAATTCTGGCAGTTTGAAAACGTGACTATAGGGTGTTTGGTAAAATTTTGAAATCTTACTTTTTAGTCTTGCAAATGTGAAAAAGTTCGTTTCATATTGTATCCTCTGAGTAGCAATTGCAAATCACCACTTTTTCATAAAGTTCAAATACAAAAAGCTGAACCAAATTCATCCTAAATGGATCCCATACCACCATACATTTGAAAATTTTGTGCACAAATCCACAATTAATAAAATAACCCCTTCACTTACTTTTTTTTCTTCAAAAAAAAAAAAAAATCTTAATTAAGGTGATGTTATTATTACTAAATTGTTAATACTTAATAGTTTCTTATTATATATATAAATTTTTATTTATTTTATCTTTGTACTTTTT
This sequence comes from Quercus glauca, assembly GCA_023736055.1. Classification (NCBI taxonomy): domain Eukaryota; kingdom Viridiplantae; phylum Streptophyta; class Magnoliopsida; order Fagales; family Fagaceae; genus Quercus; species Quercus glauca. Next base: position 29,791,320 of record CM043325.1, read on the forward strand.
TTGTTTTGTTTATTTGTTTGGTTAAATGATAAAGCTATGTTTATTTTATTCAACCAAAAGGGGTTTTGAATATCAAACCCTCCTCTAAGAGCTTGTATATGGTGTACCCAGTATACACTGGCAGGTCCCATAATATGTGGGCCTCACTTGTGTGTGAGAGACTTAACATATGTGCCGGATACAAGATATAATATTGCTCCTCCGGGGCTTTAAGACAACTCAACAGAGAAGTCCACAGTAAAACGAAACCCACTACAGATTGACTTCAGATCCACTATATACACTGTTCAAAATCCTGGGTGAGGGAGGTCCTGGATAAATCCAGAGGCATTGAGTGGCATTTGACTATTGTCTATTTAATTTTTTTTTTTTCATGATAATTTGAGTGTTGGCTATCTCATTCAAAGTTTTAAACCATTTTCATTTTGTATACCGACCATTCTTTATTTATTTATTTTTTAATAAGTTGTATACCGACCATGATCCAAAAGGAGTTGGGTAAAGGAAAAAGTCAATCACAAAGGATTATTCTTATTTACTTTTTACAGTACAGCTCTTATTCCCCAAACAGTTGCGGTATTTGCAATTGGATATGTTCTGACATATCCGGTTAAGATTTGTACATGATAAAATTGACCAAATTAGAAGATCCAAATGAGCGTATTATCACAATCTAGGGAGAGGTAATCTAGTGATTCATTATCCACGTGTAAGTCGGGAGTTGTGAGTTCAAACCAGAATTATGTTAGGGAGTTAGAAACCTTAAAAAAAAATACTATTTTGGGTTGAACTGGAAAATTCAGGATACATGAAAACTGAAAATAATAAAATTCAAACCTTATCCCCAACTTGGCCTACCCTTCACTTTATTTATTTTTTTTCCCTTACGTAAAAATAAAAAAAAAGCTATCCATCAAAATAATCAAATACTGCTCTTTGTCTCTTTCTTTCTCTCACATTAGTTGTCGGATTTGTGTCACCACAGAACCTGGGTTTCACTCTCTCTCATCACAACCACTAAAAACCCATAAAAACCCAAACACACACACACACACACAAAAACTCAACTCACTGCACTCACTCGCTCTGTCTCTGTATTATCAAAATTAATTTTATGTATGGCTTCCATATCATCATCTCACAACCTTACCTTCCCAAACGCCAAAATCCCCTCCCACCCTTATCTCAAAAGACCAAACTACCCTTCCTCCTCTTCCCCACCGTTCCTTTCTCGGCTTTCCGACTCTGCCCTCTGCCGCTGCCACCACGACTCCACATCCTCCTCTTCCTCCGATAACTGGCGGTGGGACTCGCTCCTCAAGAGCGCGATCAAGAGCTTCGATTCTTTCTTCAATCCTCGCCCGAACGATCTTCCCAGAGACGCCGGAATTGCCGCCGCCGCCGACAACGACGACGACGACGAAAAGAAACGACTCGAAGAAGAAGACTGGAATTGGGATCGCTGGCGGAAGCATTTCGACGAAATCGACTCCCAAGAGCGACTCGTGTCTATCTTGAAGGTACAGTGGTTTTTCATTTTTGGTTTCTTTACGTTTTCTAAATTTAATTTTTTTATTTTTTAATTCTGTTTTTCCATATAATTTGACCATTAAGTGCGCATTATTTTAAACTATTTCATGAAATATTAGCTCTAAATATATTAGAATGTATTCTGATAAAACTGTTCTGGCCGGTGGGGTCGTGTAGAAAGTATTATTGATGCACCGTTTTGGCGAGGGGGGTCGTGTATCTGTGGTTTATTCCCTAAGGCGGGAAGAAATGGCCCTACCTTGGTGAGGTTCCATTTTATAAAAAAAGAAAAAAGAAAAGGGAGAAGTAAGGGTATACAAAAAAAAAAAAAAAAAAAAAAACTGAAGAATGGTGGGATTTTATTGTTTTGATGGTTCTGGATGGTTAGAAAATGGACTTTAGGATTAATATGAAAACGAAATCAAAGTCGTAATGAAGGGGTTTTGGAATGAAAGGAACCAAAATGAAAACAACTCCAAACTTTAAGGTCTCAGTATGTGCTTTAGTCTTGGCTAGTTGACTAGGGAGGTGTAGTAGGGTCATCAATGTGGCAATATGGAGCAGGATCCCCCATTGCCTCGTGTGGATTATTTGCCGGGAGAGGAATGCTTGGATTTTTGAAGGGCGAATGATAGGTGCACGATTGAAGATTTTGTTCTTCAATACTCTATTTGAGTGGATAAATGCTTCGGGTGTCTTCGTTTTCTACTGTCTGATTTACTTGATTGTTGTACTTTTCGTGCTTAATTTTGTGTTCTTATTGTATACCTAGTTGATTAATAAATTTTCGTACTTATCAAAAAGAAGAAGTGTATTTTAGTCTTTCTTTTACCCCTACTAACTAGGTTTTTGTGTGAACAGTCACAGTTAGGTCGTGCTGTTTTTACAGAGGATTATGAAGATGCTGCGAGGCTCAAAGTGGCCATTGCAGCTGCAGCTACTAATGACACCGTTGGCAGAGTCATGGCTCATCTCAATGTATGAAAAACATCATTAGAAAGCATTTTTTGGCTTGTCCTTCTTCCTTTTAACTTTTTTTTGTGTGTGTGTGTGTGTCACTGTCTCTGTTTCAGAAAGCTGTAGTGGAAGAGCGTTTCCAGGATGCAGCTTATATAAGAGATAATGCTGGTGCTGGATTGGTGAGTTACTTTAATTAAAAATTGGAATCATACTGTGCATAGATGTCTTTGTTGCAATTTTTTTTTTTGGGTGCAAGTGTAAAAGGTAGATTGATAAGTGATTCTAGTGCTGGTTCAATGTGCAATGAATGAAAAAAAGAAAAAAAAAATTCTTTATATTATTTGTACCAATAAATGGTTTATGGATTCAATAAACGGAAAACATTTTGAATTCCTAATAGAAAAATATGCTTTACAAGTGAACATAAGAGATTTTTCCCAACAATAGTCTCTAGAAGCAGATGCCAAGAGTTTGTTTCAAGTAGAAGTGAGTGTCAAAATTTTATATATAAATTGATTATAATTTGGAAAAGAGAGATGCAAGGTGGAATCATGGGTGGCCTTAACTTTTTCATATTGAATCCAAAACATTTTAGGTTGCAATGGAGGAAGGAGGTAATGTTTTCACTCTAAGGATCAATGAGAGGGAAACATTTTCTATGTTTTATGTTCATGGGATGAGATAGTGCAAGGTAGCTCTTGGCCATGTTGGTTGAGCTCATTCATGCTGACTTGTCCAAGGACTTCATAAAAGTCTTCATGGCCCCATGATGCACCATCATGTTTGGACAAAATTAGACTCTAACCAAGTACAGAGGTAGTGCTCAAAAGTGGATGGTCATCATCCAGGAAGGCTATTTAGGAAGTGGTTGGAGAGGTTTCAGCATGGTGGTGAGGAAATTACTAGAATTTAGAGAATTCATACTCTTGTTTTGTCCAACCAATGACTAAGACAGCTAGAAACAAAGTTTACAAGGGTCAACACATTGCTCAACAAACAACACAAGCTAATATGGCAATACTTACGGAGGGGAAGATGCATGACTAAACTTCAAACAGATTTCAGAGTCGAGGAAAGAAGTATCAAGGACAGTCTAGGAGTGACAACAAATTCCAGAAAATTCGATTGTCAGTAGAAGGAAAGCGGTGGTAATTGTAATTTGTAAATCTGAAAGATAATTTTTGGGCAAGACTCTGTTTAAGCATTATTCAGTGTGAGCTTATGGAAAAATATATTCCAAGGTTGGGTTGATTTTGAAAGTTATATACATTTTGAGGCGGGGGCAGATACTAGGATTTGTTTTCAGTATGATTGTTGGCGTGGGGATGATAACCTAGAGCCCTGTAAAATTGCGAGAAACATAGGGGCAACGATGGCTGATATTTGGATGTGTCAAATGCATACTCAATGGAGCCCTTTTATTTGGACAGTTCAAGAGGGGGGGCTAGAGTCCATGGATTCTTTCTCGGAGGATCTGTATGCTGGTAAGGTGCACCAGGGTCTGGAGTATAGGATAATATGAGGATGGGAGACCTATTTTGTGTGTTAGAGCTTCATCTTGTGTTGGATTCTTTGTATGGACAGCAGCGAAGGGTAGATTTTTAACAACAGATAATTGGAGAAAGTGGGGGTATTTGTGGTTATTCGGAATGTGTTTTTTCAAAAATGGTGCCAGATTTATCGACTTGTTGGAAAGGTTTATTTGGCAAAAAGGCAGAGTCAGAAATTTTGGGGGCTATCCTTTGTGTTAACGTAGACTATATGGAGAGAAAGGAATATGCATAGTTTCAAAGGCAAAGAATGTTCGGTAATCCAGTTGAAGTCTCTGTTCCTTGGAACACTAATGAGAAGGAACAAGTTGACTGGCCATGATTTTCTGTAGATCTTGTAGCTTTTATGGACAAGTACTTTAGATGATTTTCCTTGCCACTCTTATCTCAATTATGGTGTCCTGATGTATAATACCTGTTTACTTGGGCTATACTTCTCTATTATTATTTTATCAATGAGATCCTTTTACTTAGAAAAACAAACCAGTTTGTGGATGAGTCCTCTTCTTTTTAAGGAAATTGCGTGAGCAGCTAATATAATTATGTCCATATTATTTGTTTCCTGGTCTTATGTAGTTTGTTTTTTGATTCCATTTTCCAGGTGGGATGGTGGGCTGGCATTTCAAAAGACATTAATGATCCTCTTGGTTTAATTATTCGGATAACACCAGAGCATGGAAGATATGTGGCAAGAAGTTATAGCCCTCGGTGAGGTCTTCTTGATTAATGAAAAGTTTCATTTGGATATCATGTTCTTCGTGAAACTACACTTCTTAGCAATCAACATCAATCTTTAGTCAGACTCTTAAGTCTTAACCAAGATTGGAAGTTTGATATTGGAGTTGTTTTCTGTTGGAATTAAAAACGCATTTGTGCCTTTTGTTTTGTTGGGGTTTCCTTGTTTATTGCTTTCCATTGTTTTAATTATTCTTTGTCAAAAATGGGTTTGTTTAGGGATAATTGTTCATGAGTTGATGGGTTTTCCTTGTTAATGTTTGAATATATCTGGGGGACAGGAATGCTACCATAGATCCCTAATAGTTAGATTGCAGTCGGAAATCTGTGTTCCAATATTCTGTGAGTTGAATTGTATTGCCCTTCAAAATGAAGAAATGCTGTTACGGTCTTAAACGTTTGTACCAGAGAGAAAAATTGAGCGTATATTAAAAAAAAAAAAAAAAAAAAAAAACGTGCGATTCAAACATTAAAATTTGAATAATTTTTATATTCTTAATTTTTTATTGCATATACAGTCCGGCCAGAACAGAAGATTGAACTGTTCCACCCATGGCTGATAACCTTTATGGGGTTGAGAGAAGTCAGTTTTAGAAAATCTTGCTTGTAAGACTTTTGCAACTGAAAAAAAAGAAGCAGAACATGTAAATTACAAAAAATTCAATTAGAGCTGATAATATTGAGGAAAAAACTGATTTTAACAGCTTTACCTGTTGTCAATTAAAGAGCCTAGGGGCAGGGGTGGGAATGTTTAAAAAGCAGCTCCTACATGTAGGGGTGAACGCGGTTTGGTGCAGCCGGTGTGGGGGAAGGTTTTTGGGTGGTTCGTAAAATGTGAACCGCTGCCGTGCCATTGGATCGAAATTCCGGCTACATCGGTGGTGATTATTGTTGGTACGGTGGTCAGTTGCTTAGATCACTATGTACAAGAGAGAGAGGGAGAGACAGAAGAGAGATACCAGAGGCTTAGATCTGGATCTGACTTCTGAGAGGCTTAGATCTGGACTTGAGAGGCTTACTTCTCTTTGCAGCCCTAGTCGTCATCGGAATCTCTCTGCAGTGGTTGGCACGGTGCGAAATTGATGTGGTGGGTCGGAGGCGGATTGGGTCTGTTCACCCCTACCTATGTTCATGTCTAGCCCTGATTAGGCAAATTAGGGATTTCTGGTTTTTTCTCTTGGAATGTCAATAAGCCACACGCCCTTGGCTACAACTGTTTCATTGGTCTTCTGGCCAAAATTCACTGGTTTTAGTATGATTATTTATTTTAACTGCTGTATGTTATCCTATCTGGAAGATATCTTATCAGGAAGGTTTAGTTATATATTTAGTCAACACTGGTTTGGTTATCTTGGGTACCTTTTCAGGTTTGGTTATCTTGGGTACCTTTTCATATTTACTTATAATTTAAAGCACTTTTGGTACATTGATTAATTTTTTTTTTCAATCTGATCCTGCTACATGGTGTGCTGCTTTTGCTGATTGTTCAATCTTGTTTCTCTTTTCCCCCCTTTCCAGGCAACTTGCTACGGCTGCAGCTGGTGTTCCATTGTTTGAAGTATTCCTTAGAGTGAATAAGAGAGGTGAATACAAAGAACAGGTTTGTTTTCTCTAGCCACTTGAGTTTGTTGTATACTTTGTTGATTGAATCATCTTTTCCACTTGCAAAGAATTTGACGTAGATCCCTTTATGGGTGCTTTTGAATTTGTACTGCTTACTGAGTTCTCTGTAAAATACTCACTAAAGACCTATTTGTGACTATCCCATGTGCCTGGAAGTTGAGAGAGAGAGAGAGAGAGAGAAAGAGAGAGTTGTAGGTGAATGGATTTGAGGGGTCATTCCATTAGCCTTTGAGTCAAATGGAATTCACACCCCAATAAGTATGGGGTGGTAGGTGAGGCTTTTGGTTCAAGTCTTGTGATGTGAGCCACCAATTTAAAAAAAGAGAGAAAGGAACTGAGGTTTCATTTTGGTTTGGCCTTAGAGCATTCACATCAACCTCTGCACAATTTTAGCTAAACTAGTCCCAAAAACTCAACTTTTACTATTTTAACAAACATACACCTACATCAGTCTCAATATTTATATCTTTACTCTAACAAAATATTATTTATTCATTCTTCCCCATCCCATTTCACAGCCACACCTGACACCACTGCACACTCACACCCAAGCATCCCTGCCTTAGAAAACCCGGGCCATTGAATGCAGAATTCACCATCAAGCTCATCCACCAATTCAACAAAATCGGTAAACCCATCCACCAAATCAACAAATTCAGTAAATCTTCACAACAAAATCAGTAAATCACAATGAACCCATCCACCAACATAATCACTAAAACTATACCATTGCCCATCCACCACCGTTGATGAATGGAATTCTCAAACCCAGGTCACCATAGATCTATGCATGAGAGAGAGAACCGCAAAAATCAACCCAAAAAACCCCACAAGAAGCAACCCAAATCAACCACAACCCAGCCGCTGACCTGAATCTGTAAACGGAACCATCTATGGATTGCACAGGATGGAGATTTGTTCAAGGAGGATCTTGATTGGCCATGGAGGTTTGATTCAAAGGAGAGAGAGAGAGGGGAGAGCTTGGTCTGGTTGAGGGGAGAGTGTCAGTGAGAAAGAGAAATGAATTTAAAATTGGGTGAAATTTAGTTTGTTGATGAACAGGGCTCAACAAATGAATTGAAACACTGTTCATTTGTTAGCTATTTGGGACAAAATATTGAGGCCGATGCATGTGGCTTTAGGGACTTTCATAATTTTTTTTTTGACTAAGGGTTGTTTTATACTTTTATCTACTCTGTTGTGAATGCTCTTAGAGTGGAAATAAAGCTGTATTTGATGGATATGTATGATAACAGATAACATGAACACTACAAGCTTTAGCATATGTCATGCATGAGAAAAATTTTGCTATTTCTGGTAAAATAATTGATTCAGCAAGGAATGTAAATTTTCTTGCCAATGAGCTCAAGTTCAATTGGCACCTCCTCCCCTTATAAGTTCTAGGTGGAGGATGACATCGTGGGTTTATGATCCATTGGGTGCGTGTGTACCTTAACAAAAAAAAAAAAAAGGAATGGCAATTTGCGTGAGGTGGTGAATTGCAAAGTACTTGAGTGATTCACAATTTATAAATCATTTAGTAGTATGAACATGCATATTTGGAGTTATATTGTTATTTGTTGTTGGAAACAGCTTTGTTGCCCAAGTATTTGGTGAGTCTCACAGGCTTGTCATTCATCACTGGTAACCAATGTTTCATTTCCAAGCATGAATTTTCACACCTAGATTCATTGTTGTTTATGATGGAGAGTTGTTTCTTTAATACTTTAGAAAGTACTGCATTTCCTAAACTAGATTTTAATTGAAGGAGCCTCCTTTAGTGGTTTTGGCACAAGTCAATAGATGTCCTTGTTAAATGTAGTCGAGAAGCTTACTTTGTGGTTTCGGTTTTCTTTTTATGATAGGTATTACATTTTATCTTTTTATTCTCTTTCTCGTGCTTTAAACATTTACACCCTTTCTTGTTTCGATAAAAAAATTTTCCTAGAAAAATTTCATCAATAGTAAATATTTTGAGGGAACATGGTGTTTTTGTTTTTGTTTTTTTTTTTTTTGTTTTTGGGTCCAGACCTTGAAAATAATTTTGTAGTGTTTGGTTGCACTAAAAACCTCTCTCTCTCTCTCTCTCTATATATATATATATATGTATGTATATATATATGTGTGTGTGTGTGTGTGTGTGTGTGTGTATATTTGTCAAAACCAACAAAAACATACAAAATTCAGTAGGCAGTGGTGGTTGTGGAATGTGGTGGCAGCATGGAGGAACTAGGGGAGGGAGAGGCAGTGAAGGTGGCATAGAGGGTTATTGTTTTTTGGGTTGGGGGAGGAATAGGGGGGGGGGGGGGGGAGGTGATTGGTTGAGGGAGTTGGGAAGGGCCACAAGCTTGACTAGAAATTGATTTACACCTTTTGCATTAAATTGTTCTTTTCCTCTTTGGTATAGTTTTCTATTGACCATGATTTTTTTTACTAGTGATTTTGGTTCTACCAAATACCTTAAAATGCAAAAAACTATATCCAAAAGTCTTCTGGCATAGGTGTTTGGGGCTTCTCGGATTGCTCTACTATCTAGGAGTTTATTTCTTCTCTTAGTATTGCACTTTAAGTTTTTCTTTGTTGTTTGATGCTGATTGTTTGCTTGTTGCATTTTTTTGTGTTCACCATCATGAACATCTTGTATTTGCTTACTTTAGTTTTATAGTTTTTTTTAATAATACTCTTATTACCTATCAAAAAAAAAAAAACTATATACAAAAGTGTTTTACGTTGAAAACTCAGCCTTAATAAAGTGATGTTTGTCAAAAAGTGAAAAACAACTAGGGTGTCGCTTTATATTGGTGCTCTTTTCTTAGGCAATCTTGGATTTGTTTCATCCTTAAAATTTATATCCTTATGGAGTTTATCATCTCTCACACGTTTCATATTTTCACAATTTCAATTGATAAATGGCATACACATTAGGGTGCTTGTCTCTTTGAGGAATTTCTATTATGCATCTATAATTTGAGATTCTGCAATATTGGATATACTTGCATCCTTATATACTTATAGGCATGCATGAGTTTGCGCAACGTTTCACTTGTGATGTTTTGGATTCTATGTTTATTGTGTGCTATATCATCATGTTTTGTATGTTATCTTTGCACATCATATCATTTTCAGGCTGTGTTCTTAAAGCGGAGAGGAGTTTTTCAAGATTCTCCAACAGTTCGCTCTAAAGCTTTGGATGCCACTGGAAATTTGAATCCGTTAGACTCAACTGAAGACAAAAGTGATCTAATTGTTGTGAATACTGAAGATCCTGAAGATGGTGATGATAGTTCTGATCTAGCTGAAGGTCTGTCTGGTTTCCAGAACATCTTGAGAGATATGATTCCTGGTGTGAAGGTCAAGGTTTTAAAAGTGACAGCACCGGGGAAGGTAGACAGGGATTTAATATCCAAGGTTATTGAGCAGATAATTGAGGAAGAAGATGAAGAGAAGGACAATGAGATAGAAAGTGTAGAAGCAAAAGATGAAGTTAATGGGGACAGTGACCAAGAGAGTGATGGAGTTAATGAGGAAAGTGACCAACAAAGTGATGAAAGTGAAATGGATGATGATCCTGAAATTATTGAAAGTGAAGACCGAAATGAAATTGCGGTTAAATTTGTTGTTGGCGGTCTTGCTCAGAAACTTTCCAACAGTGGGCCTACTAAAGATTTACTCCGAGTACCTGCTAAGCTAGAGAAGAAGGGGCATTTGTCATTTTGCTTTTCTATAGAGAAAAATATCACTCAGCATGATTCTGGTGGCAAGGAACAAGCTTCAGTAGATAAATCAGCTAAGCGTCGAGTTCAACGCAGCATCGACCATGTTATGTTTGATCTTTCTAAATTCATTGGTAGGGAGAAGATACCCTTGAAGGTTGGTTTGAAGTTTTTACTTGGCATATCTTTTTACAAATTTTATTTTGTAGTGTAGACCCACATCAATGCTTAGTTTATAATCTTATGCTTCACTTCCAGGTACTCAAAGATGTTGGTGAATTAATAAATCTCACACTCATCCAGGCTCAAAATTATCAATCATTGTCTGGATCAACAACCTTCAATCGCATTGAAATACCAACTTCTTCAGATCCTCTGAATGGTGATTTTTATATAAGAACATGTTCATTTTTATATTTATCTTTATATACAATTAGCTTCTTATAGTACTTTTTTATTTTATTTCTAAATACTTGACTGGACTCTCTTTCTTGGGACCTTGAACCAACTTCCAGTGTAAAGACTAAAAGTTGAGAAAATGTCCATTTTGTCAGGACTTTACATTGGTGCACATGGGCTGTACACCTCGGAAGTCATTCATCTGAGACGCAAATTTGGCCCGTGGCAAGAAGATGGTGGGAAAAAGGAGCCTTCAGATCTTGAATTTTATGAATATGTAGAAGCTGTGAAACTTACGGGTGATCCTTATGTACCAGCTGGCAAGGTAATTTCTTAAATTCGATTATTTTATGTTACCATGGTATTGACAGCCAGATTTAGTGGAGCTTATTAACAAGTTTGTATGTTTCCTATTAGTGACTAGTGTTTCTACAAATTTTCACTGTCTTTTGTGTGTTTTTTCTTTCGCAAAAAAAAATTAGTATTTTTTTTTTTACTTTGAATTGTTAGGAATCTTGTTCTTGTACAAGAGATACTTGCATCTCAGTCTGCTACGACTGGTAGTTTAATACTTGGTATTGGATGTAAATGAGCTTTGCTGAAAGTACATTCTTATTGGCTAGCTAGAAAATAGAAGTTAACGGTTCTAAGTGTCTGACATTGTTATGTAGGATGGCATGAAATCCCTGTTTGATACTTCTGGATGTGACTTCATGCCTGAAGGGGTAGGTAGTGTAGTCAAAGACAAACTGGGCACTTTCTTAGGTGCACGTGTGAGGCAAGGTGCCACTAGGGTGCCTTTGAGGTCCTAAGGCAAGGTGCCTTTACTCACCCTAGAGAGCCTCAATGAAATTCAGGAAAAAAAGGAAAAACAAAGAAGGCCATTTTGTATTTTTTTCCAAAAAGGGTAGGTATTTACTTTAATACAAGTCAGTGGGTGTCTCATTCTTTCTCTTTTACCTCTCTTTTTGAATTTGTATCATATTACCTTTTAGCTTTGATGATTTTTCGCTGGTTTTTTTTTTTTTTGGAAATTTTTTTATGTGAATTCTTGCCCAAAACAAGCCTATTATACTGGCAAGGAAAGTTGAACATGAAATGTTCTGCTGACCATTGGAATTTGCTGCAGTTTGTGGTGCGGAATATTATAGTTCTTTTTATTTATTTATTTATTTTTTAAAATTTTTTTTTAATTTTAAATAAGTAGATGCGGAATCTTATAGTTCAGTACCTTGTGAGTTATGACTTGGAATGTAAGAATTTTGGCACTGGTTCTGGGAAAACTAACATATCTGTGCAGATAGAGAGAGAGTAGAAAAGATAAAGAAAATAGAGGGAAAGAAGAAGAAAGATTAACCTAGCATCACACTCAAGTGAAAGATGCATGGCACATCAAACAAATGACTGTGTTTTGTATTTGACTTCTGAAAATAACAATTAATGCCTTGTATAGGCTTCTACTTACCCAACTTTTCAATAGGCCATCTAAAATATTGATAAATGCCTTATAAAACCTCGCACATGATCAAGCACAACTAACCATCTACTGGGAATGGTACTGGAGGACAAAAAAACCTGTCCCCTAAAATAAAATAATTCTAGAATACAACTAAATTACTGAGTTACTGCCTGCATCAGTTTGTTTTTAAATTCAATAAGATGCCCACCCTGTAGATGCAAAGGAGCTTGGGTGTCAAAATATACCATGGAGCCCCATGCAGCTCCTGTAAACCCGGGCGGAATTTTTTTTTTGTGGGTATTGTTAGACTTTACCATAACCTCTAATATGTGATTACAGTGTGATGACGCAAAGGGTCAGCTTTTAATGTTATAAATACTTTGCGATAATTATGGTAGTCATGATATAAAATAACAAAACTGGTTGGTCTGCTTTAACTGATATGAAGCATTTGATATTGTTTTAAAACCTTTTTGCTCTTGTATCAATGTGGCTGACTTAAATTGGGTCATAAGTAGTTAAATACGCTATTTGTGCTTGGAATATGTGGAAAAGAATACATTTATTATGTTTCTCTAAATTTGTGACCCATTATATGGGATAAAGATGTAATATGATACATACACGGTGATGTCAATTCTTGAAAATATAGGATCAGTACAATAGGGGTTAATTAAATAACATAACTAGTCAGTTACTTATTCAATGCACAAAAAAGTTCAACAAAATATGATATTTTTCTGATTTATTTTTTTAGAATTTGAAATCTTTGTAATTTTTAATATACATTTATATGTTTGCATATGGAATTATTTATTGTATTATTTAAAGAAAATATGTTGTGGCAAAATTCTAATGGAGGTTTTTTTTTTGAGATAATTCAATATTTATAACAATGGGAAGGGACCATCGGGGGGGGGGGGGGGGGGCGGATTTGGATGTCTCCTTTGGAAACACCAGGAGGGGTAGTAGGTTTTAAACTCAATAAAAAAATATGTATTAGACCAATGATGTGGAAAAATGTGGGCTTTCAAAAGCTTATATGTCAATATTAGGAGAAGTCAACAAAAAGTCAAATGCTTTGGTTTATATATATTTTAGATAAATATCTGGAGTATTTATTATTTTAGTTTTTAGGTTACGAGACAAGCAACAATCAATAGAAGGCATAGAATATGTATAAATTATGAAACTATTTTAGAAGCAATAAACAACAAAAGAAAGCATGGTCCATGGTCCATGATCCATATCTGATATTTATAAAACTTTCAAGGGCGCTAGTCTTGTATTTTACATGGAGTCCCCCCCTTTTTTTCTTATGAACATTCAACTTTTACCTCCAAAAGTATCATGTAAGATCTGTTCTATATTCCAACTATGTCCTGCTATTAAGGATATGCATCCAATACGTATCTTAGCATCTATAGCTGATATGTATCACATACAGGTATTGTGGCTATTATGGGGTATATGTGCTTCCTAACTTAAAATCCAACTGAAAATTTTGTGTGTTTTTTGCTACATGTTATTTTGATTAACAAGGATTTCTAGAGTTTTTGGAGTACCTGACTGCCCCAGGTGTGTGTAGTCTCCTGTTCCTCACACACCAAGTAATTATAGGAAGGAATTCCTTGGGGGGTGGCAGCAAGATGTTGGCTAGAGTTTTCGAACCCAAGGCCTCATGAATCTCGTGAGGCTTTAGAAACTACTAGGCCAACCCCTTGGGGATTTTTGCTACACTTACTGTGTCTTTGCAACAATAAGGGTTACTTGGTTTCGGCAATATTCTATGTTTGAATATAGTTATTAAAAAAAATTTCTATTGTTTGTATATAGATAGAATGAATGTAGAATGTATTAATAACAACCTCTTGGCATTAATAAGTTTGTAGGCACTGTTTTTAGGCAAATAAAATCTTGTTACTCATTTTAAGCTTTTCTTGTGAATTTTCTTGCTCAAATATTAGTGCAAGTAAAATATGTTTTAAATTTTTTACTGAAATGAAACCTTGTAATATTTCCGAGGGATTTGTTATTAGTATTCTCTTTGAGTCTAGCATACTATAGTTCCATAGATTATGGAGATTGGGTTAGCTCATAATCTAAAGGTTGCGCATATTGCTGGTGCTGAATACTCAAAAAAACAAAAGAAAAAACCAATGGTCCTGAGACACGATAATCATCCTTTTATGAAGTTTATCCCCATAATCATGACATTGTTGGTCCGCAGGTGGCATTCCGTGCAAAGGTTGGGAAAAGATATCAGCTTCCACATAAGGGGATTATTCCAGAAGAATTTGGAGTGGTATCATTTTAACTTATGCATCTGAATTTTTCTAATCTCTTGTATGCATTTCTCTTGTTCATTATCACCACTTTCTCTTTTCCATAAATTTAAGTGCTTCTTGTGATCATGTTGGCTACTCAGATTGCTCGTTATAAAGGTCAAGGTAGGCTTGCTGATCCTGGGTTTCGCAATCCTCGATGGGTTGATGGTGAACTTGTCATTCTTGATGGAAAGGTCTACATTTCACTATTTATCTTGTCTAACTGTTTTGTAGTATTCACTATGTTTTTCTTGAACATGTACTTCACTGTTTTTTTTCTCTCTTTCTCAAATGCGTACTGATTGCGTTATGTACCTTCAATGAAATTTTGCAGTACATTAAAGGAGGGCCTGTTGTTGGATTTGTCTATTGGGCCCCTGAACTACATTTCTTGGTGTTCTTCAATAGGCTAAGGCTTCAAGAGTAGATTCTCGCTGTACATACTATGTTCCAGCTTGTAAATCCTTTGTTCAGATTTTGTAGGTAAGTTCCCTTTGTGCAAAAAGAAAATAAGTTTAATGTTGTGCTCATGATTAACTGGGGTTTACTTTCTTTAGGAAATTAGCAAAGTTGAAATGTTTTGATAAGAAATAATTTTATCAACTAAGTTGAAATGTTAGTATAACCTTACAAATGTTGGCATTTTCTAACTCATTATCATGTACGTATCATTGTTGGGTGTGGTCATAGTCATGGATCACCATCATTACCATCTCTTCTTTGGAAAAGGGGATCACATAGCAACTCGTGTATACTGAATTGCTTGCATACATTTTAGTCCCCCCCTCTAAGTTGAGCTTAGAATCAAGATTTTTTTTATTTGCTCATGCACAACAGAGTAAATCCCAGAACCTTGCATATAGCTTACATACATTTTTTTACCCCCTCTAAGCTGAGTTTAGAATTAAGCTTTCTTTGATTTGCACATGCACACACAACAGATTAAATCCCTGAACCTTGCATGTTGACAAAGGAAGTATTTTATGCATCTATTGATATTGGAATTTCTAACTAGTATGTTGCTACAATATGACTTTCAACCACATAAGGTGTCACTAACTAACTTATGACCATGATTGTATCTGGGGAAGGCCCAGAAAAAGAGAGCATATTTACTGGCCTGTTATATATAATATGTTTGGCATAAATTGAAAAAGGTTATGCACTGAATGACACCTTAAAATCCTTAATTAGAGGCTTTCCTGTTCACTAGAGAACCAAATATGGCCTACACCTTTATGTTTAATGGGTGATTTTACTGTGTGTTTGGGCACAGCATTTTTTACCTTGAATTTTGGGTTTAAGTTGGCATTTTAAATTCTAATACTTGTGATTTCTGAATTTGGTCAAGCTAAAAGTGGCAAATAAAAAGTTCCTCTGAAACTATTAGGTGGAATTTGTCGTCTCAAAATCCTGGGTACAAATTCCTCCTAAATAGATGTCTTTTTCCAACTTACTCTGTGACAGGTCTTCTCTCATCATCATATTATTGGTCCTTGTATGAACACAAAACCTGATATTGCTCTTCCATCAATTGCACAAACCCGCTCAAAATTGGATTCAATGACTACCACTATTGCCTTTGAGGTGTTAAATTACCTAGTCCCCAGCTTTCTCTTCCTCTTTATGGAGGAAGCTATTAACACGATGTTCATTTTCTCAATAAAAGTTCTATTACCTATCAAAAAAAAGATGGAAGAAGCTATTAACTAAGGAAATCTCATCAATGAGGAGCAAGAGGACATGGTTGCAACACAAATGCACTCTGGCCACTTAGAACAATGAAATCGATGCTCTTGAATCTCATTTGTGCCCCTCCAAACTCATCAGCTGTCTTTCTTTCTTGCCTGGTTCATGATCTTCTACTCTTCTGAAGCATGGAAAAGGAAAGGATGCGATCCACTACTTCCTTCAATTTTTTTGATTTTCCCTCCTCTAACATTATCCCCAATAGCTTGTACATTTTTTTGTTTCCAACTCTTCCTTCCCTGCTAGTTTCTCTCATTGGGATTCTTTCGTCTTTGCTTATATGAAGTTTTTGTAGTCCAACTTTTTGGCCCGATGTTTCTTTTTGGTGTTAATTGTTTACATCTCCTTCATTCTAATAATTTATTCCCTCGATAAAAAAAATGCTTATATCTGACAAGAAAAAAAATTTATGTCCTCTTTTTTTTGATAAATAATACGCTTTATTAGAAAAAATGCATCAAGTACACAGGGAGTATATGAACAACATAATGCAAATCAGAAATAACAATGATCTATAACTCCAATAAATTACAAAAAGGATATGTCCCGTGGCCAGCATCCACTAGAATAATGTTATGATCACTTGGAGTTTCAAATCCACAATTATTCGTACACACTACACACCCATCAAAAGTTCTAACATTCCTTTCTTGCCAAATACACCGCATCAAACAATGGGGAACAAATTAACCGCGTACACAGGATGTGTACATAAAGTACATCAACATTAAGCACAAAATGAAAGCATTTCAAACATATTTGCAAAAGAAAATAAAGGGAAAGCATTCATCCACTCAAATAAAGATTTGACTAAAGAAAGCTTAAGATCTGGCACAGATTTCTCCCTTCCTGTAAAAGTCACTGCATTCTCTCACACCAAAGACACCACATGAGGCAGATTGCGTTCCAAATCATACTATTGTCAGCTCTACCAAATATGCCTGTCCAACTAGCTAGAAGCTCCTCCACACCAAAGCAGAACCCACATGACCCCAAACAGAACAAGCACCATACTCCATAGCTCTTGAGCAATAGGGCAATGAAGAAACAAATTCCAACTGACTTGCACATACAACACCATTCAATGACAAGTATGGATTTTAGGCCACAAACATTTTAATGGTTGTTACTTATTTTTGAAATCCAAAATAAACATAACATATGCTTAAAATATTTGTTAATTAATTAATTTCTGTCTCCCCATGTTGTGTCCTACTTTTTCTTAAGTTGCCATGTTGTCATCTCTGTATCTTGTCATGTTGTGTCCTGTGTCCGTGATTCTTAGTATGGCAGACCCATTGTTATTTGTAGACTTCTGCTGCCCTATTTTCTAAAATTACTTGCTAAAAGATGAAGTGGAAGACCAGAAATTAATGGCAATTTCTATGAAATCTCTCCCAAAAGGTTTTTTGGTTTCTGAATTGAGACCTTTATGTTTTCTTTATGGTCTTCAACTCCCTTTTTTGTGGTCTCTGTTTTGGTTCTAATTGATTTTTCATAGCTCACAAAATTTGTATATATTTGTATTTAAACTGTGTTTGTATGTGTACTATAATGGGTAGGTGTTGATTATGTTCACAACTTTAATGTCAAAAATATGGTTTGACAGTGGGTGGCCATGGTGTAATGGATGGGATTAATTACTGGCTTATATATATATATGTATATATATTGTAGGTTTGTATAAATGAGTTTCCTTGTTTATGTATGAATTATACAACAATTAAATTAGTATTTGATGGGTGCTAATTTATGCTCTGTTTGTTTTAGGATTAATGTTTTCTAGAAAATGGTTCATTTTCCAATGAAGATTTTCTGGAAAACTATTTTATTTTTTGGTGTTTGGTAACGACCTTGAAAATGAGCTTGAAAATGTTTTATGGTGTTTGGTATGTAAATTTTTTTTAAAATATTTTATGTATAATTTAAAACATGTGTATTATGTAAACCAACTAATGTCATTAATATAAATAAAAAACCAAGAATTAATTTGGTTTTTATACTAAAATTTTGACAATAGAAACAATTAAAATTAGTTGTTAAATTTTCATGATCTCTACCACTCATCTTGCTCATATATATATGAGCAGTAACATGTACACACACACATATATATGAACAATACATACATATAGAGTCAGCTCTATACTAAAAGCAAATGTTTGTGTCGCCTAAGGCCCCAAGTATAAAAAAACCCCCAAATTTTAACCAATAGTGTTATTTTTTTTATTTTATTATAATAGTATTAATTAGGCCCAAATATTAGTCAATAAATAAAATGAAGTAATATTTTTTATCAAATGAAAAAAATAAGAGAGAGAGAAATGCTATGTCCACCACACTTTCACAATAAATTCTAAGTAGTAGGTTGTTGTAGGCTATTATTAATGACAAAAAATTAATTTCAATGATAAATTCAAATTAAAACTAGTAACAACTTAATACTTAGGATTTGTTGTAAAAATATTGTGAATATAGCAATTTTCAAATAATAATAATAAAAAAAAGTAATACACAAAAAAATTCACAACAGTTTTCACAAGTTGAGTTGGCAAATTTTCACTAGTTTTTATCTAAATCCATTACTAACATCACTTTTTTACTTACTACTGTCAATTAACCATATCAATAAGTGTGAAAAGTTTTGTCAATTTTTTTTGTGTATAGACTTTGTAAAAAAAAATTTTCTTAGTTCATATTAATTAGTAGCAATTTTTGCATCTAAAACAAGACAATAAAATTTAAGTAATATTTAATTTTTTTTTAAAAAAAATCATATTTAAATATATAAGAGATCTTAATTTCAGTTTTCGCCTTAGGCCCTTAAATACATTAAGCCGCCTTTGCATACATAGCATATAAAAAGCAATGGGTATCATCCTTATTTCATATCTTTTTTGCACTTTTATGTGTGAAAAGAAGTAACTTCTGCCTAGAATTCATCAAATCGAAAATTTCTTTGAGAAAAAAAAAAAAAAAAAAGCTTGAAATTCAAAGCAAAGAATATATGATTAGAGAAAAAGCAAAGAGAAGAGAGAGAAAGTGAGAGAGCTTATCGTGAGAAAGAGAAGATGCCAAAAAATTATGTTTCCCACGGCCAAAGAAGAATATAATATTTATAGGAGATGCAACGAGTGAGAGAGAGATTGTTTTTCAAAAGCTTTTTTTGGAAAACAACTTATAGAAAATAAGTCTTATTTTTGTTAAGGTTTTTTGTTGACTAAAGATTGTTTTCCGCTGACCAGTTTTTTTTTGTGCTACCAAATACTGAAAAATGTGAAAAACTATCTTTACAAAAGGTTTTCTAGCGAAACAAACAGAGCGTTAGAGGAAATTATCATTACAGGAAACCTTCTGTGCAAATATTAATTTCATCCAAACACAACCAAAGGTTTTCTTGGATGAAAACTTACTTTATTCGATAGAAAATTATCATTACAAGCTTTCTCTATGTGCATTTGGTTTTGCAAATATCTCCTATAATGACAGATAGTAGAGCCTAGTACAAAATGGTATGATATATTTTGAGATGTTGATACAGTGGTTTCATGTATCATCTTTGTTGTGCAGTTGTAGAAGATATATATTAGCGAAAAGTTGGTTTTTCTCCCAAAAGAAGCAGAGAAAGCCTAAAGATCTTCGGCTGTATGTCCATGCTCACTCAACTGACTGGCTTATTGACTCAATGTAACCGTTGTAGTTTTTTGTGTTTTTTTATTTTTACAAACAAAGGTATTCAAACTTCTTGGAGTATCTGACTATTCACTCGGGTGTATTGTAGCTTTAAATTGCAACAAATGGTGCTCTCATTTCTCCTTTTTTGGAGCAATCCCTTACATCAATGTATTTTTTAGTTTTTGCTTTACAACAAATCAATTGCTAATTATCAGGGCTTTGTCTAGTAACTCGATCAGTATGTGCCCCATATTTTAACTCGTATTTGATGGTTCCAACCCTTGTATGCGTCTTGTGAACTACCTTAACTGGAGATGAAAATGTGTAAGGCTTGATGATGGCCTTATTTTTGGGGTTTAGTTCAAAATGATAGAACTTAAGTCCTATGTAATCAACTAATCATAATTCTTTTTCAATTTATTTTGTCATTTTCTTGTGTTATGCTATGCAAGACTTGAAAGTAACGTGGCTAGATAAACACCATAGTTGCATCCTTGTATTGAATTTTCTTGGAAGTTGTGTACTTGTACCATGAATTGAACCTAAAGAAAAAGTTTCACTTGGGGTTTGTTTGGATACCGTTTACTGTTGAAAACTGTAGCAAAATAATTTTTGAATGTGTGAATAGTACTGTGACTCATTTTTAATGAAAATTTTGCTGAAAAAAGAGGTTTGTGGGTCCTGTGAACAGTGTATTTTTCAGTCTTGGATGTGATTTTTGGCTATTGTAGTCGTGGGGCCCACGGACTATGGACGCCAAATGCAGACGTTGCTTTGAAACGCTGTATCCAAACGTTACCTTGGTGTATACCCTTGAAGATACGATAACTAGTGTTTGGATGAGGTTATTTTTATTAGCTATTTTGTTTGTACTTTTAAACAAAGATGTACATTCTAGTTCGAAAGAAAATAAGTTCATCTAGACTAAATTTTGTTTCCTTGGTATTATGTCGTCCCAATTCGCCTATATATTGAGTTATCAAAATTTTGATATTATGTATTTCTTATTTTTCAATAGTTTAGAGACAAAAATAAGTATGAAAAAAGATTTAAAAAAAAAAATTTTAGGTGATTATTTTATTTTATTTTTTAATTTTAAGAATAGAAAGTGAAATGTTTTTGATAGTTTATAGTCAAAAAGAGAAATTTTTAAAAGTTTGGGGATGAAAAATAAATTTTTGGTAGAGTTCAAGTACTAAAATAATATTTTTACTAAGAAAATAAGTGAAGTTTAGGGATGAAAAATAAATTTTTGGTAAAATTCAAGTACTAAAATAATATTTTTACTAAGAAAATAAGTGGCAAAAATACATATTATATCCTTTAAATTTGGGTGGATTGTCATTTTAGACACTGAAATTAACATTTATTATCAATGTTCACCTATATTGTTAACCATTATTTTGTTTTTAATGCTATAAAACCTTTTTTTTTTTTTTTTGAAAAAGTAAAACCTATTTTAGTTGATTTTTTTTGAGAATCTATTTTAATTGAATTTGTAATGCATTAAATATATAATAATTTTGGTGAGGCTGTGAAGCTCATTAAAAGTCCGTTTAGGATTCGCTTATTTTGTTAAAACTGAAATTTTTTTATTGAAAGTATTTTATCTAAAAGTTAGCTGAAATAGTACAGTGAGATTTATAAATAGTATCAAAAAGTGCCGTGGGGCCCATAAATAATAGTAAAAATAAGCTGAATAGTAAAATAAGCTGGTTTTTATTTATTTTTTATTTTTTATGCTGGAGCCAAACGCACACTAAATAGCATTAACACATTGTATTTTCTTTCGTTTTGCCTTTATAATCCAACTTTGTATTTGATATGAGGGTAAATTATTGTAATCCAACTTTTTTTTTTTTAATTTTTAAATCAACTTTGTATTTGATATGAGGGTAAAGTGTATATATATACGACTAGATAATTTTTCTTTGGTAAAAAGTTACGGCTAGATAATTATTCTTAATTTTGTCGATGAATCATTGTACAAGCAAATATTTCTATCAGATGCAACGCCAAAATCGAATCAATTGATTAGAAGTACTTTTTTTTTTTTTTTTTTGAAAAAGAAAATGATGGATTTTATTAATAAAATTCAACTACATCCAATAGTAAAATCGAACAAATATGAGATGGGACATCTTCCATCCATACTTGAAAATCTGGTATGCATAATGCATTTTTAGCCAGACTATGAGCAACCTCAATGTCGTTTCTCTTAATGTGAGAATACAACAATCCTTCTCTGCAGACATGTGGAAACCTAATACAATGAAATAAACTTGCAAAACATTTAACATCACGACTGAGTAAACCAAAGGATTCCAAAGACTGTAGATTTACATTCAAATCGTTCATTACAATCTCTGAAACTCCCTCTGGGGTGACATCTTCCAAAATCAGATCAGCATCAAACTGTAAATCCTTCGATATAGCCAAAGTTACAAGCTCCATGACAATTAAGGGGAGAGGGATGATTTTGATCATGTGTGCCAAGCCTTTTCCTTGGCATTCTTAGATGATCACTCCAATCACTGCCCTATTTTCTTCTTGAAACATTATATCGATATAATTTTTGGCTATGTTTGTGAGCTGATTTGGATGGCACCAAGGTTGGTTTGTTCTGACTGGAATTCGATATGTCCATATTGACCAAACCGTGACCGAGAACCACTCTGAATTCTGTTTTGTTCTGATCATCTACGACAGCCCCTCTTTGAAGTCCATGAATGCTGCTTCCACAGTAGAACAGTGAGGAGAGAGACTGTACATTGAAGCATTAATTTTTCTTGCCACTTCATGATGGAAGTTATGAATTTTCTCATGTTCCCCTTCGCTGCTAGTTGTGCTCGTATGCCCTTGGCATTTATTTTCGGAACGTGATTGAGGGAATAATTGATCGTGGCAATTATTTTCGGAAATTGATTGAGAGAAAAACGAATTTGGTATCTCTTGACTCTTGGTATAGCATGTTTCCTGCCTCAGATTCCCTTTCCTTATCAGTTACAGATTTTGAATTTGTAACGGACTTGGAATTAATGTCATCCCCTGAATTTTTGATTTCCATAATTGCTTCTCCTTCTCCAGTCCGATCAACCACTATGCCTGAAAATTCACCTTACTGTCGCTGAACTGGCGGAGGTCTCATAGGACGCCTGAAAATTCTCCTTCCTATTGTTTCATAGATACTTTCTGCCATAGCCTTATTCATGAATCTGTAGGGGACATCATGTACCCTATGGTTGCCACGATGCTTGATTTTGAGACCATTTGTAGAGCGCCAGATTCGTTTGTAAAGCACCATCTTGAGGAATTTGCTTATGAGAAGTTTTGCTGCTAAGATAAATTCGCCAAACCAAGCACACCAGTTTGTCTAGCACTCTGTTCGCAAGACCAGGCACACCGATTTGTCTAACGCTCTGTTCTTGAAGACTTATTCTCCCCCCTTGAACCTGTACCTTTTTCCCTTAAACTGGACTGCTTTATTGTTTGATGAGAGGTCAAATTTTCCAGATGATTTGAAAAAACTGAGAGAAAAAAGCTTAAAAAGGATACTGCAAAAAGAAATACTGAAGTGTTTCCCTACCCCACAAAGGAAAAACCCAACAAACCTTAAAAACTCACCTTCAAAGAGAAGGGACAACTATTCTACTGTTCTAGGAGAAGCATGAAGCTTTCTTAGAAACAGAGAAACAGAGGACTCTGTTCGGGTAGCAGAGAAACAGAGGACTCTCAGGTCCCGCTTGATGTTGATAGTGAGATATTACCCTAATCAAGTTGTATCTCTCTTTTTCATCCCTGGTTTGTATTATGTTTTGGTATTTGAAACATATAGTTTTCTTTATTTTGACCCTACGCCTATATCAGAAGTACTTCTGGTCAAATACAAACGACTAAGATCTAAAAAAGAAAAAAAGTATACATCTTTATGGATTATGGTTAGTATATATATCCCTACAAACAATTGATCAATATACAGAACTTATCGAGATTGATAAATTAATGTGCCAAGAGCCTTGAACGCGGTAAAAATGAAAACCAAAATGGAACTCAACTTACCACTGCACAAAGTAATGTCTAAAAAAAAAAAAAATACATATTCTATGGCTTTTGAGTGGAGTTTGTGGTGTGTTTTATGTTATAACCTCTTTCTCTTTCTCATGTGTGCGTATATTTCTCAAGAAAAAAAAATGTAGAGACCTCATGCAGTACTATTATAAAAGAGCCTAACCTTTGTAGTAGTAGCCTGGGGTTATAAGGGCTAAAACTCTAACACACACAACCAATGTATGATAAACATTCCTGTTTTTTTATAATAGTAATAATTTGATGATGCCGAAAATCTTCAGTAAGCAGCACAACACTCACGTGCTCGAAACAAGGCCTGCGAAACAACAACAAAAAAGAAAAACCCTAGGAGAGTATTGGTGTGGTACTAGCCAAAGACCCTCTGAAGGTTAAGTCAAAGAACTTTCTCAAAACTTTAGAGTGCCAAAGCTAGGGTAAATTATGCGTACCTTGTTTTGTGAGGATCTAGGGGTTTTTATAGTAGTGTGGGGTTGACATCCATGCCTTGATTAAGAAGATGTTTCCTTGTAGGAGAGAAACTCTTTACTCCACGTATCTTGAAGAATCCTTTCCTTGTAGGACTCTTCTTGATTAGGGTTAAGTGTGGGGCGCAAGATATTTCCTTATATACCAATGCGTGTGAACCACGCAAGAGATAAGTTGGACCCATCAGCTTCGTCCCGTCAACTTCTCCTGTCATTCTGGTCGTCTCTAACCCATGCACTGATGGCTGTCAGTTTCTCCCGTCATCCCTAATATGGAGTGTCAACCTTTTAGGATCAGTTGCGAGAGAACTAACAAGGTCGTCAACACCTTTAGGTTGTCAGCTACTTTAGGGTCGTCAGCTACTACAGGGTAGTTAGCTGTTACTTGGGCTTTAGGAATTGTACTTATCAGTTGCCCCCCACTCCATAATCCCCTTAGCTTAAGTTGCCAGGTTGTGGAGTGTATATATATATATATATATATATTTTATCAGATGGGGCATTTATTGCCTGGCTCCTCGAGCCGCCATAATTGTTAGAACACGTGGCTCAAGTCGATTGGCCTTGCTCCTAGACGAGGGCGTTGCTTCGTCTTTCGTGCATTTCTACCCTATATATATATATATATGTCTCACTTCCCCTTTTATTTCCTTCTATTTCATTCTTGCTAGCCATCAGAGAGAACTCGTCACTTCGAGGATTTTACTCACGTCATCATGCTTTTGTCGTTTTGTTGAGACCGTCTCCTTTCACGAAACCGTTTGCTTTACTTGGTAAGTCACTTTTACTTTTATTGCCTGTCATTTTTTACTATTATCCTAGTTGATTGTGAAACTTTTTAGAGGGGCTGTCAACTTAGGTTCTTAGAATACCTCCATCGCTTGTAGGTAGTCAGATGTCTAGAAAGGCGTCGAGTGAACAGTTGTCAGTCTGTGACGAAGCGGGCTACGACGAGGCCTTCCCATCAGGTCATGAGCCCGAGGAGGGCTTCTCCTGGTCGTCAGAGAGGGAAACGTCAGCCCAATCTTTTGACAAGGAAATGGAAAGTTATGGAGGAGAAGTTGAGGTAGTAAGTGAGGGCGAAGACGAGGATGACGAGGAGGAAAGGAGAGAGAGTGACGGGGATGAAAATGACAGTGATGAGGAGGTCATAGAGAGTACTTCAGGAAGCCCAGGAGATGATCGTCCTTTTATCCTTCCCAAAGAATGGATGGTTAATGACTTTCTGCTGACGATGTCGGACAAGGTTTTCAAATCTTTACGTGACCGTTAGCAAATTCTGGACAACATCCCAATCTGTCTCCCTGGAAAATCTGAGAGGTGCTATACAGGGAAGACCGCGAACGTCGGCATGTACGATGCCATGTTCGTAGCAGGGTTGAGATTGCCTCTGACAGCACTTCACCATTAGTTGGCCAATTTTTTGGGATTGTCCGTCAATCAAATTGCCCTCAACACTTGGAGGATGTTTATTGGGGTTGAGATTTTGTGGGGTAGTCTAAGCGGAGGAAATTGTCAGTTAACTCTTGATGAGTTCTTCTGGTGCTATCGTTCTCAGCAAATTGTCTCGTCCAAGGAATATATAATTTTTCTGCAAGGAAGAAAGAGCTAAGACTAGTATTCGATATGCTCGATTCCAATAGGAATTGGAAGGGCAGGTACTTCTTCGTTAAAGGGACGAACTGGGTGTGTCGTCAGGAAGAGAGGGAGGCGATGCCCCATGGTTTTGACAACACTTGGGCCAACGTCAAGGATTCAGGTTAATCCCGTTTGCTTCTTTTAGTCTACTTGTTTCAAGTTTCTAACATCGTCTGCTTTTCTTGTTTTCTTTCAGCTAGTGTTCGTCCACATATCACAGATGAGCAAGAGGCTTTTATCCGTAGGGTAACAAAAATCCCGTTGGACGAGCGGAAGTGTTGGGATCTTATTACACTCGACACTCGACACGCTTACTGTGGGGGTCCTGAGCCAACACCAGAAGCTCGTCATCTCAACGCTTACTCCCGTCGTCATAAGTTACCCACTTTAACCCTTTTCCTTATTCCGTCGGCTTGTCTAAGGTCGTCACTTGTCTTAATACTCCTTATTTTCCTTTTTATAGAAATGGACGCAGCTAGACTGAGAGCGCAGGTAAGGGTTGCTGCTGTGCGTAAGAAAGAGGAGGGGAAGGGCAAGGAAAAGGAGGGGGCGTCCTCGTCAGCTCCCAAGGCCGTCAGCAAGGGGGCAGCTAAGAGGAAAGGTGACGGGATGGACGACTGCCCGTCCAAGAAGGTGTTCGTCACTCTTGGGGAAAGCTTCCCAAGAAGCCTTCACCTCCCAAGCCTAAGCATGGGGTAGGCAAAGGGCTAATGACGACGTCAGGCCCCGTTGCTAAGGATCTTGACCGTCGTCTTCTCACACACAAGGACTATGCCTTGGAGATGGTGGGGTCCATCATCAGGGACAAGGATGTGGACTCTTGTGCTGAGCAAGGGACGGAGGAGCTAGGGGCGTCGGGTCTTTTTGACCTTGCTCGGGTATGCTTCTTCCTTTTTTTCTTTATTTATTTCACTCTTCTGCTTAATAGCTGACAGTTATCCTTTCTTGCAGGCGATGGTTCATATGAAAGCTTTACAAGACAGGGGTGTAGCCAAGGAAGGGGTAATTACCCATCTGCATAAGCGTATCAAGAACCTGACTAACGGGCAAGAACAGTATAAGAGCGCCCTTCGTACCCTTATTCAGGAGGTGAAGGAGTTGAAAGAGAAATTGGAGGAGGAGGGTCGTCAGAAAGAAAAGGAGCAAAAAGCCAAGGCGGCGGCGGAAAGGGAGCTGACGGCCCTTTTAGGCCAGGTAGAGACAACCAAGGATGACGCCGTGAAGGAATTTCGGGCGTCACAGGCATTCATTGATTCCTGTGCCGAATACTATGGTGACGGGTTTGAGGATTGCCTTAAATAGGTCAAATCCCTCTACCTTCACTTGGATTTTTCTAAGGTCTCTATGGATGACCCTTTGCCGTTGACACCTGCTGGCGACACTACTCTTGAAGAGAATGACGGCTCCACTGAGTTCGAGGCAAACCCAGAAGATATAGTGTCGTTCTTGCCCAGTCTGCTCTGGATAAGCCCGTCGTTCCTCTGACCCCATTGGCCAACCCTCTGAATGTTGAAGATCCTCCAACTTAAGAACCCAAAGACCTTTCCTCCAAGGGTGACAAGATCCCACAGGACCCCCCGGCCTCTTGAACCTTGCCTTTTTCTTTCTTCTTTTCTTGTAAAGTTAATCTAATTTTCGGACAGTTTAATGCCTTTTTGTTTTTTGGGCTTTGTTTGTAAAAACTTCATCTTATTTATGGTATTTTATATCCATTGCTTTCAGCGTGTATGCGTTGCTCTTTATCTATATGCTCATTCCTTGTGCTTGTATGATATGTTTCCATAAGTTAGAGACGAACCCATCTACTTTTTGGAGTTACACGATAGGCTCGTCCATCTAAGGACTCTACAGCTTTAAGGTGTCCTTATGGCCCGGACTCGTTTATTTTGTGGATTTAATGATTTCAATCTGTTCGTGTTGAATCCGTCCTTTGTGTGGACTTTGGTAATTTCGTTCATTATTGAACCCGTCTACTTAGTTATGGATCTGGACTTGATAATATGGACTTGTCCATTTTCGGACATAATTATGAACCCGTTTACTTGGTAATAGGTCCGTCCATTCGTTGTGGATCCATGCACTGCTCTTTTGTGAACTTTATGATATTAACTCATCCTTATGGGATGAATCTGCTCACGGAGTTAATCATGGACCTGACTGCTTAGTCAGGTTTGTACATTTGTTATGGATTCGTCCACTGTCTTGTGGACTTTATAATCGTAATTTATTCTCCTGAGAAGAACTTGCCCATTGTATGGACTGATAAACCCGTCCACTTTGTGGACTCGTCCACTTTATCGTTTTGCTAATAACCTCGTCCACTTTCATGGACTTCCACTTTATGGACTTACTAATAAACTCATCCACTTTGTGGATTTCAACTCGTCCACTTTATGGACAAGCTAATAAACTCGTCTACCTTGTTAAACTCGTCCACTTTATGGACAAGCTAATAAACTCATCCGCATTGCGGACTTAACAATGATCCATCCTCTTGGAATGAACTTGTCCACTTTATAGACTTGTTAATATTTGTAGAAAAATACACTAGTGATTTCTGAATAAACTCCTCTTATTATGATAAACCAGGCATTCGTAAAAAAAAAAAGAAGTTGTTCCCTAAAGGAAAAGACCTGCCCGTTGGGCTTAAAGAGTATTGTAGCAAAAATTAAGGAAACTAAAACACTGAATAGTGTAGTAAAAATTAACTAAAGTAAACTAGAAAATGAAGAGTGTTGCTCTCCATGCTATCGTCTTTACTGGTAGTACTTCCGTAGGTGCTCAGTGTTCCATGGATGGTGCAACTTTCGTCCGTCTAGCGTCTCTAGGTGGTAGGTGCCTTTCCTCTGCCATGACGTAATTCTGTAAGGTCCCTCCCAATTAGGGCCGAGATTTCCTTGGGAGGAGTCTCTAGCGGCGCCCATTACCTTCCTCAAGACGAGGTTTCCCACCTTGAAGTCTCTGTGTTTGACCTGAGAGTTGTAGTGCTTGGCCATGAGGTCCTGGTATTGTGCGAGTCTTTGCTCTGCCGTCGCCCTGACTTTGTCCAGTAGATCAAGCTGTAGACGCATTGCTTCATCGTTTTTCTTTTCATCGTGATTGTCCACACTGTAGCTTGTGAGCCCAACTTCTACTAGAATAACCGCCTCGCTCCCATACGCTAGTCGAAACGGTGTTTCTCCTGTAGGTGTTCTGGCCGTTGTCCTGTATGCCTATAGTACGCTTGGAAGCTCTTCAGGCCATATACCATTTACTCCTTCGAGCTGAGTCTTGATAATCTTAAGTAAGGATCGGTTTGTGACTTCAACCTGTCTGTTGGCTCGAGGGTGGGCGGGGGAGGAGTAGTGGTTCTTAATTCTTAACTGCGAGCAAAATTCCCTGAAGGAGTCATTGTCAAATTACTTCCTGTTATCTGAGACCATGACTTTAGGGATCCTGTATCTACAAATGATGTGCCTCCAAACGAAGCTCTGCACGTTCTTCTCTGTGATGGTGGCCAAGGTTTCAGCTTTTACCCACTTCGTGAAGTAGTCTATACCTACTATTGGAACTTCAGCTGTCGTGCGGCTATCGAGAATGGTCCCATGATGTCTAACCCTCCATTGAGCAAATGGCCATGGGGCCGTCATTGGAGTTAATTATTTCGATGGCTGTCTGATGGCGTTACTGAACCTCTAGCACTTGTCGCAAGCTTTGACATAAGCCTGGGTGTCCTTTTGCATGTTGGGCTAGTAGTACCCAGCCCGAATCAGTTTGTGCACTAACAACCGTGATCCTGACTGGTTCCCGTAGATTCCTTCGTGGACTTCTCTCATGAAATAATCTGCTTTGTCGGGGCTTAAGCACCTTAGATATGGGCGGGAGAAGCCCCTCTTGTATAAGAAATCTTTTATTAGAATGAATCGTGCTGCTTGGACCTTCAACTTTCTTGCAGCTTCCTTACCATTAGGTAATGCACTGTCTCTCAAGTAGGAGACTATAGGGGTGGTCCAATTGTTCTCCGAACCTATCTCCTGCACATTGATGACATCTATCAATGGCGCAAGTTGAATAAAAGAAAGTACCTTGTCGGGAATGACCACGTGTTCTGCTGATGCAGCCTTGGCAAAACGGTCGGCTTGCTCGTTTTCTTTTCTAGGGATTTGAACAATCTTGGCCTGTAAGTCATCTACCCTTTTCTTTTCTTGCTCCAAGTACTTCTTCATCCTCTCGCTTTTACACTCGTAATTGCCGTTTACTTGGTTTGTGACAACTAGGGAATCGCAATGGATAACCGCACTCACGGCTCCTGCTGCCTTGACAAGATCTAGTCCCGCTACTAGTGCTTCATATTCTGCTTCATTGTTGGTCGTAGGGAAGTCGAGACGAATCATGCATTCAATCTTGTCACCTTCTGGAGAGCGAAGTATAATGCTTGCTCCGCTGGCCCGTTTGTTGGACGATCCGTCCGTGTATATGCTCCATTGAGGATACTCTCCTGCCCTCTGGCATTCTACATTAGTGAATTCTGCGATGAAGTCAGCGACCACTTGACCTTTGATGGTAGTACGCAGGCGGTACTGTATGTCGAATTCACTCAAATCTATCGCCCACAGTGCCATCCGTCTGGTAGCTTTGGGATTGCTCATCACTCACTGTAGAGGTTTGTCAGTCAAGGCGATCACCGTGTGAGCTTCGAAATATGGCTTGAGCTTACGGGCTGTTGTAACTAAAGCGAAGGTGATCTTCTCCATTGGTGGATATCTTTCTTCTACGCCTTGGAGTGCTCGGCTTACGTAGTACACGGGCTTCTACACCTTCTTTTCTTCCCTGACTAAGGCTACACTGATGGCCGCCAAGGATACCGCTAAGTAGAGGAATAGCTCTTCCCCAGGCTGGGAAGGACTTAGCAAAGAGGGAGACGAGAGGTTAGTCTTCAGGTCCTCAAACGCCTGTTGACACTCGGTTGTCCATTCAAAAGACTTCTTTAGCGCACGGAAGAAAGGTAGACACTTGTCCGTTGCCCTTGACATGAACCTGTTCAGGGTTGCTCTTTTACCATTGAGGCTTTGTACTTCTTTCACGTTCTTCGGGGGTGCCATCTCCATTATGGCCCGGATCTTGTCTGGGTTGGCCTCGATACCCCTCTAGGACACCATGAATCCCAGGAATTTTCCGGCTGTTACTCCGAAGGCACACTTTCCTGAACTGAGCTTCATGTTGTAGGAACGTAAGGTGTCAAATGTTTTCCTGAGGTCTTCCAAGTGATCTTCCTCTCTTCGTACTTTTTACCAGCATGTCGTTAACATAGACCTGGACATTTCTCACAATCTGTTGTGCGAATATCTTGTTCATGAGCCTTTGATATGTTGCGTCCACGTTTTTGAGGCTAAATGGCATCACTTTATAGTAGAAGAGGCCTTGGCTGGTTACGAACGAAGTCTTCTCCTGATCGGCTTCATGCATTCTGATTTGGTTGTAACCTGAAAAAGCGTCCATGAAGCTTAATAATTGGTGTTGAGCCGTAGAGTCAACCAGGACGTCAACCCACGGGAAGGGGTAACTATCTTTGGGGCATGCTTTGTTCAGGTTGGTGAAGTCTACGCACATCCTCCATTTCCTGTCGGCTTTCTTGACCATTATCACGTTTGCCAACCAATCGAGGTAGTAGACCTTCCTAATGAAGTTTGCTTCTTGTAACTTGTGAACTTCTTCTGCTATTGCTTGATCTCGTTCTGAGGCGAATACCTGCTTCTTTTAACGGATGGGTGGAAAGGAGGGTGATACATTTAGTCTATGCACCATGACTGAAGGGTCTATTCCTGGCATGTCTTCATGGCTCCAGGTAAATACATCTCGGTTATCTCTGAGAAAAGTCGTAAGCGCTTGGCAGACCGTCGGGCTGGCAAGGGTACCAATCTTTGTCGTTTGGTCAGGCTTGGAGTCGTGTCAAGAACTATTTCTTCAAGCCTTTCAACGAGCTCTGTCACCGTCCGGTGTTCTTCTATGTTCATGGCTTGGAGGTGGTCATCCATCTCCATCATAGCTATGTAGCATTCGCGGGCAGCCACCTGATTTTCGTGTAGCTCCCCTACTCCATAATTTGTAGGGAACTTGATCATTAAGTGGTAGGTTGAGGTTACAGCATTCCATGAGTTGAGGGTAGGTCGGCCACGGATGGCATTGTAGGCGGATGAGTAATTGACCACGAGGAATGTTACGTCCTTAGTGATCGACTGGGGGTAGTTGCCCACCATCACAAATAAGGTGATTGCACCAAGAGGAAACATCCTTGTTCCTCCAAAACCAACTAGCGGAGCATTCATCGAAACTAATCGCTCTCGTCAATTCTCATTTATTAGAATGCCAGGTAGTAAAGGATGTCAGTCGGGCTACTATTGTCGACTAGAACTCAGTGCGTGTTGTAATCTCCTACTCGTATGCTGACGACAAGTGCATCGTCATGTGGGTGGTGAAGACGTTGAACATCTTCTTCTAAGAATTCGATGACAGGGTTGTCTATCCGCGTCATCTTAGGTATGGAACCCGTCAGCCACGTCATCCTGAGGTAAGTCTTACGTGCCTTTTTGGATGACCCCGTAATCGTTGTGCCCCCTTACAATAATTCTTATATCTCTTATGGGAGGCCTGGGATGCTCATTCTCCCATCGGGAAGCCTGCTCTTGAGGTGGGTCCATCCTCTCCTTGCTGACTAACCTCTGCAGCTTTCCTTGACTAATAAGGGCTTCAATTTGTTGCTTTAGGTTATAGCAATCAGCCATGTCATGGCCGTGATCACGGTGGAAGCAGCAATACTTGTCTTTAGACCTCTTATTCGAATCTCCTTTCAGCTTGCCAGGAAATGTCAGAGCCCTTTTGTCTTTGATTTACATTAAGACTTGATCGATCGGGGCAGTCAGCGGGGTGAAACTTATGAACTTCCTCATAGGGGGCTTGGAGTGCCTCTCCTGCCCCCATTCTCTGGTTCTAGCCATCTTCCACCCCCTATCCTGTCATACGTCATCCTTTCTTTCCCTCTTTCTAGGCTTCTCTTCGCGGGCCAGCAACACGTCTTCCACGTTCATGTACTTGGTTGCCCTATAAAGTACATCTGACATAGTCTTGGGGTTGTTCTTATATAGGGAAAACAGGAACTTACCCTTCCATAGTTCGTTTGTGAAGGCGGCTACGAGTATCTTGTTGTCAGCTTCATCGATCGAAAGAGCCTCTTTGTTAAAGCGAGTGATGTAGGATCTCAACGTCTCGTCCTCTCACTGCTTAATGTTCATCAGGCATGCAATAGACTTCTTATACCTGTGCCCCTCAATGAAGTGTGAGGCGAACTGGGCGCTCAGCTCTTTGAAGGTACCGATGGAGTTGGGCGTCAGCTTGTTGAACCAGATCCTTGCGGATCCCTTCAGCATGGTGGGGAAGGCTCAGCACATGATCTCGTATGGTACCCCCTGTAGGTGCATTAGGGTATTAAAGGACTCTAGGTGGTCTAAGGGGTCCTTGGATCTGTCGTAATTTTCCACTTGCGGCATATGAAACTTTGGTGGAATGAGGAATGAAGTGATGGACGCCGTGAATGGTGAGTCAGTTCGATAGACCAAGTCGTCGAGGTCGCTAGACACTCGTCCTCTAAGGGCGTTCATCATAAGGTCCATCCGTTTCTTCATCATCTGCATCTCAGCGACTATGTGAGATGGGACCGTATCAGTGATGGATGGTCGGCTTGTGTCTTGTTATTTTGGCCTGCTTGGGGCGTTGCTTCCTTCCGGCCCTTGTTGGTTCCTTTGCTCAGCACTGGTGCCTTCTTGGTCTTCCTCCTAAGTATTAAGGTCTTCATTCTTTTGGCACAACTGTTCTTCTAGGTCATGGTTTTTTTTGGTGAGGCATTCCATGGCGGCAGCGAGAGTTTGGACCTGTCTCTTGAGGGCAGTTGTGCGTGGTTCGTCTCCTTGAACGTCGTCGATGGTTGCCATCGAGCGAGTGATCACCATGCAAATTTTTTCCAGGAGGCAATAGTATGGCTTACAAATCGCGTCTTCCCACAGACAGCGCCAACTGATGATGTCGAAAATTTTCAGTAAGCTGCACAACACTCACGTGCTTGAAACAAGGCCTGCAAAACAATAACAACAAAGAAAAACCCTAGGAAAGTGCTAGTGTGGTACCGGCCAAAGACCCCCTAAAGGTTAAGTCAGAGAACTTTCTCACAACTCTAGAGTGACAGAGCTGTGGTAAATTATGCGTACCTTGTTTTATGAGGGTCTAGGGGTTTTTATAGTAGTGTAGGGTTGACATCTATGCCTTGATTAAGAAGATATTTCCTTATAGGAGAGAAACTCTTTACTCTACGTATCTTGAAGAATCCTTTCCTTGTAGGACTCTTCTTGATTAGGGTTAAGTGTGGGGCGCAAGATATTTCCTTATATACCAATGCGTGTTGATAAATCCTTGGAATTAGTAGGCTAAAGGTCTCGGGCCATAACGATCTAAAGGCTGAATCTTGAAAATAATAAACACGAAGTTAGAGGAGACCGGTGGAGGCCGGCCAAGAATCCTCCGATGATAAAGTTAGTGAATTTGTAACTCAAAGCGAAGAGGAAGTATTTTTTTGATAGAAGTGTCTCAATGAATTACCTCTTTGTAAAGGAATGCTTATATAGCATACATGAAACGGTTATTTGTCATGATAATCGTTCCTATTGTCAAGGAATTCAGAAAATTTGGGGGTAACTTCCATAACTTCCATGGAAGTTACCTTATTTGGACTTGTGCTTTATTACAGTTAGTGAAGGCCTTGGTTCGTTTGGTGAGGATCTTGCAAGTCCAAAATGCTCGTCCATCCTTTATTAGGGATGGACGAGATCCTGTCTATCCTTTATTAAGGACGGACGAGATCTCGTCTATCCTTTATTAAGGACGGATGAGATCGTATAGGATGAGTGTGCTTCAATTCCCATCTCTCCATTTATCTCTCACGGATGACCCATATGGACGAAATAGGACTAGAATTTTCAATACATCATCACGTGTGAACCACGCAAGAGATATGTTGGACCCGTCAACTTCATCCCGTCAACTTCTCTTGTCATTCTGGTCGTCTCTAACCCATGCACTGATGGCCATCAATTTCTCCTGTCGTCCCTAATATGGATTGTCAACCTTTTAGGATCTGTTGCGAGAGAACCAACAAGGTCGTCAACACCTTTAGGGTCGTCAGCTACTTTAGGGTCGTCAGTTATTACTTAGGCTTCAGGAATTATACTTATCATAATTGATTTAGAATGTTTAGTTGTTTTGACAACAATTGACACAAAACCATAAAATAAAAAAAAAATTGTGAATTCACTAACATTAGTCATAACTATTTAGATTTCTTAACTTCTTTTAGTGATATTATATATATAACCAACATTGTAGTATTTATTCTATGTAATTAAAAAGATTACTAATATGATAAATAAATATACATTAACTATTTTAAGTGGTTCATTAATTATTTAAGTATAATGAAATTTTAATGTTAGTTTTTTAAGATTTATATGAGAAAAAATTGATTAGAGATATGGCATTCTTGCACAAATTTAGTTACTTTTACAATGGTGGAAACAAGGTCCAACAAAAGAAGGAAAAAAATTTAACAACACAATCAAGAATAAACAAACAATTCTATATATATATATATATATATATATATATATATATATATATATTTAGAGAGAGAGAGAGAGAGAGAGAGAGAGAGAGAGAGAGATGGGTTCAAGTTAGTGAAGTTACACCCAATGTAATTTTACAAAAGTTACACATTTTATCTACTGTAAATCTCTAAGCAATATAACGGTTCAAAAAACACTATCTTATTTACTTAATATAGCATGTTTTAGAGTTCTCACTTATTCATTAAAATAAATTATGAAATTCTATTCTATTTTAGTAATTTCTCCCTCTTGCTAAACCACTGCCAAAAAAAAATCTCTCTCATGTTTTCTCAATTCGTGATTTTCTCTTGCCATATTTAAGTAAAGAGCAATGCTAGAGACACAAACAATTTCACAATTTTTTTACAAAGTATTGATGTGGCATGGTCCAAATTAGTTTTTATAAACAATTATTGAAGGATATTTCAAAATATTTGCATTTTTTTTTGTAGGCATGAAACATGCTTATCTATATCAGTCACAAAATCGTGAAATTTTCTAATTTGTAAACTCATATAATATGATAATTATAAACCACTTTTGTTGTTTTTTTATTTATTTATTATTTTTTTTTTATAAAATAGAACACTAAGTTTACAATTTTTTAGAAATAAAATTATTAAAATATTAGAGGAAACTAACAAAATGCATTGCACATCGTGAGTACAAAATGCATTGCACATCGTGGCCTCCAATCTAACACATCAGTAATAACTAGTAATTCTACAAACGAATTTTTAAATTCTTGTACATCCACACGACCATATATTGTGGAGAAAATATACTTGCATCCTCATATACTTATAGGCATGCATGTGTTTGCCCAGTGTTTCACTTGTGATGTTTTGGATTCTATGTTTATTGTGTGCTAGTTATCATCGTGTATTGTATGTTATCTTTGCACATTATATCATTTTCAGGCAGTGTTCTTAAAGCGGAGAGGAATTTTTCAAGATTCTCCAACAGTTCGCTCTAAAGCATTGGATGTCACTGGAAATTTGAATCTGTTAGACTCAATTGAAGACACAAGTGATCTATTTGTTGTGAATACTGAAGATCTTGAAGATGGTGATGATAGGGATGATAGTTCTGATCTAGTGAAGGTCAAGGTTTTAAAAGTGATAGCATTGGGGAAGGTAGACAGGGATTTAATATCCAAGGTTATTGAGCAGATAATTGAGGAAGATGAAGAGAAGGACAAAGAGATAGAAAGTGTAGAAGCAAGAGATGAAGTTAATGGGGAAAGTGACCAAGAGAGTGATGGACTATTTGACCCGCGATCTAACCGTCTGTTTGGGATAAATCCAAGCTCATGTTGAATAATATTGGATTCCATTTAAAATGAATGCTCATGGATTGAAATCGTAGTTAAGACGGTTGAGATATCATGTAAACAGTTCCAAGTGTATAAATGCTAAACTAGTCTGCTTTTGGAGCCCACAATTCTTTAAAGGGGCCAATATTTGAAAATTCAGAAGATTTGAAAGTAGACTTCCATATCTTTCCAATACCATTGAAATTAGTCCAATCAGAGTCCAGAAAGATTGTCAATAAAGTGCACAAAGTTGGAGATCAAAACAGGAAAAATGACAAAATTGCTGACATCAGCCTTGCATGTATATAACTATATATATAGTTTTTGCTTACATATGATTTATAGCTATATACATACCAGTTTAAATTTTCAATAGTTTTTGAAGGTTCGACTAGCCTAAATAGTTCTTAAAGGTAAAGTTAAGCCAAAATGCATGTATTATTTTTCTTTTGGTTGCTGAATACAATTTTTGTTGTTGATAATATTGGTTGTTGGATACATATCAAGCATCTTCACAATATAACTGAGAAATCTATATACCCCATCCAATTTTGTCATTAAGACTGCTTACTATTATGTCGTAGTAGTAATTCTGAACGAACCAAGTCCTAAAACTGCTCGAGTAAGTTTTATATCAAGATTCTTGCCTAAGCGAGAGCATAAGCCCACTCAAGCGACGGCTCGAGCGAGCTAGTTAGATTCTGCTTAATATTTTCCTCAGAGTGTTGAGCAATCCATGTACAATCTCATATGCATGACTTGCTTAATAATTATAACAGCCAAGAGAGCTCTCTTGACGGCTTAGCCCAAAATGATATGTCCACTCTCTTTAATTTATTTTGTTCTAGATCTTGTCCCTTGCTTTTGCATGGCCATGTTGTAATCAAGATCATCAAGAACCCATGCCTTGTGTTTCTTAAAAAAATCAAATTTGTTTGCTCACTCATCTTTTGATCTCAGAAAGAGTCACTACAAGAAATTTGGGTTTAAGCGGTGTTTTCTTTAGCGACGTTTTTAAATCCGCCGCTATAAGTAGTATATTGTGACGTTTTTAAAAAACGTTGCTAAAGTGAGCCATTCGTGATGTTTTTTTTAAAAGTCATTGTAACCCAAAACAATAGCAGCGTTTCTTAAAATGCCGCAAAAAGTAAATTACCATATGTTTTGTTTATAGTGACATTTTTATAAAACAACACTATAGTTATTAAAGGACACCCACCGTGTAGCCCAAAAAATTTTGAGAAAACATATAGCGACGTTTCTAACACGTTGCTATATATTCCCCAAAAATTTTCTCCTTTTCCCACAAATTTCGCTGACTTTTCAGTTCCCACATTTTTGTCCCCCCCCCCCCCTTTTTTTTCTACACGTTTTTTTCATTCTTTTATTTCTTTTTCCCCTACACATTTTTTCATTTTTTTGTCTCTTGTCATTCTTTTTTTAACTCAGACAAACAACTTCCCTTTCCCACTTCTATATTCTCCCCCTCCCCTTATCACTTCTACAAGCTCTTCCCTTTCTAGCCACCACCCATTGCCACCAACATAGCCACCGTGGCCATCATTGACCTCCACTACCACCCACTGCCACCACCATACTTTTTCCCCTCTTTTTTGGTGTTCAAGTTTTTTTAAAGGGTAAGTGTTTGTGTTTTAGCTTATGGGTTTGCTTTGATTTGGTTTTTCTTTAATGGGTCATGGAGTCTTTGTGTTTTGGCTTATGGGTTTGCTTTGATTTAGTTTTTCTTTAATGGGTCATGGAACTTTTGTGCTAATTTTTGTTGTTTGCTTGTTTTAGTTGGATTTTGGTAGAGAAAACTCTTATTCAAATTTGGATTTTTAAGCAAAAAGACCTGAGCATCAAAGGCTGAATCATTGAAAGTTTATGTACAAGTTTGTAAATCTTGTATTTTTTTTTTATTTCTACGTAATTTTTATATAGTGTGTAGATTTTGAATTTTTTTGTTGTTAGTTTTGTGGTTTAGCTAGCTTGAGATTAATTTTTTTAAAAGCCCACTGCCCACTAATGTGTACAAGGAGATTCTTCCATTAGATGAGGATTTCTACTTAAAAATTATATCTTCAATGTGTTATCATTATATATATACATATATATATATATATGTATGTATGTATGTATGTATGTATGTATATGCTTGCTTTAGTTTTTATTTTTTCATTGAATGCAGAGAATGAGAATGAGAGAGAATTCGTTATGGATGAGAATTAGTTTTTATTAAGCTGTGTTTGTGTGTGTGTGTGTGTGTGTGTGTGTGTCATTATATCAAAAATTACAATTATTACTTTACATGAAATTATAGTAATTTCTTATAATCTTGGAAAATTAAGAAAGTTGTGGCTTTCTTTTTTTTTTTTTGCTGGTTTCATTTGGTTTTATTGGCCTAGGTGTTGGGGTTTCGCTCTTGTCGTGAGTAAATAATCTCAACTAAATGCTCTTTATATATATATATATATATATATATATATATATATTGTTACTAAATTTTCATGCACCATGACTCATTAAAATTTTTTGTTATAGCACTCTCATATGCAAAATTTGGATGATTTGGAGTACCTTTTTCAGCTGAGACATTTAGGCATAATGGGTAAGTTTCCTTATGTGTACCAAATGACAAAGTTTGGATACAATTAAACTTCAAATATTTTCTGCAAAGTGGACCTTAATTTTTTTGCCTAATTGTTCCAAGTCCTAACTTATAAAAATTTTCTGCAATGACACCTTTATTTGCCTTCCACATCATTTAATTGTCCTCTTTTATTTTGCAGGTTAAGTACTCGTTTATTGTGATAAGCTTGGACTTTTTTGAGAAAGTTGTTTGCTTGGCTTGAGCATAGTAAGTAATTTTTGCTTAAAACTTTGTACTTGAAATGTTAATAATTGTGTTGGGGTGGATTGTTGAGTTTGAGCAAGCGGGTGACTTGCATGGTGTTATAAGGTGGCTTACATTCATATTGGAAGTGTTTACTTCTTCTTTTTTATAATTATATAAATTATAAGGACAAAGTTATAAAATCATAATAGGCTAATAGCAAAAGGATCTGTGAATCTGATAACCACAATTTTCCACAAAGAAAATTGAAAATTTTTCATGTGAATTTAATAGTGCTTGGTTTGATGAGATTGAAATTAGTTGTAGTGCAGGAAACAATGTCACCTTTTGTTTGTCTTGTTATCATTTCAAGTTGACACTTGACATTGGAAAAGACCTAGCAAGTGATTTTTTTTTTTTTTTTTCACTTACTCACACAATAGCACAAGACATATAAATTAGTCGTTACACCATTGAAAATTTATAATCCCACACTAGATGACATCGGTTTGATACACTCCAAAACATAAAAGTAGCTAGGAAATTAAAATAACAGGGGATCCCACCCTATTCTTAATATATTGAGAAGAAAAGAGAAATAATATTTTATAATATTTATTCATTGTGAAGAATGGAAAGAATGAGGACTGATAGAGGGATAAGCTATTTTTTAGAACATCCTAGTGTTTTAGAGTAGAAAGATTGAAACCATAGAGCTATCTTTCCAGTGAGTTTCACAGTTGTAAACTTTCAGGGAAGTTCCTTGTAGTGATAAAGTTTTTATTTATGCAATCAAAGAATTTGTGGGGAGGGGGGAATCACTATAGAAGGATTTCGAAGGTTATGGAAATCACTATAGAAGTTGTTGTTTGTTAATGGAGATTTAAATTTTTTTTTTTTTTTTGAAATTTACATTTTGAATTAGTATCTTAGGTTTTGTTAATGTTAGAATCATGTTGGAACTATTAATTGTATAGTTTAGACGATTACTTTGTTTGGTATTTTTTACTATTCAGTAGAAGAAATAAGTAATAACAAAGAAAAGAGTAAAAAATAAATTGGAGAAAAAACACTTTTCTCCCTCTATGTTTGAGGTAGTTCATAATTCTCCCATTTTATTTGGAACCAACCAATTTTCTCTCTATGTTTCGTAAATAAGCAAATACCCTCATTCTGTTACTCCCTCAGTTAAATCTAACAGACTCTAGAATATTCTATTGTGAAAGGTCAATTATTCATGAAATTCTGAATAAGTAATAACAAAGAAAAGAGTAAAAAATAAATTGGAGAAAAAACACTTTTCTCCCTCTATGTTTGAGGTAGTTCATAATTCTCCCATTTTATTTGGAACCAGCCAATTTTCTCTCTATGTTTCGTAAATAAGCAAATACCCTCGTTCTGTTACTCCCTCAGTTAAATCTAACAGACTCTAGAATATTCTATTGTGAAAGGTCAATTATTCATGAAATTCTGAACCTCAATTCCCTTTCATTTTTCATAGTGTAGGCATATTTAAAGTCTCCAAAAAAATACTTACTTTTCAAGTAAAAATATTCTAGAAGAGATCCAAATTGATATCCTAATTTGGCTAGAAAAACACTAAATATTCCTAATATTCAAGGAAATAATAACCCTAAACCTAGGGTGAAGGAAATCACATAAAATTAAAAAAAAAAAACAATTAAAATTATACCCCATGTTCAATCTTACATAAGTATATTGATGTGGTAGCGTATCAATAAGTTGGAATTTCTAGTAATTCTAGTTGTGGTAGCGTATCTAGAGATTGAACATGACCATATAGAATGTGTGGGTACCCGAGGATCGAGGATGAAATTGAAGAGTTGTAGTATTGGTGTGGGGATGTCACGAGCCACGGGCTACGGGCCCGAGGGGGAAGGTTACCCGAGGAGAGGATGGGATGAGTTAAAAGGACTCTGAGGCGTTCTAAGTGGGAAGAGGGATCTGATGAGAGAGAATCAGTGATCATAGGGGAAGTTTCTAGTTTGGAGTAGCCTATTGCCTCCGCATTAAATGGAGGGCAATAGCTTTATCAGCTGCATTGATGAGGAAGTGACCTGAATAGTGTAAGTCACAACTAAGCAAACTCTTTCCACCATTTTCTTTAGATGTAAAAAGAGACAAGTGTCAAGAGGGGAGGTTTGTTAGGTAAAGATGGAATATTGAGATATGAGGGAGGGAAAAATTTATAAGAAAAAGAGGGTTTACAGAGAAATGGCATATAGGCACAAGTATCAAGATATAGAAAAGAAACAAGAAGAACACTGAGAGAAGAGAGTGAATAGTAACATTTTTTGTATAATTGTGGCCTCCTCGGATAGGCTTGTAGGGAGACATTTGCTCATATGTTCTATAATTTTGGCCCTTTCTTCCTTATTTTCATCCTCGGGCAGAGCCCTCTCTTGTTATTTGCTTCCCTCTTTTACAAATTTTATTGATTTGGGCCAAGGTTGAACTGTACAACCCACTATTCTGAGTGGGCCTGGGTCGCCAGTTTTCCTGGTCCTTACAATTGGCGCTGTCTGTGGAAACAACAAGGTGTTGTGGATTTATCCAGAGTAGTTATGGCTAACGTAGGCTAGGATAGGGAAGAATCGGTTAGCTTGCAAAGAGAGAACCAGTTTGTTAACTTGGAGCACAGGAGGGATAGACAGCATACCCCAAGCGTTATGGTGGAGTTTTACCACACTAAGCGTACTGAGCGCAGTTACTCAGGGACTAGGAGTCATGTTTCACACGATCAAGAGACATGAAAGTTGCAGCAGGAAGTAGAACGCCTGGGTAGGAAACTGAGGCTCAGGGAGCGTGATAGAAGGAGTCCATCCTCTCCACCAAGTGATAGGTCAAGGGGAAGCAGGGATCACTCATATCGTCCTAGGTCTATAACTCCATCTAGTGAGTCCTATTCAGCCTTTTCGCGCCAGGATAAGTTGGAGAAGAGCGATAACAAATGTGGAAAGGGGCCATCTCATCACACCATGGGGAATGATTCTATGAGTAAAGCCCTACATCAAATTTCTAATTCTCCTTTTGTTAGGAGGATTAACAAGGCCAAGCTCCCTCATCGGTTTTCTCAGCCAACGTTCACTGTTTACAATGGGAGGACTAATCTTGTGGAGTACGTTAGTCACTTGAATCAGAAGATGGCAGTGCATTCCAGTAACGAAGCTCTCATGTGCAAAGTTTTTTCCTCCAGTCTTGGGCCAGTAGCTACACGTTGGTTTGATGCCTTAGAGGAGGGGTCAATTGGGTCCTTTGAGGAGCTGACGAAGGCGTTTGGCGCTAGATTCATAACTTGTAGTAGAGTCCCCAAGCTAGTCGATTCTTTGCTATCCATGGCCATGAGGGAGGGAGAGACTCTCAAGACTTATTCAAATAGATATTGGGAAACATATAATGAGATAGATGTTGCCATGAGAACCTTTAAGGTTAGGCTCCTTGCCGAGCATGAATTAAGGAAGTTGTTAACAATGAAGTCTGCTTTGAACATGCGCCAACTTATGAATCGCATAGATAAGTATAAGCGGGTAGAGGAAGACCAGATATAGGGAAAGGGTAAGGCTAAAATGCTTCCAGCGAAGAAGGATCCTTGCGGAGGAGGATACCAGGGTAATCTCCCCAGGAGGGATTTTTATAACCAAACGTCATTCACGGGGGCTCAATTGGTCAACTCGTTGTTTAAAGAGCCAGTGTATCAGATACTAACGAAAATAAAGAATGAACCTTATTTCAAATGGCCCAATAAGATGGGTAGAGACCCATCTAGGAGGAACCAAAGCCTCTATTGCCATTACCATCAGGACAAAGGATATACCACAGAGGATTGTAGGACCCTGCGTGATCACTTGAACCAATTGGTGAAGGCAAAAAAAGCTCAATTGGTTTTTACATCAGCCTATAGGGCAGGTTGGGCACTCAGGAGCTGAATTCCATAGGGATGGTGCTCCTCGGCCGGCATTAGGTACTATTAGTGTGATCTTTGCCAAGTCGGGGAATGATGTGGGGTCAAGTACGAGGGTTATGTCCGTGGGTGGGGGTTCTAACTTGGAGGCCAGAGACCAGGCTCCTAAAAGGGCTAGGGTGTTGGTCACCCCTACCTTGAGTTTCTTTCAGGAGGATAAGGAG
Organism: Quercus glauca; assembly: GCA_023736055.1. Classification (NCBI taxonomy): domain Eukaryota; kingdom Viridiplantae; phylum Streptophyta; class Magnoliopsida; order Fagales; family Fagaceae; genus Quercus; species Quercus glauca. The sequence goes on from CM043325.1 coordinate 29,835,211, forward strand.
AGAACTTTCCAGCCACATGATGATGCTCTGGTGGTTACCAACAGGATTGATGGGTATGATGTAAAGAGGGTTCTAGTTGATCAGGGAAGCAAGGCAGAGATCATGTACCCTGATCTGTACAAGCAGTTTAATCTAAAACCCGAAGACCTGGAAAGGTATGATTCACCCTTAGTGGGTTTTGATGGAAGGATGGTGGTTCCCGGAGGAATGATAAGGTTACCTGTACAGGCGGGGGATGAGAGGTACAGGTCAGCTTCATTGTTATAGAAGCCTATTCTCGTTATATAGCTATCTTGGCTAGACCTTGGCTTCATGTTATGGGTGTAGTGTCTTTAACCCTGCATCTAAAAGTCAAGTATCCCATACTGGGAAGCATGGGAGAATTGGTTGGTAGCCAGACAATGGCTAGGCAATGTTTGGTGTCAGCAATTACACAAGATCCTACAGATCCTGTTGAGGTAGCAAAGGATCAGGTCCCGTAGCAACCAAAAGCCCTTGTAGGGGGGCAACAAGCCGAGGCTCGTGGAGAGTTGGCCGAGGAGTTGGAGAAGGTGATAATATCGCAGGATGAGGAGCGATATTTTCAAGTGGGATCCTAGTTACCATAATTGGAGATAGGGCTGTCCAGTGGGTAAAAGACCCGACCAAACTGACCGGGTCCGACCGACCCAAGGCCCAGTAGGTGGACCCGAAGTCCTTAGTGGGTCAGATTTGGGTCCCTCTCTCATTAAACCCGAATAGTCGGTTCGGGTAGCGGGTTATTGGGTTAAAAACCCGTAGAACCTAACCTGACTGATGGTTTAAGATTAAAAAAAAAAAATGTGGGTTATCCATAGATCACGTGAAGTCTGAAGAGAGAAGTACTACTGATTGGACTAAAAGCTGAATTGTGGAGTGCTACACGCAAGACTGTAAGAGGGATGGGACTAAAAGGCTAAAGGTACTGAAATTTCACAGCTTCCACACAAAAGAAAATCTTCATCTAAAGATTTAGAACACCTCTCTTCAGCCTTCACTCTCTCTCTCTCTCTACCTGCCCTAACAGCTAGTCTGCTACTTTTCAAATCAAACTCGAATTTTCACTTTCCCATGCCTCTGGTCATGAATCATGGTTTAGGGTTTCAAGACTCTACTCGGCTACACTTATCAAAATCAAAATCAAATTTTCCATACTCTTCCTCCTCCTTACTTGGCTCAGACTCAAGGTTGAAACATTCTCAACCCTCATCTCTCTCTCTTATAAATTGTCTTTTTTGAGTGTTCTCCGTTCTCTTTGCTCTCTAGTCTCTCTAGTGATTTCAAAATCTCTCTTTTTTATTTTGAAACAGACAAAGCCCTTTCTCCTTTACATCAAAATCTTTCTAGTTTCTTCACTCCATCGGGTTGCTGGTTGTTGTTGCTGTCGCCTCACACCCCACCTGACGCCGCCGCCTCACTTTGTTTCCAATTTCCACCATGGGTCTTCTCAGCCTCTCAGACTCGGCTTCCTAGTCTCAGATCAGGTAAAGTTTCTTCCTTTTTCATCCCTCTTTTTCTGTATTTTGTGTTTGTGATATGGATTTATCATTTTGTTCAAATGTTTTTTTTTTTTTTTAAGTAATAAGAATCATATGAAAAGCAACTTAAGGGATCTTGTTCAAATGATTCAAAACTTAAAGATTAGGGACCAAAACTGACCAAGAGATTGGATTCAAAGATGAAACCCTAATTTTTTTTTATTTGATTTGTTGGTCAAAGACTTGATTTATCACTTTTCAAAGATGGAACCCCTAATTTGAGTATGCTTGTTTGTTTATTTTCGTGTATACTCTTTATAGATAGACATTATAGTTAGTTTGATTCATTATTTTAGTGCTCTGAGTGTGATTTGTATCTACCCTGTTTTATTCCTTGTTTTGTTTGTTTGTTTTTTTTTTTTTTTTTTTAAGATCAATATACAATTGTATCTTCACTGTAAAAAAAGAATATGAACCTCTATTTTAACAAGATGAAATCCAAAAGCATTTTTATTTTCTTATCTGTCTTTTTTATCCTTGTTTTGTTTTGTTTTTTTTTCTATGATCAATATACTTGTATCTTCACTGTAAAAAAAAAAAAAAAGATGAACCCCTATTTTAAAAAGATGAAATCCAAACACATGCTTATTTTCTTATCTGATTGTATTTTATTGCTCATTTGTTTGATTCATTTTGCTTTCCTAACTTAAAAATTTGAAATTCTAATTTTATACAGGAGTTGAAAGTTGTTCAAGTAGGCTTTTTGCTTCCTTTTCAAGGTTGAATCCCTAATAGCTAAGAGTTCTCTGAGGTATCATTTCTTTTTCTTTTAACTTCTTGTTACTGTTTGTGTGTTACCTTTACGGTTATTTGCTAATGCATAAATTTGATGTCTTTAGGTTATGGAACCCTCTAGTGATGCACCCCTTTCCCAAAAAACATCTACTGCCATTGCTGAACCTGTTGCCCAAGCTGTACCTACTGCCACTCCAACTAATGCTGAGGTTCCCCCACTTCCACCTAAAGGTAAAGGCAAGGTGTGTAATAATAGGAAAAAGTCTATTGCTTGAAACCATTTTGAAAAAGTAGATATTGGTGAGGTCATTTTAAGGCTGTTTGCAATTACTGTCAAAAAACTTATCTAGCTGATAGTAAGGGGCATGGTACTGCTAATTTATTGAATCATATGCCAATTTGTGTTAAAAACCCTAATAGAGATACACTTAAGGGGCAAAAAACCTTAGTGTTTGAACCTAAAATGGATGGGGAGGAAGGGTTTCAACTTGTACCAACAGTCTTTACTGTTGAGGCTTCTAGAAAGGTGCTCGCTGAAATGGTTATAATAGATGAGTTGCCTTTTAGGTTTGTTGAAGGGTATGGGTTTCAAAGATATTCGACAACCTTACAACCTAAGTTGCGAATTAGGGATATCCCATCTTGTCAAACTATGGCTAGGGATGTGATTGGCATTTATGGTGTTGAGAGAGAGAAACTAAGGGGGGCCTTGAAGGGTCGTAGGGTGTGTCTTACTATGGACACATGGACTAGTATTCAAAATCTATGTTATATGTCCCTTACAGGTCATTTTATTGATGATGATTAGAAGTTGCATAAGAGAATTTTGAATTTTTGTCAAGTTGAAGACCATAAGGAGGAGACTATAGGTAGAAAGATTGAACTGTGTTTGCGTGAGTGGGGTATTAATGGCATATTCAGTTTAACAGTGGACAATGCTAGCTCAAATGGTGCCACCATTTAGTTTTTGGAAAATGTAACTAAAGATTGGGAGGGGACTGTTTTAGAACACGAGTTCTTACACATGAGGTGTTGTGCACATATCCTAAATCTGATTGTGGGGGATGGTATGAGAGAAATTGATGCATCCATTGCTAAGGTGCGTGAAGCTGTGAGGTATGTGAAGTCCTCGCCAAATAGGAATCAAATTTTTGTGGGTTTTGTGGGGAGATTAGGTATTGAGTCTAAGTCTCTTCTTTGTCTAGATGTACCAACTAGGTGGAACTCTACCTACCTCATGTTAGAAACCGCACAAAAATTTGAGAAGGTGTGCATACGAATGGACTTTGAGGATGATAGTTATTCTTCATACTTTATGAACAAAGAGAATAGTGGTGGTATGAGATCTCCTAGTGGTATTGATTTTCCAAAATTGTAGGACATTTGTGGGTTTTTTGAAGCTTTTTTACAATGCCACAAAAAAGTTTTAGGTTCTTTATATGTTACTGCAAACACCTTTTTTGATGAGATGTTTGTCATTCAAGAGAATATTTTCCATTTAAGTAAATCTCAAAACCACCTCTTGAAAAACATGGCAACTAAAATGGAATCTAAGTTTGTTAAGTATTGGGGGAAAGGAGATAAAATGAATCATCTCTTGTATGTGGCTGTGGTTCTTGATCTAGGAAAGAAGTTGAGGTTTTCGAAGTTTTGTTTTTCTGAAATTTATGGGAATGAAGTAGCTGATGTGATAGTTGAATTGGTGAGGGGTTCCTTGGTCAAGTTGTATGATTATTACTCTTGTGTTGATTCACCAAATGTACAAGTACAAAGTGGGAGTGAGAGGACACATATAGAAGGTGAGTCAATTGGTTGTAGCGATCCATATGTGATGGTTAATTCTAAGTTTGACTATTTCTTAGAGGCTGAGCAGTCCATAGGGTGTAGCAATGAGATTGACAAATATTTAGTTGAAAATTGTGAAAGTGGAAGGGGGGATGTGAAATTTGAGATATTGGGGTGGTGGAAGGCCAATTCAGATAGGTATCAAGTGCTGTCCAAATTGGCTAGGAATGTGTTGGCTGTACTTGTTTCTACAGTTGCTTCTGAGTCAGTATTTAGTACCGGAGGACGCATACTTGATCCATTTTGGACTTAACTCTCTCCACTCATGGTTCAAAATCTTGTTTGTGCACAAGATTGGCTTCAAGCCTTGGTTCCTATTTCTTTTCGCAAATCAAAGGATGAGGTAAAGGCCTTGGAAGATGAATTTCATGATTTAGGTAATATGTTAACTTCCAAACTTTTTGTCTATATTAAGTGCTATTAAATGAATGAAATTTAATCTAATAGCCTTCATTTCTTTCTCTTTTCTAGTTATACGTCAAGCAGCAGTAGGTGGTGGAAGTTCAAGCTCAAGCAAAGGTACCTCAATTAGTGTTGATGACTAATCACGAACTGGGTAAGTTTCTGCCCTTACTGTTATTTTTTTTGAGTTTGGTTCTGCTCTCTCTATTGTTTTTGGTTATTACTATTCTGTATTTTTTGGTCTTGTCCTTATATTTTCTATTGATAAATATCTTTTTGCCCATTTTCTTGTAGGAGGAAGGACACATTTTGTATAGGAGGTAGATTTTTGGATATATTTTGGAAGTTCTTTTGGACATAGTGCTTTTCTAACTTATAATTTATAAATAAACTCTTGCTTATAGGAAAGAAAACTTATTAAGTTTATAGGTTTTCTTTTCTATAAGTCATGGACTAAACTATAGAGTAGTTGCTCTTTAATGCTTTAGAAAAGCTATTTTTTGAAAATACGTAGGTATTCCATAATTGTAACTAATTATAACTAGCTACTGCCTTGGTAGTTTACTGCCTTACACACTTGCAGTAACTGTCTTTCTGCCTTCTTTGACGCTATGGAAATATTGCAAGATGCCCTTATTATCTTTTGTTGCCATACTTGTGGTATGGCTGTGATTGAATTATTTGTTAGAATTCGTTTGCTGGCTTATGTAAGTTGTGTTACATGTATGGAATGGTTGGCACAACTTGGCAGGTTTAATAGGTTGAGATGTGCTTTTGTGCTTATTAGAATTTCTTGATTTGTTTTTGGATTTTTAAGGTACTGCCCAAGTCTTAATGCTAAGGCATTTTGAAAAAATTTTCTTTCTTGTATTGTGTGGTTTTAATAGGAGGTTAGAAAGTGATATTATGTGTGTTTTTATGTACTGCCCAGTGCTTAGGTCTTAAGGCTATGGCATTATGAAAAATGATTCTTTCTTGTATTGTGTGGTTTTAACAGGTGGTCAGAAAGTGATATTATGTGTGTTTTTATGTGCTTGCTAATTGCCTAGGTTGTTACATGTTATTTACTGTATTTGTTGTTATTAGATGTGAGCTAGAAACATTAAATTTGGACTGATAAGGCCTGGAGGCCCAAAGGATTCAAAGTTGTGTAAAGGGCTAATGGCATACAAGCTGAGCTTGAAGGCCCAATTTGAAATAAAGGATGTGAAAAGAGGCCTATATGATATATATACATGGATCAATGATATATAAATATTTGTTAAAAGTAAGCTCATTAATTTGGGCCCAAAAGGCCTGTCAAAAATTGAGTTAAAAAAAATTATGCAAATTCACAAATTTAGCACAATTTTGGCCTAAACCGCCAGGTCTGACCCATATATTGGGTCGGTTGCGGGTCACATTTTTGATAACCCGATCCAGTCGAATCGAGTTCGGGTCAGACCCAAACCCGACCTGACCCAAACCCGACCCTTGGACAACCTTAATTGGAGAAGGCGGAGTTGTTGAAGTTTTTAGAGGTCAACATCAATGTATTCGCTTAGAGCACTTATAATGTACTAGGCATTGATCCCGAGTTTGTATGTCATCAATTAAATGTGAATCCCAAGGCCATACCACGTAAGTAGTCTCCTCGGCGCTCATCCAAGGAGCATGTTGAAGCAGTAAGGGTGGAAGTAAACAAGTTGAAACAAGCTAGAGTAATAAAGGAGATCTTCTACCCTGAGTGGTTGGCTAATATTGTGGTAGTAAAAAGGAAGAATGAGAAGTGGGGTGTGTGTGTGGACTTCACTGATCTGAATAAGGTCAGCCCAAAGGACCTCTTTCCCCTCCCTAGGATTGATCAGTTGGTGGATGCGACAGTGGGGCATCCTTAGATGAGTTTTTTGGTACATGCCTCGGACTACTATAAAGGGGCAAGTGCTAGAGACTTTGTGACAGAATTCACCGAGGGTATGATTGGTGAGAAGGAGAAAGCAGTAGGGGTTGTGCTCACCTCGGCCATTGTTGTTCCCCCCTGGGAAGTTTACACTAACGGAGCAGATAACCGAAAGGGATCAGGGATAGGGATTGTGTTAATCACTCTTGAGAAACTGATAATGGAGAAGTCATTGTGGTTGGGCTTCCTGGCTACTAACAACGAGGCTGAGTATGAAGAACTGCTAGTTGGGGTGGCTATGGTCAGTCGGCTAGGAGAAGATGCAGTGGAGTTGTATTCAGATTCTTAGTTAGTGGTGGGCCAGGTCAATGGAGAGTTTGAAGCCCGAGACGAGAGGATGCAAGGGTATCTTGCTAAAGTGAAACGGGCTCATGCCCAGTTTAAGAGTTTGTTCTAAAGCAAATCCCTAGGGGACAGAACTCCCATGTGGACTTTTTGGCCATGCTAGCCACTTCTCTGGGACCAATTCTTCCTCGGGTTGTTATTGTTGAGGATATGGATAGTTCTAGTCTCATAAGGGGGCCTTTGGTGGGGGTATATAGCATCCAAGTAGGGCCAAGCTGGATGGACACCATAATAACTTTTTTGAAGCAGGGATTGCTGCTGAGGACAAGGATGAGGCAGAGAAGGTACACAGGAGTGCTCCGTTATTGGCTGTCCGAAGAGCAGAAGTTGTACCAACGCTTTTATTCTGGGCCATATTTATTGTGTGTGCATCCTGAAGCAGTGGAACTCTTACTGGAAGAGTTACATGAGGGCATATGTGGAAGTTACATGAGGGCATATGTGGAAGTCACATGGGGGGTAAGTCTCTGGCTCATAGAGCCCTCACCCAGGGATATTGGTGGCAGAGTATGTAGAGAACCTCCCAGGATTATGTGAGGAAGTGTGACCAATGTTAGAGATATGCCCCGAATATTCATCAACCAGGGGGAGTCCTAAATCCACTATCCAACCCCTGGCCATTTGCCTAGTGGGGCTTAGATATAGTGGAACCATTTCCTCAAGCTATGGGGAATTGAAGGTGACTCCTTGTCGAGACAGACTACTTTACCAAGTGGGTGGAAGTTGAGCCACTAGCTAATATCAGGGACGTGGATACTAAGAAGTTTATTTGGAGGAATATGGTCACAAGGTTCAGAGTTCCTCAAACACTGATCTCAGATAATGGTCTTCAATTTGATAGTAAAGTCTTCCGAAGATATTATGGGGAGTTGGGGATCAGGAACAAGCATTCCACATTTGCATATCCTCAAGGGAATGGACAAGCCGAGGCCACCAACAAATTATGACACATCATTGATCTCCAATCGATTACACTTATAACCAATTGAAATCAATTGTTCATAATCGCATATAGTTGGACTCAATTTGTGATAATGCATCTCAGCTATTAAAACTTGATTTGATGATAACTTGATTTGATGATAACTTTCAATCTGGTGGTCCGATTAGGGCTTATGACCAGTTGATTTGATCGTTACAACATCAAGATCATTTTGGTGAAATGAGATTAAGGATCTAATGGCTAGAATCAAGATGCATATTTCTAAGGTGAAAGTACCCTTTTACCCTCCATGTGAGGTTAAATGCGGGTTGCAAAATGGGATGTCAACAGAATGCCCCTCATTGGCAGAGCTTAAAAAGCAAATGTCAATGTATGAAAGAGACACCTAACTTTGCAATTAGTATTTAACCGTGGTGAATGTATGATGCACGTAGATAAAAATGTTGATGGTCATGTTATGGATCAAAATGTGGACCGAATCTCGAGGGAGATTGCCTACGTACCTCTTGGTGGGAGAATCAGGTCCAAACGTAGTTTATGCATGCAAATTATTTTGTTTTTTTGAATAAGTACAAGACATGCTTACCTGAGGTTAAGAAAAAAAAATAGAGGACCAAGGATCCTGGCTCATGTTTTCAGAGGACCTAGGATTTTTGGATCTTCGCTCGTGTTTTCAGAGGACCAAGGGTTTTTTTTTTTTGGGCTTTGGCTCATGTTTTCAAAGGACCAAAGGTTCTGGATCCTGGTTCATGTTTTCAGAGACCTAGGATTTTTGGATCTTGGCTCATGTTTTCAGAGGACCAAGGTTTTTTTGGGCTTTGGCTCATTTTCAGAAGACCAAAGGTTCTGGATCCTGGCTCATGTTTTCAAAGACCTAGGCTTTTTGGATCTTGGCTTATGTTTTCAGAGGACCAAAGGTTCTGGATCCTAGCTCATGTTTTCAGAAACCTAGGATTTTTGGATCTTAGCTCATATTCTCAGAGGACCAAGTGTTTTTGGGGCTTTGGCTCATGTTTTCAGAGGACCAAGGGTTCTTTGGCTCATGTTTTCAGAGGACCAAGGGTTCTTTGGCTCATGTTTTCAGAGGACCAAAGGTTCTAGATCCTGGCTCATGTTTTCTGAGACCTAGGATTTTTGGATCTTGGCTCATGTTTTCAGAGGACCAAGGGTTTTTGGGGCTTTGGTTCATGTTTTCAGAGGACCAAAAGTTCTAGATTCTGGTTCATGTTTTCAAAGACCTAGGATTTTTGGATCTTGGCTCATGTTTTCAGAGGACCAAGGGTTTTTTGGGCTTTGGCTCATGTTTTCAGAGGACCAAAGGTTTTGGATCCTGGCTCATGTCGATGTGTGTGGGCCTTTTACCCTAGTACCTGCAAAATAAATATTTTCCATTAGTAACAGAGTCATTCATTGAAAAGAATTCAGCATACCTGGCGAATGCCCCTAGTTTAGGACATATTCCATGCTTTGATGAATGCTGAGGGTAGACAGCTGACTTGATGTTGTACCACTGGAGAATATGGAAGAGGGTCATAGCTTTCTGTTCTTGAAGAAGAATTTAATGATTTTTTTTTTTGAAAAATTTGGAAATCTTGAATTTTTTTCAAAGAATTGAAAATTTTGACAAATGATTTTTTTTTTTTTTTAAGGAATTGAAAATTTTGATTGATGATTTTTTTTTAGATGGTAACCTAAGAAGTACGAGCCCAATGCCCCTAGTCCCAAGACTTTTTGAAAATTCTCTCTTTTCTTTTCTTCTCTCTTTCACTTTTTTTTTTTTTTTTTTTTTTTTTTTTTTTTTTTTGAGATTTGAAGATTTGTTCATTGTCAAAAAGTGAAGAAGATGAAGATGAAGATGGAGTAAAAGTGAAGATTTATTCATGATTATTATTATTATTTTTTTTTTGAAACACTTATCCTTTGAATGAGAATAACTTTGGTTGGAAGTTGATGCGGATTGCTGGATAAGTCCTTGCTTAATTCCTGCAAAAAGATAATTTCAATTAGCAATGGATTTATTCATTGAAATGAATTGGAAGTACTTACCCAATGCCCCTAGTTTATGGCATATTTCATGCTTAGATTGAAACTGAATTCATTTGATGTTGTGACCATTGGGGAACATGAAAGAAGATCATGGTCCGCCATCCTTCGTTCCTACAAAAAGGCTTTCTTTCTCTAGCTTGTTAGAAACCAATCATCATGAAAATTTTTTGCCAATGTCCTTAGTGTGGACATGCTTGCAAACAAATGGATTAATGCCTCAAATGAAAACATACCTCCATGCAAGAAGAACATATTTGCACACAATATAAATAGGCCAATGCTCCAAGTTTAAACATGCTTAATGCAAACAAATGGGCTTAACCTAATATGCACCAAAACAATTTTGTCACATTGTTTTGACTTTGTTCTCCAAGGTTGTTTGGGTGAATGGGACCCAGCCTTTACAAGGCTGCCTACGTACCTCTCCTATAGAGGATTAGGTCAAGACGTAGTTCAAGAAAACTGGATTTTGAAAAAGAATGATTTTTTTTTTTTTGAAAAAAACAAATTTCCATTTTTTTTTTTGGAACAAGATGTGATCCTTTGAACAACCAATTTAGAAAATCATAGTGTTTAAGAACCAAACAAATCTCTTTGATTATGAAGGATCAAGATCATTAAACTCATGTAATCAAAATTTGCTTCTTTCTTTTGAATATTGTCAGATTATGTCTTCAAAGGCAATCAAGAAATAAAATGTGATAATATTTAGGAATCACATTATTGGGTGCAAACAAGGAGAGTGCTCCAAGTTTGAAAGTTCTTTTGTTCCATTTGGGGATTTGAGAATTTGAGAAGTTTTGTCCTTCAACATATCATCCAGTGGGGTTTGAAAATCTTAAGCATTTTTCCTTTTTAATTCAAGAGAAAATAATATTAGAGCTTAAGATGTGCCTACAACTAGCAACATTTCAAGGAGGTCTTTACGCATGGGTTGTAATGTAGGCCGGGTTTGGGTTATGAAATGGAAGATATAAAAGGCTCAAAATTTCCTATGATGTTTCCCCCAAGTATGCATTACTCAAAAATCAAGTACTGGAGGAGTTTTCCGATTTCTTCTTTGTCATCTTCTCACTAGTCTTCATTGGTCACTTGTATCAACAATCGTTTTTATGCTCATTCCTCTTGAATCATGCCTCTAGACTTTCATCTTGTAAAATTATTCTCTTTTTAGGTTGCATCTTCAAGTTTCCAACTTGGTAGGATTTTCCATTTTTTTTTTCTTCTTCTTTTCTTTGACCCTAACTTTCGCCTAGATCGTCCTTTTGGGTTTTCAGCCTAGCGGGCTTCTTTTCTGTTTCTTTCTTTCTTTTTTTTTTCTTTTTTTGGGTCTTTAATCTCTTGATTGAATGAACTTTTGGGGACCTTTTTCCCTCCTTGTATTTCTCAGCTTAAAGATTTTCGGTCATTTTGATGCACTCTCTAAACTTCTTTCTTGTCTCAATGCACTTGCACATTTCTATGCTTGAGGAATATTTTCCTTCTTTGATGAACTCTCTTTTAGATGAATCTTGTATTCCTCTTGGCACGATGAATTTTAGGCTCTTCAACTTTACGGACACTTTTTTTTTTTTTTTTTTTTTTTTTTTTCACATTGATGGAATTTCATTTCTCTTTCCTTGATTGTGTGAAACCTCATTTTTCTTTGATGATCTCTTGTCTTTAGCCTAATGAATTCTCCACTTGTCTTTCATGTCTTCTAGGAGAGATTTATCAATTAGCTTCAAAGCTACAAGGTTGGCTCCTCCTCAACATGAGATTAAAGCATACATACCTTGGTTTTTCCAACCCTAGGTTTGGATTTTAGTGGGTTCAAGCGAAAAAGAGGCTAAGTGTTTAAAGGCTCAAATGGGCTATCAATGGATAATGATCATTCTCTGTATTAGGGAAAATTCTTGTTTAACCAAAGATGGCCTCCTATCCCTAGTAATGCTTGCTTGTAAGCACAGTGACTTAAGCTCTTTTAATAAATTCATCTTAAAAGAAAAAATATGAATGCTCTATTGGAGACACAAAAGTTTTCAGAAATTTGGAATGAATGCATGAGCTTTTTGAATTTTCTGATGGATAAATTTTTTTTTGATTGCCTTGTAAGACCATTTCTTCTTTTATTTTAAGTAATTAAGCAAAAGTGTTTACATAGATCAAGTGAAATTAATCATTTCTCAGTACAAGTTGATTGTTCAAGCCTTTAAACATCACAATTTAGAAAAAGTTTTGTCCAAGGGATCCTTATGTATCATTTTGAAAAGAAGACTTTAAAGAATCTTGAAATCTTTGAAAGAAAAGAATGGGCCTTTTTGAAAAAAGTCACTAGGAAGCCCAATGCCCCTAGTTCAAAGAATTTTTTTTTTTTTTAAATGACTTAAGGGCTCAATGCCCCTAGTCCAAAGACTTTTTTCATTTGAAAATTTTTCTCTTTTTTTGGGAAAGATTTGGAAATCTTGAATTTTTTTTTTTGAATTTTTTTTATATATATACACAAACAAAGCTCATTAAATGCTACATGAAAATTTTGAATTCAAAAAAACATAAAAACATGGAATAAACAAACAAACTTTAAGTTTAACCTTGATGTTGCAAACCAAATGTAGAGTGAGGCAAAGTTGGGCCACTTGCTTCTTCTTGGTCCATTTAGGATGCTTGAGGCTTGGTGTGCTTGAACCTTGATTATGATGAAATGGCTTGGGCTTGCACTTGGAAGGCATGCATCTTGTGAGCTTTTGGCCTTTGATGTTGATCATGCGTATACACCTTTGATGGGCTTAAGTGTTGGGCTCAGACACATTCAAGAAACAAATTGGGCTTCCATTTCAAGTAGAGTTCAATCATAGACTTTTGGGTTTGAGTTTATTCACAACATACAATGTTCAAACATTCATGATGAGCTTAAGCGTTGGACTTAAGTCATCATGGTTCAAATAATGGCCAAACAAATGCTTAATGAAATGCAATTTACATGGACCGACCTGAAGGTAGGTTCTATGGGTCATTACAACATGGGTAGAAGGTAGGTTAAAGGTCCCCACAAGCTAGGGCGTCGTACCTCGCAACTTGTGACGCTAGGAGCGCCGCGTTGGTCTGAACGGTATAGTTTGTCCCTATGAACCACCATGGCATAACCATGATGATCCTTGTCGAGGTGGGTGGTAGGTTCACCGCTGGGTATGTGAGTCTCAGGAAGACCACAATCCACGGCTAATACTACCGGGCTTCCGGGCTAGCACACAAATAAAATAAATTTCATTCAAGCAAATGATGCATGACATGCAAATATAATGACATATTAGACATATTATATATAAAAAAGCAATAAACAAACAATGACATGGTTGGCCACCATAACCTAATTGAAGCTTAGCCCTTAATATCCCTAGCAAAGTCGCCACTGTGAGAGACTGTGCCCCCGACCCCCTTTTTATAGGAATGTTGGGCCAAACCCACGTGAATAGGTGGAGTCCTGTTATTGCCTCTCAAAATGGAGGTTCGACTAGTTATATTTTCCCCTTTAGATTAAGGGTTTTATAATGGAGTCACCACTTATTTACTTATTGGGATAAATAAGAAAACTAAAATTGAAAAATTCCTCATTTTATTAATTTTCAATTGAATTTACATTGATCATAAGAAAATTACATGGCTTTTGGTCATAGATACAATCTAAGATAAAGTACATGGATTTGTTTCCTAGTTACAATTTAAAAATTGAAAATTACATAAATAAGCACTTGATCTACTAACTCTTGATCTAAGTTCGGAGGCTATGTTACAAAGTGGAAAGGTGTTAGGCACCCACCTTGCCCGGTGAAACCGGACTTCTAGACTATGGTGGCCAACATTCATATCACATCATCCAATATGTTTTCAATCAATTTACATGTTGAATTTAATGTGTGTGCATGTGATAAACTCTAATTCAATTTATTAAGCATTTCATTTGGATTAAAATAAATAAATTCTAGTGAATGTGTGTGTATGATAATATCCTAGATTCAAGAATTTGAAAGAATTATGAAACAAACATGTCTTTCATATTTTTTATGTGGATTTAAGATCAAAACTAGTGTTTATGCATAAATATGTGATGAACAATCAAGAACATGTGAAGAACAATTAAGAACATTCAAACATATTCAAGGAAATTTAAATGATTACTATCATGCTTTAATCTTAAACTCTCATCATGGCAACACAAAAAACAATTAGGAAAAGGGATTATACCTTCATGCAAGATCCATATGGTGGAGGAGGAGACTTTTGAGAAAGATCTTAAGGGTGGAGGAAAAGAAGAGTTAGGAGAGGGAGAGTGAGTCTTACTCAATACCTTGAGTCTCAGGAAGACCAAGATATGACAAGGCTACTCAACTTCACTAGAACTCAAAAGAGGAGAAAAGAGAGGGTTTTGGTGTGCTTTGGAATGAATGAGAGGGAGAGTTTATATAGTAGTGGTGGAGGAAATATGAATGGAAGGCCATTTAATGAGGGTTGACAAAGAATCATGAACCTAGACCTCATTTTAGCCTTGGAGAAAATCTGGTGCATTAAATGGAAAGATTGGTGGGAGTGAGGAGCAAGCCAAAATTTGGTTTTCCCATAGCTGCTGTAACAGCTTGTAGAGCCAATTTCGAAAAATCATATCTGACTCAATTCTGATCGAAATTGCCTCGTTCTTGTGCTCAAATTGAAGCCCCGGATGTCTAGTTTTTGGGAAAATTAACCTCATTCACAGATTCAAAATATTCTGAGAGATATTGATGAAAAGGTGAGTAGAGGTCATTTGTTAGAAAATGGTTTCAGCACAATTAATATTAATAGGTCCCAAATTAGCTCCCAATTAACATTAAATGGCTCCAATTACTCTCATTTCAGACTTAATTGGTTTCAAATTTATTCTAATTAAAAGATAATGGCACAAATTACTCATTGAATAATTAATATTTAACTATCTAATTAATTAGGTGTATACAACCTCACCATAAAATGTAGTCCTAACCAATCAAATTATGACACATCATTGATCTTCAATCGATTACACTTATAACCAATTGAAATCAATTGTTCATAATCACATATAGTCGGACTCAATTTGTGATAATGCATCTCAGCCATTAAAAGTTGATTTGATGATAACTTTCAATTTGGTGGTTCAATTAGGGCATATGACCAGTTGATTTGATCGTTACAACATCAAGATCATTTTGGTGAAATGAGATTAAGGATCTAATGGCCAGAATCAAGATGCATATTTCTGAGGTGAAAGTACCCTTTTACCCTCCATGTGAGCTTAAATGCAGGTTGCAAAATGGGGTGTCAACACCAACAGAGACTTAAACAAGGGTATGATAAAGGGGTGAAGTTGAGGCCATTAGCTCTAGAAGACTTGGTCTTGAGGAAAGTGGTGGGATAGCAAAGAACCCAAGCAGTTGGGACTTAACTGGGAAGGGCCATACAGGATAACCTCCATTGCTGGCATTGGGGCTTATTACTTAGAAGATCTGGATGAAAATGTAATTCTTCGCCCTTGGAATGTAAACAATTACAGTGTTATTATTACTAGTGTTGTGAATTTCTCTATTATTCGTACTCGTTTAATTGTGTTTCGTTTCGGATGCATTTGGTGAACTAATCAGTATGCATGAAAAATTCTAAGTGTTAAACAGAACCTAAGTCTTGTTCGACTCCTCGGGTCATAAGCCTATGGTAAATTAAAATTGCATGAAAAATTCTAAGTGTTAAATGGAACCTAAGTCTTGTTCAACTCCTTGGGTCACAAGCCTAGGGTAAATTAACATTGCATGAAAAATTCTAAGTGTTAAACAGAATCTAAGTCTTGTTTGACTCCTCGGTTCACAAGCCTAGGGTAAATTAACATTGCATAAAAAGTTCTAAGTGTTAAACAGAATCTAAGTCTTGTTTGACTCCTCAAGTCACAAGCCTAGGGTAAATTAACATTGCATGAAAAGTTCTAAGTGTTAAACAGAACCTAAGCCTTGTTCGACTTCTTGGGTCACAAGCCTAGGGTAAATTAACATTACATGAAAAATTCTAAGTGTTAAGCAGAACCTAGGCTTTGTTTGACTCTTCGAGTCACAAGCCTAGGGTAAATTAACATTGTATGAGAAATTCTAAGTACTGGATAGAATCTAGGCCTAATGTGGCTCTTAGGGTCACAGATGGGGAACAAGTTGATCTATGCAAGAGGTTGTCTAAGTGAATAGTGAAGCTAAGAGCCTTGAGTACTTCCTCGGGTTTCAGGATCAGCGCTAATGGGTTTAGCTTTGAGATTCCAAGTCCAATATAAGGTAAGTGTTAGTTGGAATTTTTCTTAAGTTCTATGAGTCAGTCAATTAATTTTATTACAAGTCATTCCAGATTGAATGAAGTGATAAGAAGTGTTTAATAAGTGAGACACAGGTCAATCTGTTGTATTCGTTACCAGGAAAAGAGTATGACGTTAAGTATAAACTGGCAAGTACAAGTTAAACAGATGAGAAAGAAAAAGAAGGCACTAGCTATATTTGAGCCTAATTACAAAATCAGCCATTTGTTTCCTAGTCTAAGGTTGAGCTATGCAAAGACTTCCTTTTTATTTTCCTCCCTTTTTCTCTTGCTCCTTCTCTTTCTTCTTCCTCTTTAGTGGGGCCACTTCTGTTGCCTCATCCATCTCCACCACTTTGGTTGGAAGGGGCTGTTCTTTCTCTTTATCTTTAGTTGGGGCAGCAGGCGGAGTAGAAGCAGGCTGGGCTGAAAAGGAGATGGGGGCGGAGCTAGGGTTAGAGGAAGGTTAGGAGGGGCTGGGGGCCAGGCGTAGGGCAGGAGGGTAGTACACCTCGCCAGAAGCCTTAAGCTCTGACTCATCGCTGACCCCAACCGCAATTAGGGCTTGACCCCACACCTCTAGGCAGAAGACTCGAGCGACGTCCCTGAGTTGGGCAGTAAGAATTTCAGCCGTCTTAGTCATGCCCGCGTCATAGGCTGCCTGCTCGACCTTCGCCTTCTCGGCGTCCTTGGCCTTTAACTGCTTCTACAGTTGCTTCAGCTCCACCATATTGAGTGCCAATTTATTCTCAGCCTTCCTTTGGGCCTCTAGGCACTCAGCAGCCTATTTCTCGTAACTGCCCAGGGCAACCTCGGCATTTTTCTTGGCTCTCTCAGCCTTGGTTAGATGGGCAAAAGACTCCTTCAGCTTCTTGTCCACCTCCGCATGGGCTTTCTCAGTGCTATCAGCTTGCTTGGCCTGGTCCAGCGCATGGTCCACCCACTACTTGGCTATGAACTTGGACAGGCTATAAGATTGGTACCAGTTAGCTTTCTTGCATGAATGGTTTAAATGTATAAGGAAAAAAAGTTTAGTTACATACCTTTGATAGGTCCTGTTTCAAAGACAGGAAAACTTTGCGTTTCCTTCAGGAATTGAGCTCCTGCATGTCCTCAAGTAAGCATAAAGCTTTCTCTAAACACTCTACTACCAGGCCTAAGTTGCCTTTTTTATGGTCCCTTAAGTTGGCATCACTCAACACGGGACTACCTGAGCTCAGGGTGAATATAGGCCTCCAAATAGAAGGCTTGGGCAAATGGTCTCCATCCGCCTCTTTAGAGGTTCTAGTGGATGTGCTTTTCTTCTGTAGGCCTTTACTTGTTCGGGCCTCCTTAACTAGGGGCTGGTATGAGGAGTGGGTGACTTCTCCTTCCTTGGCACCTTCGGAGCCCTTGCCTCCTTGGGCCCTCTTCCTTTTCTTGTACATGGCATCAACGGAAGATGCGCGCGTCGCAGCAGGAGTGCGTGGTTGGGGCACCACCACCACGGCTGGGGAAGAGCCCCCAGCATGGGCTATAAGTAAGACAAGTAAGTCTGGGGTATTCTCTTCAAAACCCATCCCTTCAGGAATGTTGGTCCCCTCTTGGCTGGAACTAATTTAGGCGGGGTGTAACGGGTATTGTGAGGTGCTAAGGCGTTTTTAGGGTCTTATTGCTGGTAGAAGACCTTAAAGTCCTTATCTGTCACTTTCTGCTAGACAGGGTCTAGTGTGAGCTCCTTAGCTTCGTCGTCCAAGGGGATGGGGGGTTCTTGTGAGTAAAAGAGCCTAGCTGTAAGGAGTAAAGCGTCCTGAGTTTCCATGGGAGGAGGTTTGGTTAATAGGAAGCCTGGGACAACTATGTCTATTAGGACCAACCGAAAGTCCTTGGCTTTAAGGACGTTCTTCGGGCACGTATACAGTTTGCTTGTATAACTAAAACTTCGCTTTTACCTTAGGGTTAATAGCAAAAGTTTTAGGGGGCTATTGTGGGTGCCCGAGGACCAAGGATGAAGTTGAAGAGTTGCAATATTGGTGTGGGGATGCCACGGGCCACGGGTTCGAGGAGGAAGGTTACTCAAGGAAAGGAAGGGATGAGTCAAAAGGACTCTGAGGCTTTCCAAGTGGGAAGAGGGATCTGATGAGAGAGAATTAGTGATCATAAGGGAAGTTTCTAATTTGGAGTAGCCTATTGCCTTTGCATTAAATGGAGGGCAACAGCTTTATCAGCTGCATTGATGAGGAAGTGACCTGAACAATGTAAGTCACAGCTAAGAAAACTCCTTCCACCACCTTCTTCAGATGTAAAAAGAGACAAGTGTCAGAAGGGGAGGTTTGTTAGGTAAAGAAGGAAGGTTGAGATATGAAGGAGGGAAAAATATATAAGAAAAATAGGGTATATAGAGAAGGGGCATCCAGACACAAGTATCAAGATATAAAAAAGAAACAAGAAGAACACTGAGAGAAGAGAATGAATAGTAACATTTCTTGTATAATTGTGGCCTCTTTGGATAGGCTTGTAGGGAGACATTTGCTCATTTGTTCTATAATTTTGGCCCTTTCTTCCTTATTTTCATCCTCGGGCAGAGCCCTCTCTTGCTGTTTGTTTTCTTCTCTTACAAATTTTATTGATTTGGGCCAAGGTTGAACTGTACAACCCACTATTTTTAGTGGGCCTGGGCCGCTAGTTATCCTGGTCCTTACAGAATGCATCTAGTTCCATTCAACGTGCTTCTGGACCTGATTTACAAATAAGAATAGTTTTAGAAGATAAGTCAGTTTGTAATCCAAGGAATAAAAGATTCATAGGAGAATATATCATACAAGGAAATGGTTTTCCATATTTGACTTTCTCAAACTGTGTTTTGGTTTTAATCACTACCCTCATAGTGTTGAAAGTGTATTTCCATTCATTTAGTTTATTTATTGTGCAAAACTAACCCTACATTGAAAAAGACGTTTAAAAAATAAATTGTAAATTCTACTGTAAGATGAAAATAAGTTCATCCAAATTATATCAATTCTATTTAACATAAATGATTTTTGTTTCGTAGTTAGTTTCATAATTTTGAATTAGTTTTTCATAGCTAAACCCTGGGTCCAATATATTTATTTTTATTTTTATTTTTATTTTTATTTTTATAGTTATTGTATATTTCATTTTTGTAGTTAGGCCCCTCTTCCAAAACCTTAGGTCCTCATTCTCCTCAATAAACTTAGCTAGCCTCACCCAAATAACAACTATCCAACCTAAAAACTTAACAAAAACAATAAAAACATTCACAATGGTGATTGTATTTTAGCAAAAAAAAAAAAACTATTTTACCACAAAAGAACCAAAAAATCATGTATTATTAGAGAAACTAAAGTTAAATTTTTTGCAGCTATAAACACTAGTTAAGTGTAACAAGTTATTAAAAATAAAATACAATATTTTATTAAGATCATATCTCTTCCTTCAATTAAAAAACTCAAATTCTGTCTCTTCCTTTATTATTTTAATGAGCTGTTTAAATTATTTTAAATGAAGTGATAATAGAACATTTGATATTGGGTGTATTGTAAAGTGAGCTGGTAAAATAGATAAAGTAGTTTTTTGAAGTGCTAAAAGCTAAAAATTTTAGCACCACCATGGTGGATGCTCTAACTTCAAAAAAAAAAAAAAAAAAAAAAATCCTAGCTAGCCTAGTATTATAAAATAAACATTATATTGTTTTTGTTTTTGTCTTTGTTGGTAAATGAATGTATTAAGAGCATTACCATCAGGTCTCTTATAAAAAATGTCATTTTGACACATCAAAAGTCTACTTTATTATTTTACCACATCATTTTACAATATCTCATTCATCAGATGTTTTATTCTTCAATTCTATACATTAAAATAATATTTACAACACATTAAAATAATATATTAAATTCCTCCCCTGTCATCGTCGTCGTCGTCATCAACAACAACAACAACAACCAGAAAAATTGTTGCGGCCACAATCACCAAAAGAGAAAAAAAAAAAAAAAAACCACAACTACCAAAATCAACCCATAACCACTGCCGAATCCACCACAAATCACAACCACCAAAACAGGAAAACAAAACCAAAAACAAAAAACAAATCAGAATAGAGATCGGCACCACCATCGATTCGCCCACCATCGATTCGCCCATCACCAACCGACCCACCCACCACCACTGATCTGCCCATCACCATCTCAACCCACCCACTGTCGAACCGGGTATCAAATCACTGCAAAAAAAAAAAAAAAAAAAAAAAAAAAAAAGATCGGCCTGGCTTGATGCTCTGGCCTGGGTTTCGTAGGAGAGGGAGGCAGTGACGTGGAGTAGAGGGAGAGAGAGCAAAGAAATGGTTGAACAAGGAAGTGAGAGAGAAAGTAGATATTGGTTGGTGAGGAAGAAGAGATATTTTAATCGAGATGAGAGAGAAAGCTGAATAAAAAAATAATAAACCCATATGCTATATTGTTTCATACTGTGCCAAAATTATCACGGTATTGTAGCATGTTGCAAAATTTTGACACATTTGAAACACCTCATGAGGCTTGAATAGTGGTGTTTGGTGTGTCAAATGCCAAATATTTAGCATTTGACACACTTGATGGTAATGCTCTAAGAAACACTAATTTCGAGTATTTATAATTTTTAAGCACCATATGGATGCCTATTTGGGATTCTCATGACGTGTGGCTGTGGCTGTGGCTGCATGGCTAGGGCATTCTTTCTTACTTTCTTAGATGGATGAGGGATTTTCTAGGTCTCTTGGGAAGCAAGGAAAGTGGGAGCTAGAGAAGAGGAGTTAAGGTTTTATATAGGGATGAGAGGGGTGGATGAGTACTGATGTTTTATACAATTACAATGCAGAGTTCAAGCTCAAATCAACCTTAACCTCAGCGTTGAAGATAAAGATAATATTAATTAAGCCTTTTCTTTTATCAACACAGATGTATAAGATAATTTCGATTTGATGAATTTTATATCTATTTAATTTCAAATTCTCTTTTGTACATGGCTTTATGAAAATGTATTGTATTTTGTATGGTTACCTATTTAATACAAAGAGCTCTGTTTATCCAAAAAAAAAAACAAAGAGCTCTACGTGAAGAGAGAGCAAATATTACTAGATTCATATTCTCTAGAGTTTCTAAGATACTCTAGTTCTGTAAATCCTCACCACTTTTTTTAATATATACTTTAAGATTCTGACACATCATCAACATCTAATTAGATTTTATTTATTTAGTTTTTAAATCATCAACACAAAAGCTCTCCTATGGTCCTACCTAATTGATTTAATTTCCCTTTTCTTGATTTTCTTGAAATCAAGAGTTGGGATTGAGAGGAACTCTTGAATCTTGAGAACCAAGTTTTTCAAAGCAAAAACTACCATCCATGTGTGATTTTATTTTAAAGAGATTAATTTTGATGGATTTTGATTCAGATAGGAGTGCCATGTTTGTCATCAAAGGGTTTTTAGGCAAGTCATAATTCTATGTTTGCCGTGTTTGTCATCCAAGACATGCAAAATGTGATCTATTCCTATAAATGTATGTGGTGTTTAAATCATCGCTTGTAGTTGTAGCCATGGTTCTCAGATCCGAACCGTTCAAAGAACCAGTAAAGGGAGAGATTCAAGGTTTTTAAGGTTGGACCAAGGTTGAACTGTGATAATTTCATAATTAATTTAGTAATTAATTAAAATAAAATAAAGGTATTAAATTTGTAAATATTAGCAAAATTGACTAAAATATCTAAAAAAATGAACCAAACTTTTAAATAAATTTTCACGATATTATAAGGTTAACATAAAATAGTACATTATAAGGTTAATAGAAAATAATATAACATAATTAAGCATGAATAAATATTGTATTATTATCCTTCAAGTGGAAATTATTTATTAAATAAAAATCACTTTTAAAATAAATTCATAAATAGTAAATTCCTATGCAAATGTATTATTCTTAAATCACAAGTTACTTTAGCAATAAAAAAAAATCTAATAATATTTAATACATTGAGATAGAGGTGATATGGAAGTTTAGAAACTATAAATCATGTAAATCTAATATAAATTTAATAATACTTCATATTAGCTTGCAAGGAGCTTCCCTAGTTTGTTGGTCATGGTGTCAACCATAATGCTCAAAAGGGGGTAGGTTTTAGGTTCAACACCTTGAACCCTAGTTCACACGGTTTTCTCAGATCTATTAAAAGCTCGGTTCTTGCATATAAAAAACTAGTTTCATGACCGGTTCATGATTAACCCGATTGGACTGGCCGGTCCGGTCCGAGTTTGAAAACCATGGTTGTAGCAACATTTTGAATCAATTATTTGATTTCAATTATTTCTTCATTAAGGAAATATTTGTACGCACCTATGATCAGTAATGCTTGCGAAATCTTTGCTTCAAAACACTGTAAGATCAATATTTTTGCTTGGTCATCAAGGAACATTGGTTATTGAAATAAGGTACCAATTGAATCCTTTGTAGGACCAATTTGTTTTCCAATTACAATAGTTGGAAAGGAAAGAGAAAAGTAAAATTTTCCTACCTTTCAAAACTTCATCAGCTTGTAGTCATCTTTTTTAATGCTAATCTTTAATCCTAAACTAGTACATTGTCATTTAATATTATAGTTTTATATCTTATTTTAGTATACAAAAGTATGACCATGACATTTCTTACCAAATACATTTCTTTTTTTGATATATTCATAAATATTTACCAAATTCAAAAATATACCCATATGAATGAAAAAAAAGCACAAAATGTCATATTAGGATTTTTCGCTTAATAGTGATTATGCATCAATTAAGAAAACAACTTGCTTTTAATAACCTATTGTGGATTCTTGTTTTAGACGGTACCCAGGGCCAAAGGTAATGAAGGATCCTGGGCCTTCCAAAAGATAGTTATTGATGGTTGGATCGACTGGGCTTGACCCACTGCGGCCTTGTTGGGCCGTTTAAGAGCCAATCTGTGCGCAAGACATGAACTCCACAACACACACACACACACACACACACACACACACACACACACATATATGCTTCATTATATTGAGTACTTGAGTACATTGAGTCTTGCTTTGCTGGGATATATCACAAGGCTCCAATAAGTTCAAAAGTCACAAACTTAGATAGTTCTCCTTGAACTTCCAAGACTTGTGCAGTTTGTATCCCTTTAAGTCCAAGTGTATCCTCTAGTATTTGCTTCAAGATCCCTTAGAATATCTCACTTTTCACTCTTTCTTAAGTAAGAATTCTAGATTCTCTTTCTAGTGATTCCTTTTTATCTTGAATGCCTATTGCTGAATGCCCCCTTGGTTGGGGCTTTGCCCCCTTTTATAGTGCCCCCTTTTAGGGTTCCTCCATGTTAATGGCCCATTCCCCCTGTGCCTTGGATACCAGAACCAATGTTAGGTTTGAGACATTGGTAGCTGGTCCTTTCCTTTTTTTTTGCTCTTGGTTCACTTTCCTGGAGACTGGTAGCTAAAAGCCCATTTGCTAACTTTCCTCTTATGGGAGATTATTTCTGAGTAAGTCCAAATTCTTCTCCAAGGTTAAGGCTTCTTATTCTTTCCCCAAGACCTTAAAAAGGACACCTCAAAGTTCTGAGGTTTTGATGTTGACTTCTCATTACTCGTCTCTTTCCCCTAAATGGACAGATTCCTTCTTGCTAATGGTGTAACCGGAAAGGCTCCTGGCCACCTTCCTTCTTGGTTCATCCTTTTTGCTCTGTCTGAGGTCCTAGATTCCTTCATCAGGTGTTGGTTCCAAAACCACTATCTGTCCTCATCACTCCCTTCTGGGTTGTAGGTAAGTGATTTCGACAGGATCTCCTTTGCTCTTTGTGCCTCCCTTTTTATGTGAGTATGCTGTCCTGAGCTACCCATATCCCGGTTGTCCTTTGTCAGCCATTTTCTCGAGGATCTACTCTTGGCGGATCCCGTGCAACTTCGGCCCAGATCCTACCTCCCCCTTTGAACTTTCTTATGTGTCATGGTTTCTTTTCACCCTTGGGCCAGGCCTTCCTCATTCCTCCTTCTCTAGGGCCCAAGGCTTATTCTCTTTTTCTTGCAGGCCCAGCCTTCCTCTTCCATCTTAAGGCCTAAACCTTCTTCCTTTTTCTCACTTCTGTGGGCTGGGTCCTTCTTGCTCTTATGGGCCTGGCTCCTTGATATATTTTGAATCTCAACACCTATTAAGATTACTTTCACTATAGAAACTGCAAATTTCCACACTTAAAAAGATTATCAAATAAAAAAATATTAACAAAATCTCATAATGAAGCTTCTATACACATCATTATTAAAAAAAAAAATCCAATTGCAAATCTTAAATACGTCATTTATTCGATTATTTTCTTAACTAACCATTTTTTTTTTTTTTTTTTTTTTTTTTGCCTGAGTAGGTGCCACTACAGAGTACTTTAAAAACAACTATTGAGAGTATTTTTTCTACAAAAACTACAAATTCTATATTCAAAAGGAAATAAATAAATAAATAAAACTTAGCAAAGTCTCATAGTTCAACATCTAAACAGATCATTAAAAAAAAAATCAAATTCTCACTTCCACAACAACTAATTATTAAACCAAACTCAAATCAAATCTAAAGTGATATAAAGAAAGAACATGTGATCAGGAATTGAAACAAGAAAACGCCTAAATAAGCCATAACAAATTTATTAAAAAAAAAATTCTATTCAACAATTAAATCAACAATAACAAAAAAAACCATTCGTGGGGAAAAAGTGGTAGAAACAATTGAAAAAAAATCACCAAAAGATAAACAAAATTGAAGAAATAGAGAGAGTATTGACCTCTTTTTTTTTTGTTGTGGATAGAACTTGGAAGGAGTATGTAAGAGAGGTGGAAAGGAAGTTTAAGATATTTATATGAAAAATAAAATAGAAGATGAAGGGTTGAAGGAGATGAAAGGTTGAACAAGGTAAAACAGTATAATTTAAAAAGATATAAATATAAAAATTTATGAATGTATAAAGTGATGGAAAATTTAAGAAGATAATGATTGGAGAAGATAAAATGTTAAATTAATAAAGCAACGGTCAAAGGAGATGAAAGGTTGCACAAAGTTAAAAAAAAAAATGATGTTGATGACGTGACGCAATAGGAGCTTTGCAAAATTTATTACAAAATTTCCATTATTATATTATATATAGTATAATTGTTTTTTCATATCTCCACACACCAACACAACTTTCGTTTTGTCAAGCTCCATTCCTATACCTACACAACTTTATTTAGAAGAGTAGATACAAATCCTTTTAACAAAGTACTCCATTAACACAAGTTTTATATTAGTAATGTTGCATCCTAGCTAGCTCATAGCTTCTTTGGTGCATCAAATGACACTTCACTTGCTATTTTTGCTCCCCTTTGTTTAGCCATGTATAGGCCGACATGATGCATAAACTCCTGCAAGTAACACAAGAATACCTTTGAGAGTGGCTTCTATTCATTCATTCACTCATTTTTGTATTAAACATAGTGAGGCTAGCACATATACAATTAAATATAGCTAGTTTTCTGAATCATGTCCATAGCTTGGCGATTTGGCAAATATAGACGTTACAAATTTGGCAGAAAAATTGTGACGTTAAGGTCTTCTTTTTTCCTTGGTAAAGTTCCTATGAATTCCATTTACAAACAGGTTTTAGATTCATAACAAGTCCTTTTTAAAGTACCAAAGTTTGTATTTTCCGAATTCCCTGTTTGATCGAAGGCAGTGTATGAGAAGGTTTATGTAATCCTATTTACCTGGGGGTGAGTTAAAGCTCCTTTGGTGTTTTTGGCAACTTGGAGAGGAACATCAAATGTAGCGCATCCACGGGAATACACCACTACATCCTTAAGAGGGGTGAGAAAACCAAGGTTTCTTGCAGATAATGTAGAGCAAACGAAGTCCAGAACACAGATATCTGTGCATATCCCTACAACCAATATCTTCACCAAAAAGAAATCATGCTTATTAAAACCAAAAAATTAGGAAGATAAAATGCACTAACAACTCATAATTAACCAAGGAAAATAACATAAGGCTGGACAAGCTCCAGCAAATCTTTAAAATACTTACGGCTTTGATCTGATTCTTCTTCACCCAATCCACAAAAACATTTGAACCATCATCCTCGGTTGAACCCAAGTATCCATCAAAGCATTCTTTGCGTCTGATTGTTACATTAGGCTCATTCTCTAACCATCTCAGAGCTGCACTTTAGTGTAAGAAACTAACATGAGAGAGAGAAAAGTTGGGAGGGTTTGAAGCTTGGTACATTAAATACTTAAAC
The DNA here is from genome assembly GCA_023736055.1 of Quercus glauca. Classification (NCBI taxonomy): domain Eukaryota; kingdom Viridiplantae; phylum Streptophyta; class Magnoliopsida; order Fagales; family Fagaceae; genus Quercus; species Quercus glauca. Next base: position 29,861,644 of record CM043325.1, read on the forward strand.
ACAGAACAGTCACACAAGTACACAGCTCATATATGGTTTGGCCTTTGATCTAATCTATGAGTGAAATACTGCCAGAAATCTACCAACGTGGAGATGATTACACAATCTAATGATTGCTTCGGGGCAAAGGAAGAATTTTTCTTCTTAATCCTCAAGTTATACCACCTATAGGCTATGGCAAATCATGCATAGACAATACAAATAGAGAATTCAAGACATGCCATAACAATAAAATTAGTTTATTGTGAAAACTAACTTGCCACCATAATCATAAGCTTTAATCTAAAACAGAACTACACCTTTTAATTCTTAATTAAACAGTCTTCACTTCTTCAAAACTTCATTTAGTGTGATCCAAAATCCAAATTGTAAACACAGTTTATGTTCAATCATAAGATGAAATAAGTGACAAACACTTATCGTTTACAATATTTTCCCCAAAATTAAGCAGGGAAATAGCCAGTTTTTGCACGTTTAAACCATATCATATGTTGCAAATTTTGGAGAGGGCTAATGCCAAAATCTTATAATCCTACACCTTATTTCTGGTTGGAGACTCCTGAAGTCTGCTTCTGCATTTCCCTCATTGAATAACTAAAAAACAAAACTGAAACATATTACACCACCATTAATGCTGCGTCAGGTTTTGCATCATACCTAGATTTTGGATTATCAATGCATGTACATCTTTGGAGTTTTAGGAAATTTTGAATTACCTTTTCTAAATTATATGTATATCATTCATCATTGATCAAAATTTGATCTTCTATGCAAACCCAAATATACAGAGAAACAGATCAACTGCTTTGGACACCATAAATAGCATAATAATCATTCAACTGCAAAGATTAATTTGTCATGTCTCTGTGTGTGTGTTACCATGTACTTGAATTCGAACAAACAGACATGGAAAGACACTGCACAAAGGCATCAGACGAGAAAACAGGAGCATATACCAGGAACCAAATTTGCCTCATCGGTGCCAGCAATGCAATGAGGAGGATATGGTTCCTCAGGCTTGTCAGGATGATGAGAATCAAGAAATCCAATAATAGGTCTTTTCTTCTCACAGAACAATCTGGCCAGCCTTTCTGATTCTTTGATCATTTCTGAAATCTGGCTATTGGGCTCTCTTGGCGCCTGAAACACACAACATAATTTCATACAAAGTAAATTCCAATTCCACAGCTCTTGTTGGATACAATCTAGCCAAAAATTTAACCCAAGACAAGTTTTAACAAGGATCCATGATAAAAGTAAAGGTGATATAGACCATTTTCGAGTTACTCTTTAACTACAAAGTCCATGAGTTTACAACAACAAATACAACCAAATCTTTGTCTAAAAATTTGAAGCCCTTGATCTTCAACAGACTAGTCAAGGTTGGTTACATGTATTCTTTTGCGTTATTCTATTTCATTCAAAATCATATTCTATATTACCTTCTTAATTGACATGACTTTTTAAAGAAAAAGTAAAAAAAGAAACGAAAAGGAAGTATGTTGCCGTTAAGGAATAAGCAGCTTGAGCAAAACCAAAAGAAAAAATGACCTCATCCAACTCAAAATAAAAGGATGCACAACAAAAGACAGCCATTTAAAGCTCACCAGATTTCCAGCACCAACTGTGCAGAAACCATTACTGATGTCCACAAGCACAAGACCAGTCACATCTTGGGGCAAAACCACCAACTCCTGCTCAAGAGGAATCTCACTCTTCAAAAGCTCAATCGTTGGAGATACCATTTTAAGTTCTAGTTACTTAGTTCACTTCACAGAGATATAAATCAACCAAGACACAGATAAATTGCATTCCACAAAGGGTGAGTGAGACTAACACCACTGTACATGTGCATATTTATTTAGAAAGTGGGGTTGCGTTATCTGGACCCTCATTTTATTTTCTACTCACTAAAATCCAAATTTGAAAAACTTATTTGATTTTCTGTCACTTTGGTGGAAAAGTCCAAAGAACATATAGAAATGCGCATATGCGTCCAAGTTGATCTTCATCATTACCGTGTGAATCCAACTTAACACTCAACTTGGTTGGATAAGAATAACATCAGCCATCAAAGATTAAAAACTGTAAACTTTATTGTTTTCATATGTACACTTTATTTTGGACTAAGTGTGGGCTTAGGCTTTACTTATTCTCTTTCTTCTTTGGGCATTTGGGTTTGGCCCATTGAATCTTGTTGCTCCCACCTCCTTGGTGTCTATGGGCCGTGTCTTGTTGGGCTAGAGTTCATGAAAAAACGGGTATCAACACTGTTATTTTTATGAATAAAAAAAAAGTTTCATACGAACTTCAACTCTTCGAGGTATTATATAGAAACATCAACCGGTGTTATTGTAAAAGATTGAGATGCTTAAAATTTTCACTAGAAGAGATTAAATACTTAAATATAATGGTGAAAAACCTTGAGATCATCTTAGAGCATGTGCAATGAAAAATCTTCTAAAATAGAAATAGGACGATACATAAAACAATAGGAGTTCAAAGTTTGTGATTGCTTCATGAAAAACGAAAATCCTTATTTGGTAACTTTTATATAACCTTTTTAATTAAGAAGAATTCATCTCATTAGTAATGTCAAAGTGACCCCGCCCTGTCTTGAAGTTCCTAAAAAAACAAGTGTGTTATTTTTTAAAAATAGATGTTGCTATTATTACAAATTTTTTTTTTTAAATAACTACAAACTTTTTTTATTACATCTAAAGTATAGAAATTAAACAACTATAAGAGACTTTACCAGTTGAGCTAACTAGAACCCACAAAAAATTGATTGGTATCTTGGTCTGATGATAAAGAGTTATCATTAGAAGCCGACGCCATAAGTTGAAACTCTCTAAAAAAAAAAAGTATAAAAATTAAAGTGTCAATTTTAAACGATAAAATAAAGAAATAATTTTAAAATTTTATTTCTAGTATATTATTATATGTTATTAATAGCATTTTTATTTTTTATTTTTATTCTTGAAAATTTTATAGAATTTTGATTTATGGCGTCCACTTTCAATAACTGTGCTCTTTATTATCCAACTAACCTCGCATCTACTTTCGATAACTGTGTCCTTTATTATCATTCCAATTTTAAATCTTTTACTCAATCATAAAATTTTTTACAGACAGGAGTTAAGTAAAACAAGATTTGCATTTCAATTCCAATATATATTTTTTCATTGTTTTTTTAATACCCAAAATTACCTTGCTGTCGTCTTACCCCTTTCCTTTGGTTTCCAATCCAAGTCCAACTCTACAGAGTAGCAGACCTAGCACTGCATCTCAAATGACACAGCTCCTAAAATTCCAACCTTGGAACCACCCTCTGCCATAATATGCAAACACCCACAATACCTCTCAACCCATCTTCAACCTTCCCTCCAAAATCCCACCATACCCAGTTGAAGTTGCTTCCAAAACTTCATCTCCTTCCTCAAAGCTTATTCTATAGACCACCAAAAATGGCTTCTCTTGGTGGGTTTGGTTTTGGTGTGAGGTCACAAGTATTGGGTGTTGGTGCTTCTTCTCCTTCAAGTGGGGTTGATACTAATGGGTTGTGTACTTTGACAGAGTATGTGGGTAAGGAAGGAATGAATGTGGGAGATGATATGGTGGTCTTGCTTCATCATATTCAGTATGCTTGCAAGAGAATTGCAGCTTTGGTAGCCTCTCCTTTCAATTCCAGCCTTGGGAAACAGAACACTCTTGCTGGCACTGGTACTGGGTCTGGCAGGGATGCTCCAAAACCACTTGATATTGTCTCAGTAAGTTTTACTCTCAATGAATTGAATGCCAATGATATTGTTGTTGAATTTTGGATTTTTGTTGTTGTTGTTGTTGCATACTTCATTTATATGGTCTAATGTGCTTGGTTTGGTAGTCTTATAAGGGCTTTGATTTTATTTTAAATGTGGGATTTCATTTGGGAAGGAAAATATTGGATTTTAGTGTGGGTTAAAATAGAAAAAAGAAAATAAGATGTTGTAGAGAGAGGAAGAGACTGGAAATAAGAGAATTAACGCGGTTTGGACTAACAGGTTATGTCTTGGTTTTTGGAAAAGGCATAAGGGGATGGTGGGAGTTGTTTTCAGGCTATGTAGGGAGGTGGTAGTTGGATGTGCCTTTTGGTACTATGAAGTGTTGTGTGGAGAGGTTGCTATGAGGGATTTGTTTGGTGATGTATTTCTCATAATAAAGGATGAAGATACATCTATAGCTTTGTATTTGGGCTCACTGGAATCCTAGGTTTGAGTGAGGTTTCCAAGATTTAGATGTAGAATTGCTTAGTTCATTTTTTAATTTACTGTAACCAAATCAATCTTTGGGTGGTGTATAGGACATTTGTTGGAGGCTTACCAGAAATGTTAAGTTTTTTTTTTTTTGAGAATGCAGAAATGGTAAGTTTGATGGTCATGTTTAAATAAAGTTTTGGCAGGGTCTAATGGCGTCTTTGGATGTGTGGAAGTTCCATTGAGAGTTGCTCTTTTTCATTTGGACATCTGCTTCAGGAAAGATCTCAACAGCTAGAAATCTTATCAACAGAGAAAGTTATTGTTTGCTTCTGTATGTGCGAATTTATTGGGGTGGGGGGGACAGCTGTTCATTTTTTGTTATAATGTACCATGGCAAGAGGCCTATGGTGGTGAGTGTTTTCTCTTCTTTGGAGTCTGATGGATCATGCCTACGATGGTTGTTGAGGTACTTGGTTCAGAAAGGGAGGTTTGGCCAACATAGAAGCAATAAGACTTGCAACACTGTGCAGACTTGCCTTATCTGGACAGTCTAGGACAATAGGACTAACCAGACCTGTGGTATTGAGCTTTTCTGGAAGAAGCTTAAATTTATTTCTGAGGTTGAATGATTGGATGACTGCTATAGGCCATCTTCTCTCTCTCTGTTTTGATCTGTTAAAGTTTAGACTGTAACTTCTAGGAAATTTACTGTTTGTTAAGTTGTTTGACCCTTTTCTTTCAATAAAAAATTTTTCTAGAGAAACTATGTTTTCTCTGCCACAAATAATGGTACGAAAGGAAGAAAATATCATGCCATCCAATATTTCTTCTTGTTAAATGTGCAGAATGAAATCATCTTGTCGTCTCTTCGCAGTTCTGGAAAAGTTGCAGTCATGGCTTCAGAAGAAGATGATGCTCCGATCTGGTTGACTGATGATGGACCATTTGTGGTGGTAACAGATCCCCTTGATGGTTCTCGAAATATTGATGCATCAATTCCAACTGGAACAATTTTTGGAATTTATAATCGCCTTGTGGAAGTAGATCATCTACCCAAGGAGGAGAAGGCTTTGCTGAATTCACTCCAAGCTGGAGCTAGGCTTGTTGCCTCCGGCTATGTTCTCTATTCATCAGCTACAATACTCTGCACCAGCTTTGGTTCGGGGACACATGCATTTACATTGGATCATTCAACAGGAGATTTCATTCTCACACATCCAAGCATTAAAATTCCTTCACGAGGTAATTATGAATAAATTCATGTGAACTGTGTGTTAATAATGCATAAATGCTATTTTGTACCAAGTCTATTTATGCACTATAACTCATTTTGCCTATAATAGAAATCATAAGAATGATCCAATTAGATTTGTATATGTGGTAAACTTTTTTAATACATACTGTCTGTTGGTTTCTACTCTTGTCTTGGAAATAGTTTTTGGCAGTCTCAATCACCTAGGGCTTGGCCTTGGAATAAATGCTGACTGAAACTTTTCATCTTTATCATGAATAACATTAGAAGTCTAACTAATTATTGCACCCAAAAAAAAATTTGATAGGCATTACTATATATTTTTACTAAAAGAGGAAAAATACCACGAACGTCAATAAGCTACTTTAGATTCTATTAAAGACAATTCTCTATCAATGCAGGACAAATCTATTCAGTAAATGATGCACGATATTTTGACTGGCCTGAAGGGTTGAGGCGATATATTGACACTGTGAGACAAGGAAAAGGCAGATACCCCAAGAAGTACTCAGCCCGTTATATTTGTTCTCTGGTAGCTGATCTCCATCGGACTCTAATGTATGGAGGGGTGGCAATGAATCCAAGGAACCATCTTCGTCTGGTTTATGAGGCAAACCCTCTAAGTTTTCTTGTAGAGCAAGCAGGGGGTAGAGGATCTGATGGTAAAAGTAGGATTCTTTCAATTCAACCAGTTAAGCTGCATCAAAGACTTCCTCTGTTTCTTGGAAGTTTGGAGGACATGGAAGAGTTGGAGAGTTACGGGGATGTTCAACAGAAAGTAAATCCTGGTTATGAAGTTTAATGCTATGGGCCCGTTTGGTAGAGGAGTTTGAGTAATGTTGTTTGTAGTTTTTTGAAATACGTGTGGGTGAAAAAGTGTGTGGAAATGTGTGTAATGTTGTTTAAAAATTGAAAATGAGTTGTTTAACAACTCTACCAAACGGAGCCTATAATAATCCCCAAATTCCATTGGTTATGGTGTAAATCAATCTGGGGTTCCTTTGTGTCACTAAAGCTCTCCATCTATCAAGAATTCGGACTTCTCATTACAAGCATGCATAATCTAGCCACTCCAACTATCAAGAATTGTAAAATTCTTAACTGTTGTTTGTTTCTGCTATTCATCATACCCGTCTCCTCAGGAAATTAAAGTAACTTGAAGAGTTTAGATGTGAAAAACTAGAAGCCTAGAAGAGATCTTTCTTCCTCTTTCCATGGTCAAAAAATGTGTTGTTTAAATTTTCGAGTTCACTATAGCATGTAAAGATTGTATACCCTTTATGATCTGTGTAATTTGTTTTCTGTAATAAAAGTATTCTATTTTGACATGTGTTTGCAAAGTTCTGTCCAATATCAAACAAGAGCTTGTAGAAATGATATTGGAATTCTTAAAACTTAAGAGATTATTGCCATCTCTAGAGATTATGATGAATAATATGGTGTAATAATCTTTGGTTGGCTAAGTCAGCTTATGATTCATAACACTGTCATAGTAGTAAGGATTAAGATGTCATGAAGGATACATGCATTAGAAGAGAACAATGGTAAAGTGATTATTACTCTTCTTAATTATGTGAATGCTTTCTCAGCAAAGAGTTTTGAGAAAATGGGAGTTGACACTATTGGATGCGTTAAGAATTCACAATTAACAAATAAAACTGTAGCATGCCTGAATTACCTTTTCCTCTAGAAAATCAACTGCATTAATTTCACTCCAAGGCCGATAGAATAACATATCTTTAGTAAAAGCTTTTACATGAAGATATAGATGAAAATATTACACCGCAGATGAGACAAACATTTTATACTCCTTGAGGTGGTTATTTCACTGCAAAATGTCACACTACACCTTGATTCACTATGAGATCACTAAAACCAACAGAAACACCAAACAGCTGAGACAAGAGGTTTCACTAAGGCATAGAATCCATCACATTGGTAAAAATGAATACAATCATCAGGTCAAGGGCAGCATAATCAGCTGACTGTGCAACGATGTGGATTCCAATTGTTTGGGATTGCCAGGTGGGCTTTTTTATTTTCAATTGTTACACCAATATCTGGCTTTGCACCGCAGCATTTCCTTTTACAATCAGCAAAGAGAGCAAGAAAGAAGAAAGCAACAAAGACTGAAAACCTGAGCTTGGCCACATTTGACTTGAGGTGCCTATCTAGTTAGAAAGAAAGTTAGAGGCTTGAAGGGAAAGTTAAAAAAAAAAGTGTGATGTGAGTTGTGATATTGTTTTATTTTGTCAGCTTAATCAAGTTGGTTTTAAGGTCCTTAATTTTTATTTTGTGTTTAAAGTAGGAGTATGCATCAAACCCACCAACCTGACGAAACCGACCCAACCCAATGCCTCGGGTTGATTTTCAAGGGTTGGAATTTTATTTTGAACCTTGGGTTGGATCGGGTTTGGGTTAATAGTTTTTTCAACTCATCTGACTCAACTCAACCTATTATGTATATAAATTTATTTTTTATACTCCTTATTTTGATTTTTTAGTTTAATTGATTTTCGTATTTTGAGAATTAATTTTGTTGAATTTGGAAATTTGGATATATTATATGAATTGTAATAATTTATTGAAAAAAGTGTTTAAATAAATGATCAACGTCTAATTTTTTACAAGGCATAAAAACATGTATGCATTATGCACAACTCACCAACATTTATGAGGGGTTGAGAATTTCTCAACTTGACAAGGTCAGATTGGGTTGGAAAAACCCTCCAACCCAACTCGTGCACTTCTAGTTTAAAGTGTGTTTTACCACTTCGAAGGCTACAGCTTTTGATCTCGTCAATTTGAGATCTCGATAATTTTTAAAGTGTCTTATACTGCATTGAAGGCCATAGTTTATAAGTGATAATAAGGATATTATAAATTTTATTATCTAAGCCATACAAACTAACGTATCAAGTTTTAAACACACAAAAAGAAAGTAATTATATATATATATATATATTCGAGTTCAAGTTACACCTAATATAACTCAAAATAATGTTACACTATCCAATAACTTGTTATAAAATTTATATTTTGAAAATCTCATCTTTAAATTACATATTCTATATATTCTTAACATTCATGCCAATATCAATTAAATGTTATTTACCATTCGATCCATAAACTTATCTTTTATGCTTTATCTTAAACTATAAAAATTTGAATTTAAACAATTGATTGATGACATAGTGTTGAGGTCCAAAATATTATAAGTATTGAAATAAAAAACTAATGAGCCCTCAAGGATAGGAAAGGCTCAATCTGTGAGCCAAGGTCCATTTAAAATGGGTAAAAGGAAACCCAAGCTTATGAATTGGTAAGTTTTGGGGCCTTGAAAAGAAAGGAAAAAAAAAAAAAGGAAGCTCAACCTAGCTTTTGTAAGGAGAGTTTTCAGGAGCCCAAAAAAAGACTGAACCAGAATACCTTGGGACTGTCAGAACCATAGGATCCTCGGGAAATGCAGGAAACAATCAGCTAGGAGTTGGACAGCTTAAGGAAGCATGCTTATGGGCACAAGGAATGAAGAAAGACATGTCCCATTAGTCGCCTGCAACTCAAAAGAAAAGACTTTGGAAACAGCTGATGACTTAGGAACCAGCACCTATAAAGGGCATGGTACCTCGGGAAGAGCAGCAAGGTGAACCATAAAGGAAGGTGGCTGGGGATCTTTCAGCCTGATAGGGGGAGAGAAAAAAGACAAAGAATGAGGCAGCCAAAAAGGGGGTTCTGAAAAGCTTTTCTAGAAGCCTTGGAAAAAGAAATTAAAAGTCAGCCCCTAGGACCTCCCAAAAGAGGAAAGTCAGCTGGAGACTTTTTAGAGGGAAACCACAAAAGAAGTATATAGTGAGAAAATGAGGAAAGGACCAACTACCAATGTTGCTAACACAACATTAGTTCTGGTACCCAGAGCAACAAGAAGAGGGATCTCGTTCAGGCCAGAGGACATGCAGCAAGAAGAATTAACATCAAGGCCCTAGGAACTTGATGTGTCCTTTTGAAACCTTGAGAAGAGGACCTTGGCTAACACATGGAAAAACCAAGGTGTATGTTCAGATTTCCAGCAAAAGCCGTTTAAAAATCCAGCAAAACCAAGTATTATCTTTGTAACCCATGGTCCAAGCCCACAGGATCCCGAGTTGGTAGTAAGGGAGAAGTGGTTTGGTCGGTAGGGGAGTAATTTTTGGTGAAAGGGGGATCTCGAAGGTTTTCCTTAGTTTATATATTTGCTTGGAATGCATGAACTAATGGAAAACTCAATTCCTCCATGTGCATGACATCTCCCCACAATTTCCTCTCAATTATTATTTTCAATCAAAGCTATTATCCATTGCATTAAGCAGTCCACCCACTCATTTGACTTGCCAAGAAGGAATCTTCCATTTGTAACTAAAGCCAAACACCCTTTTTGAGTTATAATTGCCTAATTAATCTAAACCTTTGTCCAATGCACTTTTTCAAGTTCTAGAGGACGTGGTTTTACCCAGCAGACCAAGGACGTCCTTGCCTGAGGTACTAGACCATATTCACTATAAAATGAACACTAAAGCATAGCAAAAAGGGGGGAGGGGGAGAAAAATGGGGATTCAGATGGAGGAAAAATGGGAGAGTTTAGAGGTTCAAAATGATAATTCTTAGAACTTTAAGAGCCCAACAAGGGAGAGGGGAGAGAAAAGGAACAAAAATAAAAGAGCCAAGGAAGAGGAATTCGTCCTATATCCTTGAGATCATTCAAAGTATCATTTAGCCTTCAAAGAAACATATGCCAAAACATGCACACATCAGATATCACTCTCTCTCACAAAATCCTCCTCACTTGACTATCTTGGAAGGCAATGTCCAAGTAAAGCTACTTGGACTTGAGTTCCAAATCCCACAAGTCTTGTGCAAAAGCACTAAATCTGTGAGAGTTGGGGCCAGGATCCTCGTGGCTGATTCATTCTTATGAAATTCATTTACATATATGTATATGTATTAGAATGTATATCATAATCTAAGAAACTAACAATTATTTGAAAATATGTGTATTGTATAGTTGTTCTTGTGTAGGACCTATAAAAGTAAAGGAAAAGGACAAAACTCCATTGCATAACAAGCATGGAGAAAGATTCTATAGTTCAAGGAACTAGAGATTCTGGGTTCCATGGATTACAGACCTAGCCCCCTTTGGAGCCACGACATCAAGTTCGGGGTACCACGACATTACGCTCGAGGAACCAAGTGAATGAACTCTTTTAAATGTTCACGCAATAAAAGATAAGCTTTAAATATTCTATTTTAACCTCCTCCTCATTATGAATATTATGAATAATTATTTTAATTATTTCGTAAGAGTAAAATGTCATTTTATGACACTAAAACACTTACAATTGTATTTTATTGCTTAGGAAGAAATTGCATTTTTGCCTTGAGGAGTTTTATGTGACTTGCGCACAAATCGGTTCATATAACGACCCCAATAGGCCGCGGAGAACCAGACCCAGTCCAACCATCTATCCTTGGAGGCCCAGGATCCCTTGTCATCAATGGAATTGGGTACTTTCCAAAAAAGGAACCCATACATAGCTATTAATTTTTTATTACCTTGAAATTTTGTAAGTATGGAGAATATAGGAAGATAATGTAATCTAATAGTAGATTTGTCAAAATTCGCATCTAATTAAAAAATATTGAGTAGTACCACCACACACCCTTGGTGCGATAGTAACTCCACAAGGAGGCAAGGGCTAAGGTTTAAGTCTCTAGGAGGGAGTTTCACACATATATACACTTAGATTAGGTTAGAGTAAAATTTCTATTTTGTATAGAAAAAAAAATATTGAGTTGTATAACATTGCTTAAAGTTATGTAATAAAATTTGTAGTAATTTAAAATTAAAAAAAAAAATTCTTTTTTCCCTCTGTTTTCTATAAAGTGGTCAAATTTATTTTACAATAAAAAAATAGTAATTTAAAATTTTCAAAAAAAAAAAACTTCTTTTTCCCGCGGCTTTCTATAGAGTGGTCAAATTTATTTTACAATAAAATAATCATTATTTTCTTATATCATCTTTTTGTTTTGCTCCAAGTTTATTGATTGTCCCCAAAAAATATATGACGTTGTTGGTTATTAAATGTTAAAATTTTTTATTTTTTTTTATAGAAATGAGAAATAGAGTAATGAAGAAAATATGCGTCTTTTCACTGCTTTTGACACTGTTTCATTGAAGCAACACAATTTGCTAGCCAGCCTTTTACTATTCCTAATTACTGTATTTCCTTTTTGATATTTAAATTTTTTATGAACTACTGTATTTCCTTAACAATCTTAAGTGTCAACTGTATTTTAATTTTAAACCGTCCTTTTCTTTAATTTCTGCTGTCTATAAACCAAACTAGAAAATATTATACTGAGCTCATTTTCTTTTATTCCGTCTTCGATCTCCCTCTTCCCAATTTCTACATCATAGACACCCTTAGATCCTAACCTAAACCATTTTTTTTTTTTTAATTGCTTGAATGGTTTAATTAGACTTTCAAAGTGTGAAACTATTTATATTTGTTCGAGTCACGTTAGTGATAGAGTTCAGGAATTAACGGACCATGCTTTCTTTTACTTTCCCAAGGGTCAAGTTTCATTAAAGAAACATTCCAAAAAAAAAAAAGTTTCATTAAAGAATTTTTCATATGTCCAAGGTTAGGCACTTGGTTGATTCATAGCCTTAATATTTTATAGAGATTGAAAGCATAAAATGATGTGACGCTCAGTATAAATAACTTGCCTATTACAATATTCATCTGCAATAAGTGAGATTAAATCTGTTTATTTGGTTTTCATCTTTATTATATTCATCCTTGGCATAAATACAAGTACTTTCGTATTTTTCACCATGATATAAACTAAGGTTTGGTTAACGAATGCCCTTAAGTCATTTGTTAATAAAATATTTTGAGAGAGTTTTGATACAATTTTTATTTTTTATTTTTTTTGAGAAGGAAGCTTTCTTATATTATAAAATCAAATCACGGCTGAATCAGCCATTACAAATTGGCGAATATCTGGTGGTACATCTTCCATCCAGACAGTTAAATTAGGCTCTTTAATAGCCCACCTTGCCAGTGCATGTGCAACATTATTTCCATCGCGACGTACATGAGTAAAACTAAGGAAATTAAAAGAGTTTTGTAAATTTTTAACATCCTGAATCAAATGCCCATGCAAAGCCAGTGACGGGTTTGGTTCCAAAAGCTCCTTGACTATTGTTTCTGCATCACCCTCCAATATCACCTCAGTAAAACCAACCTCCAGCGCGAATTCAGCAGCTCTCCGGGCTGCAAGAGCTTCAACTTGAGCCACTGTTGTAGGGAGACGGACTTGTTGCACCATTGAAGCCATAACAGCTCCTTCATGGTTCCTTATGATTACACCAAGACCGGCTTTGCCCTGTTGATTGAAAACTGCTCCGTCATAGTTCACTTTGTAAACTCCTTGCTCCGGCGGCTTCCATCTGGTATGATTTCTGTGCTGCGGCGTCACTGCAACTGGGTGGAGGCGCTGAAACTCAGCTTTTCTATCTTTAGACAAAAATAGAATCTGGTTCAGAGGACAAGCTGCTTCATTGAAACGCAGCTGGTTTCGCCGGTTCCAAACTGCTGAACTTGTAAAAGCCAAGAGCTCTGTATCCCTTCTCTCTAGGAAAGCTCTCTTGAAAATGTCTTTCACGGTACTCCCCTGCATCTCCAGAAGCCACCTCCAGTGAGGGTCTGCGGTCCACATAGTTTGCACCTCAGGGCAAAAGAAAAGAGCGTGTAGGCAGTCCTCCTCCCCTGCCTTGCAAATATCGCATTGCCCATCCTGGGCAATCTTCCTACGCAGCAAGTTTTTCTTCACGGGCAGAGCTTCTTTGCTAATTCGCCATACAAAATTTTTTATTTTGCTAGGCACCTCCAGGTTCCACACTTTCTTCCAATATTCCCCATCTTGGTCTGTGCTCTGAAATTGAGCAGAATTTTCCAGCAAGAACCGGTAACCCGACTTCACAGAGTATACACCCGCGGGGGTGTATGGCCATATCAAGGTGTCCGGTTGGGTTGTTGAGCTAAGTGGGATGTTTTTTATCATCTCAGCTTCTCTCACATTGAAGACATGGTCAATTACATTGTTTCTCCAGCACCTAGTACTTGGATTTATGAGAACCTCCACATTGGAATTTTCCTGACCATATAAGACCGGTGTAATAATTCTGGCAGATGTTTTTGATGGCAACCAGTTATCACCCCATATCCTCACCCTTTTCCCATCACCAATTCTCCAAAGTGCACCTTTTAAAATAACATCACGGCCTTTTAGGATGGCTTTCCAAGCATATGAAGCGGAGGAGGAATCTTTGGCTTCGAGAATTGTTCCCCTAGGGAAGAACCTTGCTTTGAAAACCCTATAGAATAAGGAATTGTCATCTTGGAGTAATCTCCATGCCAATTTTGCAAGCATCGCTTCATTGAACATTGTCAAGTCTTTAAACCCCATACCTCCTTGACCCTTGTCTTGACACATGTCTCCCCATTTTACCCAATGAACTTTCCTCCTTTCACCCCTTTGACCCCACCAAAATTTTCTAATGAGAGTCTCAATCTCATGACATAATGTAGTTGGGAGTTTGAAACAACTCATTGTGAAGGTAGGTACTGCTTGGATCACTGACTTAATGAGAACTTCCCTTCCGGCTTGAGATAGCAGCTTGCCCTCCCACCCTTGAAGTCTCTTCCAAACCTTTTGCTTCAATCGGTCAAAACTTGCCCTTTTATTCCTTCCTACCAAAGCCGGTAATCCCAAGTACTCCTCATACTGCTTCAGCTCATTTACCCCAAGGAGATCCATAATTTCCTTTTGCAACTCACTTGGAGTAGATTTGCTGAAAAACAAAGCAGTCTTCTCCCTATTTAATTTTTGTCCCGACACCCTCTCATAATTTGACAAAATCTCCAGTACTTTCTGACAGTCATGAGTAGTAGCCCTACAAAATAAAAGGCTGTCATCTGCAAAAAATAGGTGGGTCAGTTTGGGGCCATTGCGACATATAGAAACACCCTGTATTTCACCTCTCTCAACAACCTTTTGGATCATTCTGTGAAGACCCTCTGAGCAAAGCAAAAAGAGGTAAGGAGACAGTGGATCTCCTTGACGTATGCCACGACCCGGCTTGATATCTCCAACTGGTTCCCCATTGATCAATAGGGAATATGAAACTGAAGTGATACACTCCATGACTAGAGCCACCCACTGATCATTAAAACCCATTTTGATCATCACATCTTTCAAGAAAGACCATTCCACCCTATCATAGGCCTTGCTCATGTCAAGTTTGAGCGCCATGTATCCCGAATTGCCAGAGTTGTGATTCTTCATATAGTGCAATGTCTCGAAAGCCACTAGGATGTTGTCTGTGATCAGTCGACCTTTGATGAAAGCACTTTGATGCTCTGAAATTATTTGAGGAAGCACCTTCTTTAACCTGTTAGCAAGGACTTTTGAAAAAATTTTGTAAAGCACATTACAGAGGCTAATAGGTCTATATTCAGTGACATTTTCAGGATTTCTTTTTTTGGGAATTAGGGTGATGAAAGTGTGATTAAGAGGCTTTGGCAAAGTACCCGAATTCAGAAAAATAAGTACATCATGAATTACATCACCTCTTACCAACTCCCAAAAATTCTGGTAAAAAAGTGGTGGCATTCCGTCTGGGCCTGGGGCCTTGAGTGGCGCCATCTGCTTCAGTGCACTTTCTACTTCCCATGCCTGGAATTCTCCAGTCAAAGTCTCATTCATTTCCGCTGTTACTACCTGTGGAATAGAATCCAAATCACCCACCGAAGCTTCTGGGTTGGAAGAGGAGAACAACTGTTTATAATAATCAATGAAAATGGTTGAAATCTGATCCGGCTGAGTGCACCATCTGTTTGAATGATTTTTTATCCCCGTAATAAGATTCCTCCGACTTCTCTGAGTTGCTCTACTATGGAAAAAACGGGTGTTGCGGTCTCCGTCTTTGAGGTACAAAGTACGTGACCTTTGGCGCCACATTCTCTCTTCTTTGTCCATGAGTGAATTAATTTCCTTCTTCAGCAGAATAAGTTTGTCTGAGTAACCTCTCTGCAAAGCCACTTTCTCAACCCGTACCAACTCTTTTCGTTTTTTCTCCAGCTCCCTACGTACACTACCAAAGCAATCTTTGCTCCATTTTTTTAAAGCTTGCCCACACTTTTCTACTTTTTTTATCACTCTTGTGGACCCCTCCTCTTCATAGCTGATCTGCCAAACTCCCTCCACAGTTTCTCCACACCCCTTATCACCTAGCCACATCTCTTCAAATCTAAAAATCTTTTCCTTTCGCAAGAGACCCAATTCCGACTGTTCAATCCACAAGAGCTTGTGATCAGAGGTTGTGCTATCCACATGATTAACCCGGGTCCCTGGATATTTCACAAACCAATCATACGAGACAACAACTCGGTCCAACCTCTCCCATATCGAGACCCCACTGTTGAAATGCTTACTCCAGGTGTATGGAGAGCCCTTGTAACCAATATCTATAAAGCCGCATTCATCCAGTACTTCACGGAAGAGTTGCATTTGTCCCTGTGGTCTTATTCTTCCTCCAAGCTTCTCAGATTGCTTCACAATCTCATTGAAATCCCCGGCGCACAGCCAAGGTAATGAGCTCTGTTGGTGTAAACTCCGTAAGAGGTCCCATGATTCATGCCGTTTATGTGTTTCCGGTTCACCGTAAAAACCGGTAAAACGCCAAGCTGCCTCTGAATCCTTATTTATGATCGCATCGATGTGGTTCAAAGAAGAAGAAACTACATCAACCGATATATCATTCTTCCAGTACATAACCAACCCTCCACCTCTATTGGCCCTCTGTACAAAGAATTTTTTGTCAAAACGAATCCGATCCTTAACATAGTCTAGCCTTGCTTCATCCGCTAGCGTTTCGGCTAAAAACACTAGGGTGGGAGCTTTTGCCTGCACCAAATCCGCAAGCTCTTGAACTGCCAGAGGGTTCCCAAGCCCCCTGCAGTTCCAAACGAAGCAACTCATGGCTCTTGGCGGGGCTGTACAACAGCCTCCGCCATTATTGGGAAGTTTTCTTTATCCTCGTGTGAAACCTGAAGCTTCTTACATGGTAACTCACGAAGATCATGTGACATATCCATAAGACGTTTTGCACCAATGTGGTCCTCAGAGCTGGGAGTTGAGCCTGTACTAACCCGTAAGAGACGTTTCCATTTTGGCTGTGGACAAATCTCCGAGGTTTTCAGAGCTTGGGAGTAATTGGAGACATCACGTAGTGGGACTGCATGTTTTGCATGGCTGTGATGCACACATGGTGGGGTCAAAACTTCAGTCTCATTGGTGGCCAGCTCAGCCCTGAGATTCTCCATATCGAATAAAGAAGAAATTTCCTTCTGGCCAACATCCGTGCTTGGAGACTCCTCATAAATGCCAAGATCTTTGTCAATTTCCTTTAGTTTCTGCGCAAAGTATTCTCCCTTCTTTCCGTGAGCATAATCTGGGGGATTTGGATTCTCATTAAAGTTTGCGGAGATATGGGAGTTTTGGTTTGGAATCTCCACAGAATCTGCCTCCATATCTGTACTTTCCTTGTTAAGATTCACCGTGTTTGACCTTTGAATCGGATTCGACCTTGGCCTAAGGTGCTCCTCCCTACGCCGCCGTGTTGAAGAGTTCTCCGTCCTTCCCTCATAGAACCCTGACACTCGGACAACATTCTTCCTTGAAGGTCCCGATTGGATTGCTCTAATCCAAGAACCAAATTGTTGCTCCTCTGGTCTGAGAGTGCCTTTGCTTTGTATCCATAAATCACAATCCCTGTCACCATGGTCAAAACAACCACACCAATAACATATGTTAGGTAATCTTTCATACCTGAAATTGATCCATATTTTTCCACCATCCTCAAACGTAACTATTCTTCCTCGGCAAAGCGGTTGAAAAACATCTAGTGTGACTCGTACTCGGATGTAACTGCCTCCCTCACATTCTGTAGCGCTAGAGGACCGATCCACCCGACCAATGGCTTCACAAATATCTTCAGCAACTGACTTACTTCTGTATCCAATTGGGATGTTATGCACTTGAACCCAAAAGGATGCCTTGTCCAGCTTTAACTCATCCAGAGGAGTTTTTCTATCATATCTTTCGAGCACACACAAGCTTTTATCAAAACTCCATGGCTCGCTGGATAGGATACGATCCACAACCTCCTTATTATCAAAAACGAAAAGAACCCTATGAGATCCTTCGTTGCTCACTGTAAAGCCATTGTCTGCTCTCCACAGTGGCTTGAAGGTCCGAGCAATTGCATCCATATTCAGTGCCCTTTTAGTGAGGAATAGAGCTGCTATAACATGCTCTTGTGAACAGCGATCTTTTTTGACACTTAGATCGTCCCCCTCTCTCTCAGACAAGGACAAGCAATTCCAGTGTTTTGTAAGTTCTTCCATAGAAGATACGAGCAAAACCCTAGAAGAAGAACTGAATAAAAAATCTGAAAACTAAAAAGAAACTGTTTCCCAATCCCCCGAAAGAAAAAGGAAAAACCACGAGCCCTACACGCAACTTTGTTACGAGAGGGGAGAAAAAACCTTACAAGAAGGTACTACAATTCTACTGCCTGAGAGAAGGAGGAGGACCACCTTTCTCAGTCACAGAGAAACTCTTAAATTAACAATATTCACCTTTCTCAGTCACAGAGAAGGAGGAGGACCACCTTGAATTTATTGAATATATAAAAAACTATCAAAAAAATTCAAGTGTATTTTTTTTTCCATAAAAAGTTTTTTAAAATATTGTCTAAACTAATGCACTAAAGGCAATCTATATACTGTCAATTGATTAAAGAAAATTGGGCAAAGATAGTATTAGTGTGAGCAGGTTTAATTGTTTGACATTTACATATTATTTAATGCATATTTTGTTCACTTTCTTTTTCCTTCTATTTTGATAGATTTGCAGAACTGCAAGATATTTGATCGAGATTGCTTCATATTTCCCAAGCAATGCAAAGGCATATATCGTGAACGTAAAAGCAAGACATGGTCAGGAATATGCATCGAATCTTCTCATTGTAACAATCAATGTAAAAAAAGGGAGGGGGCACTTTGTGGAAAATGTCATTTTTCTTCTCTCGATTGTCATTGCTACGTGTATGATTAGAATGCTGCCAATTGTACTTTTTCATGCTTGTGAATTATATGTCTGAAGAGAAGTTTTAATAACCAATAAGTTAATGTCACCTCATATAACCAAATCCGTTTAATTATTAATAATATAATATAATAAATTTATGAACAAAAATGAACTGTTAATTAACTTAATTGGATTAATTGGTAGAATACCTATTTGGGCAATTGGTTTATCTCCTCCAAAACTTAAATATATCAAAGATACTACAATGTAAACCTATAATTACCCAAAGATATAATGCCAGACATGCATGAGAATGTTTATGGAATATTCAAATAGGAATTGGTCTTTATAGCTTCTCAGCATCTTTTATAGGCATTTGATGACCCTTTTGCTGGTAAATGTCCATATAGTGAATAAAATCTTTTATGTAGTTCTCATGAAGGTTCTGGTTGCCAAAAATGGTTTTCATCTGAGCTGCCTTCAGTCTTAGTGGCTCTCCCTCTTTATCTACCATCACTAGCCTCATGGATTTGGCAACCACATCTCGGTTGAATGAGCCATCTTTGTTCCTCTGAACCTCAAAGCCAATAACTTTCTCCACTAATAACTTTGCATTCAGGCCCTGGTCAAACACCATGGGCATGAGAATTTGAGTATGCCCAAAACCAAGTGACTCATTGATAGAGCCCCATCCAGAGTGGAAAAGACAACCTCCAATAGCAGGGTGAGCCAGAATTTCAAGTTGTGGTGCCCAACCAAGACAAACCATGCCCCGGTTAGAGATTCTAGCCAGAAACCCATCAGGCAATAGTTCTGAGCTACTTACTCCTTCTGGCTTTCTGAGAATCCATATAAAAGGAAGCTCAGACAACTCAACCCCATAGGCCAATTCATGGACTTGTTCAATAGGCATCTTGTACTCACTCCCAAATCCTACAAAAACCACAGACTTTGGTCCTTGTTTGTCTAGCCAGTTGAAAGTACTACACCAATTCGGGTCAATGTGGCTGTCAATGTTCTTTACAGGACTTGGGGGGAGTAATCCAACAGGTAAAATTGGCTTTTGGTAGAGTTCTTCAAGGCATCCTAGAAATGCTCCTTCAAACTCCATACAACTTCTTACTGCAACATAGTCACATCCCTCTAGAGTTGCAGCCCAGCGTTGGCCACTTGACATGCTAGAAATGTCAGGAAACTTCAACTTTCGAAACATTTGTGCTGCCTGGTCAAGCCTGTGTGTGACCAAAGAAGGGAAAGGCAACCATTTTGGTGGTACCGCGAAATCTTCAATTTTGGTACGTTTTTGGAAGAATTTTAGTTCATCAGGTTGCCCTAAGAAGCAAAGTGTAGAAGCAGAATAGGCACTAAAAAAGACAGAAGGCACACCAAATTTAGCAGCAGTTTCTGGGACCCAACATTGAATGAAATCAAAGAGAATTAAGTCTGGGGGATCCTTATGCACTAGCTTTTCAAATGGTGCCTGTAACATATCACAAGCCTTCTTCAGATACTGAATTTTCCCTTGTTGCAAGTCAATGCTGGCCTCACAATTTTCTGGAAGACCATGAACTGATGGCAGTGGAAGCTGCACAAACTTTATGGTGCCTGCTAAATTTGGAGGTATAGAAGGCAACCTCTGAATATTTCTTGGGGTGGAAATGAAGGAAATTCTAATACCCTTTTCTGCCAACTTTTTGGACAACTCAAGAAATAGTATCATATGGCCAAATGCCAGCCATGGGAACACCATAATGTGGCACTGTTTAAAAGCCATGATTTCTACTAGCCAGAGAACAAAATAATGAATCAATAGCCTCAGTCTGATTTCTTTAGTAGTCGTTTGTTAAGTAAATTGCTGACACATTACTTGCATTAGTTTGGCATTATATTAATAGGGCAAAATGTAAAAAGATCCCTCAAAGTTTAGGACAGTTCCAATTCCAAACTAACATTTGTGCTATGAATTTTTTAGTTTAGGTCAGTTGCAAACTAACCCTTGTGCTAAATTGACCCTGAGGTTTAATAATTGTCCAAATGGACCCCTTCATCTCAATTTCGTTAACTATAATTGATAGAAATTGGTTATGTGATGTGCACAAATTACTTTTAAAATAATTTTTTAAAGTAAAGTGGTTTAATGCATATCATGTGACTGTTAATTAGTTATAGCTAACGAAATTAAGAATGGATCAATTTAGAAAAAATTTAAATCTTAGGGTCAACAAGACAGTAATACAACATTGATAGTATAGAGAGGCCTTTCTGCATTTTGGCCATTATATTATGAGAAACACTATTTCTACAATATTTTCATAACAAACTATAAGTGGTAGTTTGTTATTGGTTGTTATATATGGGTGGGCAAAAAAGTAATTTAATTTGGAGATTCAAATTATAACTAATAACAATTTATCACAGCTCAAGGATTTGTTTCTAGGGGGGTCAATAGTGTCTTGAGTTAGGATTTTGTTGTGGGGGAGTAAAAAATAAAATGATTTTTTTTTTTTTTGGTATATACATCTGTCATATTACATACAATAATCTAACATAGTATTCTAAATAGTATACAATACAACTATACTGTACAATAGTCTAAAAAAATTATTAATAGTTTAAAAATAGGTAAGAAAACAACAATTGAATGTATAAATAAATATAATTAAATAACTAATCATAATATTTTTCAAATTATTAATAATTTATTATAATCATATGTAATATCAATTTAATAAAAATATATGATCAAGAAGAATAGTAACACACCTAAGAGTAGGTCTGGGGTAGACATGAAACTAAGAAAAAAAAAAGCAACTGATATAAGAATTTTCTTTTGAAGTGTATGGATTTTTAACCATACACGTGGTCGTTCTCTTGGAATTGGAGCAAGTACTAAAAGACTTTTTGGACTCAAAAAACTATGGAATACTTATCAAACTACTTGATTAGACAGAAAGAAACCATAGAAGAGAGAAAGAGAGAATGAAAAAAGAATCATAGATGTAAATATAGATTAGTTGGTTGTACAAGTGGTGTAATTTTTTGCTGATGAAGAAGAAAAGTACAGAAAAAACAATTTCATTCTACCATCAACGGCAAAGTAAGCCAGAGTCCAAATAGAAGATTTATTTATTTATTTATTTAACAAATGATCAATTTTAATAGTAGTGCTACTAACACAACATTTACACAATAAAATCTAGGTGGTAATTTGTTAAAGGTATATAAAAAAGTGATGTCAGTTATGGGTTTAGATAAAAAGCCAATTACAACTTGTCACTTAACTTTTATTGTAAAAATATTGTAAAAAGATTGTAAAAATTGAACTAAGATGATCATATTTCAAGTTTATTTCAATTGGGTATAAAAAAAATTTAGAGTCAGGGTGTTCGAACTTTTATATTAAGGGGTAAAAAAAAATTTTAATTTTATATATAATATATATATTTTTTGGGCCAATCCAAGGGGTTCATTTGAAACCCCTAGGCTAGCTATAGAGCCGCTGATGATTTACCATCTATGATTTGTTATGAAAATATTGTGGATGTAGTACTTCTCTTATTTATACAAAATATGTCACCATTACATTTTTTTTGTTGGTGGCCCTTGGGTTCAGGATCTTTCTTAGTATTGGCTCAAGCACTAGGCCAATAAGACAACCGCTTAAGACTACCAATTTTTTTTTTTTTTTGTAATCAAGACTACCAAATTTTAATTAATAGGGATATATTTACACTTGTGAGAGAATTAATGAAACCCTAAATATTAGTAGTCAATAAGTAAAAACTATTTTTATAGTAAAAAAAAAATAATGTTATGAATATTACAAATTTTACTACATGACATTTTCCAATTCATGTGTCATCAATCATAAAAAAAATAATTCAACATTCATTTATTATGTTTTTTAAAACTATAAATTAATTGTTACTTTAATTTATAAAGATTATGCACTAAAATTTTTAGTATCTTTGGCATATTTCCAAAAACAAATTTCTTGGATGTACTACAAAATTATTCATTTTCTCCAAAGGTAGAGTGTTGAAAAATTGAACTTAGTTTAGGTTTAATGCATCTAGTACACTGAATTCAATTAGATGGTAACATATGTTTAAAAATAAACACATATCATCATTTTAACAAGTGCAGTACTACTGCACACATGACCTAAACTTGACCCTGAAAAATCTCCTTCTCTTGACAAAGCAAAACTGATATGAAAAGACCAAAAAAAAAAAAAATTTTAATATCAAACCTCGATTTTTGTGTATTATGTGAAATTTTGTCAATCTCTCCGTTTTAGAAAAAACAAATAGTAGCCGAACTTGAATATAAAACTTAATTAAATTTAAAAAGTAAGAAAAATTAGATAGGTTCAGAAGTTACGGATGCACCAAGTAGATATCATATTTAAATGTTAAGTGATTGTACCACATTGCAACAATTTTTTTTTTTGATAGAAACAACTTAATTAATTGTTGTATTCAACTTCTTTATACTACTTTATCGGATAGACACAAAAGTTTAATTGTTGATACCAATTTTCTTTTCATCTTTTTATCAATTATATTATCAACTTTTTTCCTTTTCTTCCGGTACCTTCATTTTTTTTTGTCACTTGTTTCATTCTCTTATAATCAACCCCTCTTCTATGATATACTTTCAAAACGTGAACTATGCATTTCATTTGCTTCTTTTTCTAATCTAAAGAGTTGTGCAAGTATGAGCTTCTTCACAAATGGGAGATTATTACTAATGGAGTCAAGACTCAAGAACGTATCCCAGGGGACGTGTAGCAAAGTTTGAAGACATTTTAATATTTTTATTTAAGCAATATAAGTATAAGTATGTATATTTTTTAATACACAGTTACGTATATTATCCTTTATGTTCTCATCTCCTTCTCCTTTAATTTTTAAGTGTTTTTTTTTTTTTTTTGAAAACTTTTTTGTGTTAAAAAACCTAACTTGATTATAATTTGAATTCTTCATCTAATATAATTTCTGTATATAATTATTAATTTATTAACTTAACGTTTTACTAACAGATCATATACTATATATAATAAAAGTCGGGCCTAAACACCGTAGTTGCGCCAAGTGGCTTTACCATATTGCAGATTTTTTTTTTTTTAGATTTTTAGATTTAAAAATAAATAAATAAAAAAGTCTAATGCATTTTAAATTGTAGCAACGTATACTACACTAAAAAAAAAAGAGGTCTAATGCATCTTAAATTGCAGTAACATATACTACACTAAAAAAAGAGGTCTAATGCATCTTGAATTACAGCAACGTAGACATAGTGTAAAAAAAAAGTGCCTACTGCAGTATTTTAGCAACGTAGTGTATTATAAAAATGTATTATAAAAAAAAAAAAGCAGTAATCACTTATTAAAAAAATTGCAATAAATTAAATAAATAGAAATAAAGTAATTTTTTAGATAAAAACAACCACTTATTTGTTTTTATTACTTTTTTTTTTTATTGGATGT
The DNA here is from genome assembly GCA_023736055.1 of Quercus glauca. Classification (NCBI taxonomy): domain Eukaryota; kingdom Viridiplantae; phylum Streptophyta; class Magnoliopsida; order Fagales; family Fagaceae; genus Quercus; species Quercus glauca. The sequence continues at coordinate 29,885,819 of CM043325.1, forward strand.
ATTTGATTCTTACATAAACTACAATTTTATCTTTTGCATTGTTCAGCCTTTTTTTTTCGAGTTTATGAATTATCAATAATTTTTACTCTCCTTTCCATCTCCAAGTTTATCAACAACTTTAGATTTGATCATAAAGAATTATTTGATGGAGGCTTATCAATCTTAAATGCTAAAATCATATTTATCTCCAAGAACAATTCGATGGAGGCTAATCAATCCGAAATGTTAAAATCATAAATATCTCCAAATATATTTAGAACTCTACTATTGCTAGAATTATTCTGAAACTAGAAAACCTAGTTATCTATTTCTATTTAGAAAATGAATGGAGGCTTTTGCAATAGAAGTAGAAATCTATTTCACCTAGGAGCAAGGAGCACATTGCTTTTTCAAGCGGTCAAACCAACGAATCAACGGACACATGATATAGAACATCTTTCATGGCTTGCCATGGTTTCAATCTTAGAAAACAATCAGGTGGCACATGAACTTGCTTAGCTTCAGTCATCTATTATATGTATTTTGTTTCAGTTTTTTCATAGTATTTTGTACTCTGCCTAATCTTTTGATGTTTATGCATATATTGTTGATTTTTTTTTTTTTTCCCTTGGTCACTTCTTTTATACTCTTTATATGGATCCCATGCAAGCATGCATAAAATTAAAGTTTAATTTTTTGTGGACAAAATGGGCTTCTGCCCTTTTTAGCCAAATTAATTAGCTTTATGCCCCCCTTCCAAAACTAAATAAGGAAATGCCCATCTTTTAAAACTCGATTTATGATAAATCGAGTTAAATTTTTTTTTTTCTGAAGCCATATAGTGGCGTTTTTAAGGAGACTATAGTGACGTTTTTAGGACCTATAATGACGTTTTTTAACTCGACTTCAATGAAATCGAGTTATAGGTAAAAAAACACCACTATAGGTCGATTTCATTGTCTATAACTCGATTTTACTGAAGTAAAGTTAAAAAACGTCACTATAGGTCCTGAAAACGTCACTATAGGCTCTTTAAAAACGCCACCATAGTGCCTAACTCGATTTATCATAAATCGAGTTTTAAAAGAGGGGCATTTCTTTATTTAGTTTGGGAAGGGGGGCATAAAGCTAATTAATTTGGTTGAAAAGGGCAAAAGCTCATTTTGTCCTTAATTTTGTGGTTAGAAGCTTTAGACTTATTTTCTTTATGTGGTGCTCATTACGGGAAAAAGAAGAAGAAGTTAATTCCAGCCATTAAATCAGTTCAAAAGCTTTACCCTAATGCTTTGACAATGTTTTAGATAGGCACAAATTTTAATTGTTATTGTCAACTTTTTTTTATATATGCACTGCAAGGTCCTAGAACACATATCACAGATGGGGCACATTAGTGAAGATGCAAAGATGGTTGTAACAAGTTTGATAGATTGGAGTTTTAAGCACACATTCTTGCATGGTATTCACAACACTTGGATTGTTTTAGAGCTTAATTAAAAGACATAGTAGATTGTATTGCCCATATTGTTAACTAGGAAGCTACTGCATTTGTTTTAACGGTTTACTATTCTCTTTGTAGTTTAAGTTTTATTCTCTATTGCTTGGCATATTGTATCTCTTCGTAGTTAAAGCTTTATCCTCGCTTTGAAAAAACTTTTTTAGGTGAACTAGATAGCAAATAACATACTAAGCAGTTTTTTTTTTTGCTACTTATTTTGTTTTGCTAATAATTACAAAGAGAAGTTGAGATCAAATAATAGAGATTATTGTTCACAAGTTCTCAATTCTCATCATATCTCAATGCTATATTTTCAATTATGGATGAAAACTAATTGCCAATGTCTTAACTCTTAGTTTTTCTCAACCAAAAAAAAAGCTTGAAGTTTATATATATATATACACACACACACACACACACACACACTCTTTGTTAATTATATTTTTTTGGTATACTCAAAAAAAAAAAAAATTTTTTTGGCAGGGTGAAAATCACTCAAGTTTTGGTATCTTCTCCCATACTTTCAAGGATAAAAATTAAATTTTCATGTAAGTCTCTCTACTTCAAATTCTTAAATGTTTATTAATTTAGATTGTTCTTAATTATTGAATTAATGTTTCCACTTAAATATGCTTTCAATCATTTTTTTGGATAGTTTTTAATTATTAAATTCAAGGTTTTTCCATTTAAATATTACTTGAGCCTTAAATCTCAATATGTTATGTAAAATCCTTTTATATTTTTTTAGGTATCTCCCTTTATATTAGTTACATAGCTATCTACCATCTTCCATTCAATTATTTTACACACACACACACACACACACACACACACACACACACATATATGCCTTTTATAATACATTAATCTCACACAATTTGCATTCATTATATAATGTAAAAGTAAAATATTCATTTATTTTTATTATCTATTTTATTATTTAATTTTAATTAAATTAATATAAAAAATAGTTTACATATGAATTTTGATTAAACTGTGCACTGCTCGGGCATAATACTAGTTAATAATATCTTTCTGTTCTTATTAACTTTCTCTTAACAGTTTTCTTTTTAAACAATATTTAATACACAACTATATAAAACAATTCTTAGAACAATTTTTATAGGCCTAACCTCTCTCTCTGGCTATCATCTTCTCTCTCTCTCTCTCTCTCTCTCTCTCTCTCTCTCTCTCTCAATGTTTAGATATTAAGATTTTTTTTTTAATAATTGAATTGAGACTTCTGCTTGACTCTACATTCAATTTTTTTTTTTTTTTTTGGATTGTTATATGTTTTGGTGATTTGTGTATTGTGTTCTTTATCATCAAACTAAAATATCAATTGGCTTTTGGTGCATGCGGGGATTGAACCCCAAATCTCTTATTCAATTATAAAAAACTTTATTAATTGAGTTGTAAATATTAATTTGATGCTTTGTTAGGCCTTGAGAGTCTAATATTTTGCTTTAAAAAATAATGTTAAAAAAATAACAAAGAAACACTAATGGTCCGTTTGGATTGAGAGGGAGGGAGGGGGAGTAAAGTAGAGTAGATTTAGCACAAAATTAGCTTATTTTTAGCCAATTCTACTCTACTCCCCTTCACTCCCCCTCCTTCCCCCCTCCATCCAAACAGGCCATAACTGTATGGCGTATAAAGAGTTATCTCCCAAAAGCATGATATATAAAGATGTATTAAATAATCTCCTAAAAGTAGATGTATTCAATAATATTCTTTCATAAGTAAAAACTAACTACACTGGCTGACTTCTTTGTGTCATCCATTGAATTTATATTTTATTTATTTTAGTTTTACAAGATTAATAGTTTAGCATTTAATTTTATCACTATATACTTAATAATATTTGCTAAATTTATTTGTGATCAAGAATTATGTTTTTGCATCATTACATGTGAAAGTGAATGTGAACGTGAAATTTGTAAATTTATGTTAAAAATGATTTTATTTTTAATTAAAATGCTTCATTAGTAAACTCAGTTTTTTAAAGCTTGTTTATATATATATATATATATATATTTTTCCTATTCACTTTATAAAAATAATGAAAATTGATTTGAAATTTGTTTAAATTACATTATATCTTTTTGGGTAAATTTTCATCATGATATTTAACCTCAGACCAACCTTAAAAGTCTTGAACTTCTCTCTTTTCCCAGTTCTTTAAACGATCCAAGTCTGAAAACTATGCTCAAAATTCGATTTAATTCCACAACGTTTTTTAATTAAAAAAAATTGTATAAATAACTATTTTTGCAAACTAGGACTTTTGAAATTTGATCCGTATTGAGTTTTAGAGTAATGCTACAGGCACAAACTATTTTACAACATTTTTACAAACTATTGATGTGACAAATTCTTACTAGTAATACTATTTTCTATGTAAACCTCAAATAGGCTTCTGTTAGCCAATGGGCATATATCCCAATGGCATGCCACCCTTTTGGAGGTTTTCAAGTCCACGAGTGTGTGTGACTGAGTTTATTTGACATCGCAAATAAATTGACTTCGCTGTCAATAAGCATTCTTACTTGTTGAGCTAAATCTATATATAATAATAATAGGTGAAGCTGAGAGAAACTCAAATTAGAATTCTAAATTAGAGTTCTAATTTTGTGCCATGTGTCTTGAATTATTTATTCTTAAAAAGTTTTATTTCTTAATTTTAGAATCAAATGTGAGACCATATCATAAATATTCATCCAAGTGAGTTAATAAGTACAAAAATCAAAGAGTCTAGAATAAATCAATTGTTAAAAAAAAAAAGTGCTTCACAATAATTAAAAAAAAATGAACAATTTACATTTTATATCTAATAATATTCTTTACAAAATTTTTTAAAGAGTTAATAAAATATAAAAATGACTATCAATAGTATTTAAATTATATATGTAGGAATTATATTATGCATCTTATTGTATATCTTTAAGTGTATCTATACATATGCATGGGGTTACAAGCTAGTTTATCATAATAGTTGCTTAATTTGGTAAGAGAATATTGTATGCTTATCTATCAACAAGTTTTTACTAGAAATCATTATTGCTTTACTACTGATTATAGAAAATTCAAATGACCAAATAATCTAATGGAAAAGTTAAAGGACACCTTTTAATCACACGAGCATTATTCACGTCAAAAGGTCAGGCTCCTAAAGAAAATCTAAAGCAGTATTGCAGTTTCCTGTCATATTGTTGTATTGAATTTATGCCATGTCCATAAAGACCTGAACTTGATTTGATTTTTATTCTTTTGTTAAATAACAAGTATTAATGTATTATTAATAGAGACAAAGATTCAAAAACCACAAGATGAGCCAACTAGCCAACACCATCTCCCCTTCAACAATCAAAGGTTCAAGGAAGAAGGAGAGTGAGGAATATTGGCACAAAGGCATTACAATCATAATCCCACTTAGCAACATTGTAGGAAAAGGAATTCCTTAATCTACATCCATGAATAAAATTAAAATTCCAAGCCACAAATTTTCTAATAAAAGACTAGTATTGCAAGAAAAAACTAGTGTTTCTAATAAAAGACTAATATCGAAACCTTGAATCGAATAGGGGACTTTCGAGGGCTAACCATGAATTGCATTATCACATTCAAAGCATCCCAAATTACCACTTTGTTTGTTTCGACAATAATATTTTCTAGAATGAGTCATTTTTCAAAAAGTATTTTCTATAAAATTATCTCATTTTCCTATGTTTGGTAGCAAATTTAAATGAGTTGAAAAACAATCTTCCTAACTTCCCTTATTTAGCTTGCTATGAGATAGAGTTATTTTCCAAAAAGATTTAATGGAAAACAATCTCGAAAAATAAGTCAATAATTTTTTTATTGACCAAAAATAGTTTTCCATTGACTCATTTATTCTAATGCTACCAAACACTGAAAAATACAACAAACTATCTTTACACAAAGTTTTCCATCAAAACAAACGGAGCATTCATAGCTAAAACCCAAGTTATAATTGCTAAAAAGTTGCAAGAGTTCCTTCCATAATACATCCCCCAACTACTTCCTTCAGAGTGCAAACATGACCCAAAAAAAAAAAAATCTTTTTAATTAAGACTAGGGACTTCGAGGCTGTGTTTGGATACCACTTGTTTTGCTGAAACTGAAAAATTATTGCTGAAAGTACTGTAAATAAAGGTAAAAGTTAGTTAAAATAGTATAGTGGGACTCATGAATAGTGTCAAAAAATGTAGTGGAGCCCATGAATAATAGCAAAAATAAGCTGAATAGTGAAATAATTTTCATTTTTAATCATAACCCAAATGTGCACTGAATATTGGCCACTACAAATTGGAGTGTCTATACTACAACATAAATCCTTTTTTTTTTTTTTTTAAAGTTTTAAATACAATAACAAAAAGGAAAATAAAATCAACTTTTACACCAATATATCAAAAGATCCATTTAAGGAATCTTAGGATTTGTTTTGGAAACACATTTTAAAAAGTTGTTTTCGATCAATAAAAAAATAATAAATAACATAAATAACATAAAACATGGTTTCCCCAAACAGATAACATGTGAAATGCATTAGCATGTGAGCATGTGAACTAGAGCTGTTCACGGGTCGGTCCGGGTCGGGTTTGTGCCCAACCCGGAACCGATCCGCCGGAATCGGGTGAAGGGCCTAACGACCCGCCGCCGACCGTCGACGACCTCGGGTCGAGTCGGATCGGTCTCCGGTGGTCAGCGGTCGGGTCGGTCGGCCTCGATCTGAGTTTGAATCACCGGATCTTCACCGGATGAAGCGCAAAATCATCCCCCTCAAGCCTAGATTTGAGCGAAAATCACCGGATCTAAGCAAAAATCAAAGAAAAACCATAACATCAAGCTCAGATTTGAGCGAAAATCACTGGATCTAAACAAAAATTGAAGTAAAAACCCCCACATCAAGTTCAGATTGGGGCGAAAATTTCTTCTCATCGCCGGATCTAAGAAAAATTGAAGCAAAAACACGCGCAAATCTAAGCAAAATCTTCATCTCACCGCCGGATCTAAGCAAGAAAACGTAAATCTTCACCGGATCTAACCAAAAACTACCAAACCTTCACCAGAATATTGATGAATCTGAACGGATCTAGGAACTCCGACCTTCTTTCTTGGGTTTCGTCGGTCGGATCGGGTGTATTGGGTTTTGAAGAAGAAAACCCACCATCCGACCCGCCTAAGTTGGTTTTTGGTGGCGGAGACCCGTCTCTGACCGTCACCGGCGTCGGGTCGGCCGGTTGTCGGGTCGGCCCGGGCGGTTTGGTCAAGTGGGTCGGTTCCCGGGTTCCCTTGGACACCCCTAATGTGAACACATATAATATATCGTAGAAATGGCATGTGAAATGCATAGGCATATAAATATGTGAACACGTATAATCTATCCTAGAAAATGGCATGTAAAATGCATGAGCTTGTGATCAATCTATTCTTGAAAGCAAGATTAAAGAGCGTAGCTAAGCATTTGATTGCAATGACATTGACTAGAAAGATAAATTTTGTGATAAATTAAATAGGGGTTACCTCACTCCTTTTTTTTTTTTTATACATATACAAAGATAGAAATTCTACTATAACCTAATCTAAGTATATATGTGTGTGAAACTCCCTTCTAGAGACTTGAACCCCAACTCTTTCCCTCCCACATTTCACAATCACTTATACTTGTGAAGTGATCATCGCGTCAAGGGTGTGTGATAGTACCTCACTAATTTAAAAGCAAAGAAAATTTGTTTAATTTACTTTCCTTGAAATTACTCGTGCAAAATAGTCATCAAGGATAAAAGGTCAGTCCAAAGGGTAGGGGAGATATGTTGGCTTACTTTTGTGGTCTATTGGCTTAATTAATTTAAATTATGGGCCAAGTATCTCTTTTTTATAAACCACTTGAAAATGGTTTTTAATTTGAAAATTGGAGTTTGCCTTGGAAAAGGATTTGTGTATTGAAAAGGGTTTTTATTTTGGAAAGGGATTTAGATTTTGGAAAATAATTTATATTTTTGAAAATGGGTTTTCATTTTGAAAAATATTTTCTGAAGGACCTCTAATGTAAATCCCATGACTTGTTAATGAAAAATTCCCTCAAAGGGTTTTTGATGAAAATCTTAAAAAATTTTGGTGAAAAATTCCCTAGATGGGGTTTTTTTTTTTTTTTTTTTTAATAATAATAAAAATCTCTTTTTAAAAAAAAAAAAAAAGAAAATCTCATGAGTTTTTTTAAGAAAAAAGAATCCCAAGAAATCAAGAAGGATTTTTTTACTGAAAATCTCATGAGTTTTTAGCTTAAAATTTCCTTAAGGTGCTTTAGTAAAAATCTCATTGGTTTTTGGTGGTAAATTCCCTTAGGTACTTTTAGTGAAAATCTCATGGATTTTGGAAAAATTCCCTAGAAAGGATTAATGAAAAATCTCATGAGTTTTGCTTTAAAAATTCCCTATAAAGAATTTAATAAAAAAATCTCATGACTTTTTTAAAAATAATAGAGTTTAGCTACAAAATTGGTTGTAATCTAACTAGGCTATAACCTTTTTAAAAAAAATTAACATTACTACATATTTTAAAAATCTAACCATTGAATTGCATGTTCTTTCAGCTCTTAATACACATGTCAAATTTTATACCAATAAGATATTATTTGCTATATAATCTATAAACTTATATTTCATGTATAATTTTAAACTAACAAAAATTTGCAATTTAAATAATTTATTGATGACATAACTATTAATCATTAGTTTTCTAGAAATTTTGTAAGCATGGATGATATAAGAAGAAAATATAATCCAATGTTTAATTTGTCAAAATTTACCTCCAATAAAAAGATATTGAGGAAGGTTGTAGCTTTAGGGGACAACCAATTTTGTAGTTAAACTTTATCCTTAAAAAATTAAAAATTCCTTAAAAAGGATTTAAAGAAAATGTCTCATGAGTTTTTATTTTTTGAAACAATGAACACATGTCAAGCTAATTTTTGAAAGTACTCTTTGAAATCTTTTTTTTTTTTTTTTTTGAAAACTTATTTTGAGTGAATTTTGCCATTGTTCCCAAACTCACGTTTAAGTCTAGAGTCTGTTTTAGGGATTTTGTCACGAAATAGCCAAAGGGAGAGATTGTAAAGTTGTTATTTACAACTATGTGTTTTGTTGGTTTATATTCTATGTCAAATTTGATTGTAATTTTATTCAATCTTTTGTACCTTGTATTTATTGTGGGATTTGATTGTAAGGGTTGTGTGTTAGAGAGAGGGAGTGTGTGAAGACTCAAGCAATTAAAGACTAAAGAGTTTTCGCGGGTAGCTCGCGACTAAGCATCCCACGAAGTGACTCGTGTGCTTTGCACATGCTGGAATGCGAAGAGTCGGGCCAAGATGGAGACAGCTGTGTTTCGCGAGTATCTCGCGGGTAAGGCCTTCCCGCGAGACACCCGCGAGACATTCTGTTCTGCCAGACTGTCCATTCTGATCCACACTTTCTGTGCGCACACTATATATACCCACATTACCCACAAATGTTGAGGAGTGCTTCCGAGAGAAAACTCTAGCCAAACACCTTGAGAGTTAGAGATTGTTATACCCACAATTCTCTACACATTTGCTTGTGGAATTTCTTCAATTCCTACCTCTCCATTTCCATACCATTGAGAGGTTGATAGCCTAAACACTTACCACACCCTTTCAGAGTGTCAAGTGAAGTTTTGGTGCTACTGGGAAGCATTGAAGAAGCCAAGGATGGCAGATGCAACATGGAGTTTGTTGCGAGATCCGGAGAGCTAGACAAGACACGGTTCCGAGAAGCCTTGTTGGAGTAGGAGCTTGGAGGGCCTAGGTACATCGAGTAGATTGGGCTTGGAGGGTTTCTTGCTAACCTATGTATCCCAACTGATTGTCTAGTGAATTGATTTCCGCTTGGAGGGCGGCGGAGAGGTTTTTCACCGAGTTCTTTGGTTTTCTCTTCAATAACATATCAGCATGTTATCTTGTGTTTACATCTTTCTTCCCTACTCTTTTATATTCCATTTTACTGCTGTGTTACTTTATTTATGGATTAAAGTAGCTTGTTTGTTTATCCGCTCGTATTTACACTATTTCGCACTAAGTATTAAGTTAGTATAAAATTAATTGAGCCGTAACTTTAATTTGGGAAACAGCTTTTGTATTTTCAATACATTTTCGAGCATTCAATTGGTATCAGAGCAGGTACACTCGTTGTGGTTTAAATACCTTAGTGTGATCCTTGACCCTGTTTAAGATGGACAAGTTTCAATCTCTAAATGTTCCACCATTTTTTGATGGTAACAATTATGCTTTATGGAAAGTCCGAATAAGGGCATTCTTATGTTCTATTGATGATACTGTATGGGATGTGGTTGAAGTTGGATGGACTAGGCCGGAGGCTGCCAAATGCACTTGGGATAAGGCAGCTCTTGTGGCAGCTAATGCTAATAGTAAAGTTTTGAATGCTATTTTCTGTGGTGTTTTTTCAGATGAATTCCATAAGATTTCACACATAACAGTTGCCAAGGAAGCTTGGGAGATATTGAATACCACCTATGAGGGTACTAAGAAAGTTAAGGACACAAAGCTCCAGATACTTACCACCAAATTTGAAGACTCAAGATGGGTGATGATGAACTTTTTGATTCATTCTATGGGAAGCTCAACAAAATTGTAATTGCTAAGCTCAATCTCGATGAGAATATTGAAGATACTAAGGTGGTGAGAAAAATTTTGAGGTCCTTATTAGAAAGTTTTAGAGCAAAAGTCACTGCTATAGAAGAGAGTAAAGACTTGGATGAGATCGAAATCCAAGAGCTAATTGAGTCTCACCAAACATATGAGCTGGGACTGCCTTCTCATAAATCGAGTAAATCTTTTGCCCTTAAAACCATCAATGAAAGAATGGATGATTCCTCCGAAGAAGATGGTGTGGAGAAGGAGGAGTGGGAAACCGTTCAGCAGAGGGAAGTTTTCATCCTCCAAAGGTGATAGGAAAGAGTTCAAGAATAAAGAAGGGAAGGATTCTCAATCTTCTCAAGGCATTGTGTGTTATGAATGCAATGGCCATAGACATCTAAAGAATGAGTGTCCCAACACTTAGTGATTTAGATTCTTCCAATTCAGATTCGGAAGAGAGCTGTGACGGAGAAAGGAATTACTCCGCATTTATGACTATCGCTCATAATGAGTCCTTAGAGGACTTGAATCAACTTGTACAAGAACTTGGGGAGCATTGTGATGAAGAATCCATGGGGATTGTCGAAGAATCAGATGCCGAAGAAGATGAAGATACAGCTGGTCTTCAAGAGAATTACACCTTACTTCTTGAAAAGTTGGGAGAGTATGCAAGGGTGGCGAAGGCGGCTGTGAAGAAGATGAAGAAAGCAGAGGAGGACTATAGAAGTCTCCTAGTCAGATATAAGAAGGCAAAGTGTGAGATTGAGACATTAAATGATGAGCTATTAGAAGTTTACACGAAAGTGAGACTCCTTGAGCTTGAGGTGGTTCAAGCAAATGCCAAGGTAGAGCGAGTATCCACAAAGAAACTTGATGATGTCCTATCTCATCGAAAGTCCTTCTCCGACAAAACCGGATTAGGATATACTGGAGAAAGTAGTACAGCTGTGAATATCTCCAAAGAAGTAAAGTTTGTGAAGGCCAAAGAGCCGATTGTAGTTGCTCCTACTGTGGAGAAGTCAAAGGTTGACAAGAAAAAGAATGTGGCTAACCAAAGGGTGTTGAATAAGCGCCAGAACCAATCTGTGGTCAGGTCTGAAGCCAGAGGGAGATCTCGTCCAAGATCGCAACGAGGTCGAAGAACTAACCACTTTTGCCATTATTATGGTCTTCAAGGACACACCAAACCCAATTGTCATAAGCTTAGAGCATTGAAAAATGCAACTGATCAAAGGTCAAGAGGACTAAGAAATGACAAGAGGACTTGGGTTGCTGAATCATCAAGAGGTCGAAATGGAGATCCAGGTGTGATGGACATGATGAAGATGATCGGTGCATTCACCACGTGCTTGGAAAGCTTCTCCAGAAGGTTTGAAAGTCCTAACTCTCGTACCCAATCCTATAGGGATATCACCCCAAACGCATGTGCCATGTGGGTGAAAAGGGGTACTCATGCATAAGCATTACAACATGTCCATGCACTAATACTTTCGATGTTTAGAGACATTTGTTTATGCATCATATCATGCATTGATATCAGTTTTAGCATATTTCTTTTACTTTTTGGTTTGTACCTATTTTGTTGATCTTACTCTATTTGGTTTATTTTTTAGTGTGTTCAAAAATTCAAAAACCCATAAAAATTGAAAAATCTTCAAAAAGTTTGATTGCCTATGTTGTGTATTTCACATGTGAGTTTGACCTAGTACCTTCGTACTTATGGCGTAATGCATTTACGAGCTTAGCTTGTTCTGTATGCACATTTATCTATGTGGAAGAAATCTTGAAAACTATGTGTGACTGTTGTAAATAGATCTTCAAGCTTGTCATGAATGATTGGTCAATAGTCTTGATGGTCTTGATACTTGCATAGACTTGTGTCTATATCTCTTCCCACTTTATTTTTATGTTTTTGCAAAAGAGCTCACCAAATGTAAATCTCCAAATGAAAAGAGATATTGAGCTACAAAAGTCTGTCACACATACTAGTATTTGACTAAGAAAAAGGGAAAGCGACTTTTGTTTTGAATTGTATAGTGCTCAAAAAGCCAAATGCTAACTCTCAATGTTGAAATATCAAAAATTTCAAGCACCGATCTCAAAAAGAGATGTATTATCCAAAATGGATCAAATGTTATTTTTTATGCAGAAGCCAAATGAAAAGCTTCTAAGTTATGTAATCATTCTCATGTGGGAGGTCATATACGCTCATTTCTATAATTGAGATAGTCCACCTGATTTAATGCTAGTTGTATATGACTTGATTGAATTGATCATTAAAGCTTCACTTTGGTCTAAGGACTATTCCACATTTGATACTCACACACAACACACAAGACTTTGATTCAATTAATGCTTATTTCATTTGTGTGATTGTACACGTTTAAATGTGATGTGTATGCTCAATTACTTGTCAATCAAGCATAAAAAGATTTTTGAGTGTTTTATTTGTTTTTGAAAGTGTTTTTATACTTTCGTGTTTTTAGTTTTTGTTCAAAATGCATTTTTGTGTTTTTCCTTAAAAACTGGTTCAGAGGTTGTTTCGCGAGAAGCTCGCGACTTAGAGCTTCCCACGAAAAGTGCTTAAGGGAAATAAAATTTTTGTCATTTTACACAGAGTCTCTCGAGACTGTGTCGCGAGTATTTCGCGGCTATCAGTTCCTCATGAAATGGGTTTTAGGCAAAAACTGGAATTTCTTCAAATTCAGATAGAAACTCTTCAAACTATATCGCGACTAAGTCGCGACTTAAAGCTTCTTGTGAAAGCTTTTGAGCTTCAGTGACCATTCTCGCAACTGTATCACGACTGGCTCGCTACTGCCTAACTCGCGAAAAACGCATGTTTTCAGTTTTATAATACAGATGTGACAGTTTTTCAAAATACTTTCATTTCCCTCGCACTGCCCCTTTTCGAACCATTCTCAACCCAAAATCAAATTTTACTCAAACCCCATCAATTTCAAGTTTCTATTTGCAAAATCTCTTCAAGGTATGAGTTTCTAATACTCTCTCTTATCATTTTACTGAGATTATGCAAATTTTAGCTTAGGGTTTTGTAAATTGGGGATTTTTCGAAAAAGGGTTGGGTTTCTCAATTTTTGTGAAATTTTTCCAAAATTTTTGATTGGGATGTGATCCATTTGCTGTGTTTGTTTTTATGTTGGCCCTGTGTGGCAGTCTGAGCATGTATTGAGGCAAATTTTCACTATGTTCATGCATTCTTTATAACTGTTGTGCATTGTTGCATGTCAAATGCTTGACAAAATGTCCTAGTGACATTTTTGTGATAAATTGGATTCAAGTGAATTCCAATCTCTGAGTTTACACTTGTTTGACCTTGTTTAACTTAAGTTGGTCACTGATTATGTGTTTCACACACTATGCTATGTCATGCATACACTAGGCACACACCTAGGCCCTTCTAGGCACCCCCCATGCATCTCATGCATCAGCACATGCACACATATGCACAATTAACTAAATTCATGCATTGTGTCTATGTTCACTTGCTTTATCTATTTTAGCATGTAATTTTGAGTTTTTTTTTTTTTTTTGGCTCTGTTTTAGGTTGTTTTACCTTTGTGTTGGGACTAATTTGAATCTAATCAAGTTTTGTATTCTGTTTCATGTTTTTGCACATATTTTTCTTTCTCTATTAGCAGTGTAACTGTGCAGATGTCTCCATTCAAGACCTCAGCCGTGAAAGGGGGCAATAACAAAGGAAAGGAGCCTGTGATTGATGTTGATAACCTTTCACCAAGGCCAAAGAAGACTCGATCACCAATAAGGACTTTTGATCCGAACTACTTCGAATCCTATGCTGCATTTCAGAACTTTCAGAAATAGTTTATGGAAGCTCCTTTATTGGTTGAAGGGCCGTGGATCAGCCATCTCCCCTTGACACAAATATTCCTATATGGTTTGCCACCAAGGATTGGAATTTTCTTCTCTCCAATCTGGAGGATGCATACGAAGAGTTAGTGAAAGAGTTCTATGCCAATGCTATTGTTGATGAAGAGGAGCTAAAATGTTGGGTTAGAGGAAAGAGTTTCTCCATAACACCGGTTTACTTGGCAGAAATTCTACACATTAACCGGCCAATTCTTCCCATACCACCGGTATATGATGAGCTGAATCCAGATGAAGAGGTTCTTAGAGAAGCTTTATGAGCTAATTTGGAATTCTCCTCAAATAGGAAGTCAATTAGTGTGGCATCCCTTTCTCCCAAATTGAGACTACTCATAATGATCATGTGTAGCAATCTCTATACTCTGTCAAGCACCGGATTTATGAATCTTGGTCGAGCATTATTCTTGCATGATTTGATCACTGACGAAGAGATTGATGTGTGCTCTCATATTTTCCACATCCTGGCAAAAACAGTTGACCGAACTGCTTCAAGGAATTGTATTCCTTTTTGTCGTCTTATCTCAAGGATTTTGAAGCTCAAAGGTGTGCATCCCTCAAAAGATGAACGCCCATACCCAAGGCCAAGTCCAATTAACATTCGTACTCTCCATGCAAGTATGAGTCACACCAAGAAGAATGCCAAGCAAGAAAGGCATGCAACTTCGGGAAGCTCAAGCTCTACCTCCCATACATATGATGAACAATTAGACAACATCATGGCTGCACTTCAAGAGATTAGTACCAAGATATCCGGACTAGCTACTATTATGCACTCCCAGCACATTCGATTTGATAAAAAGTTCACATCTCTCGAAACTCAGATGGATGAAATTCAAAGGAAGCTAAAAGAAAATGGAGACTAGCTATTCCATGACAAAAAGGGGGAGATGGTGTCATTGACAGGGGGAGATGATGTCATTGATAGGGGGAGTGAAATGATAGGGGGAGGAGAAGCTAGAAGTTACTGTTGGTTTAATTGTTTTATTGCTTTTATTTAAAGCTTTAGTACTTTGTTTTTAATTTCAATTTATATTCAGTATTTGTGTTTATCTCTATACTTTGTAGCATTTTTTTGTACTTTTAAGATATTGCTAATATGTCTTAAGTACCTCACTCTTGTGCCCTAGTAGGATTTTGTATCCTAAATGCAAATACTTCGCGTATCTTGCATTGGTTAAGTGTTGGACATGCAATTGATCCTTGGAATTGTCCTTAATTGCATTGCGTGTCCAGATGAGCATTTACTTGCTAAATGTTCATTGTAGTCATTCTCTAATGACAGTTTTTGTATGATCAAGATACGCTTACATGTTTTATATTGTTTGCAAACTTGATTCCAATTTACTTGTTCATGTACGTACCTTGTGTTCAACTTGTCATAAGCTTAATGAAAGTTTTGTTTGTGTGCAAGTGTTTCAGGTTACAGGTATATACGTGCAAGTGCTTCACAGCTTCTAGATTATGTGTGAGTGAGTTTTGCCATTGTTCCCAAACTCACGTTTAAGTTTAGAGTCTGTTTTAGGGGTTTTGTCACGGAATAGCCAAAGGGGGAGATTGTAAAGTTGTTATTTACAACTATGTGTTTTGTTGGCTTATATTCCGTGCCAAATTTGATTGTAATTTTATTCAATCTTTTGTACCCTGTATTTATTGTAGGATTTGATTGTAAGGGTTGTGTGTTAGAGAGAAAGAGTGTGAAGACTCAAGCAATTGAAGACTGAAGAGTTTTCACGGGTAGCTCGCGACTAAGCATCCCGCGAAGTGACTCATATGCTTTGCACATGCTGGAATGCGAAGAGTCAGGCCAAGATGGAGACAGCTATGTTTCGCGAGTATCTCGCGGGTAAGGCCTTCCCGCAAGACACTCGTGAGACATTCTGTTCTGCCAGACTATCCATTCTGATCCACACTTTCTGTGCTCACACTATATATACCCACATTACCCATAAATGTTAAGGAGTGCTTTTGAGAGAAAACCCTAGGCAAATACCTTGAAAGTTAGAGATTGTTATACCCACAATTCTCTACACATTTGTTTGTGGAATTTCCTCAACTCCTACCTCTCCATTTTCATACCATTGAAAGGTTGATAGCCCAAACACTTACCACACCCTTTTAGAGTGTTAACTGAAGTTTTGGTGCTGCTGGGAAGTATTGGAAGAAGCCAAGGATGGCAGATGCAACATGGAGCTTGTTGCGGGATCCGGAGAACTAGACAAGACACGGTTCCGAGAAGTCTTGTTAGAGTAAGAGCTTGGAGGGCTTAGGTACATCAGGTAGATTAGGCTTGGAGAGTCTCTTGCTAACCCATGTATCCCAACTGATTGTTTAGTGGATCGATTTCCGCTTGGAGGGCAGCAGAGAGGTTTTTCACCCAGTTCTTCAGTTTCCTCTTTGATAACACATCGACGTGTTATCTTGTGTTTGCATCTTTCTTCCCTACTCTTTTATATCCCATTTTACTGCTGTGTTCCTTTGTTTATGGATTAGAGTAGCTTGTTTGTTTATCTGCTCGCATTTACACTATTCTGCACTTAGTATTAAGTTAGTGTAAAATCAATCGAGCCATAACTTTAATTTGAGGGTCTAAACAGCTCTTGTGTTTCTACACATTTTCGAGCATTCAATTTGCATGACATATTTCATTCAACATTAAGATTCTCATATTACCCACATTGAATCTCAATCAACTATGCATATCATACCCAAAAACAACAATGAAAGCATTTTATTCACAAAATTAATTGAAATTTCAAAAGGAATTAAAATGAGGAAAAGGACATTGTACAAGCAAATATGAATAATTAAAAAGAACCCAAAGTTTATGTCTGAAGTAGCATAGCCACAAAGGTTTGAATATAAACTCAAAGACAAGAGGCAAGATTGAATATACCCAATGTACACCAAAACTAAATGAAGTATGCTAATCCCTAATTGTGTATGCCCATCATTTTGGGCGTATACTACTTTAGGTAGAAAGTTCTAAACATACTGGATCAAAAGATATGTATACTCTTTGGTTAGAGAATTGCTTATGTGCTTTGAAATGGTTTTGGGCATTGAGGAATGAAATGTTAGGCTTGACATATGATGTTGATCATTGTGGTAGAGATTGGTGTTTTGATCCCCCTTAGCTCTAGTTGATCATTAGCCAAATATGATGTTGATAATTTTGGTAGAGATTGGTGTTTTGATCCCCCTTAGCTCTAGTTGATCATTAGCCAAACCTGATCAAACTTCAGACAAAGTTTGGTTAATGAGAGTTTTCTTGGGATTTTGACTCTTGATTCATGAATTTGGTTGATCCACCATTCGATTTGCGACAAACCAATCTAATTATTGTGCTTCCCTTAGCTTTCAAAAAAGAAAAAATTCTCTTAATCACACGCGAATAACGACGATTTCAGTAGTTTCCCACTAGAATTATTGAGATACTATAACTATCATGAACAACCACATATATTAGAAATCTACCTAATTTCATACAAAAAGGGAAAAAAAATGCAAAGAGAGAAAGAAAAAAAAAATAACAGCCAAGATCTAAGTTGATAAAAATTAAAGAGATCAGTTCAAGTTACACCTAGTGTAACTCTTATAAACTTACACCTTTTTCACGCCATAGATTTCTAAGAGATCTAACGGTTAAAAAAACACAATTAAATGTTATTGTTTTCCACCTTATTACCTAATTAATACTAGCATTCTCTTTCTCCTTATTTATTACTTTCCACCAAATAATATTTTCTTCAACACAATCTAACAAAAAAAATTGAAAAATAATTCCATTTTCATTGATTTCACAAAACTACTTTTTTTTTTTTTTTTTAAGAAGGAAGAACTTGAAGTTTTTTATTCAGTAATAGGCAAATCTGCCTGATAAGCTATAGAAATTTGGATAGGAACATCCTCCATCCAAACTGAAAAACCAGTGACATGACATGCATGCCTAGCTAGGTTGTGAGCAACATTATTCCCTACTCTACCAACATGTTGAAAGGAAATACAAGTAAATGAACGTGCCAACAATTGAGCATCCCGAACTAACAAACCATATGTAGCTAGGGAAGGAGAAGGGTCCCTCAATGCAGTCATGACAATCATCGAATCTCCCTCAAGAATTGCTTTGTCGAAGCCTAGCTCAAGGGAGAATTCAAGTGCTCTACACGCTGCCAGAGTTTCCAAGTTTACAACTGACTGTGGGAGTGAGATGTTTTGGGATAAAGAAGCCATTACCATGCCTAGGCTATCTCTAACAACCACGCCAATACTTGCTCTGTCTTCATCCTTGAATACCGCTCCATCAAAATTAATTTTAACCAAGTCCGTTGGTGGAGGCTGCCAACATACCTGAGCTGGTGTTGCTGCAATGGGCTTCCTCGGCTGAGCTGACCGAAACTCCAGTAGGGACTGATATGCTTACTGAGCAATTTGGTCCAAAGGCCAACCTGGTGGAGAAGTCCTAGCTTGATTCCGTCGAAACCAAATATTCCAGGTGAGCATTGCGAACAGGTCACCACTACAGTCCGAATCCAGCATATGGAGGAGGACTTGAGGAAAGGTTTGGAACCTGGTGATGCTCCTAAATGCCCATTGTGGATCATCCTCCCAAACTCGAGTTAGACCCGGACATGACCACAAAGAGTGTAACACATCTTCTGAACTTTGTGAGCAAAGGGCGCACGTTGAATCTTCAAGAACACAGCGCCGAACCAGGTTGGAGTTTGTTGGAATAGCATTTCGACAAGCTCTCCAAACAAAATTCCTAACCTTACACGGGATAGCCAGTTGCCAAATCCTTTTCCACAGAGATTTTGGTTGCACCGAAGCTTGAATCCTTGGAGGGGCTGACATTCGAGCTTCAGTTTTGAGGAAGTAGTACCCGGATTTGGCTTAATAAACCCCAGACTGCACATACAGCCAGAACAAAGCATCTTCACTTGGCTGTTGGCTAAGCTGGATTTTCTAAACCTCCGATGCTTCATCTTGGCTGAACAGTCTACGTAGGATGGAAGAGTCCCACGAGCGAGTGGCTGGATTTATAAGGCAGCTAACAGTGGCTTCTTGTAACTCAGCTACTAGTGGGCCTTGCAATGATGTGTGAGTAAGAGAAGGTAACCATCTGTCCCCCCACAGTTTGATGGACTCTCCATTTCCAACCCTCCACTTTGCCCCTCTCCGAATAACCTCCCTCCCCATTAATATACTCCTCTATGCATACGAACCCCCATGACCCTCCTTAGCTTCCATGATAAAACAATTTGGAAAAAATCTTGATTTAAAAACCCTATAGGACAAAGAGTCTTTATTATGTAAGAGTCTCCAAGTTTGTTTTGCTAAGAGGGCATCATTGAACAAGGATAATTCCTTAAAACCCATGCCACCTTCCACTTTTGGCTCACACATCTCCTCCCATTTCACCCAATGTATCTTCCTCCGCTCACCCCTTTGGCCCCACCAAAACTTTCGAATCAAACCCTCAATTTCTTGACAAAGACCTAAAGGAAGTTTAAAGCAACACATTGAATAGGTTGGGATTGCTTGCACCATGGCCTTAATCAATATCTCTCTTCCTGCTTGAGACAACAATTTTTCTTCCCATCCTTGCAATTTTCTCCAAATTCTTTCTTTAATGTAATCAAAACTAGCTTTTTTATGTTTCCCCACTAATGATGGCAGCCCAAAATATTTGTCAAATTGCTTAACCTCTTGAATTCCTAGTGTTTCTTGAATCTCCAACTTCATTGCTTCACTGGTGGATTTTGAGAAAAAGATGACTGTTTTCCCCTTATTTATTTGTTGCCCCGATAAGCTTTCATATTGTGCTAGGATCTCCAACACCTTTTGGCATTCACTTCGATTAGACATGCAAAATAACAAACTATCATCCGCGAAAAGCAGATGGGTTAGTTTGGGGCTTCTTCTGCTTAAGCCAAACCTATGAATGGCTCCCTCCCTTTCCGCCTTAGAAATTAGGCAATGGAGGCCTTCTGTGCATAGTAGGAAGAGGAATGGTGACAGTGGATCACCTTGGCGAATCCCCCTAGTAGGTTGAATCAAACCCTTCGGTTCACATTAACCAACACCGAATATGATACAATTTTCACACAAACCATCATGAGGTTTATCCACCTCTCATTAAACCCCAATTTCCTCATCACCTTCTCCAAAAAAATCCACTCCACCCTATCATATATGCCTTGCTCATATCCAACTTTACTACCATATAACCTGATTTTGTAGATTTATGAACATTCATGCTATGCAATGTCTCAAAAGCTACAAGAATATTATCAGATATCAAACGGTTTTTTGTAAATGCACTTTGTTGCTCGGAAATTATATTTGGTAAGATTTTTTTGAGGTGATTTGCTAATACCTTAGAAAAAATCTTATAAAGCACATTACAAAGACTAATGGGGCGATAATCAGAGACAGTAACTGGATTTTTGATTTTTGGAATTAAAGTCAGGAAAGTATGATTCAAAGGGTGGGGTAAAGAGGCTGAATTGAGGTAAGATAAAATAGTTTTTGTGACATCATCACCAACAAGTTCCCAATAATTTTGGTAAAAGAGTGGCGGCATACCGTCGGGGCTAGGAGCTTTTAATGGAGCCATTTGCTTCAAAGCAGCCTGCACTTCCCATTCCATGAATTCTTGTGAGAGCATGGAGTTCATTTCATCACTAACAATACAAGGCAATGGGTCCAAATCCTCAACACCAACCACCGGATTTGATGAACCAAAGAGTTCTTGGTAAAACTCTATGAATGAATCGGCAACCTCATCTGAATTTTGAACCCAACGGCCTGAAGAGTTGGAGATTCCATGAATTCTATTGCGTCTGGTTCTCTGAGTTGCACGGCTATGGAAGAACTTGGAATTTTTATCACCACCAACCAACCATAAACTTTTTGCTCTCTGCCTCCACATTTGGTTTTCTTTTATCAACAAACCATTGATGTCTTTTTTAAGTTCCCTAACCAGAAAGTTGCTACCAGATTGCAAAGCTGCCTGTTTTGCCTTTATCAAAAGTTTTTTCTTCTCAACAAGCTCCCTACGTACACTCCCAAAATTCTTACGACTCCATTGAGTTAATTCAGTCCCACATTTAGCTATTTTCTTCATCACTTGAAGCTTAGGATCACAAGGAAGTGGAGCTCTCTAGACAGCCTCCACCGTTCGCCCACACCTTTTATCTGAGAGCCACATTTCTTCAAACCAAAATGGCTTTGAAATAGGGGGTGGGTCAAGACCATAGGGAACAATCCAAATTGGTACATGATCCGAAGTGGTACTATGGAGATGAAAGACCCTTGTTCCTGCAAACATTTGAAGCCAATCATTAGTACAAAAAGCCCTATCAAGCCTCTCCCATATAGATTGACCACTTGTATAGTGTTTGCTCCAAGTGAACTTAGAACCCGAATATCCAAGATCCAAAAAACTACAAGCATCCACTGCCTCTCGAAATAGCTGCATCTGATTGTGACTTCTTCTATTTCCCCCCATTTTTTCATCGCTCCTGAGCAGCTCATTAAAATTGCCTGCACACAACCATGGGATTTGAAATTTCTGGTTTAGCCGTCGGAGTAAATTCCATGATTCAGATCTTCTTTGTGTCTCCAGTTCTCCATAAAAATCGGTAAATCTCCACTCCGAGTCAGTATTTTTATTGATAATTACATCAATGTGATTCTTATCAGAACCCTCAATTGTGACAGCCATAATATCTCTCCAAAATAGAACTAAACCTCCACCTCTAGCTTCTCTTGGTACCACAAACATGTTCTCAAATTGTATCTTCCGTTTTACATCTTTTAGCCTTGCCTCATCTGCCCATGTTTCGGCTATAAACACGACAGAGGGATCTTTTGCCCGCACAATATCAGCAAGCTCATTCCCTGTACATGGGTTTCCAAGCCCACGACAGTTCCAAATTAAGCAACTCATTACGATTGGCGGGGCTGACACACAGCCTCCACCATTGAAAAAGAACTTCCATCATCCTTTGAAACCAACCTGCGCTTGCCCGGTAACTCTAGATGATCCTCCCCTCCTTTCTTCCCACAGACTAATTTTTCTGCATTGTTATTCTTCACCACCCTTGCACGTGCTTGTAATTTTCTTCCCCCTCTGGTACCATTTTTTTTTGGGAGTGGTTGCGTTGAGTTTCTGTTGGACAGAATGTGCAAGTGCACAGCCAGACCCCTGGATTTGCTCACGTGCCTGTGCTGACCCTACCTCACGTGTCCCATTTCCATCCCTTGCATCGTCACATTGACTCTAAGTAATGTCAGCACTGATTGCCTCTTGTGCATTTATTTCCCCCTCCGTATGTTTTCCAAACTTGAATAGGGCCTTATCAATTACCTTTATTTGGATTTCAAACAGCTCAGCAGATGAAACTGATTTGGGAAATAAAATCTCTAAGTTAATATTATTCTCTCCAATAATCTGGTTTGAATATGGGCAAGATTCATTTGAGATTGACTTTTCGTTTGAAATAAGTGCAGCATCTGTTTGTAACGTCTTCTCCAAACCTATGGTTTCAGCATTCAATGACTCCCTACATTTATTGCTTCTTTCTTCCACCGAAACCTCCATATCGGACTGGAGATTTTAAGATGACTCCATCCTTGAATTTTCCCCCACCGGAGCTGGACATGGGCTGACTTCCTTTGACACTCGAAAACTGGATTTTCTGCCTTCATAGAAACCTGGAACGAAAATAACATTTTTTCCCTTAGCCGAGTATGGTGCTGCCTTCAGACTGGAACTGAACTGTTGCTGATCAGGGGAGAGGGTGCCTTTGCTTTCAATCCACAAGTCACAATTCTTGTCACTATGAGTTAACTGCCCACACCAGAAACACAAATTTGGCAATTGTTCATACTTGAACCGAATCCAGTGTTTTGTTCCATTCTCCATTGTGATTAACCGACCCCTACACAAAGGTAAGGTGACATCTACACTTACACGGACTCTGATAAAGTGGCCACCTTCGTCATCAACCGCGTCGATTGATTTTTGGACTTCCCCTACAGTTTCGCAAAGGTTTTCAGCAACCTTTTTTGTCATATACCTGACCGGGATTTCATGTACTTGCACCCAAAAGAGAGCTTACGTAAAAGACAAATCCCGTACTGGCACATCTGTATTGTATTTCTGGACCATCACTAAGTGTTTATCGAAACTCCAAGGCTGGCTTTGCAATATCCAGTCAACGTCTGTTAGATTATTGAAAACAAAAAGCACCCTATGATCTTGATGGTTGCGGATTTTGAAACCATTTGTGGACCTCCACAACTGTTTGAAGGTTCTTGCCATCGCTTCCATATTGAGAAAACGTGGAGTTAGGAATAGCGCTGCTATGATGAATTCACCTGTTCGTTGATCCTTATTCAAGACAAAGCCTGTTTTCTCTCTGAATTCGTTGATCCTTATTCAAGACAAAGCCTGTTTTCTCCCTTTCAGAGAGGGAGAAGTTACTCCATTGTTCTGTCAAATCCTCCATGTCTCGCTAAAGCAAGTGAGAATTGATAGAAAGTATTTCCCTACACCCCACTAAAAAAAAAACCCAACTAGCTCTCGAGATAAACTTGTTATCCCAAGAGAAACAAAACTCTTCTTCGAATGGAAGGGACAGCAAATTCTACTGCCTAAGTTGAAAGTCATTTGACAAGAGTTAGCAAATGACTTTCAACTTGCTCCTTAAAATAAATAATTAAAGGAACTTAAAAAAACTTCAAATAGCCTATCATACTCTAAACTTATATTTAAGTTTCTGTACTTAAAAAAAACTTCAAATAGCCTATCATACACTAATTGTCGAACATATGAAACATCTTTCAGGGTCTATGAAACAAACTACTCTGATAAATGATAATATTCTTTTGTACACAGTAACAAAAAAAAAAAAATGCACACGAAAATCTACATCAAAGGAATTACTCCCAATCTACATAAAAAAAAATGCACACGATAATATTCTCTTTCACTTTCTCCTTAATGTATCCTAACTTTCTAAGAAACCATAAGATCATCCGAATGGCGTTAACAATAAACACCAACCCTATCAAATGCCAGCACATGAGTACAGAAACTTTCAATTGTTTAGTGTATGATAGGCTATTTGAAGCTTTTTTTTTTTAAGTTCCTTTATTTATTTATTTTACGTAGCAAGTTGAAAGTCATTTGTTAACTCTTGTTTTGGCTAGTTTTGTGAAATCAATGAAAATGAGATTATTGTTCAATTTTTTTTGTTAGATTGTGTTGAAGAAAATATTATTTGGTGGAAAGCAATAAATAAGGGGAGAGAGAGAAAGTGCTAGTATTAATTAGGTAATATGGTGAAAAACAATAGCATTTAATGGTGTTTTTTTAACCGTTACGTTTCTTAGAAATCTATGGTGTAAAAAAGATGTAAGTTTATAAGAGTTACACTAGGTGTAACTTGAACCCATCTCAAAATTAAAACTATAGGACAAACAGTCACACACTCAGAAAAATGAAAACAGTAACGTATGGGATGAATTTAAATATATTTAAAATATAGGTTTATGTTTAACGGCATGTTTATGTTAAACAAATGTTTGTTAAAATTATTAAGATGAACAAATAGCTAAATGCAAGTTGATATTTTTATAGTTTGATGTTACTCGTAAAATATTTTATTGTTTAGTATATTATATGAACATCATTTGTTGTAACATTTGTGTCAATTTCTAAAAATTGTAGCTAATAAAATTTCTTTTAATTTTTTAATTTTCTAATAAAGGGACATATTCTTTTTTTTTTTGCTAAGCAAAGGGACATATTCAATAAGCATTAAGGGTGAGCTTTAATGCATTTATAGATCATTGTGTAAAAGTAAAATTGTTTTTTTTTTTCTTCTTCTAAATTGTTTATTTAGACATGCATTGACAACTACAACAAAAGTAACTACCACATTTGTGATTACCATGGTAATCTCTAGTTACCACATTTGCTGATTTATATACTTATAATGTTGCCGAAAGTAGAACAAAACTTCTGGAAAGAAAACCGATACAGTTTTACAATTATATAACTCCAGAAAATATACACGTGCCCTAAGGAGAGAAATATCAAGGAAAACTCATATCACGCTTCCAAGTTCCAATGAACCTAAATCAAATTAATAATTAATTATATTGAACTATGTTTACTTATATATTTTTCTTCTAAAAAATGATTAATTATATATTTTATATAGAATATAATCAAAGATACATATAAAGCATAGAAAAATAAACCTTAAGTGTAGCTACATATACAATAAATGATATTTTAATGAGTTAAACAGTTTATGAATTATTAAATAGTAATGCCATATCCATGTATCTTTATTTTTTAATTTAAATGGTTGATTTAGGAAAATATTTAAACTCTTATCCCATTTCATTTTATTATTCCTCTTTTTAAACTTTTTTCTTTACATGTTAGCTTTAACAAATGATATACAATTTTATGTTTTTATCCAGAAAAATACAATTCTTCTTAAAATATCTTTAAACTCTTGTTCCACTTCAAGTTTTAATTCCAGCATATAGAGTAGCATTATTTTCTCTTTTATTTGTAAGTATAGTAGAAAAATCTGCACAAATAGAATAAGGTAATATATGTTTTCTTTTTCATATGTTTAAAAACAAGTTTATGTTTAATTTCTTCGAATTAAACATAAACTTCTTTAATTACAGTAGCAAAGGCTTTGGAATGGCACATTGTCCCCTCTGCGATGGCTCTAATCAAAGTTTTGCAAATTAACTAGCAATTCTACCACTTAAAAAAAAGAAAAAAAAAACTACGATACAAAACTCATAACCTAAATCCAATACGAAGGAATATTCAGGCAAGAAGATATATATAAAAAAATAAAAATAAAAATCATAGGAATCAAACAAAACGTTTGGATTTTAAGAGACTATAGACACCTCATTTTAGGAGATTAAGGAGATTTTTGGGTAAAGTTGTGATTGGCAAAAAGGGTGACCGCAAAGGAGTGAATAAAATATGCCCTACATTCTAAGTTTAGGCTTGCCTAAGTGAACTGTTTCTATGGGAGATTAAAGTTATTTAACTAGACTTAGTTTAAGATTTTCAAACTTGTCATGATAAACTTGTATACCTTTTCTTTAGGTTCTAACTAATTCTTGTTGGAGCACTTGGAAGCTAGGCTTTTATGCGGTCTTGCAAGGTAAGTAGCTATTTAAAACATGTAATGTTTGTATATAAGTCACAAAAACTTGCTGCAACTTAAATAATGCTCTCAAGTGCAAGAATGTTGCGAAGTAATAACTCGATAAGTCTGAGGTTGAATCCATAGGGAAAAGGGAATTGATTAGCAAACCACAAGAAAATAAATCTAAAATAATAAAGTTTAATTGAAGAGATTTTTGATGGTTTAGTAAAGTTAATTTAAATTGAGAGAAAATAATACTATATTAAGGCGCTAAGGTTTAGGGATCCACACACAACACATCTATTGATAGTCTTAACAATATTTATTTTATAACTCAACTAAAATTCATACGAATGATAATCTTAGTTGGATGATTTAACAATAAAAATTAAAGAATTAATTGTCTAAGGTAGTTTCATGAAATTGATTGATTTTAGGTAAAACAAAACTAGTGAATTAGTTCGCAGGGAATACTAAGCATTTAACGTGCCCGGAGTCTACGATAAATCAAAGAATTATACAAAACTAAACACTTTTCTAATTGTTAAGAACATACCAATAAACGGTTGGGTTTCACCCTTGCCTTAGCAAGGATTCTAGCAAGCCATAACACAAATACAACTCTAAAAATTGTAAAGAAATTTTAAGAAAACCTAAATTACATTCCACGGCCAATCTCTCCTGAATTTTGCACTAAAAAGCCTTTAAATAGGTCAAAGAATCCCATTACAAGTTGAATTCCTATTTGGAGAAAATCCCAGGTTTTTATATTTTATTTAACCGATGTTTTTAGCCCATTTAACTTCAGAGTTCGGACTTTTGGTAAACTAAAACATTGTACCTTTTAAGTTAACTTTCCAGCCCAACTTGAATCATCTCGATTGGATATCTGAGTTGAAAGTTATGCTTTAAATACTAACTGGTGCGCAAGCTAGAATCCTAATCTGAATTGGACTTGGATTTGGTGCAAATTTCCTTTGATTTCTTGCTCCAATTGGACTCGAATTTATTTTGGTTGGCCTTCTTTGACTTCATCATGACCCTTGTAAAAGTAAAGTTCATTTGCTTTCTTCTTTGCACAAATTTACTTATTTAATTTCATTATCCTACAAAAGACAAATTTTCATTTAAGCACAAAATTGATTATTCAGCATTATTCCAAAACCAACTATAAAATGCATGAATTAACTCAAAATAAGTATGATAATGCTTTCTAATAATGATATAAATATGCAAAATTAAGCTATTATCAATATATATAATGTGGCAAAAATGCAAATTTTTTATAATTCTAGGAGATTGGCTTTGATATGATTCGTGTATAATGGATATTACAAATAATTAGATAATTTAAAGAATTGGAAAGTGTCATTTAACAAGTGGGTGTAAAGTCCTACTGGATAGGAATTATTTGGATTGAATTGTCAAAAATGAAAAATCTATAAGTACCTTTGGGTTGTATTTTCTCATGCTTTGGACCCTTTTGGGTTTGGGGCGTGACAATTATAGTATTAGAGCCGAGGACAGCTCTCCTCAGGGGGTGTGGTGAGGCTGGTGTCAAAAGTCTCACATTGCTTAAGTGAGTGTCCAAAGCTTGGTTCATAAGGGGTGCCTACCACTTCATGTGTATGAGGCATTTTCCCATGAGGCTTGGTGTCAGGTGGGAAGAGCAAAACCTCGAGGGACGAGGCTTCGTGTCACTCCTAAAGACGAAAATATCGTGCACATGGGGGCGAGGCGTGACATATATATATATATATATATATATAGTTTGGGTGGCATGTGCGAGGCACGTTCTGCCTCCTTGAGCAAGAAAATTAAGATAAAACTTTTACTTGAAGAAGAATGAAACCATATACTTAAATTTATAGTAACTATTTAATATATAAGTATTTATTTGACGTGATATCTCTTTAGAACCTATTTGCTAAAGGCAGTATGCATTTTCCAATAAAATTTAAGAATGATAACGAATATCATCTTCTTTCAACAATAAACAATTGAGTTTTGTTAAGACATTGTCACAATATTTAAATTTTCGTAATGAATGATATCATATACTACAATTGAAGGTCTTCCTCAAATACTGGCAATTATCCACAATAAAGATTTTGTTATTCATACTTCCTTTTTTGTTATCTTACATTTTATGAGTCTAGCCATGATATTTAACTTACTTAGTTTTTAATGAACACCATTTTAAGTAAGAAAATAAATAAAGAAAGAAGAGAATATCAAAAGGAATATGTCATTGAAGTTTTTCATTAGATAAAATTTCAAGTCTAGAATATTTAAACCTAGGAAAATTAACGTTCTCCAGGTAACAAATAGAACACTTTGTGTGCGTTTGGGTAGAAATTATTTCTACCCGCGTCTGCGTTTCTGGCTTTTCAGTGGTTTCACACCTTTTTTTTTTTAATTGAGAAGCACGTGAACACAGACTTGCTAGTGGGTCCCGTGCACTGTGCACGGGGGCCCACCACCTCATTGACAACCAAAATTTGCATTAAAATGGCACTGTTCAGTGGGTTCCGTGCATTGTTCACAAGACCCACAACCGTTTTTTTTCAACAACTTTTTCATTAAAAATGGGTCCTAAGCACTATTCACACATTTAAAAATTATTTTGCTATAGTATTTTCAGTTTTCAGTTTTCAACAAAATAAGTTGTACTCAAACGGACTCTTTATATCAATATTCCAACTTTTCAAGTATGACTACCACATAAAACTCAAAGGACAAAACTTGGAAACAGTACCTTAGGTGCTGTTTCTTAGGTTTTTCTCTTAAAATTCAGTCATGTGACTTTTTTCTTATGGGATAGAAGTGTATTTTTAGTTAAGTAGTCACATAACTGAATTTTAAAAAGAAAACCTAAGGAACAACACCTAAGTACTGTACCTAAGTTTTTCCCAAATTCAAAATACATGGATAAAATTTTTGTGATATTAAAATTTGGTGAGAGTATTTTAGACATTGTCGAAGGAAAAATTTTAGGAATCATAAGATTTTAAAGTGGTTTAATTGAGAGAGTAACAATTAGGGTATTTGCTTAGATTTAAAGTTTAGGGAGGATTGAAACTACCCCAAGGGCCCAATTTTTTTTTTTTTATTAATTTTTTTACTTTTAATTTTAAACAATGTGTAAAAAAATAAAAACAAACAAAAAAACTTACCCGAGAAAATTGTGCATGAAAAAGTGAACTTTGATAGGAATACAACAAAATATCATAACATTTTCACAATACCTCTATTTTCAACCCTATTAGATCTCAATCTAATATTTTATTATCTTATTTTGACTTATAGGGAATTTACACCTCAGTAGTTGTGAAAATATTATGATAACAACAAAATGTTATGACATTTTCACAATACAATACCTTTATTTTTAGTTGTGCTAGATCTCTGTATGATATTTTTTTATTTTATTTCGACCCATAAGAATTTGACACACGCGTCACAATATCTCTATGTATACATTGTACTTACAATGTAAATTTATATATTGTAAACACATAAAAATTGGAAAATTTTGTACACATTTGCAAAATTTGTACAATATTTACTTCTTTTTGCAAATGTGTATAATATTTGCCACTTTTTGTGTGTCTATAATGTAAGCTTACATTACAAGTACTAAGTAAACATATAAAGATCCTTAAAAATAAAAATGAAAAAGAAAAAAGTAAAAAAAAAAAAAAAAAGCTCAAACCAAGCTGGCGTACTTGAAGGAAAAAAGAAAAGAAAAGAAAAAGGGCAACTCACCAATTGAATAAACCAAAACCACTGTTCATGAGCAATTGGCTCTTTTTATATATTTAATAGATAATAGATATTAGGAAAAAAGGAATATACATTTAAGGGGGGAGAGTATGGATCATTAAGTAGATTCATAACTTCTCCTTAATAATTTGAAATGATCTTTTGACTGGTCCCTCAATCAAATCATTACTGCAAGCTTGTGTGTTTTACTGAATAGAATGAGTGAAACCTAGCAAGACTTAAACAAAATGTTAGTAACTTCAAATAGACTAGAATAATGGGAGGCGTAAATGGGAGTGTTAGTTGGAATTTTGTGTGTGTGTGTGTGATTAGTTTTAATGATTAGCTCTCAAATGACTCCTTTTATCACTTTTATAAGACAGTGCTAAACCTAAGACAAAATGAGGAGAATTTTTGTAAGAATGGGGTTTGTAGATATTTTCCAAGTGATTTTCGAATGGGCTTAGCAGGTCAAAAGAGATTGGTGGTTTTGGTCAACTAGCAATGGCCATAATCATCCACTATATGAAAATTGAGTAATTTTAGAGTTCTTGTCTTTGAGTGGTGGATGCTACTTTCAAAATAGCATACATTGTTTCGGAAAAGACGTACGTTACTTTGGTTAAAAAGTTATTGATGGACTTTTAAATGGGTTTGAGCCTTAAGGAATGAACTGTTACTGTCAGGACTCACATTGTTGATCATTTTTGTAGAGATTGGTGTCTTGATATCTTTTAGGTCTAGTCTGACCATTTGTCAAACTAGTCAAAATTTGGTCAATGAGAATTTTCTTGTAATTTTGGCTTTTGATATGTGAATTTTTGGTTTATTCAACATCCGATTGGGGAAAACCAATCTAATTCTTGTCATTTTCATAGCTTTCGAATAATGAATAAATAAATATGATTTTTGAGATTTTTTGTCTTCAATTCTAAATACTAACACAAAAATTGAGGACAAATAGTAACCTATTAGGGTCGGCTTTATAGTATAGGCGAATGAGGCAATTGCCTAAGAGACCTCTAAGTTTTAATCAATAGAGTTATTTATTTTATTGTAATAGTATTAATTAAGCTCAAATATTAGCCAATAAATAAAATGATATTTTTTTCATCAAATGAAAAACAGGGAGAGAGAGAGAGATACTACGTCCACAACATTTTCGTAACAAATCATAAGTGGTAGTTTGTTATTGGCTATTATTAGTGGGCAAAAAAGTAATTTTAGTGGTGGATTCAAATTAGAACTAATAATAAACCTAGGATTTATTATGAAAATGTTGTGAATATTTCTTTAAAAAAAAAAAAAAAAAACTATACACAAAAATTTCACAACATTTTTCACAACAGCTAAGTTGGCAAACTTTAACTACTTTTCATCTAAATTCACTACTAACATCATTTTTTTACTTGCCACTACCAATTTGCCACATCAATAGGTGTGAAAATTTTCGTCAAATTTTTTGTGACTATAGATTTTCTCAGAAAAGAATTCTATATGATTAATTTGTAATTTTGCATCTAAAACAAAATAATAGAGTTTAATTAATATTTAATTTTTTTAAAACGTCATATTTAAATATAAGGGAAATTACACTTTGCCCACCTATGGCTTGCCCGAAAAACACTTTACTTACC
Source organism: Quercus glauca (assembly GCA_023736055.1). Classification (NCBI taxonomy): domain Eukaryota; kingdom Viridiplantae; phylum Streptophyta; class Magnoliopsida; order Fagales; family Fagaceae; genus Quercus; species Quercus glauca. Next base: position 29,917,499 of record CM043325.1, read on the forward strand.
TATGGTTTAAAAATTGGCACTTTACCCACCTAAATTAAGCTCCATTTGTCTCCCATTACCCACCTCATCTCTGTTAAAAATATGAGTAAATTTGTATTTTTGCTACCATTTTATGTTTCTCTCATCTAAAAACATATAATAAAAATAAATAAAAAATCAAGAAAAAAAATATCTAAAAGTTAAGTTTTGTAAAAATTAAAACCTTACTTTTAGATATTCTATTAACTTTTACCCCAATTGGTGGAGCAAATGGCATTTACCCCAATTGGTTTGGTCATAAATTAACCTATATGGTATATGACAGTGGATATATAAAAAGCAATCCAACTTCAGTCTTGCAACATCTAATAAGATTGGAAGGAAGATTTCTTAGGTGGTGTTTGGATTTTGCCAAACTCAATTAACAAAACTGAGTTTTGTTAACTTATAACCCAAAAATCGTGGGCCCCACATGTATAATATTTGTTTGGCTGAGAATTGGGTCAGTTCACACAGTTAACAAAATTGAGTTTTTGGAGATGTGAGTTAACAAATTTGGAAACAAGAAAAGCTTGTTTTCAAGTTATGAAATATGAGTTTTGTGGCAATATTGTAATTTCATTCACTAAATGGGACTCACTGCAGTGTCTTGTCTAATCACTTTGACTCTCTTTCTTTTTCTTTTTCTTTTTTCTTTTTTTTGTAGAAACTCTCTTTCTTTCTTTTTTGTTCTTTTTCTTTCTTTCTTTCTTCTTTTCTTCACGTCTGCTTCTCTGTTTCTTCTTTTCTTTCTTTTTTCTTTCTTTCTTCTTTCTTCTTCTCCGACCCACTGCTCAGTTCTTTATTTCTTATGAAATATGATTGCCATACCATATTTCTCTCTTCGCGTGACCAATTTGCCTCTTCACATGACCGATTTTCTGTGAGACCAATCCAAGAAGAAGCATTTTGGCGGTGGAGAGGAAGAATTGAAAACAAAATTTCTATTGTGACTATCTGTGAGTTGTGTATTTATGGGTTCCAATTTGTGTTGTTGAGATCTTTGTAGGTTGTAATTGGTGTTTTTGAGGGTTGTGATTGTGGGTTTGTGGTGTTCTGTGTGTTGTTGAGGAAAAAAAAAAAAAAAAACCTAAAGAATATATTAAATCAAAGAAAAGGAAGATGGGTTTGTGGTCACCCTGTCTGTAGTGTTGCCGATGATGGGTCTGCCATGGGAACTTGCTGGTGGTATGGTGGGTTTGTCAAGGGAGGTGAGTTGATGATTTTTATGGGTTCGGGTTTGTGCTTTAGGAGAGTAAAACAGAGCTGAAGAGGGAAGGGGAAATGAGAAAAGAGAAAAAGATGGAATGAAACCTTCCACAGCAGCTTTGCTCAAACCAAGTTATAGGTATGGGGCCCACAAAATGTTGAAAAATTTGAGTGATGACAAGTTGAGTGAAGTGTGCCAAATGGGTGGGTGATAGAAACTGGGATATTTTAAGTGATGAGTGATGAGTGAGGAGTGATGAGTGACGAAAATTGAGTGAAGAGTGATGAGTGATGAAAAAAAAAAAAAAAAAACCAAACAGGGCCTTAAGCTTACAATGAACGTATACAGTCAAACCTCAACATACCTTGAAAACTCGAACCTGCAAAAGAGAAATGAGCAAACATTAAAATTTGCAAAACAATATTATAGTGTAACTCAGCTAAAAAAATCAAAATAACATGCCAGGAAGCAATCAATGCCCCCAGTATTAACTATGTGTTGATATCATATTGAAAAGATTTTATTTGCACCTATAAATTGTGTCATTTGTGTTCAGATTTCTTCACTTGGGATTTGGAGGTTTCCCACTTTATGGGCAAAACAATATAAAAACCCAACATTTTTTTCAATGTGTTAAAATAGAAGATCTAAAAGTTGATACATAAAAAAGAGATCTAAAAATTAGGTTTTAATTTTTACAAAACCTAGCTTTTAGATCTTCTTTTCTCTTGATTTTTTAGTTTTTTATGTTTTGAGAGGAGAGAGACATAAAAGGGTAGCAAAAATACAAATTTACTCATATTTTAAAGAGAGGTGAGTGACGGGAGACAAACGAAACTTACCTTAGGTGGGTAAAATATCAATTTTTAAACCACAAGTAGGCAAAGTGTTTTTCGAGCTAAACAAATGTGGGCAAAATGTAATTTTCTCTTAAATATATAAAAAGCCTCAAATCAGTTTTCACCTAATGCCCCAAAATGCATCCAGTTACCCCTATAACCTACTAGACTTGATGAGATACTACAACTTTCATGAATTTGCGCTAGCGACAAACTAATTTGATGCATCTCATTTTTGGATTGTCTTAGTTAATTTTTGACTAAAATCTTAGATATATACTCGTTTGCAATTTCTTTTAGGTAATAAGTACGAGGGTGTATCTCATCTATCACACACACACACACACACACACACACATATATATATATATATATATTATTGTATAAGAAAATGTATACATATGAGATATAGATCGAGTGCAATAGTCATGCAATGATAAATCAAACTGATACTAAAAAGCTAAAAAAATCACTTTTAATCTCACTCTTAGGATAAAAATGAATAAATAAAAAATTTACCTTCAATTTTTTTACCTTCAATTTTTTTACTACTTATACTTTTTCATCCATTCTTAAAAAAACCCATGCTTATTGCACTAAATCTATATATATATATATATATATGTATGTATGTATGTATGTATAAAATCAAAACCTTTGACTTTTGGTTGACCTCTCCACAATTTTCCACATCAACATTTTTTATTTATATTTTTTAATTTGATTTAATTCTTTCAATTTTGTAGCACCAAATTGCAGAAAACTTATTAAATTTCATTTTTTTTAAAATTAAATTTAATTGTTTGGTGCCATACAACCACTATACTTAAAGGAGACCTATATTATTACCTAATCAGAGAATTTTTAGATAATCCTAATAAACTATATAATAACTCCATTAATATAAATCTATCCCAAAAAATGGAATATATCTTCATTAATTTGATAATTTATATGTTGATGACTTTAAAACAAAAAACAAAAAACAAAATTCTATCATATTTCCTTATATCTATCAATTACGTTGTAAACACAAAATTTCCCAATTGCAGAAAATCAAACAATTGAAAAGAAATATGGTTTGCAAATATAAATTTGTATTGATGAATAATGGGTACAATCTCTATTTCGATTCTTTTACAAAAGAATACCCTCTGATTCTATCTTCATTGAATTTTGACTCAAACAAGAATTTTCTTGACTTTAATTGGAAGATGGATTGATCAATCTTCACAATAAATCTCTAGCTTCGAGCTTATTAGAGATTTATTGTCCTTCAAGTTCTTCAATCTCTTCGAATGTTCTTCAAGTTCTTCAAAGATTCTTCAAGTTCTTCAAAGTTTCTGGAGACGGAATTTCTCCAGAGCTTGGGCTTCTTGAAAACTTGGTCCCAAAAATGAGAGGGGATGTCCTCTAGTTATAGTGATTTTAGATGATAAACTCCACTTTGAATTGATATACTTGAAAGTATGTAGTAGACTTTTAATTGGCCCAAATTCTTCTTAGAGATAATTATCTCTATTTATCTATCTTAATAAATATCATATTTTGATAAAGATAATAATCAATAAAGATAAATAATTATCTCTATTTACTTTATTTTAATAAAGATAATTATCTATTAATTTTGAATAGAAAATTTATCTTTATTTTATTTATTTATAAAGATAATTATCCATAAATTTTGAATAGGAAATTTATCTTGTGGGCCAAATGACACGTGGCGAATTTCAACATGTCGATGTAATATCAGTTTGAATGACACATGTCATCATGTAATTTAATTAATTTAATGACATTAATTTAGAATTTGCCACTAAATTTTTTTGATGTGACATTTTATGATTGGCTTAAAATTTTCGCCTCCCACCCACGTTTTCTTTCTCTTCTTTTTTTCATTTTTTTTATAATTAAAGTTGATTAGAAATTATAATTTCAATAGAATTTAAACTCTATAATTATATCAAATGAGACTCAACAAATATATATCATTTTTAATTTCAATAGAATTTAAATTTTATATCAAATGGACTCTACCAACATATTGATCCTTTAAAAAAAAATTATATAACCAAATTTGATTAGGAATCTATAACCCTATACTATATTATAAATAATTTTTTTAGGAATTATTTGTTACAATTTCAACTTGGCTTTTCATTCCTATATTATATTTTAAATTTTTTTTTTTTTTTTTGGGGATTATTCTTCCAACACCACTCTCCTGTACAATCTCTTGCATTGATTTTGGTTCTTAAAGCGCCTTTAAAACAAAAGGTATGTAAATTTTCTTATCAGATTTAATGTTAACATATACGAGAGATATTGTGTTTTTATTTTTAGAATTATTTACGTTCATGTGTATATATGTATTGCGTTTAATTGAATTGGAATTATCTTTGAAACTTTGGTTTTGATTGAATAATGAAAATGACAGAAGAAGTATGTTCTCATATTTGGATTCTTCTGTATATGTGTTGTAGTTTAAACTTTGTATTTGAATTGTTAAATTGTTAATTCACAGTTTCATTATTCATCTATTAATCATGAATAATAATATTTCTATTTGCAACCATCATGATATGGTATCAATGATGTGATCATTCCGAATACTTTTCTTTAGAGTTTAAATAGAGTTTATTTTATGATTAAAAAAATTTACAATTAAAAGACTTTTGAAATTACACTTAAAAAAAAAATTTATTGGATACGTTGGATCTTAAATGACTTCTATTAAACTTCATCATTTATGGCATCATTAAAAAGAAAACTCATATAGATAGGTATTAGAACTATCATAATGGACTAACGTATTATGCATGGTATGGATTTAACTGTAACATCTTATGCTATAAAATAAAAATTGGACCTATGGTTATCTTATCTTTGCAAAAAATGGTTAAATTCTCATTAATTGTGATAGTTCACTTTTAGGTAAAATAGAAACTCTATTAACTAAGTTTTAAGAAATTTAAAATTCTATTTCAAAAAATTTCTTGAACATTAAATTTTATTTTAATAATTTTATATTGTAAAAGAATAAAATTTATACATTACATACAATCATTATTTCAGTTACCTTCTAAATGATGAAGGATATGAGAAAAATAATTTATAAATCTACTATAAAGATAACATAAATTAGATTGGTGGTGGATAGTAGATTCAAATGCAGTTAAGTATTGTGTGAAGTCATCACCATAAAATAACCCACGCCAGAATGTGTCATGTGACTAGTTATTAATTAGAGCAAGACTTAGGTACAGTTAGGGGTGGCAATTTTTATCTATATCCGTGAACCCACCCATTACTCACCTAATTTTGATAAGTCTTAATCCAACCCAATTGAATATTTGGGTTAAATTAGTAAAGACCCATTAGGTTATTTAATTATATGGGTCTTAATAGATAAACCCACTAATACCAACTAAAACCCATCTAAAATTTAAATAAACAACATAAAATCGAAATTTTTTAGAAAATGACCAAAATATTTCTGAAATCTAAAAAATGATCAAAATATCCCTAAAACACAAAAAATTACCAAAATACTCTCGAAATCTATAAAATGACCAAAATACCCCTAAAACCTAAAAATGATCAAAATACTCCAAAAACCCAAAAAAAGGGGCCAAAATACTCCTGAAACTTAAAAATTACCAAAATACCCTCAAAACCTAAAAAATGACCAAAATACCCCTGTAGGGACAGGGTTCGAGCACTTCTATTGTTGGATGAGTGGACTCAAGCCTAACTAGCCCAATACAATGAATTTGTTGAGAATGGGTTTAAGAACTAGGCCTTAGAGGGGATTACAACAACTAAACATAGCTGTGAGTGGATTGCATGACAAGGTAATGGATTTAAAGTGTAAACCTCTGTTCCTCGGCTCGCACCTGAGGGACTTGTAGTTCTTGTTACTTTCTCAGTGCCTAGTTACAAAGGCCTCTATTATGATACCATTTGCTACAGCGTTTTCTACTCATAATTCATCTCCCTTTTCCAGAAGGATTTCTTACATTATATACCCCCTTTCAGTTGATCTTGGCCCTCTATTTGTTGATCATGCAGGTTACTACTTGAGTGTTTGTCCCATCAGTCACCTCCCTCACTTTCTGTGGGCTGCAGCAGCCTAGCTAACACTGTTCAGGGGTCTTTTCCCATTAATGCAGCCAGATGTTAACTGTGAGCATTTAATGTGGAGGTGACATTTCCTCCTTGAATTGCTCCTCCACCATGCCTCTATGGCTGTCCCATTGTACTTGTCTTTTTTCTTGGGATGCTTTGGGAGGTTGCCTTTGGTGGCGGATTGCTTTCTCCTTTTGTGATCTCAGCTGGTTGAGGACTAGATCGTCTTCGGCGATGTTTCCTGGCTGCTTGGGCTTCCTACTTTCATCCTCGAACATTTCTACCTCCTTGGTGTGGGCCTTTGGGCCTATTACAAAGTGGGACAGGGTTGCCAAATTCTTAGGCCCCACAATAGCCTCTCAAAATCTTGCTGTCCGACTCCTCAGACGGGGAGGAGGGTTTTGATGTCCTCGGGCCCTTGTTATGGCTTGTCAAGTCTTGTCCTCCATCAGTGCCAAAGTCTTTTCGCCTGTCAAGGGCACGTTTCTAGTGCTTTGGTATATAGAGTGCGCCCTCATTAAATTCTGGCGGCTCTGTGCTCCCCACGTTCAACAGTGTGATAGTAATCTAACAGTGGGGATCTCCTTGCATTTATGGGTGGGAAAACCCTCACAGTTCCCTTTAATTGGGGGTATAAATACCCATTCGAATTGATTTGCCTTCTTACTTTTACAATCAAGAGTTCTTGCGCGTATATCCTGAGTTCAGCCAAACCTCCAACTACACTCACGCCTCTTTTCAGCATAAAAACCTGTCCAATGAGCTTTTCCTCAATTCTGTAAGTCTTCTTTTCTCTCCAGCTCAAGTTTTCTCTCTGATTTTTCCCTTTCTTTCGTCCTTTCTTGAGTCTTTTAGTCATTCCTAAGGATGGGTAGGTTTAAGAAGCTGGTTGAGTCTGAGGAGGCGATGGAAAAATTCATCGCTGATTATAAGATACCCAGTAATATGGGTCTGAGGTATTGTGAAGAAGGGGAGTGGCTTATCAGAAGGAAGGAGGGTGAAGTAGTGGTTCCCATAATTGCCTTCCTTGAGGGCGGTATGAGAATCCCTATGGGGCCAGTGATGAGGGATTATCTTAGGCACTTTAGACTAGCTCCTGCCCAGTGCGCCACCAACGTGTTCAGGATCCTGGGTTGTGTGGACACCTTGAACGAGAAGATGGGGCTGAGGTTAACCCAGCACGATGTAAACTAGTGCTACAACCTCTAGCATCTAAAGGGTAAGTCCTATTACATGAAGACAAGGGAGGATAAGGTTCGGCTTATCCAATGCCTCCCTGAGTCCAGCAAGGGGTTAAATAAGGACTTTCTCATTGTGTTAGGGGAGTGGCATGACGGCTTTCATTGTCTGACAGTAGAGGTGGGGTAGTTAAAGTGGGAATGGGTTGGATCCTCTTTTGCGTTATCGCAGTTTACATTACTTGGTTGCTAATACAAACATGCCTTCTTTTTTGCAGATCTGCATGCTTTTGCACGGCATTTCCATTTGGTTAACAAGGCAGATTTTGGAAACTGTCCTCAGGGCAGAGATCTTTGTGAACGAAGCCGATAATCAAGTTAGGGCTACCCACAAGATCCTCGGCTACGATCCAATTCAAAAATCGTTTTTGGCTCCAAAGTACGTGATAAGAGCCAAAGATCCTCGGCTTTAGAGGATCACCGTAGTGGAGCAAGGGTTCTTACTTCCTGAAGGGTCCCCTATTCCAGAAGGCATTCCGTTGGCAGGTCCTTCTTCATCCCCTCCAGCTGTAGAGGCCGCGGAAGGAAGACTAGAAGAAGAAGAAGAAGAAGAAGAAGTCGTTGATTTGGGTCCATTCGAGGATGAATTTGGCACATTCGACCAAGTTTTTATGTTCGAGGATCCCTCCAGTAATTTGGGTGACCCCCACTTAACTGAAGCAGAACTTCAACCAGCAGGAACTTCCCCTTGGGCCAAGATGGGTTTCAAGAGGCAACCCAGACCAGCCTGTTCGACTTGATTTAGGGTCAGTCGGGGAAGGATGTGCTAGGGAAGTCTCAATCCAAGCTTCCTCCTCCTTCACCTAAGTCCCAGCCTGCTCAGACCAGGTCGTCCTCCGCTTAGTCTAAACTTCCACCTCCTCCACCTCAGCCAAGTCTGCCACAGAGGTCCGAGCCTACTGATCCCAAAAATAAGAAGGACCCCAAGGGCAAGAAACCCATAGGAGGAGACAGGACTCGTTATTCTCAGGAGGAGGATGAGGCTCGACGGCCATCCAAGCAACAAAAAACTAGGCACCAGGGCTAAAGGAAAGAAGTGGCCCTATAGGGCGAGCTCGGGGCCTGGTTCCCTGCCCTAATGCTCCATGGGTAGCCCCTGATAGATACTGCTTCCATCAGAGACTTTAGAGGGGGTGAAGGCACATTCGTGGCCGATGCGTTGGAGAGGTCACTTCTACTCCCCGCTAATATGGCCGAATTGGGGAACTCGAGGAGTAAGGAGGTCTTCCTAAACCTCAAAAGGTATTTGGGCATGGTAAGACTTCTAACACTTGTGACTACTCTGATTTTTTTTTTTTTTTGTTCCTTGGTTTCCTACTTACTTTGCACCTGTTTCAATTGGCAGGCTGTCTAGGCCACATTTAGGTTGGAAGAGGTGGCCAACAACCAGAGTAGGGCCCTAGATAATGAGCGTGATAAGCGTTTGGAAGCTACTCGGACCCTTAAGATCTCTAAGTCCGATCTCGCAAAGGCCAGGGAGGACCTTAAGGAGATAACAAGGGCTAGGGACAATGTTGAATCAGGTCTGGCTAGGGCTCAGAAGCAGGCCCAGGACCAGACAAGGCGCCTGCTTGAGGTTGAGGATCAGTTAAGGATCGCCAAGGAGCAGATCGTTGATCTGAAGCACAAGATGGTCGAGGCTGAGGGGGCCAAGAACGTTGCTGAATGGGCCAGAGAGGAGGCTTTAAGGGCTAAGGAGGAGGCAGAGTTTACCAAAGCCTAGACTCAATTTTCTAAGGAAAAGGCCGAGGAGGAGGCCTTTGCCTTGGGGGTGGCCGAGACCCAAGCAACCCTTAAAGCTCAAGTCCTTGGGGTATGTAGGCTCTATTGTTCTCAGGTTTGGAATGAGGCCCTCAGACAAGCTAGAGTTGAGACCTCATCTGACCTGTGGAAGGTGGAGAATGTGTACTACCTACCGGCCATCCGTGAGGCTGCTCCACCTAACTCCGAGGCTGAGGTGGTTTTTGAGGAAGTTGGTACTACTCCAAGTGAAGCTGCTTTGGCTACTACCACTTCTGATGAGCCTACCAAGGAAGCCGAGCATCTTGGGGTAAATGAGACACACAAGGGCCCTGACCAGGAAGTGCTCCAAGATGTTACAAGGCCCTCCTCTGAAGCCCGGGCCCCTGATGCCGGGCACCTCTTCTAGCTGATCCTTTGCGGGTTGCTCCCCCACCTGAAGGCCCCAAGAATCCGGAGACCCTTTTTGCCCAGCTTCCCAAGGAATGGCTCAAAATAAAGTTGAAGAAGTAGCCCCCCTTAGCTGGCACCAGTTGCATTTTTGCTTTGTCTATATATATATATATATATATATTTTTTAACATTGTAATGCAATCACTACTATGTAATTTCTATGAACTTAATGAAATGTGCATTCTATTTTCCCTTACTTACCTTGTTTATCTTTTTCACTTGCACAATCCTAACTCTAATTATGCCTCGGTTGACCATGGCAATACAATAATAGTAAAGTTGTTTATACAAATGGAGACCTATCTTTCTTTTGTTTTTGATTTAGAACCAGAATAGATCAAAGTCACCAGATCCTTCAGTTCTTTAACGGACATTCAAACTTATGTAGAACAGCCCTCTAGGTGTGGGACAAACAAAAACCATGTCTATGACACCCCAAAACGCTTTAAGTGACGCTCATGGGCTTAACTCTAAGATTTTTATTATAAGAAAGGTCATCGTCGTCTGCGATGATCACAACGAGCGTCAAAGTAGTTAATTAGATTTGGCTAGCTTGCTCATAAACTTTGTTTGATACTTAGGCAAATTCTGCACAGTGCTACTTTTACCAAAGCAGATGATCCAAGGACCAGGCATAGATCAGGTTTGAGTCCGAGGACCATGCAAGACCTTGGTTCTATCTAGTACTTAGATTCTTCTTGAAGTAGTTAGTTTCCCTATAGGTTTGAGTCTGAAGACCATGCAAGACCTTGGTTCAGTCTAACACTTAGGTTTTTCTTGAAGTAGTTAGTTTCCCTATAAGTTTGAGTCCGAGAACCATGCAAGACCTTGGTTCTGTCTAACACTTAGATTCTTCTTGAAGTAGTTAGTTTCTCCATAAGTTTGAGTTCGAGGATCATGTAAGACCTTGGTTCTGTCTAACACTTAGGTTTTTCTTGAAGTAGTTAGTTTTCCTATAGGTTTGAGTCTGAGGACCATACAAGACCTTGGTTCTATCTAACACTTAGATTCTTCTTGAAGTAGTTAGTTTCCGCATAAGTTTGAGTCCGAGGACTATGCAAGACCTTGGTTCTGTCTAACACTTAGATTCTTCATGAAGTAGTTAGTTTCTCCATAGGTTTGAGTCCGAGAACCATGTAAGACCTTGGTTTTGTCTAACATTTAGGTTTTTTTTAAAGTAACTAATTTCCCCATAGGTTTGAGTCCGAGGACCATGCAAGACCTTAGTTCTGTCTAGTACTTAGGTTTTTCTTGAAGTAACTAGTTTCCCCATAGGTTTGAGTCCAAGGACCATGCAAGACCTTGGTTCTGTCTAGTACTTAGATTTTTCTTGAAGTAACTAGTTTCCCCATAGGTTTGTGTCCGAGGACCATGCAAGACCTTGGTTCTATCTAGTACTTAGATGGTCATCAAAACACAAGGCATGCAATCGTAAGAGACTTAGAATTTGAAATAGAGAAACGCTTTCATTAATAATAATAACGTCTCAGGTTATTTACATTTCATGGACATGGTACAGCTTTTTCATCTAAGTCTTCTAAGTAGTATGCACCTACCCCTGCTATTGAAGCAATTTGGTATGGTCCCTCCCAATTGGGTCCCAGCTTTCCCAAGAGGGGTTCTTGGTAGCACCAACAACTTTTCTCAACACTAGGTCCCCTGGTGCTAGTAGTCTCAACTTTACATTGGCATCATACCCCTGCTTGAGCTTCTGGTGGTAATAGGCCATAAGTCATGGTGAAGGGTGTTTCCCCTTGTTAACTGCCGTGGTGTAGTCCGGTAACTCTATAGGACGTGTGGCAGCTCCTCTACCCATCTTCCCTTGGCGTCGTTCAGCCTCTTCTTAAGCCTATTAACTATGACCTTGTTGACAGTCTCGGCCTGTCCGTTTCCTTGAGGGTAAGCTGGAGTTGAGTACCTATTTGTGATCCCCAGTTAGGACCCGCTCTAACTTGATGGGCATGAACCACGCCTTCTGCAGCCTCATTAGCCCTACCCAGATGCTTGACAAGGATAATTCGAGGCAGACTCCCTGCCGAGGAGGTAGTGAGCGTGGCTAATGAGTCTGCATGGGTATTTCCACTTCTGGAGACATGCAACAGGCTGAAAAGATCGAAGTCTGACCGCAAACGTTTGACTTGGCTTAAGTACTCTTGCATCCTCGCATTTCTGGCTTCCAACTCTCCCTTTACCTGGCTCACTACCAATCTCGAATCCGAGAACATCTCTACTGCTTTTTTACCCATTTTCTGCACCATGGCCATCCCTTGCAATAAGGCCTCATACTCAGCTTCGTTGTTTGTGGCCGAGAACCTCAGTCTCAGGGATTTCTTTATGATAGCCTTCTTAGGGAATATTAGAACCAGCCCCACTCCAGAACCCCTTTGATTCGCTGCGCCATCAATATACACCTTCCAACATGGGGGTCTTGGCATAGAGATCACACCAATTGACTTTCCATCCATGTTTCGCCCCTCTGCTACTGCTTCCACTATCAGTTCAGCAAATTCGGCCATCAGATCCGCTAGGACCTGGCCTTTTATAAAGGTCTGAGGCATGTACTTGATGTCAAAAGCCCTCAAAATTGTGTTCCACTTGGCGATCCTTCCAATGTAATCAGCAGTTCAAAGCACAAACCTCAAAGGGAGTTGGGTGAGAACAACCACTGTGTGGGTCTGGAAATAATGGGGAAGCTTTCATGTAGCATGGACCACGGCTAGTATGGCTTTCTCCAAGGGTAAGTACTTGACCTCAGTTTCGTGTAGCGACTTACTCACGTAATAGACTGGCTTTTGAATGTCGCTGTCATCTCGTATTTGCACTAGGCTTATAGCATGAAGAGCCACAGCAATATATGCATATAGGACCTCATCGGCCTCAGGATTGGACATGATAGGTGGCCGAGATAGGTATTCCTTGAGCTGTTGGAAGGCCACGACACAATCTTCGGACCACTCAAATCCTTTCCACTTGTTGATCAGGTAATAGAAATGCCAGCATCTATCAGCCGACTTGGAAATAAATCGATTCAGGGCCGCTATCATTCCAGTGAGCTTTTGGACCTCCTTGGGGTTTTGCGGAGGCTTTAGATTATGAATAGCCTTGATTTAGTTAGGATCGACCTCAATTCTCCTGTGGGTAATAATGTAGCCTAAGAACTTGCCAGATCCCACGCCAAATGAGCATTTGGAAGCATTTAGGCCCAGCTTGTGCCTCCTCAAGGTAACAAAGATGCGACCAAGGTCTCCTAAGTGCTCGGACACCACCTTACTCTTCACCACCATATCGTCAACATAGATTTTAATGCTCTTGCCCAACAACGGCTCGAACATTCTCGTCGTCATCATCCTTTGATAAGTGGACCCTGCGTTCTTCAAGCCAAACGGTATCACCTTGTAGTGGTAGTTTCCAATAGGTGTCACGAAGGCTGTCTTCTCTTGATCCTCCAGGGCTAGTGGTATTTGATGATAGCCTTAAAAGGCATCTAAAAAACTCATCCGAGGATGGCCTGCAGTTGCATCCACCAGCTGGTCTATCCAAGGCATGGGGAATGGGTCTTTTGGGTATGCCTTGTTTAGGTCCGTGAAGTCCACACAAACCCTCCACTTTTCACTTTTCTTCTTGACCACTACGATGTTGGCCAACCATTCGGGGTAAAAAGCCTCCTTGATAGCCCTGCGCGCTTAAGCTTCTTCACTTCTTCCCTGATCGCATCAGCATGCTCTATTGATGGACGCTGAGGTGGCTGCTTTTTAGGAGTGATGGATGGATTGACAATGAGATAGTGACAGATGAAGGCTAGATCAATCCCTGGAACATCACAGGCATTCCATACAAATACGTTAATATTTCTTATGAGGAATTCAATCAATTCCCCCTTCTCCTGAAGAGGCAGCTGAGCCCCGACCTAAAAGAACTTCTCTGGGTCATCACCAATGACCACCTTCTCTAGATCTTCACATCTTGCTTCCTCGACAACTGCATCAAGAGGCGCTACCAGGGCCTTTGATTGCTATAAGCTCTTTTCAGTAGTGACCGAGGATTCTGCATTGAGCCGATATGATATGGCAGCCACCATGCATTGCCTTGCTGTGAATTGGCAACCACGGATCTCGAGAACTTGGTCCCCTGATGGGAATTTCACCTTTTGGTGCAAGGAGGAGGCGACAACCCCCAAGGTATGGAGTTAAGGCCTGCCGACGATGGTTGTGTACGGAAAGTAGGTGTCCACCACTATGAAGTTCACCTCCACTATCTCTGGGCCGGTCTGGATGGGTAGCCTAATCATGCCCTTTGGGATAACGAGTTTTCCGTCGAAGCTCATCAAAGGAAAGCTATAGGGCATCAGTCCTCCTACTTCAACTTCGGCCCCTTGTAGAGGTTGTGGTACAAGATCTCGGCCCCACTGCCATTATCCACCATCACTCTTTTCACATCGTAGTCCCCGATTCTAAGGGTGATCACCAGCGCGTCGTCATGGGGCTGGGTGATTCCGATCTTGTCTTCTTCCGAGAAACACAAGGTTGGGTGGAAATTCCTTTTGGCCCTTTTCGGTTTAGGCAGGGACTCCTCGGCTGGCATCTGAGCCACAGACAACACTCATGAAGGGTGCGTGCCTGTTCTTCTTGGCGCATCTAAGATTACATTGATCGTCTCTACGGGTGGCCTTAGGGCAGTATCTCTCTGGGGCTCCTGATGGGTTTGGCCTTGATGGCCACTAGAATGATGCAGGAGGTGCTTCAACTTTCCTTCTCGGTCTAACTGGTCCAGATAGTTCCAGAGATTCCTGCAGTTCTCTGTGGTATGTCCGTAGTCCTGGTGGTATTGGCAATAAAGGTTTTGATTGCATTTTGTGGGCTTTCCCGTCATCTTATTCGGCCACTTAAAGTATGGCTCGTCCTTGATTTTCTCCAACACCCTGTGTTCTGGTTCTCAGAACACGGCATTGACTGTCTGCGCGTTGGTTGCTCTGGATTGCCCTGCGAATCCCTCCTCGGGCGATTGCTGTTATACCGGTTCGACCGAAAATCCCTCATCTCTTAAAAGATAACCTTCTCCTTTCCCTTACCTTGCAGCTGGTCCTCCTTTACTCGTTTGTATTTGTCGATCCGATCCATTAACTGGCGCATACTAATGGCAGGTTTGCCAGTCAGGGACTTCCTCAAGCCGTGCCCAACTGGGAGGCTATTTTTGAAGGTGCTGATAGTGACATCATCAAAATTGCCATCCAATTCATTATACATCTCCTAATATCTGTCCGAGCAGGCCTTTAGAGTTTCTCCATCATGTATGGATAGAGACAACAATGCATTCAATGGCCGAGGAGCTTTGCTTAACAAAACAGGAGCTAAAGGCTTGGGTTAGCTGCCTGTACGAACTTATGGAATTCGCCTTTAAACTATTGAACCACCTCATTGCCACTGGTCCCAGGCTAGATGGGAAGATCTTGCACATCAGCGCCTCGTTTTTAGAGTGGACAACCATCCTTTGGTTGAACTGACTCACATGTTCCACAAGATCCGTTTTGCCGTTGTAAATGATGAAGGTTGGCTGCTGGAATCGCCGAGGCAGTGTAGCCTCTTCTATGTGGCGTGTGAAAGGTGATTTGGAGAGTTGATCCAGCGCTCTGCTCATGGCATCACTTCCTAAGCCCCTAGGAGATAGGCTGTTACGCTTACGCCTCCGGTAGTACTCTTCCTTATGAGAGAAGGTCTCGCTTGGAGGAGTTCTCGATCTTTGCCTGTAGTCATCATAGCTCTCATCCTCGGAGGGCATGTCAGGGCTAGAATGAGGCTGCCTTTGTTGTGTATGGCGCAGCTTTCTCTTCAAGTCATCTATCTTTCATTGCATGGCTAGCTTATCATCTTGTCTCTGGGGTACGTGACTCTCAACTTCTTCTGACTGCATGGCCTGGTTGTTATTTTGTCTTCTGGGCACACGACTACCCCCACGAGAGTGGCTTCCGCTAGTTTGAGTGGCGTGCACACTTCCCTCTCGAAACCTTCCATTTTCTTCTTTTCGATCACGCTTAGGGTTGGGAAAGTTGCCCTGTTGTTGAGTTCTGGCCGGTTCAGGCTTATGGGAGCCTGCTTAATGAGGACCTGATCCTACTATGCTTGATTGTTGCCCTTACTAACACACAAGTTCTCCCCATAGACGGCGCCAATTGTAGGGACAGGGTTCAAGCACTTCTATTGTTGGATGAGTGGACTCAAACTCAACTAGCTCAATACAATGAATTTGTAGAGAATGAGTTTAAGAACTAGGCCTTAGAGGGGATTACAACAACTAAACATGGTTGTGAGTGGATTGCATGACAAGGTAATGGATTTAAAGTGTAAACCTCCGTTCCTCAGCTCTCACCTGAGGGACTTGTAGTTCTTGTTACTTTTTCATTGCCTGGTTACAAAGGACTCTATTATGATACCATTTGCTATAGCATTTTCTACTCCTAATTTCTCTCCTTTTTCCAGAAGGATTTCTTACATTATATACCCATTTTCAGTTGATCTTAGCCTTTCATTTGTTGATCATGCAGGCTACTACTTAAGTGTTTGTCCCATCAGCCACCTCCCTTATCTTTCTGTGAGCTGCAGCAGCCTAGCTAACACTGTTTAGGGGTTTTTTCCCATTAATGCGGCCAGAATGTTAGCTGTGGGCATTTAATGTGGAGGTGACATTTCTTCCTTGAATTGCTCCTCCACCATGCCTCCATGGCTGTCCCATTGTACTTGTCTTTTTTCTTGGGATGTTTTGGGAGGTTGCCTTTGGTGGTGGGCTGCTTTCTCCTTTTGTGATCTTTGCTGGTCAAGGACTAGATTGTCCTCGGCAATGTTTCCTGGCTGCTTGGGCTTCCTACTTTCATACTCGGACGTTTCTACCTCCTCGGCGTAGGCCTTTGGGCCTAATACGAAGTGGGCCGGGGTTGCCAAATTCTTAGGCTCCACAACCCCCAAAACCCAAGAAATGATCAAGATACCCCCCAAATCCAAAAAATGACCAAAATACCATCAAAACCAAAAAATGACCAAAATACCTCCGAAACCTAAAAATGACCAAAATACTCTCAAAACCCAAAAAATGACCAAAATACCCTAAAAACCCAAAAATTGACCAAAATACCTTTAAAATCTCTAAAATGACCAAAATACCCCCCAAAACCTCTAAAATGTCCAAAATATCCTCAAAACCCCAAAAATGACCAAAATACCCACAAAACTCAAAAAATGACCAAAATACCACATAGACCTAAAAAATGACCGAAACACCTCCTAAATCTTAAAAATGACCGAAATACCTCTAAAACCTTAAAATTATCAAAAATACCCCCGAAACCTAAAAAATGACCAAAATACATTCGAAACCTATAAAATGACTAAAATACCCTAAAAACCTAAAAAAATTACCAAATTACGCCGTAACCTAAAAAATGACTGAAGTACCTCCGAAACCCATAAAATTACCAAAATACCCCCTAAACATAAAAAATGACTGAAATACCCTGAAACTTAAAAAATGACTAAAATACCCCTCCTCCCCCCATCGAAACCTAAAAAATAACCAAAATACCCCTCCAAAACCTATAAAATGACCAAAATACCCCCAGAACCTAAAAAAAATGACCGAAATACCCCCAAAACCTAAAAATTACCAAAATACACCCTAAACCTAAAAAATTACCAAAATACCCCATAAACCTAGAAAATGACTGAAATACCCCTGAAACCTAAAAAATTACCAAAATACCCTGAAACCTAAAAAATGATCGAAATACCCCAAGACCTAAAAAAATGACTAAAATAATCCCAAACCTAAAAAAATGACCAAAATACCCCTCAAAACCTAAAAAAGACCAAAATACCCCCAAAACCTAAAAATTACCAAAATATACCCTAAACCTAAAAAATTACAGAAGTACTCCCTAATCCTAAAAAATGATCGAAATACATCAAAAACCTAAAAAATAACTGAAATACCCCCCCAACCTAAAAAAAATTACCAAAAATACCCTGAAACCTAAAAAATGATCGAAATACCCCAAAACCTAAAAAAATGACCAAAATAACCCTAAAACCTAAAAAAAATGATCGATAAAAACCCTTAAAACCTAAATTATGACCAAAATACCCCTAAACATGTAAGATGACCAAAATACACCTTAAACGTCTAAAATTACCGAAATTGAGGTTTAGGGTATTTTGGATGTTTCGAGGATATTTTCGACAAATTAAAGGTTCTAAGAGTACTTCAGTCATTTTATAGGTTTCGAGGGAATTTCGATAACTTTTTAGGTTTCAGGGTTATTTTGATCATTTTTTTGGTTTTGGGGGTATTTTGGTCTTTTTTTGGTTTTAGGGAGTATTTTGGTCATTTTTAGGTTTCAGGAGTATTTTAGTCATTTTTTGGATTTTTGGGGTATTTTAGTAATTTTTTAGGTTTTGGGGATATTTTGAACATTTTAGAGATTTTGGGGGGGGGGGTATTTTGCTCATTTTAGAGATTTTGGAGGTATTTTGGTAATTTTAGAAGTTTTTAAGCATATTTGGTGATTTTAGAGATATCGGGAGTATTTTGGTCATTTTAGAGATTTTATGGATATTTTGCTTATTTTAGAGATTTTGAGGATATTTTGGTCATTTTAGTGGTTTTTGAGCATATTTATTAATTTTAGAGATATTAGGGGTATTTTGGTTATTTTAGAGGTTTCATGGATATTTTGCTCATTTTAGAGATTTTGGGGATATTTTTGTCATTTCAGAGATTTTGGAGATAATTTTGGATGTCCAAGAGTATATTGGTAATTTTGAAAATATACGGGTATTTGCATCATTTTAGGTTGATGGGATAACAAAAAATTACATCTATAGCTCGTCCAGATGGGTCGTCCATGATGAACGATTAGCCAAACATCCGAGACCATCTTCTATTCGTCCAGAACTCTCGTCCTTGAGAAGTTGACCAATTAAATAAACCTCTTAACCAAGTCGAAAGAGTCGTCCATATACAAAGCACATGGACGACCAATCAACTTCATGACAAAGGGTCGTCCATAGGCATTTGCCCATGGACGACCACACAACACTTAAACAAATTCTGGAGCAGGTAATCAACCCATGTCCATCACCGCCAATTCCTCCCAAGTATGTAACTTCCAACAACGGTTATGGTTTTTATAGTAGTTGAGGTCTGAATTCCAAGAATCTAGGGGAGGTTATCCAAACCAATAACCGCCTCGAAGTACCCTATATAAGGACCAGTCTGAACCATGCAAAGGTATGATGAAATTCTGAAATATTACTCCCGAAAAGTTGGAACTACATTTTCCTTGTTAGAAAACTAACTTTATCATCGGAGGGTATTTGGCCAGTCCACCCCGGTCACCTCCTTAATTGCTTCTTCTTTTCAGGCCTTCTCTACCGTCGCAGCCCACCGAAGCCGAAGTGTTCAACCAACTGATTTAACACATCATCAGTTGGCGCCGTCTGTGGGAAGCGTAAGTTGTTTTACGATTTGGCTTTCTGCAACAAAAGGTTGAATGGTTCGGACTAGGTCGAAGGCTACAAGCTCAGGCCAGTAGGGAAGCAGAGACGCTTCAAGCAACCCCCATCGCGATAGCCAATCAGCACCTGTCATGCTGTCGCCTTCCATCCAACACATGCAATCCATGGCAGCCGCAATGGCGGAGTTAACTCGCCATAATCGAGAATTGACTAGGGAGATGGAGAGGCAGCGCCGTGAAGGACATGCTGAGAGACAGTCCCAAAGTCAAGAAGATAGAGGAGAAAATGCTGAGCTCGAGGCTCAGTCAAGAGGCACCACTTCGCGAAAGGTGCCACATTTGGAGAAGGAAATGGATCAGATGAGGAAGGTTATGGACGAGATGAAGGAGAACATGAGAAGGGCAAATCCCGTCGAGGATTTGGTTCACCGAACAGATTTCCCTTTCACGGCTTCCATCAATGGGCATCCCTTGCCGCCGAAGTTCAAAATGCCTTCCCTGGATTCATATGATGGGGCGCGTGATCCTTTTGATCATATTGCTACTTTCAAAACCACAATGCATCTCCAAGGAGTTCCAGACGAGATTATGTGCAGAGCCTTTCCTACCACTCTCAAGGGACCAGCGCGAGTATGGTTCAGCAAAATACCCCCGAATTCTGTAAGTTCTTTCGAGGAGTTAAGTAAACTATTTGTCAATAATTTCATTGGAGGACAGAGACACAAACGTTCCTCGTCCAGTTTGCTAACCATAGAGCAAGGAGAGAATGAAAGCCTGCGTTCCTTTATCACGCGTTTCAACAGGGAAGCCCTTACAAGTTACGAGGTGGACGACAAGCTATTGTTGGTAGCCTTCCACAATGGAGTTAACTCAGATTTATTCATTCACAAGTTGTACGAAAAAGAGCCCCAATCCATGGCTGAACTTGTCCATTCAGCCCAAAACTTTATGAACGCAAAAGACGCCATCATAGCTAAGAAGAGGAAGAGAGCTGAAAGAATGGAAGTCAACCTCCCGCGTCACTCTGATCAAGGTCCTCGTCCAAAGAAGGGACGAACGGAAGACAAGAAGGATCGAGACAGGGATAACAGGAAGGCAGGCCCATCAGCAAGGAGTCAGAATTACACACCATTGAATGCCCCACTCGATCAAGTGCTCATGCAGATCAAGGATGATCCTTCCTTGAAGTGGCCAGAAAAGATGAAGGGAGATCTTAACAAGCGCAATAAGAATAAATATTGTCGCTTTCATAGGGATCATGGGCATGACACGGACGAGTGTTATGACTTGAAGCAACAGATTGAGAATCTCATTAGACAAGGAAAGTTGAGGCATTTCGTTGGAAGGGATCATAAAGATGAAAAATTGAAAGCAAAAATGGAAGAGTCATCACGGCCCCCACTCGGAGAAATAAGGGTAATCATCGGTGGGACATCTACAGGACAATCTTCCAAGGAAGAAGACGTACCTCAAAGCAGTGCAAAATGTCCAACTCTCTGGACGATCCCCAGGGACGAGGGGGACGGACGAGCCAACCATTTCTTTCACAGATGAGGAAGCTGAAAGAATTCATCATCCACATGACGATGCCATAGTCATTACCCTACTTATAGCAGATTACAGAACCAGGAAGGTGTTGGTGGATAATGGAAGTTCAGCAGATATATTGTATTATCCTGCCTTCCAGCAGATGAGGCTTGGACAAGATCAGCTTCGTCCAGCATGCTCGCCACTGATAAGATTTGGAGGAATGAAGGTGCAGCCCGTAGGTACCATTACCTTGCCTGTAGTGGTAGGGTCATACCTGCAGCAGATAACTAAGGAAGTAAATTTCCTTGTGGTGGATTGTTTATCCTCATATAATGCCATCATTGGAAGACCAACCTTGAATAGTTGGAAGGCGGTAACATCTACCTACCATCTATCAGTCAAATTCCCTACGGAGTGCGGAATTGGACAAGCACAAGGAGATCAGTTGGCGGCCAGGGAGTGTTATCTAGCCATGTTGGCTATGGACGAGCAGATGCAGACCATGAGTATAGAAGAAAGAAAAATTGTTGCAGAACCGACTGAAGTATTAGAAGATGTTTTATTACAAGAAAATGATCCAGAGAAATTCACTAGAATTGGAACAAGTATGAAGGAAAAGGCGAAAGAAGACCTCGTCCAGTTTCTAAAAAAGAATGCCGATGTTTTTGCATGGAGTCATGACGATATGCCTGGCATTGATCCAAGTGTAATCACTCATCGACTGAATGTGTCCCCCTCTTCTAAGCCTATTCGTCAAAAGAAGAGGGTGTTCGCCCCTGAACGAGAGAAGGCTATCAAGGAAGAGGTTCAAAAACTAACCACAGCACAGTTCATCCGGGAAGTCTATTACCCGGATTGGTTGGCAAATGTAGTGATGGTAAAAAAGCAAATGGCAAGTGGAGGATGTGCGTTAACTTCACTGACTTGAACAAAGCTTGCCCTAAGGATAGTTATCCGTTGCCTCGTATTGACCAACTGGTTGATTCTACGGCTGGCCATCAACTGTTGAGCTTCATGGACGCCTTCTCTGGATATAATCAAATAAAGATGGATGAGGCAGATCAGGAAAAGACATCTTTTATTACAAGTCAAGGTTTGTTTTGTTACAAGGTGATGCCCTTCGGTCTGAAGAATGCAGGGGCAACTTACCAAAGGTTGGTGAATCATATGTTTCGTCCATAAATAGGACGAAATGTAGAGATATATGTGGATGACATGCTTGTGAAAAGCTTAGATGAGGGAAGCCACTTAGATGATCTTCAGGAAACTTTTGAAACACTTAGGCGGTACAAGATGAAGCTAAACCCAAGTAAATGCGCATTCGGAGTATCGTCAGGAAAGTTTCTAGGATTCATGGTTTCAGAGAGAGGAATTGAGGCAAATCCAGACAAGATCCAAGCCATACTAAACATGGAACCACCAAAGAACATCAAGGAAGTCCAATCCTTAACTGGATGGGTTGCAGCTCTGAATAGGTTTGTCTCAAAAGCCACTGATAAGTGTTTACCCTTTTTTAAGATTCTCAGGAAGGCATTTGAGTGGATGGACGAGTGCCAAAGGGCCTTCCAGGACCTAAAGCACTATCTTACTACGACTCCATTACTAAGTCTGTCCGTGCTAGGAGAAGAATTATATCTATACTTAGCAGTGTTCCCACATGCCGTAAGCTCAGCGTTGATCAGGGAGGAAGAAAAGGTGCAAAAGCCTGTGTATTATACTAGCCGGGCATTGAGAGGAGCGGAAGGAAGGTACCCATTAATAGATAAGTTAGCCTTCGCGCTAATAACAGCTTCTAGGAAGTTAAGACACTACTTCCAAGGTCATGTCGTCATAGTCATGATTGATCATCCACTCAAGAAGGCAATGAACAAACTTGAAGCTGCAGGACGATTAATCCAATGGGCAGTTGAGCTCAATGAATTTGATATTCGGTATTAGCCAAGGAATGCAATAAAAGTACAAGCCCTGGCAGATTTCATTGCAGAATTCACTCCAAGTTATGAGGACTTGGACGAGAAAGAAGACAGTAAAAAATGGGTCGTCCATGTAGACGGATCGTCTACACTGTATACAGGAGGTATAGGAGTTGTTTTGCAGTCACCAGAAGGAGATAAACTGAAGTACAAAGCCCGCCTGCAGTACTAGACAACTAACAATGAGGTGGAGAATGAAGCCCTTCTTAAAGGGTTGGAGTTGGCTAAATCTGTAGAAGTAAGCTCAGTACTCGTCCTGGGAGACTCACAGTTGGTCATAGGGCAAGTAAATGGAATATATGAAGCCAAGGAAGATAGAATGAAGAAATATTTAAGGAAGGTGTTACACCTTGTGAAGAAATTTAGGGAAACTGATTTCGTTCAAATCCCGAGGGAAGAGAACACGGAAGCAGACACTCTAGCAAAGGAAGCCTCCGCTAATGAAGCAATGGACAAGTTAGATGAAATACGATACATGCCAAGCATAGACCTTCCAGAAATGTTGCAAATAGAAGGTAAGGAGAGTTGGATAACTCCGATAATCTCATATTTGAAGGACGGAAGGCTTCTAGAAGGGAAGGACGAAGCTAGGAAGCTAAGAGTTAAATTAGCCAGATACATCCTTATGGACGAAGTGTTGTACAAAAGAGGTTTTTCACAGCCATACCTGAGGTGTTTAGCTCCAGACGAGGCGAATTACATGCTGAGAGAAGTTCATGAAGGAGCGTGTGGAAACCACTCTAGAGCTAGATCACTCGTCCACAAGGTCATTCATGCAGGGTACTACTGGCCAACCGTCCAAGCTGATGCTAAGGCATATGTTAAGGTATGTGACCAATGTCAGCGTTTCAGTAATATTCCTAGACAGCCTTCAGAATACCTCACCCCAATGATGGCCCCTTGGCCTTTTGCACAGTGGGGTTTGGATATTTTGGGCTCCTTTCCAACTGGAACCAGACAGATGAAGTTCTTGGTAGTAGGCATAGATTATTTCACTAAATGGATGGAAGCTGAACCCTTAGTGAAAATTACACAACAAAATGTCAAAAGTTTTGTCTGGAAGAATATTGTATGCAGATTTGGAGTACCAAGAGTTCTAGTATCTGACAATGGACGACAATTTGACAACACCCCATTCAGAGAATTCTGTGAACAACTTGGTATCAAAAATCATTATTCCTCACCCTCCCACCTACAGGCTAACGGACAAGCAGAAGTAGCAAACTGATCCTTATTGAAAATCATCAAGACTCGGCTTGAAGGGGCAAAGGGAGTGTGGCCGGATGAATTACCAGGTGTTTTGTGGGCTTACAGAACAACAGCGAGAACTCCTATAGGAGAGACTCCTTTCAAACTGGCCTAGGGGAGCGAAGCAGTCATACCTGCAAAAATGCATATGGCCAGCCATAGGGTGATGAAGTATCAAGATGAGGAAAACAACGAGCAGCTTCGTCTTAACCTCGATCTCATAGATGAGGTAAGAATGGACGCGGAGCAAAGAACAGCAAGGTACAAAAACCTCATGGCAAAGCAGCATGATGCTATGGTGAAACCCAAGCGCTTCAGCATTGGGGATCTTGTCCTTAAAAGGGTCTCTTTGGCAACCAAAAACCCGGCCCATGGGAAGCCGGGACCAAACTGGAAAGGACCTTACAGAGTTATCAACTCCAAGAGACAAGGATCCTACTATTTGGAAGCCCTAGACGGACGAAAGTTAAAGCACCCATGGAATGTTGAACACCTAAGGAGATACTATCAATGAAGGGTGATCATGGACGAGCCCTAGCATGGATGAGACCCTTGGACGTTTGAAGTAATGCTTTATACTATTTTATAGTATTTGCTTATTACTATTGTGTTTTAAGTGTATAAGTATGTTATGCTACTCATGGACGAATTTATGTTATATTATGTGTTTTTAATTCCCTAAAAGCACAAGCTCTTAAGCATGTGCCATGATTGTGGACGAATGATTACATAGTATGGATTTTTAAATATACATATGGTGTGTTTTAAATATGTATGATTGTATGGGAATCCTTCATTTTCTATGATTCAAAATGATCCACGGAAGGCGAAAAGTCAAGGACGAGTAAAATCCTTGGACGCAAGGAAGTATCGTCTGAAAAGCTTTCCTTTATAAAGGATAAAGCAAGAAAAATAAACAAGATATGCCCATCTAAGCTCAAGACGAGACAAACCTGAATTATAATTGTCTACGCCATGGACGAATAATGTGCGTGTGAAAACACCACAGCCCCATAGACGAGTCTAACCAACTTAACAATCCAGCCCATGGACGAGCATTCGTTGGGAAACTTCATTAAGGACGAGTAAATAATCGTCCTAAATTTGAGCAACACTTACTGCTAAAATCATGGACGAACTTGAAAATAAACATCCCATGATGATTCAAGAAGAAATTCGTCCATATGATCAAGACGAGGCAAAGCCTTAACATTAAGGGAAAATCCCACAACCATAAAAATGGTATGGACAATATGAATGAAACTTGTTCACAAAGCTTAAAGAATATTCAAACACAATGAACAGTGAAAAGCAAAAGCATTCATACATTCATAAAATTTAAAGGGTAGACGACCACCGTCCAAAAACCCTTGAGTATATTGCTTGTTCATAAAACTCGTCCATAAACTTGGACGAGGAAATTGTACTCGAATAAATTTAAAAAAAAAAAAAAGAAGAGAAATAAGCAAAAACCCAAAACACTGGGCACCACTAAATAAAATTAAAATATAAAGCTTTTCAGAAGAAAGATGTTATCACTTGGATTGACCACTGGGAGCATTCTTTGGATCGTCTTATGTCACTTCGTTATTAGCGTCGTCCACCACATTGACGTCCTCAGAACTCGTCGCTAGCACAGAGCTCTCCGTTGCAAGAGGAAGCTTGAAGGAGTCAAAGTTGAGGTCTGGGAAGGCTTCTTTGGCATCAGCACGGAAGTCCTCATATCCAGCAGCATAATGACTGTCTAGACGATTCTTGTACTCGTCAGACTTCTTGAAGGCTGATATGGCTTCTTCACGTGCCTTCTCCAAGGACGAAGTAAGCCCTGAAACTTGTCCCTCCAAATATGTGATGCGGGTATCTTTTTCAATAGCGTCCGCCTTAAGTTCCTCAACTTCGTCCTTCAGCTTCGTCTCAATCCCTAGCAAACGGTTGACCTCGTCCTTCAGCCTGATCACTTCCCCTTTCTTCAACAGGATTTCCTTACTCAGCTCCTCAGTCTTCTCCTTCGCCGTCTTAGCCTCCTCAGCAAGTTCCTTCGCTTGGCATGTCGCTGTGTAAAACTTTGACATAGCCTATACATGGACGAAGGAAAGTTAGAAAATTCTACTCTCTTGAAAAACTCTTTAAAAACATTCAAAGACGAATGAAACTCATACCTTGAAGAGATCATGGATACCAGAGCGTTCAAATTCTTTCACTGACATGTTGTAGTATTCATTAACTTCATTGTCAGTAACGATCCCTTTGAACGTCCTCCATGCGTAGCTCTCGTCCAGCACCAAGTTGGAAGGACGATCGGACGGCTCTGACGAATGAGGCTTCCTTGGAGTCTTAGTTGGAGGGGGAGTAGGATCAGTCTAAACAGGATGAATTATTTGGACGGGCTCCACAATGGCAAGAGACTCGTCCAGGTTCACCGTCGGAGTGAATTTGGGGACCTTGGGAAGAGAAGTCTGAGTAGTTTTTTGTTTTTTGGACCCTCGACGACTAGGAAGGTCGTCCAGGTCCACAGCACTAGAGATCTTCTTAGGCTTTCTCTTCCCAGCCTGGACGGCACCTTTCTGGACGACAGGAGGCACAGAAGCTCCCTCGTCCCTACTAAGTACTGTCTTGTCTCTATTTTATCTCATTGTAATTATTCCTGTGACGAGGAAAATCAGTTAAAAAAAAAAAGAGAAAAGAAAGAACAGAAAGAAGTAAAAAGGGGTGGACGACACTTACTTCGTCTAGTAGTTTCCTCATGACTTAAATTCTCAGCAGTGGGTTCTGGACCAAGTCCCTAGGTAGCCAAACTACTGAAGATTACTAGCTCGTGAAAACTCCTTCTAGGGAAGGCACGAACTTTGTTTATTCTATCTAAAAAAGATCTGTCCAAACGTGGACGAACAACAGCTGCACCAGTAATTGAAAGTTGGTTAGACGACTAAGTGATATAAAAAAAGTGTGTAAGGAATAAAAGAAATGACATAGAAAGAAAACATACCCTCAGGACGAAGGTGACCTATGGGGCTGGTAAAAGGAGGGAAGGGGGCATTACTAACATCAGTTGGGTCCCCAGCCCAGTTTCCAAAAATGATAAAAAATTCTTGTTTCCAGAACCTATCAGACGAGCTACGGCCCGTTATTAAACTATAATGTGAGCCTCTGGACGAGAACTGGTAGAAACCAGCAGATTTTTTTTATCTCTGAGGGCTTATAACAATAAAGGAACTCGTCCACCGTTAAAGGACAGTTCCCTTCTAATGCCTCACGCCATAACACTTGCATGGCAACTATCGTCCCCCAACCATTGGGATTAAGTTTGTTGGGACCAATACCTAACCTATGAAGGAGACCTCTACAAAACGAATTTAGGGGAAACCTAAGACCAACTAAGAGATAAGATGAATATACTCCCAAACCAGAAGAAGGTGAACAACACCACTCTCCTTCCCTGGTCAGACGAGGTTCAAACTCAATAGGGATTTGGTATCTATCTACTAAGGTTTTTAACTTAGGAACGTTTAAGGTGGACGCTACCTCAGGTGCACAGTTATAGATAACATTTTCCTCTTCCTCCTCCTCGTCCTGAGAAGGGCTGGGTGGCGTTCTGGACGAACTAGCCTCTGTTCTAGAGGCCTGCATTGCATTTCTTGAAATTCTTCTAAAGAAATGCCAGGGACTCCGGACGAGTACTGCTCGTCCGAGGAACTGCTACTAAAACTAGTGCTACCCTCACCACTCTCATAACTTCCAGACGAGACGTCCTGATACTCGTCTATTTCTCTCTCTATACTGCTAGACGAAGACATAACTAAAGTAAAGATCAAAACAGAAACCTAAAGGGAAGAGGAAGTACCTGAGAACTAGGACGAATGCTAGACGAGAATCTTGGACGAGATAGCAGAAGGAAGTTTATGATAAGAGGTGAAGGGCAAGAAAGAGAATGTGCCTATTTATAGGGCCCAGGAGTAGGGTCAGCGAAGCGACGTCATCCACTAAGAAAACAACACGTGGCCATCGCATGGGGAAATGTAATCGATTTAACTGCTCAACGTATTAAACCATAACACGTGGCCGTATAAAGGGGATAAAATCCCTATTATGTCCCTGGACGACACCTTGGACAAGGGGGCAACTGATGGGATAACAAAAAATTACATCTATAGCTCGTCCAGATGGGTCGTCCATGATGAACGATTAGCCAAACATCTGAGACCACCTTCTATTCGTCCAGAACTCTCGTCCTTGAGAAGTTGACCAATTGAATAAACCTCTTAACCAAGTCGAAAGAGTCGTCCATATACAAAGCACATGGACGACCAGTCAACTTCATGACAAAGGGTCGTCCATAGGCATTTGCCCATGGACGACCACACAACACTTAAACAAATTCTGGAGCAGGTAATCAACCCATGTCCATCACCGCCAATTCCTCCCAAGTATGTAACTTCCAACAACGGTTATGGTTTTTATAGCAATTGAGGTCTGAATTCCAAGAATCTAGGGGAGGTTATCCAAACCAATAACCGCCTCGAAGTACCCTATATAAGGACCGGTCTGAACCATGCAAAGGTATGATGAAATTCTAAAATATTACTCCCGAAAAGTTGGAACTACATTTTCCTTATTAGAAAACTAACTTTATCATCGGAGGGTATTTGGCCGGTCCACCCCGGTCACCCCCTTAATTGTTTCTTCTTTTCAGGCATTCGCTACCGTCGCAGCCCACCGAAGCCGAAGTGTTCAACCAACTGATTTAACACATCATCATAGGTATTTAAGGATATTTTGGTAATTTTGGAGGTTAAGAGGGTATTTAAGTAATTTTAGAGGTATTTGGGTCATATTGGGTTAAATGGGTGGGTTACTAATTAAATGAGTTGGGTTGGTAATGGATAATTAATTTATATCTAAACAAGTCATAAATGGATAAATGGGTAATTACACACCTAACCTATTTATGACCCAACCCGCCCATTTGCTACCCCTGTACAGTACTTAAGCATTGTTTCTTAGGTTCCCCTTTAAGATTCTGCCATGTGGATTTTTTCTTATGGGATGGAAGTATATTTTTCAGTTAAGTAACCACGTAACTGCATCTTAAAAGAAAAATCTAAAGAACAGCACTTAAGATTGTATTTAAATTTTGTCCTATTAATTAATTATTATTATTGCACACAAGAATAGTAATAGCCACACATATTATAAGTCTACTGTATTTAAAGAAACAACAAAAATCTGAAAAGAGGAAAAAAAAACACAAAAAAGGAACGGTGAACATAAAAAAACGGTGACGTTTCAAACACTAATAGTAAGCGCAATGCGCACCCAAATCTTCCTTAGCCGCCGCGCACTTTAGCCCCAAAACCCCTCTCCTTCTCATCTCTCTGCAACTCTCTCTTTTATTCACACAAACAGACAAATTTCAAAAAAGAAAAAAAGGAAAAAAAAAAGAAAAAATTTAAAACCCTAAAAACTATACATATAGAGAGAGAAAACACAAAATATAGAGAGAGAAAGAGGGAGAGAGAGAGAGAGTGTGTGAAGTATAAATTGTGTGTTTATATGTGAGAGACTGCTGAGATAATGGGAAGTACTTTTCTCACTCCACCAGCAAAACGCTCGCACTCCGCACTCTACGCCTCCTCCACCACCACCACAACCATGCCCGACCCGAATCCGAATTCGGTAAACGGATCCTCGAAGCGGCACAAGCACCCGCCGCTGTCCGTTCCGCCTGGCCACGTGGCGTTCCGGCTGCTCTGCCACGCGTCGCGCATCGGCGGGGTGATTGGGAAGTCCGGCAACGTTATCAAGACCCTGCAGCAGGGCACGGGCGCTAAGATCCGAATCGAGGAGGCTCCGAACGAGTCGCCGGATCGGGTAATACTGGTCGTAGCGAATTCGAACCTGAGCGGCAAGCTGAGTTTGAAGAAGGGCGAGAGGAGCGAAGTTGAGGAAGACGAGGAGGAGGAGGAGGAGGAGGAAGCATTTGGGAGGAGTGGTGAGGAGGTGGTGGAGGTGTCGAAGGCCCAAGAGGCGTTGGTGAAGGTGTTCGAGAGGATTCTGGAGGTTGCGGCGGAGAGTGACGGCGTCGGGGCCGGGGTTGGGGTCGTGTCGTGCCGGCTTTTGGCGGAGGCGGCTCAGGTTGGGTCTGTGATTGGGAAGGGAGGGAAGGTTGTGGAGAAGATTAGGAAAGAGAGTGGCACTAAAATTAGGGTTTTGTCCGACAAGTTGCCGGCTTGTGCTGCCCCTTCCGACGAGATGATTGAGGTATAGCTTTTCGTGTTTTTCGGGTTTTTACTACAATGTGTGTTGATTTTTTTAGTTGGTGTGTGGTTATTTTGTTGAAAATTTTGGGACTTGCTGAGCTAGGTTGATTGTAGAGTTAGTGATGAATGGCATTTTAAAGTGTTGGACCATGAGCTGTGTCATTCCACCTCAAAACCAATTAGTGATGAGGAAGACACACTCAAATCTTTTATGACATTCGAAATCACGCCACGCGGACCTGTTTTTAGAGTGGTTGTAGGGAGTCAAATTGTGGTCCTGCATAGAGTAGATTGGCAAATTCTTGTTGTTTCGCCTCGGGGCTTTGCGTATGTCACTGTTTTGTTCATTTTGATAGTGGGATTCCTTCAAATTAAGTATAGTAAACTTTAAACTTATGTGCTGTTGTCGAACGTCCTTCAAATTCAAGTGCTGTTGTTGAACTGATATAATTCAGGTCTTTTTGAGTATGATTTACTGAATGGTTAGACTTTTAGGCCATTAGACACTGCGATTGTGTATTGCTGATTTTATTAGCTTTGTTAGTGGCTGCCTGAAGTTATAGTACCATCTTAAAGATTACATCTTTCATCTCAATGAATGGCTCTTGTTGGCAGCATCATATTCTGGTCTTTCCTTTATAGTTACCTCAGTTGTTGGGATTTAAAAAAAAAAAAAAATTTATGTTTGTTATTACTCAACAGAGTTAAATTCTTTCGTATAATCCTTATTAAGTTCTTTCATGGGTATTGGGGGTTCAATAACAGCTTGTTTGAGAGTTCAATTGCAAAATGTTGGAAGGAGAATTGCATCACCTAGCACCTTTTTTCGGTTAGGATGTTGGAATATGACCAATTAAGTACTAAGGCCTTCCAGCAGGACTGTAGGAGGGAATGTGAAGGCGGGGAATTATGGGTATCCATTTGGACATATGTCGGTGAAAACCAAGATGAAAACTGATTGCATCTCCTTGGTAGAATTATGTCATATAATCAACTTTGGCCAATATTTTGATATCTTCTTATTGGATACTATTTAAGTTGCCCTAACGATTGGTATCTTGTATGTTTACTTGGAAGACTTGGTTTAGTGAAAAGAAGAGCATTATGTGAATCAGGGTTTGGCTTTTCATTCAAAGTAACAAGGAGAGTTAGGTTGGGGGAATCTTATATCCAAAAGTGAAGTTCAATTGTAAAATTATTTTGGAGATTTCCATGGCATACAATTGTTGCAAACAAAGTGTGGAATCAAGGGCGTGCTTAGTGTTTTGAGGCTGCGAAAGTATTGTGATCGTGACTTTAAATCGAAGTTCATATGCTTAGTTTTGTAAGACTACAGATGACAAGAGTATTGTGTTTATTACTTTATTTAGAAGTTGATCACACTTAGGTTACTGTTTTGATCTTATTGAATAGAATGTGGGAATCTTGTGTGGAATTATATTTCATGTGGGATGGTGATTCAGATGAGTGCCTCTAGAGTAAAATTTCCTCATCTTTTTCCATCTTGTGGAGTCATCATTGTCCCATCTAAAGGCTCCCCCTCCCTGCCCACCCTTGTGGTTCATTTAACAATATTCTAACAAGAAGAAATCTAAAAACTCTGTTAGCTTCTCCACACATCGAAAGGCTAACTCTTTTGATTGCCATTGGTTTAGATGTTGGTTCTTCTTAGTGGAATGGGTTTGCGAAAAGAGTTGTTGAGATTTCTGGGTAGTGTTATTAGATTGTTAGAAGGCATTTCATTTTAACTATGATTTGCTTTATTTAGGTAGAAATAAATGCTAGAACTTTTTATGTTTTTATTATCACACCTTGGTAGGGGTCTTCACAACACCAACCACCCCCCCCCCCCCCCCCCCCCCCCTTCAAAAAAAAATTTTTTTTTTTCCTTCACGCTTTCTTTTCAAGTAAGAAGTAAAATCTCTAGGTTGGTCTAGGTCTCTGATCTATTGGAGAAACTTTGGTCAATTTCTTTCTTTGTGCTTCTGTAACCTCTGATTTATATTATGAGGTTTCCTATTGTTTTAAATCTTAGATATTGCACTTCAATTTCTTGTTTAGGGCATCTGTTAATTATTCCTGTCTAGTGAAGCCCCTTCTCCTATGGTTCTGGTTGACTTTTAAAAAAAAAAATTTTTATGGGTGGAGAAACTTTTCTTCCAGTGCTCTAATACACTGGACAGGACACAGGTGCCACATGCGGCCCTTTTTGTACAGGTTTCGTGTCAGTGCCCAGCACTGGACTCAAGCAAATTCCATCTTTTATGGATGATCTCTCAGAATTTTGGGGCTAATTGGACAATTATTTTTCTGAAAGGCTCCTTTTGTGTATGTAAAGATATTTCTTTTGAGAAGTGGGGAAAATTAGCTTTGAAAATTCACCAAAATCATGAAGGAGAGCTTAGTTTATTCTTTCAATGGGTCAGTTAGGATATATTGAAAAACAATATTGTAATGTTTTTTAGAAAAATGAAATCTCTGTTATAGAGCCACCTTTTGAAAAGTTTTCTTAAATTTTCTATTGAGAAAGAAGCATTCAATAAACCTAATCAATCGAAAGAGACAAATCCTAACTGATGAACTTGTTGAGTAAAAGTGAGGTTGTGTGCATTTCAAGTTCAAAACATGGTATAAGTTTTTGTAATATACTTTTTTTTTTTTTTGATAAGTAATATAAAAATTTTATTAAAAAGAACACAGCCCAGTACATAGTAAATGTACTAAAAATATACTTTTAAAAGTGGGAAATAACTTTTGCTGTATGAGAAGCCATAATTAGTTTTCCATTTTGCTTGTATTTAGTTGTTATCCTTTAATTAATGGTTATGAGGTGGAATTGAAACAAGGAATTACTTTTTTTGCCAACTGGCTCTTTGCTCAGATGGCAATTCCTTCTCTCATAAAAATGGGTGGGGAGTTGAGGGTGTTGATTCAAAAACCCATTGGGTGCATGTGTAAGTTACCAACAGGAATATATATATATATATATATTCAATTTTAATAATTGAGTATTCTAGTACAGCTTCCAGAGTGACAGTTATATATGTTGATCCTATGCTTGTGCTTCCCTTCTATTGTATATTATTAGACAATATATTTCTGGTTGTGAAAATGGATCAACATTGTGGCAGATAGAAGGGGATATTTTGGCTGTAAAGAAAGCACTTGTTGCCGTTTCCCGCCGTTTGCAAGACTGTCCTCCAGTTGACAAGACAAGGATGGCTGGAAGCAAACCTCTGGAAGCAGTTGCCCGTGAGACTTTGCCTGAACTGCGTGTAGATCATATTCTTCAAAGGAACTCAGGGCTACCCACCATGCCAAGTAGCTCAATCAGTTATGCTTCAGGAATTCATCCATTGTCAGTAGAAATTGACAGGGTTTCTGCTCTGGAAACAAACAACTTATTTCAGGATGTTACTTTTAAGATTCTTTGTTCCAATGATAGGGTTGGAGGTGTAATTGGAAAAGGGGGTTCCATTGTTAGGGCTCTTCAAAATGAGACAGGTGCTAGTATAAGTGTTGGAGCTTCTATAGCTGAGTGTGATGAACGACTAATTACTGTTACTGCATCTGAGGTTTGTCAGTTTGTGTTTCTTTTTCATCTCTATCTTTCACAATTTACCTGTCCTTATTTATGGGTGTATTTGTTATTAAATTATTAATTGGTGTTATGGTTGGTTTTGTCTTGTGTAGAACCCTGATTCACGATATTCACCAGCGCAGAAGGCAATTGTTCTTGTTTTCTCTAGATCTATAGAGGCAGGCATTGAGAAGGGGATAGATTCAGGCTCAAATAAGGGGTCAACTGTAAATGCAAGGATTGTAGTCCCACATAACCAAGTTGGTTGTTTGTTGGGAAAAGGGGGTGCAATAGTTTCAGAGATGCGAAAGGTTACAGGTACTGGCATACGAATAATTGGAGGTGAACAGGTCCCAAAGTGTGTGTCAGAGAATGATCAAGTGGTGCAGGTGTGAGTTACTTCTTTCTTTTTCTTTTTTGGGATGATAAGTAATATTTCATTCAACCAAAGAACCTGCTTAGCAGGAAATAAAACAGCCCTCAATAATGAGAAAATAGACGTCTCAATTCAATACAGAATTAGGCTGCTTCCACACACAACACAAAATCCTATTTTGGATTGAATTATTTGTTTTTATTTTGCCACAACTCTGCCCCTTACATCAGTGAGTCACTTCTTTTGTTAAGTACAATGGAAGGATGGAAAATAAATTTTATTGATTTTTTTTTCTTGGATGGGATTTCTGT
The DNA here is from genome assembly GCA_023736055.1 of Quercus glauca. Classification (NCBI taxonomy): domain Eukaryota; kingdom Viridiplantae; phylum Streptophyta; class Magnoliopsida; order Fagales; family Fagaceae; genus Quercus; species Quercus glauca. The sequence continues at coordinate 29,951,899 of CM043325.1, forward strand.
CCAAGCGGGGATAGCTCAGTTGGGAGAACGTCAGATTTAGGGGCCTTTGTGTTTAAACACATGTTTTCAGTTTTTAAACAATATTACACGCATTTTCACACACTTTTTCACCCACACGTATTTTCAAAAAATACAAACAACGTTACTAGAATAACATTACCAAATGGCCCTTTAAGATTTGAAGGTCATGTGTTTGATCCACGCTTGCTGCTTGGTTGGGTTTTTTTTTTTTGGGGGTGGGGGGGTGTGGGTCGGAAGCCAGAGGGGAGTGAATCTGGGTTATATTTAGTATGCAGAAATGATTCTGGGACTTCCAGATTAAAAAAAAATGGATAAATGTTCCTTCATATTGTAGCTTGGAAGTATAGAAAAAACACTATATGGATTTTGCAAGTAATGACTCTGTGTTTACTTTTCAGAAAAGAAAAAAGTAAATGACTCAAAAGTAAGTTTGTTTAGGATCTTGCTGAGAATATTGCTGGCTGCATCCTGGCTTTGTTCCCTGTTAGGAGTTTCCCTTGATTACTTGATACACAGTTTTGGCGGGCAGGGTTGTGTATCTATGGGGCCCTGCCTTGGTGAGGCTCTACGCCATCCAAAAAACAAAAAAAATTCCTGGCTTCATATTCTTGATGACAGTTTTGTTTAATCCAGCCTAAAACAATAATTTTTCTACCAATATTTATGATATTAAATTAGCAATATTTTATGATAATTTTTTCATTAAAGCAGCCAAAATTTTGTCCTTCAAGTCCTTTCCAATGTTTTATTTTATTTTATATTTTTATTTCTTTGTTGGATAAGTAATGAAAATTTATTGAACCCAAATAAAATCACCCACGTACATGGCAGTGTACAGTCCTTTTGAATATTATAAATTATAGAGATTTTAATAGTTTGTTGCTTTTTATATTTCATGTTTGGGTTTGTAATTTAATGTACTTATCCTTCAAAGAAAAATTTAAGCAAACTGAATAATCCAGATTTTTTTAGTAAAAATTTTGGTTTATGGTGGCCAAAGTCAAATAGGATAATCCCTAAATGCAGCAAGGTCCTCATTTATGATTTCTTTATTTATTTGACAGATTTCAGGAGAGCTTTCAAATGTGCAAGATGCATTGTATAATGTAACTGGTAGACTGCGAGATAACCTTTTCTCAACCACACAGAACAATGTTGGAGCACGGGGCAGTTCCTCTATATTAACTGATACCAGCCCCTATGGAAGAATAAGAGATCCTGTCTCTCTTGGAAATCATCCATCAGTTGGTGTCTCTCATAGTCTTAGCCGACATACTATTACTCAAAGTACAGATCCTTTAATTGGTGTTTCACATGGTCTCAGTCGACATACTCCTTTAACTCAAAGTATGGATCATCTTGGAATTTCCCATGGTTTAGATCGTCCTCCTTCACCAAGGTTATGGGCATCACAAGTAAGATCTCTCTCCCTCTCTCTCTCTCTGTGTAGAAGTTCTCATAATTTTGCTACTTCATACGGGTGGGTTTGGTTGCAGTCAGCAGGTGGAGTAAATTTAAGAAGCAACCCTGATGTTGGCAGAGGATTGACTTCACTTAAAGGTGGCTTGGAACTAGGCGGGTCAGTAATACCCTACAAATAGCATGCATTTTATGAGTATTATCCATGCTGTAATTGATTATCAAATAAGCAATATGTTTGAGGTCCTTCGATCATGATGCTTTCTTGTTTAGATCCATTCTTTGCATTTACGCTCAGACGCAAAGCTCTTCTGCTTGTTACGAATAAGACTTGGTTATTGTCACATCCAATGATATTGCACTATGAAGTGTTGAAAGAGATCTGCAGAGTTAATGAAATATCCTGTTCAAGTTAAAATTTAAACAATGATGAGTGTTAATTTATGATCAACTCAGATGCTGTTGTGCCTTATTATCTTATATACATTCTCACATCTTCTACCTAAATATCACTTAAATTCACTATATGCACAGTTGTATCTGTGGCTGGGACCTTTTGCATGCCGTGCAGAGTTATAGTTGACCCTTAATGAATCATGTAAAGCCCCTATTTTCAAGTACACTGAAATAATAAATTGTGACTAGCATATAAGATGTGATCATACACTAGCAGCTTCCATAGCATCATTGCATGTACCTGCAATGATACACCTACCCTGTCCATGTACCTTCTAATCGAAAGGAGAAAAGAGCAGAGCATAAAAGATTTAGAATGTCTAAACTTTGTAATTGTATGCCCTTTTATTAGTTTGTGACACTTTCATTTGGTGTTTGCAGTGGAAGCAAATCTGCTATAGTGACAAATACAACCGTGGAGATCATGGTTCCTGAGGATGTAATTGGTTCCGTATATGGTGAGAATGGTAGTAATCTGAATCGCTTGAGACAGGTAATCCACACACTTTCATTTGAAAACTTTCGCAGCACTACTTCCATGTTGGCATTAATTGTGAATGCCCATGTTTAAGCTTTCCCAAAAGTTGCCTTTTTTTTTTTTTTTTTTTGGTGTGTGTGGATAATTTGATAGTTACAACGGGGAAAGGGGATTTTGAACCCTGGACGTCTTAATTGGAAATACCAAGAGGTGCTAATTAAATAACAATGATCTTGGCCCCAAAAGTTGCCCTTGATTTATTCTTGAGAATGAATTATTTCAAAACTCTGGGAATGTACTGAAGTGGCTGCTAAAACACAGTTTACAACCTTAAAATCCTTCTCTCCCTCTCTCTCACTCTGACAAAAGGGTTTAGGGGTTGGAGTGACGATGATTCTTAGTTTTTAAAGGATTAAGTGTGCGTTTGGATACTGCTTATTTTGCTAAAAACTGAAAACAATAAAAAAAAATAATTTCTGATTACTGTTCAGCACTGTTCATTGGCCTAAATACACTGTTCATGTCTCATGAACAGTGCAGTAAGAGCTGGTTTAAAAAAAAAAAAAAAAAAAAGCCTGAAACTCAAACATCCAAAACGTGGCCGTGATCCAAACAAACACTAAGAGAATACTGACTTTACTCGCTGGAAATGAAAAGAATAAGAGGAAAAGAGAGAAGTGGGGTGGGGCTCCTTAGGTTGCTATTTCTACTCTCACCACCCCCTCTTCCCTCCCCCCCCCTCCTATTTCTTTCCTATTCTTCTTTTCTTGTTTTCGTAGAATCTCAAGCTGCACTTTTTCTGATGCCTGCATACCATGGTTGCTACCAGTGTTTAATATTTAATAATCTCTGAGATCTATTCTTAGAACCTTGTACTTACTTTCTGGGTGTTCTCTTACCAGATATCGGGTGCCAAGGTCATAGTGCATGAACCTCTTTCTGGAACAAGTGACAGGATTGTCGTCATATCTGGGACACCCGATGAAACCCAGGCAGCTCAAAGTCTCCTCCATGCATTCATTCTCACAGGATCATCATAACAAACAATCCTCAGTTCATAGTGTTTCTCAGAGTACACAACTCCAGTTTGTTGCTTGTATTAGTTGTTTTTTTTTTTTTTTTTGTCAGAATGTGTACATTAAATTAGGAAGATTCATCCCTTCTATTTATGCCAATCATGTCATTTTGGCTCTAATTGTTGGCTGGTGTATTTTATAGTGAGTAATTATTCCCCCTTTGCTGATCCATATTTTAAGAACAGATAAAGACAAAAAATGTTTGAGCCACATTTCTATTTTTCAGAGCCTTGTCCTAAATCTTTCACCCCAGAAAAAGGATTTGTCCTAAATCTTAGGCTTGGGTTCGCATTACGTCATTGTAGCTGCTTAAGGTTTTGTAAGATAACCAAATTTCATTGCGGAATTTTCATTATTAGATCCAAGCTGTATGATCTTTAAATGAAGATCCTTAATAATTTTGTGCCCAACACGAAAATACATCAATTCCTATGGCTTGAACTTTCCCATGATTCAAACTAACCTGCATGGTCATGTCCGGAACTATCTTAATGTCCAGATGCATATATTAATAACTGAAGAGAGTTCATACCCTTCATATGGTACATAGTATAGTACCTTGTAGGAAAGGACATACATATTACATGGATTTTCCTCTTCTGAGCTCAAATTCGTGACATAGAAATAAAGGACAACAAACATAATATCAGAAGTAAGATACATCATAGAGCAGTACATCATGATTAACTTCAAAACGAGATCTGATGAGTAATGGCACACAAGGTAAGCAAAAAAATAATGGCACACAAGGAGATCTTATGAGTAATAGCACACATTTTTAAGTGACAACTGCACTAGTTGCTGCTGCTACAGCAGCCGGGGCAGGTTTGAGTATGATTTCCACGTTGTCGTGGACTCCTTGCAGCAGTAGCTCCCCATCATATGTCAAAAATTTCCTCTTCTTTGCTGCTCTTAGTGTACCCACGAGTGCTTCGAATATGTTTGCACACTTATCATCATTAAACAATACGCCAAATGTAACCTACCAGACACAAACCGAAATTTTGCATTAGAGAACAAGAAAAAAAATTAACAGATTGAAGCGGTAATTCCTGACATTAATATACGCTTTAAAATGAAGTAAAAGGTCATATATAGCAGAGTCAGATGGGGAGAAAACATTATCAGCAAATAATGTCAGCTGCAGAAAAAAGGAATCCATCAAACCAAATTATTGACAGGAATTTTGAACAATATACTCTTAATATCTCAAAGCATTCATACAATGTGTTTATGTATATGCACAAGCACACACGCACTTGCAGGCATTGCAGATTATCACTCTCACTTTTCTACAAAGGTAGCCAATTATTTTACTTTAACAAAGGTATTGAGCAAATAAAAGTCCATCTGGTTGATAATTAGAAGAATCCGTCTTTTATGCAGGGGGATAAAAGACTCAGTCTCTTTAAAGCATTTATATGCAGAAATTTAACCTTCTGACCTAAAAATAAAATTAAATAAAGAGTAATTCAACAATTTGTTAAAACTGCAAACATGGAATTAGAAGGTGAGCAGTCTACCTTCTCTATTTGCTTTATACCTTAAGTTTACCAACACATCAATGATCTAGAAGGATTAGTAGTTTATGTTAGCAAGTTCACAGTGGAAATTTTGGATTGTTTAAAATAATTCAAGAATTTAACCTATATTAAATCTCTTTTGATGAGAGACAATATATAGAATATTTACCCAAAAAAAAAAAAATTTATAAACTTTAAAAAACAAAACGAGCGGACTATAATAGAAATAATATGGAACAGAAACCACAGATGGCAGTGGCAGAGTTTTATATGCTGATATTGGCTTAATCAAATTGGGAAGGCACCGATTGTGGCAGTGGAAGGGTATGGGGGCAGTGGTTTTTGCACTCTACAAACTTCTGATGGGCATTTAAGTAGGTTGCTAGAGACGTTCTCAAAGCTCATTTTCTTTTCTTAAAGTAATAAGATATTAAGAATTCACATTGCAGTTGGCAGGTTTTGCAAGGTAACAGGTCAAAGGAGGTATGTAGAATGAGCAGGGCACCAAGTAAGTTATATCTTCAATAAATCATTTGCTATTCAAAGACAACATATCAAAAGGGAAAACATGAAAGAAAAATGAAAGTCTCCATCTTTGCACTAAAAATATGATCAACTTACTTGCAGTTAAATTTTTGTTGTCCAAAAGGATATATGATTTATGGTGTTACCAACATGAAGAACACCACAAGAAATCAAACAGTTATAACGAGGAAAAACAAATCAAAACAGGCAATATTCAAACCCAACTCAAACAAAGGAGTCCTTAAGCACATAGCAATCTAGTTCATTACCAACACTCCAAAATATACAAAATGTCTGCCAATTTTCTTAGATGTTGCCTAGCCTAGGCATGTAAAGAACCAAATTCACACCTAATCCACTTGACATTTAGGTACAATAAATGAAAGCATGATCAACCATTTCCAAGTTGGTTCTGAAAATGAAGCACCAAAGCAATCAACTAAAAAGCCCACACTATCATCCTTAATAACCACCAACACCTGGACAAAGTGCATTGTCTTTTTCTGTGTTAACTAGCATTTCATTCAAATTCCTTATCTTATAGATTACACATATAGTATCGCACTAGTACTTCCACAAAATATATAAAGAAGTATATACATTATACAGACTGTCAAAAACTTTTAAATGACATAGTACTAAATGTCTCTTTAGATTTGTAATATCTAATCTAAACCATAAAATGGACCCATTTCAAATAAAGATGATCATTTTCTATTTTCATTACATTAGTAAAGAAAACTATCGAAAAAGTATCCAAATTTTAAATTTGAGAAATAAAAATCTTTAATTGCCAGAATGTGTCTCTCTGTGTGTTATAGATATATAAAGATATGAGGCAATCCGATCAGATTACAGAATTTGACATAACCCAAAAACACAAAAGCTTGGAGACCCAGTAGAAATAAGCCAAGAACTAGTAGAAATATTTATGTTTCAACTTCGAACTGTACAGTTTTTTGACATTCCCATGAACAAAAGAAACCAAAGGAACACAGACACTGTTAGATCTCCCATATGGATAAGCTGCCAAAAATGAGCTACATATTACAGATCAGCCATTGACATGGTCCGAACAATCTAGATCCAGATCAAAATCACATGATCAGTTGTCAGAAATTCAAACACCATGCAATTCATGTCATGTCAGCCTATATATATACAGATATTCTCGATCTGGGTCTAATACAAATATATTCATATATAGAAAGAAAGAGAAAAAAGAAGGTCAAAATCAAAGAGAGTGTTGGAAAGGAAATGAAGAAAAGCTGAGAGTATAGACCTTGTAAGAACCATCGTCTTGGAGCTTGCCAAGCCTCTTGATTTCTTCTCTGAGTCGCTCAACTTCTTCTTCTACGTTCATGGTTTCTGTTTTTTTTTTCAAAATGTTTTTGCTCTCTGACTATTTTTTTGAGATTTATTTATTTATTTATACACTATTATGATTTATGAGTGATGCAACAAACCATGGTCGATTGGTAACACGACTATACGAGGAAGGGGATGTGGCCTATATTTGTTGGATTGGATTTTGTGCCAAATCTAGAGAAACATATTTATATTTGTCTACGTTACTTTCCTTTTAGAGTATATATACATCTCCCTACGATTTATAACAACCCTACGATTTATAACAATTTTACAAAAGGTTGTTGCAGCCAAATCTTACAAGTTTTTATCTAATTTTACTACTAATATTACTTTTTTATTTACTAATAACCGCTCACCATGTCAGCAATTTATGAAAAATATTGTAAAATAACTTGTAGATCTAGAATTTTCATTTTCAAAATACAATAAACAACTAAAACCCATCATATAGTTTGGGATATTAACTGCCATAAATGAAAAGAACAGAAGGAGAAGGGGATAAAATGGGATAAAGGATATTTTAAAGAACATTTCATTCATTTGGTCTTTGGAAGTTTATTAGAGATGGCAATAGGTCGTGGGTTTTAGTTAGCTCAACTGATAAAGTTTCTGATAGTTGAATAAGAGATCTGGGGTTCAATCTTCGTTTATACTAAAAACCGATTGATGTTTTGGTCTTATGATAAAGAGTTATTATTAGAAGTGGATGTCATATATTAAAACTCTATTTTTTTCAAAAAAAAGAAAAAGAAAAAGAAAAAGAAAAAGAGATGGCAATGGGTCCAATGAGGTGGGTAGGATCATGAGTGTCTCATCCACTTTTTGAGGTGGGAAAAATTTGCATGGGACAAGAATGGGTTATGTCTAGACTAGTTAGAGGTATTTTGTATCTAATGAGATTTTGACATTAATGATGAAAAATGAAAGAAAAATGTGAGGGAGTATTGTAAGTTAGAGTGACACAAAGTAAGTGTTTGGGGAAGAAAAAAAATTACAATTTACAAAATTGATATGTATAGAACTAGTTCAATTTACAAAACTCTCACTTTTGCAAGGTTTATAAGAGAGATGATTGGTAAATAGCCTTACCCTCAAATAAATATGATAAAAAAGGTTTATATATATATATATATATGACAAAAAAAAGGTTTTAAATAGAAGCATATATAAATATACATACATATACATTTGAGATCGGTGAGATGAGAAAAGGCAAGGAAAACTTGCGCAAGACAGAGTAGGTCGAGGGGATAAAAACCTCTCCTTTTCAAATAAGATCTTAGAATGATAAAAACCTCTCCTTTTGAAAAATTCTTCTAAAAAAAAAAAAGTGAAATGAAAAAGATCCTGGTCCCAAAGATTTTCTCAATCTTGAAATTAAAGTTTATTTTAAGGGTTATTATTATCCATCCCAAACCATTAATAATATTGTAATGCATATACAAAACTATTAAAATCTACAATTATAAATCTAACGCGGAAATAATTTGCAATATCTATCCGTGTAAATACCAACTTCATATATTTTGAGAATAATTTCTGCAGATATAACAACAAATTGGACAAATTGCTCAAAACAAAAATCAAAAGTCACTTTTGAAAACTATCATCTGAACCAATCTATCCAAAAAATTGATCTTCTACTTAATTGACAACTCATGGGACCTTACAGTCTTTCTTGTCCTATACATAAACAAAATACTGGGGAACAAAAAAGGATAATTGAGTATTCAAAAAAGTGCTATGTACCATTGCAGCTGGAGTTGATGCAAGGATGTACCAGTCACATTCCCCTAATACCACAACAACAACAAAGTCTTAAGTTCCAAATTTTGGATTTGGGTATGAATCCTTGACAGATTTAATTGGGTTTGCCAAATGAATTCTTTTCCACCATTTTATTTTATCCAAAGTCACGTTCTTCATTCTATTCTATCCAAAGTCACATTCCCCACATACTAGCTAGAATACTAGCCAAAATCCTAGTATTGGGCAAAAAGAACTATTTGAGTAGAGCTCAGCTGCTAAGGCTACTAATCTTTACAAGCATACCTGATCTTAGCAATAAAAAAAAAAAAAAAAAAAAACATACCCGTTCTAGTTTTGGCTATTTAATACTGCCATTGGTTTTAAGCTCATGATATGATAGACCTTTATGCAAAAATTAACAAAGTATTAAACTCTACAGATACCAAAATCAAAAACAGAAATGTGCAACAAACAATTTCTGAAACTCATTCAACTAATAGAAATTCATTTCATTAACATCATCCTCTACCACTCATTTGTCTCATTTTGTGTTATTCCAATACTAAACACAAACTATCAGCAATAATGAAAGAAATTTTGAATAAGAAAAAAGAAAAAAGAAAAAAAAAAAAAAAAAAAAGAGATGCATACCATTTAACAAAGTCGAGTGACATTGAAATCAATACAATGAGGCCCACATCCTGGTGAATTTTTGGACAAAAATTTTATGGGCTTGGGGCAGAAACTTGGTGTTTGTGGTCAGTATGGGGAACAATTTGATATAAGATTTTCTGTTGAGGAATTCAGGAACTCTGTGTATCAGTGTATGTCACATAAACACAATAACATTACACTGTTTGTCTTTACTGGTGGAGTTAGGCCAAGAGAGTAGGCAGAGAATATGGTGATGCCGTTGAAACTGTTGATGGAAAGGAGAAAATCTGAAACTGTAAAGTGTTAAAACACAATAACATTACACTGTTTGTCTTTACTGGTGGAGTTGGGCCAAGAGAGTAGGCAGAGAATACGGTGGTGCTGTTGAAACTGTTGATGGAAAGGAGAAAAATAGATGAATCTATAACTTGCCCATAATTTAAGAAAATCTGATTCAGTGGCACCCTTGGCAGTGGAAGCTAAAGTAGAGGATAGTTCAATTAATGCAAGATGTTTGGTTGTGTAGTGTGATTGAAAATGTGTTATTTGAGAAATTTTCCCTAGATGGTCTGTATGAAAAATTACAAATTTTCCTATATATTTTTTATATAAATATAAAATAAAAAATTTATTTCAATATTTTTAAATATTAACTCAGAACAACTAAAACTAACCTAAAAAATAATCAAAATGAAATTATTAAAAAATTTACTAATTAATACACTTAAAATAAGAGTGCAATAGCAAAAATAAATAAAACAATCAACAACTATCAATAAAACTTATATATGTATATGGCTAAAACTTGTTACACACCCTTATGCACACTCTTGTACACACACCTTGTGAAATCGTGATTTTTGAAAATGTGATTGTAGTAATAATTGTTGTGAAATCATATTTTAAAAACACGATTTCAGCTTACGTGGCATTGTGTGTCTTATACACAGTATGTAACTATCATCACTCTATTGACATGCATACTTTTAAAAAAAAAAAATTTTGAAACCTCTAAAATAACATTTGAAAAGCTTAAGCCAACAAGTTTGGGCTCAATTATTAGTATCCAATCTAGGACTTTATTACTTAACTAACACCACTCACTGGACGGGTGGATATTACAACATGAGGGACAAATTATCCTTGGAAAAGACGTGCCTCACTCTAAATACGAAGCAAAACAAACTGAATTGAAATTAACTATCTAACTGTAGGACACCGTATAACCAATATTACCAATACTTTTATTTCTTTAATTTTTATATAGATATGCTTATGATTCTGATAATTAAGTATACAATGGAGCATGCTTATGAGCTCATTTACTACTCCAAATTCATCATCCAATCATGTCCCAATCATGTTTTGAACTTTTGACATAGTTTCAAGCATTCTGAAACACGACTTTAATGCATATTCCTAATTCATAAAACTTTTCAGTTTTCACTCCTTCAATAAAGAATTCAACTTATCTTAAGATATTCCCAGATATCGAGTAATGAACTTCTAAGTAAATATAATAGGAAAACTTACCCTATCAATTGCAGAAACTTCATTTTTCTCTGTTACTATAATAGCTTTGATTCATTTCTGCCCCTACAATATGCTCGATGAACTTTGACTGTGTGAAGATAAATGAGAAGATAAGCTCATCAGGAAGTTTATGTATTAAATAGTTTATCATAATGAAGACACAACTAATTGTGTTTTTTCCCCTTCAGAATCACATCCAATTCCTAACTAAATTTTAAGGAAAATTTTAACTTGAAAATAAGCTTAAGAAAAAAATAAGATACTATAGTAGATACTATAAAACTTGAAGCTTAAACACAGATATATCTATTCTTAGAATCTTCCTCACGTCCATTTTGGGCTTGCCTTGATTTCATCTAGTCTAAAGCCAATAGTTTAGGTGTATAGGAATCTTATCCGCATATATATATATATGAGAGCAACTTTCATTCAAAAGATCCTGTAGAAGTACCTGTAATTAGTTATTAATTAGCCAAATTCAGACTCATTGACTAGCCTAATTAGTGCTCACACACTTCACTAGATAAAAGTTTCTCTGGAGCTTCAGAGTCATTCTATTTTGGGTATCTCACTGCCATAGAAAGAAATTCATCTCTCTTTAGATAAGGCTCCTTCTACTCATTGCACAGGTTTGATGACAATTTGTGGTTCCTTGAAGAGACATGATGGCACAAAGAGTTCATAGAAATAGAGAGAACCACTAAAGTGAGGATACATCAACCAGCACATGATCATTAGCTTCATCTAAGCTAGAATGGTAGACTGATATGGACACAGGAAGGTTTCAAAAAAAAAAAAAAAAAACCAAGAAATTATGTAAAAGATAAGATAATCAACTAACTCTGGACATGAAGCCCACTGATTTTTTTTATATATGTAAATAAAGGGGGAGTGGAGTTGTGGTTCGAATCACATACATTTGGCAACATGAAGAATGTCATTACTATCAAGACAAGCTATCGCTTGAACCCATGCATTGAAATTATTAATTATGTAATACAATTCTCCAAATCTTCGTACAAGAAGACTACACCCATGACAAAACTATAGTTTCTCCCGATTTTCAAGGAAGTGGAGGAAAAGAGAGAAGACAACCAACAGACACATCTTAGTAACTATTAAACAACAGAACTATTAGGATTCTGAAAGTTTTTGTCGGTTTCCGTTGATTATGAAAATTCCAAATCAAATAATATGCTTTACTTAGAGAGTGAATTTTTTATACCATTTTCTATTCCATTCAATACATTTTCATGGATTGTGAAATCTCGCAAGTAAACAAATTTAAAACAACTTCGCAAAAATGCACGAGTGAATTTTCCTGAATGTGCACAGAACAGAAGTACCATGATTAACAATTTGATTCAGTGTACATTCAGAATTACCATTCATGAAGCTTCATGAAACAGACTAGTGAATCCAAAGAACAGAGAACCCAATAAGTAATCCCTATCATCACCCGCAACAGCACAAATTGAAGCACATCTATTAAGAAAACAATCACCCCCATAATCATCAACCCCTTCCGCCTCCATAGATGCATATAATGAAAGGAGGGAAAGAAACAGCACATGTTAGAGAGAGAGAGTTTGAATCTCACTGAATTTATTCATTCAAAAAAATTTCAATACAAGAGGTCTGTAACGGAAAGAAGCCTGTGTTGTACATTACAAACTTCCCTGTAGCAACCAGGCCACCTCCATAAAAAAAAAATTAGAAACAACAATGAAGAAATACAGTAATAAACAAGAATATTGGTCTTAAACTCTAAACTGAAAATTTACAGCTGAATTTTGCGTATTTCTTTAGCAGTTTGCTCCAACCGAAGAAGTGAACTTAAACTTGATAAGCGGCTTTGGGGCAACACATGCAGCAGATAATACATTATGGGATGGTACAGTAAGCTCAAGTTCCTCTTCCCCTCCATCATTCCTGAAGATACTAGAGCAACTTCTCCCTGTAGCCACTCCTTTCTGTACCCTCTCATTCTCAACCCTTGTTCCTTCCCCAAAATTTTGGGCTTCACCTGTCAATTTTAAATCACCTTCAAGCCTGTCATGTTCTTTGGAAGAACCTTGCTGGTACCCTGATGGAGCAGGAACTATATCAGAATCAAGGATCTCAACTGCCGTAGAGCTTGATGAACCACTGACAGAAAATGAATCTCCCAGACTACTTTGCGAACTACAAACGTTAGAACATCTTGCATTGATTGAACTATCCACTACTTTAGCTTCCACTGCCAAAGATGCATTCTTACTACCTGCCTTAGAATCAGATTTTCTCAATTTCTGGCTGGAGATAGGTTCTTCTCTTTTTCTTTTCTTTCCATCACTAGCTTCAGCAGAACCACCACATTCCCTGCCTAATCTCTTGGGACGGGCAGGCCTAACTCCACCAGGAAAGACAAACAGCGGAACGTTGTTACATTTTATGTGACATACACCAATCCACATCCCAGGCATTTTAAGGGCATAGATCCCCACAAAGTCCTTGAATTCCTGAATAGCAGACCTTATGTCAAATTGTTCCCCTCCCTGAACACAAACACCTTGTTTCCGCCCCAACCCCATAAAATAACAACGATGGAATTGTTTGGATTTGTCCAGAAATTCACCAGGATGTGGGTGGCACAGTAGCTTCCCTCTTGTATATATATCAATCTTCGAAGTCAGATGACGAAGCCGAGATTCAACCCATCCTTTCCAATTCACCAAGTCTTCATCATTCTGAGCAGTTATATCTATCTGCAGATAGTTCTTGTATGCTTCAAAGAAATGGGAAGGCTCAAAAAGAGTATTCCAGCCAGTTGCATTTGTATCCATTGCCTCACAAATTTCATTTCCTCTCTGAAATTCTTGCTGCATAATACAGAGTGTACTCGAGGAGACATTGTAGCTGGAGTTGATGCAAGGATACACTGGCGTGATGATGGGCATTAGATGTTTCTTGTCTCTGAAATTTCTTCTAGGATCCCAAGACTGAAGTGCCAGAGATCCCTCTTCAATGGGACATAGTATAATTGGATTAGGCCACCGCCACTGGCTATAGAGCTTAAAAAACCGAGAAACCAACAAACTAGGCAGTGCATTTGGGTACAACTGGCATATACGAGCAACAAGAATGGCCCAGTTTATACCACCAAGAAACCCAGCAATATTCGAATAGATTCCACGCTGTTTAGACCAATATCTTATGCATCTTAGGGTTGTCTGAAAATTCTGGACATTAGGAACCATATGCAAGATCTTATCAGTAACTCGAGATCCATTGAGACTGAGCACACTCTTCTCATCCAAATCCGGCAGCAGAGATGGTAAAGAAATATTCAAGTCTTCAGGTATAGTCCATAACCCCAACTTTGCGTAAAGAAGATCAATGGAAACCCCATTGAACTTAAACTTCATGACAGGAACAAAAGCATCAGGGACAGGATGCAACTCTTGCACTTCATGCAACTCAGCCAGAATCCTATGAAGTTCACCAAAGAAATCTTCTTCCCGAGTAACGTGCCTCGGCCCAACACACAGTGTATCGATATCAGCACCGGGGCCATTCACCCCCAGCCGATATGACCCAAATGTGAAGATGACAGCATTGGCTTTTCCCACCATCTCCTCATTGTACCCTTTAGCCTCAGTAACCTTTTTGACCCATGCTTTCACAATTTGGTCCAATCTCCCCAGAACCTCCTGCCTTTTCACGGCTTCCTCATGACACTCATACAACTCCACATCCTCCATTAGCTTCTGTAATTCCCGGGTGTTACTCCTATCCAATTCAGAAGGCTGAGCAGTCGAAATCGGTTCCCACATTCGAATCCTTGGCAGCTGATTTGATTTGGGCATAGCCATTTTGAAAATCTCTCAACAATATTGTTGCTATAACTATAAAAAAAAAATATTCCCAAACAAAAACTTAGAAAAGAAAAAAAAGTACAAAGAAATACAAAAACATAAATATTAATGTAAAATAATTCTTAAAAAAATATAATAATTATTGGAATTTGAAACCGATAGCGACAATTTTAAAATTGTCCGAATAGATGTTACATATGAAGAACCCTAAAGCGGCGGTTTTAAAACCACCAATATAGATATTTCAATAGAAGAATTCTACAGTGATGGTTTTAAAACAGCCGGAATAGGCTGTTCACAAAAAATAAAAAAAATAATTGAAAATTCAACCCTACAGCGGCGGTTTTAAAAAGCCGTACTAGGTCAACCTATACCAGCAGTTTTGAAAATTGCTGCTATAGGAGTCCTTTAAGTGCCGGTTTTAAACTACCGTAATAGGTCAACCTATACCAGTTGTTTCTAAAAGCGTTGTTATAGGTCTCTTAGCCGCAGTTTTGAAAAGCACCAAAAAAAAAAAAAAAAAAAAAGTACTTGTAGAACGAGTTTTTTGTAGTATAGTAGGCAAAAGTGAAGGAAGCACAACACTATAGACAATACAAATATACACAATAAAAATGAGGTTTGATTTTTGTTATTGGTAATAGTAAGCAAAGAAACCAGGCAGTCAATAATCAATCACCTTTGCGTTTTGGGTGTCAAAGAAAATAAAAGGTTCAAAAAAATAACAGAACTGTAGTGTAAAACACAAGTAGAAAATACAAATACAATTCAAAGAAACCAGAAACCAGGCAATAATGAATCATATTTTTGCGCTTTGAGTATCAAGAAATTAAAGAAAACATAAACGACAAAGAAAATAAAAATCGCTGTTTTTCACTTACATTAACGAGTGCCAACTTAGGAGAAATTGTTAACAACGTTATTTATATATAGTGTTTTGTTGTGTTGGCGCTTGAGAGAAGTCCAAATCCAAACCGATTTTTGAAAAGTTCGGTGGCTTTTTTTTTTTTTTTTTTTTTTTTTTTTTTTTTTTTTTTTATCTTTTCTTTTTTTCGTTTAAGGTCGGTGGAAGTATCCCACTATGACACTATCACTGATACACTGTCCCTGATAAAAAGATAATTAATCTATCTATAAGTAAAGTTTAGAGAAAGTTCAATTAGAATTTAAAATTAAAATCCAATTTGCCTCATGTGTCTAAATTTATGTGGGAATCACACTACAATTATCTACTTAAGTTTGTACCATTTGTCCACTTAAGTTTTTAATCTTTGTGCCGAGTGAGTTAATGAGTGTAAAATACTAAGAATTTAATATTAATAAATTATAAAAAAAATCACATATACTCAATAAAAATCATCACATAACAAAAATTACCACACGTTCTATCTTATTAAAAATTAGAAAAAAATTATCATAAATAGTATTAAATTTAGGTAAGAATTTTAATATATGACTAATTATGTTTATTTAAAAAATAATAATTTGACTAATATCTATATTTTTATGATAAAAATTGTGTTTAATTTTAAATGTATCTATATGTATGCATTAATGCATGTGTTACATGCTATTTTTTTTTATAATAAATTAACTAATTATTTATATTTTTATAATAAAAATTGTGTTTAATTTTAAATGCATTCATGCGTTTGCATGTGTTATATGCTAGTATATATACAAACAAGAACCTCATATAGAACAAGATTATGGAATGTGGCACATTTTTTAAGATTTTCTTTATTTAAGCTTACACCTCAATAAAATTTGCATTTACATCATAGTATTAGTTCATTAAATTAAATAATGGAGTAAATGCATATATTAATTATATAAAGTTATACATCAATTTCTTCTCAAAAAAAAATTATACATCAATTATTTTTATTAGAGGAATTTAAATAGTTATTGTGGGGGAAACGAATTCACCCTCAGTCTATTTGTCCGCTTTGGGGTAGGCTTTGGGCATGCTTATTGTGCAACTTCCCGCCACATATCTTGCACGGCTTTGTCCCTTCAAGCGACGTGGGCATGCTTTGTGCAAGAGTCCCACATCGAATAAAGAAGCGCCCCCCTCATGCCTTATAAGCTTGAGCTCAGGACATGAGGGTACCACTACTACACATGTCCTGAGCTCAAAGCTTATAAGGCATGAGGGGGACGCTTCTTTATTCGATGTGGGATTCTTGCACAAAGCATGCCGGGAAGTTGCACAACAAGCATGCCCAAAGCCTGCACCAAAGCGGACAAATAGACTGAGGGTGAATTCGTTTCCCCACAGTTATTTTTATATATTGTATAAGAAAATATTTTTACTTATAATTATAATAATTGATTTAAAATATGTCATTCTTGCTTATATGAGAAAATATTTTTATTTATAATATTTTTATTGATAGACCCAATCTTCATGCTCTCAACACTGTAATAATACTTGTAGACTCATAGTCAGACTATATAAGATATTAGCTAAATCTCTGAGAAAAAACTACACAACCAACTGAACCTGCGTGAAGGTCCCGAAGCTAAGTCGAGTTCATAGAACCAGTTTAATGTGTTGTGTTCTAGAATTTCACTTAGTAATCCCAATCCCATTTCCAGTCTACAACAGGTGCAGTTGTAGGCCTTCAAAATACAACTTGCTACTTCTAAACACTCAATACAACTTGCTATTTTTAATCTGGGGCATTAGACGCTAGCAATCTTATAAAGAAGAAAATGAGGAAATTTTGAGTGAAGGTGAATTTGAGGGTGAAAGGCAAAATGGAATAAGGTTTTTGATGGGTTGAAGAAATTGCATATGGGTTTTGGAGGAAATGAAAGATTGAGACTAATTGTCCTACAGTTTTGTATCTTACCGATCTTCTCATGTTATGTTCCCACTCCAATTCACAAATGGAACCTTCCTAATTTCCCAAACATCATCGAGGTCTGGTTGAAGGTATATATTTATTCACCCATTCCATTTCTTTCTTTCTATATAATAAAACAAATTGCTAAGATGAATGTTTCTTTACTAACGGATACAATTGCAAATGTATATGTTCGTGCGTGTATAGCATGATGACCTTTCCGGAAAGCAATTGAGTGGGAACAAAGTGAGAAAATTAGAGTTCTTGATGGCACTAAAGTTTTTATCATTATCATTTTTTTTTTTTGAATTTTTTACCTGTTGAAAGGGGAGGAGAGAGAGACATAAAACAACAGAAAAAGACGTATTTTCTCCTGTTTTTAATAAAAGTGATAATGTGCACAGCACAATTAAAATAGGTCTAACTATATATGAATTTACTGTAATTTTTTCTATTTAAAATCTTTTAGATAAAATTTTATTTTATTTTTTTTAAGATTTTCTTGAATTTGATCAGTTATCTCTAATTTTTTACCACTTTATTAAAGGGAACTTCCATCTTGATGGATAATCCTTTATATTTTTAATCCATCATATCAATTTAAATGTATGTGTATATATACACACACACGCATAATCGCATTATCGTTTATATTTACAATCCATCATATTTATAGTTACAACTGATCTAAAATTATAGGTCAGAGAATACAATTTACAATTAATGAAATTTGTGAAATTATACTCATAGGTCCTGGTTGGGACTTTTTGGTGTCTTCATAGGTTCAAATCTTCACTTTCCTGTTATTATTATTATTGAATTGTTGAAAAAAAAAAGTAATTTTTTTGATTTTCTAAAATTATAATTGATAGCCTAGCAAAATTAAGAAGCTTCCTAATTAAAAAAAAAAAATTTATTTGTTACAACAAGTAGGGAATTAGAACCTTAATTCTGCATGTAAAGGAGGCCAAACATTATCACTGAATTGCAAAGATTTTAACAAGAAGGTCCATAAAAAGGTTAAAGCTATTAAGAAAAAAAATTTCATTTTATATTTGCTGTAATTCATCATAATTCATAGTTCATTAACGGTGGAAGCTGCAATACAACTAAATAATTACATCTTCCACAATATGCCGTCTCCCTGGCTAAACGTTGATTGCAGCAATTATTTTGTGAAAAAGAACGAATGCATAATCCAGTCCATAATTGACTTTTGCGTTCAATGAAACGATTCACACATATATCTATTTTAGGAAATATCTTACAAGTTTGAATCTGTATCTTGCACTCTACCTGAGAGGAAAAAACACCTGTAAAATGGGTAAGTGAACAAACCACAAATTTGTATACAAAAGTATAGGAGTGAAAAATTGGTCAAAAAAATCAAATGCACAAACACTAATACAATTTACTCAAATTTTTATAATAAATGAACAAATACATATAATATTCGTGACAAGGGGTGTGGCTTATCTCCATTACTTTTTTAATTGGAATCTCATTTTATTTTAATGAGATACTGTCACTTCACTTACTAACTAAATAAAATGTAAAAATTAAAATCTACTACCACTTACTATTGTATATTTAGAACAAAAACGCATGTCCAGTTAAAAAAGTACTGGATATAAGCCAAATCTCGCGGCAAGGATGTGATAGTTACTTGGGTTTTCGAAAAGGATGACAATATATAAAGAAGATTAAAAGGCAATAAACAAATTTGGGAGACATGATAATGATTAATCTCGTTTATGGCAAAGGGGCATGGTAATTGCAAATATATATATATAGTGATTTACTTCATTTTATGCTTTTAGATTCTATAAAATATTTGTGTTGGTCTCATAGTAAGCCACAGGTGAAGTGCTTACAATAGAATATTAGCATTGACTATTGAATTAAACTTGATCTCTAGGAAGCTAAAAGGCCAAACACTTTTTTTTTGTTTGGGGGGGTGGGGGGGGGGGGGGGGGGGGGGGGGGGGGGGTGTGGTGTGCAGGTGAACCCTTACCCCAAAACCCAATTGGACTTGTATTGTAGCGGCAATCTCTCCATTCAATGCACGAATCTCAGTACGTGACTAACCAATGATGCACAGATCCAAGTATGTGACTAACACTAGCAACTTGAAGAAGATGATGGCTGCAAAGTTCTTTAGTTCATCAACTCCTTGGTTACGAAACCCTTTGGCACAAAGACGCAGTAGCTTCTTCAGAGAGAATAATGAACTTTTGCACTTTTTGCATTCGGTTTCTCAAATAGGTCTGTGACGGCCCTTAAAATAATCCTTATATATGTCTAGGGTTGTGAGAAAAGAAACTCTATACAAATATTTCAGCATGGCCCAAAAATCAGATCTGGAAATTCTGATTTCGTAGATCTCGACAGATTTAGCTTCTGTCGAGCTTTGTTCTTAAATCTCGATAGATACTGTTTTTGTCGAAGTATTTGTCAAGCTTTAATGAATAACTCTTCTTCATATGTTTCTTGGTCATATCTTCATGGCTTTAACACTTGACTTGAACAACATATTTCTTGTAATCTTAAATCCAACCTAGATCTACCCAATTACAAGTAAACTGCATTTTGTCAAAAAATTAGCCAATTACATAAAATATGTCCCTAATACAAACACCCCTCACTCCCAATACAAACTCCCATCCAACGTGCTCACCAAACTAAGATCCTTGATGCTACAATGCTATGTGCTTGAGATAATGGACCGAGAACCATCTAGGTTTTGATCGTGCAAGTAAACCGAGGAAGAATGAGACACATCGTATTTTTGATTTTTGGTACTTGATCCGTTTGTTTTCTCTTGATTGGGTGAGTTCCTGAATCTGTGAGCTTCAAGTTTTGGTTTTCTTTTAATTTCATATGCTATGTTCATCTGATTCTAGGTAGATCCCTTTAATTTTTGAAACCTAGGCTTCTGAATTTTTTTTTCGAAATTGGGTTTCTACAGCAAATCTTTTTTTTTTTTTTTTTTGGTATTCTATAAGCTTGTAATAGATTTTTGCTATGTCTTCATCAACTGGCAATGGCTCTATCTACCGTGCCTTAGATGGTCATTTATGTACCCATGAGAATTGTGCCCTACGAACAAGCCGAAAAGCTAGTAACTATGGAAGAAGATTCCTTGGTTGTAGTCAATTTAATGTAAGAAACAATTCCATTGTTATATTTGATTTGAATTGAATTGAATTATTAGTTGTGATTAATTGTTAACTATGAAATTAATTGTTGTAATTGTAGTAATCAGGTTGGTCCCAAATGTGGCTTCTTTCAGTGGGTGGATAACGAAACTTGTAGGAGTGAAATTGCCCCACTTGTCTGTGAAAGGATAAGTATGCTTGAGAACGAACTGCAGCTTGCAAATTAGAGAGAAATGACAACTAGGGAAATGTAAGAAAGATCTAACCAGAGGGAAAGAGAAGCTTATGAGCTTTATGTAGAAGCTAGGGAGAAACTTAGGAGGGTTCGAGAGAGTGAGAGATTGTACAAGCTGGCACTAGTTTTGTCATGATCATTTTTCATTTTTGTAATGTTGCTATTATGTTTTGCCTTAGTGAACAACAATATAAGGGTGAGGACCCTTAATCTGCCATGATGCTTGGGGGGATGTTGAAATGTGGTTGGGTAATTGAATTAATTTTGGTGGTATACCAACCCTGTTTAAGCCCCTGATTATTGTATCTATCTTTTGAAATACAAAGTGTTGTTTTTGTGCAAATGTTTTGTAGTTTATTTATTTATTTATTTATTTTTTTAACTTCATTCTGGGATTTGGATTGATATATATTGCCACGGAGTGTTATGTGGAAATGTTAATAACATGATTTGCTTCCTGCCCATAAATGGATCCATATATATTGCCACAAAGTAGAATAATATATATTGATTTTGGTTCTATGTTACACCTGCCCATAAATGGAACACGTTTTACACATACACATGATTTGCTGTGTTAATACATACACCTGTGTAAATCCACCAAAAGCAAAGAGAAGCACAAGACAACAAAATACTTTTACCCTGTGTCAATGCACATTAATAAAACACATATAATGTCATAATTTGCCAAAAGTAAAGACAGTCATTGTGACTTTAAGTCACATGCAAACAAGTTTACAACCAAAACCTAACTACTAGTTCACCATACATCAGACATACACATCTTCCAACCAAAATAGTCAATATTGTTTTTGACACTTGACCAATTTAAATACTAGTTATATTAAGTGTGACTTTAATACATACACCTGTGTAAATCCACCAAAAGCAAAGACAAGCACAAGACAACAAAATACTTTTACCCTGTGTCAATGCACATTAATAAAACACATATAATGTCATAATCTGCCAAAAGTAAAGACAGTCATTGTGACTTTAAGTCACATGCAAACAAGTTTACAACCAAAACCTAACTACTAGTTCACCATACATCAGACATACACATCTTCCAACCAAAATAGTCAATATTGTTTTTGACACTTGACCAATTTAAATACTAGTTATATTAAGTGTGGGAACTATAACAAAATAAGTGGTTGACAAAAACATTTTCCATCTTCATTTACTGCTTTTGGTGCCCTTGCTAGCCTTCTTGCCCTTTCCACCAAGTGGTTGAAACTTTGGTGGCCTTGATACACCAAACTTTCTGCCTTTAAACCCTATAGTAGCACCACCACCACTTCTTTGACTTGGTACACCATTAGTGCTCACATATGCACTTGTTGGCTACATAACCAAAATCTAGCAGTTAGCAAGATGGTCCAACAATATCAAGTAAGAGGAAAAAAAGAAACAAAATACAAGAAAGTAGAGGTGCCTGAGATGGTAAAGAATCCCATGTCTCTCTAGAGGTATGGAAGCTTAGTTGTGAGGATGAAGAGAACCAGTTGGCCCTAGATGTAGTTGGAGGTTGAGTTACTGCCTCAAACCTATTGTTTGGTGCAGGTTGAGATGCAGTTTGACCAAAAGGTCTGCATGCAAGCTGAGATCTAGTACTTGGTGCAGGCTAAGATGTAGTTTGAGGTGTTGCGGTCTGCTTTTGTTGTTGTAGATTTACTACCTTGTGCCTACAAATTGGGTTGTACAAGTTACATACACATCAAATATATGAGGAAATGACTATAGTTCAAAATGTGGAAATACTTACAGCTTTTGATTTAGCAAGTCTTTCTCTTCTCTGCCATGGAGTTTTACCAGTGATGCTTGCCTTGCACCCTCTTGCATATGCCCTTCTCTATGACATTTTTCACACTTGACTGTCTTGTTCATCCTAGAAACTTTATAAGGGTTTCTTGGCTCTTCAGGATCTCTTTTTCTTTGCTTTGGTGGTTTGACAGGTGGTTTATACACATAAGGGGCAATAGGAGCAGGTTGGTTAATCTCAATCCACTCAGACTAGCTAGGCATTGGCTGTATTATCTCTTTATAAGTTTCAGCAAATCCCTCTCTTAAGTAACAAAGATGCACATAGTCCTCCACTTTCTCTAAGTTCTTAACAATAGCAGAGATCCCATGTTTGCAAGGAAGTCCTGTCAAATCCCAAATCCTGCAGCTACATGTTTTTCTAATCAAGTCAACCACATGTCTCTCATGACCATTAACAACCTCATACATGAACCTGCTTGACGGAGTAGCATAGAAAAGTATATATTCATGTTTTAACTTCTCTAATTTGTCTTGAATATTAGGACACACATTTCCAATGTATTTCTCTATACCTTTCATCTTTTTGTATAGTTTGGTCATGAGCTTAACTCTGATCCACTCCAACATTGCTAAAATTAGCTTATCCCTAGCTTCTAAGATCATGGAATTAAAAAACTCACTCAAGTTATTAACTAAACAGTCACACAAAGCTCTACTACTAAAGTGAGACTTAGACTATTGTGCAGGGCTGATGTCAGCAAGATACTCCCATGCCTTGACATCTAAATCTTTCAGTTCCTGCATTCTTGTTTCAAACTCCCTGATTGTTGTGGCTCTAGCACATCTCCATAGTGCATCCTTCAACTCCAAGCCCTTATGGTCTACTTTAAAATTATTATAGATGAGCTTCACACAGTACCTATGCTCACAAGTTGAGAACATCATCTCAATTGCAGGTATAAGGCCTTATTTCATATACAAAACAAATTAAGTAAATGTGATAATTAAACATATTCAAATGAACTCATGCATGTATTATTAAGGCCCTTATTCATATACAAAACAGATCAAGTAAATATGATAGTTAAACATGTTCAAATGAACTCATGCATGTATTATTAAGGCCCTAATTCATATACAAAACAGATTAAGAAAATATGTTAGTTAAACATGTTGAAATGAACTCATGCATGCATGTTATGAACCTTTTGTCTATCAGTGATAAAGAATAGATTAAGTTGCTTTGGATTTTCAATGTCATCTGAAAACTGTTGCAAAAACCACACCCATGAATCTTTGTTCTCTTGCTCAACAACAGTAAGTGCAACTGGGAAAATGTTATCATTTCCATCTCTAGCTGTGGCAGAAAGTATTTGCCCCCCAAATCTCCCTTTCAGGTGGCATCCATCTAAACCAATGATTGGTCTACAACCTCCCAAAAAACCAACTTTTTGTGCATTATACCTAACATACATTCTCTTAAATTTGGGCTGTGCATTTTCATCTTCCATTTCAATTTGCAAAATAACTCTACTTCCTTTATCATTTAATCTTATCATCTCTGCATAATCCCTAAGCTTCCCATATTGCAGCTGTTCATCCCCAGTAATCAAATTAGTAGCTTTTCTTTTTGCCTTATACACCTGATTGTAACTTATGTCAACTTTAAGTTTTTGCTTCACATGATGTTGAATGCCAGCCACTTTCCAATTGGGATTTTTGTCAAAATCCTGCACAAACTTCTTTGCAATATAACTTGCAGTCACTTGGCTATGTTTGAAGAATCTAGGGTAGGTGCACTTTGAATTGAATGTTTTTATTTGGAATGTCAACTCCTTAGATAGTTGAGATGCATAACACCTCCATCCACATTCATTTATGCAATAAACTGTTATCTTCTTTTTCTCATTTAGCTTGAACTTAATATCTACTAGCTTCTTTATAGCATATTCCCTCAAGGCCTTCCTAAAAACCTTAGAGTTTGGAAACTTCATTCTCTTCTACTGGTTTTCTAATGTTAGTTTGGACATTAAACTCAAGCTCTTTTGCAGCAGTTGGTGCTGGCTGATTATCATCAGACCCTACTAGACTTTCCATGTCATCTTTAATAGGTGGATCAATTGCTTGCTCACTCCCAAGTGCAGGAGATCGTAGCAATATAATTCTCGGAGTACCAAGGTTGAACCACAAGGAGCAGGGTAAATTCAAAGACAATATAATCAAAAAACAATTTGGGTGAAGAAGAAAAGTACTTTTGCTAGGTGATTGTTAACAAGAATAATAATAAAAACTTATTTAAATCAATAATGTAAATACTAGGGTATCGGGGTGTCTCCATATATCGATATGAAATTATTTGTGACCTAAGAAATTATATATTTCATAATTGATTGTTCTTATACAATTAAATACTTATGATTCGGTTGAACTGAGGCAATTCAAGAATGCATAATAACCTAGATTAATAATACGGTTAGAAAAATTTTCAGAAAAACTCTTTTACTTTAAACTTGATTTCTATTTGAAACTATTAGAAATTCATCCAAACAATAAGAAAAACATGATTGAACTTATTAAAAGCATGGAAGAACTAATACATCAAAAGAAATCTAATTGAACAATCAAATATGTTGTTGATAAAATCCTAAAAAGAATCACATTGAATATTCATACCATATAGAAAAAAAATATACCCTAACCCTAGCAAAGAGTTTAGGTTGCCATTAGAGAAAGGGAAATACAAGGTTTTCTCCGCCAATTTTGTTCTACACAACCTCCCTTCCAAACCCTAACGTCCAAGTGTCCCAAAGAAAAATAAAACTTTTACTATTTTAATTTTCTTCCAAATTTATAGTAGTAACTTGTGAGTTAATTTCGGCCTTCAAAAATTGTGAATTTTGAAAAACTCAAAACTGAAAAGTTGTAGATATTTAAGTCACAGTTCCAACCCATTTGGACTTGTGTCAATTGGAATTTTGAGAAGAGAAATATGCCCAAAATATTGATTAGTGCTCAAATCTGATTTTTCATTTTTAAATTCTACCTCTTTGATTTCTTTCCTTATTTGAAGCTTCCAAATATGGTAGATGACCCAAGCACTCCAGCTGCACCTCTTTAGACATTTAAGCATGGTCCTTTAACTCCACTTAAATTCTAGTTTGGCCTCCATTCTCTCATAAATTCTTGTAAACTCATTTTTCTCACATGATTTCCTGAAAGCAGAAAATTACACACAATAAATTACTTCTTATTCAAGCATAAATATATAATAAGAAGAAAATTATGTAAAGATAAATAATAGGGACTAATGCAAATCATGACTTAATTATACAAATTAAGCATAGTAATAAGAAGATAATACTCACATAAATATATAACAAGTATACATTTTAAGGCGTTATCATCAATCCATTCACCCTCTTCCACAAACCCATTCTCTCTTGCATTAGACCTAATTGCTAATCCCTTGTCATCGTCAGCTGCAGTAAGCCTATGTGAGGCTGCATTGACATTATCTCCCTCAAAGGGCCTATGTGGGGTTGCTACACTGTCACTAACTCCATCATGTGTAGATGGCTCATCATCTAAATTCCTAAATACATCATCATCAAAATCTAGCCCCTCAAACCCTTCCCCCAACCAATCAAAATCTGAACAGTCTTGTCCAGCACCTCCTTCAGCATCCATATTACCTCCCTTATGCACCTCATGCTCATCATCATCATTCTAACCCACCCTATGCACATCATCCTGACCCACCTCATGCACATCATTCTAACTCCCTACTTCCTTTATAGCACATGGTTCCTCAACTGCAAGTGGCTCCTCACCACCCTCAACATATAGTATTATCCTATCTATAGGCCATGCAGCATGAATCTCACACATATAAACTATATCATCATCTCCATTTATAACCCTTAACCCTTGCTCCAAATTACCTCTAAGAATAAGATTATGAAATCTACTTGTACTAATTGCTCCCAAATCACCACAAATATCTTGTACTTCAAATAAACTAAGTCTATCGGGGTCAACCTCATCAATAAAAGAAATATTGCCTCATAAATATACCAAATCTGGGTTCCACACAAACTGGCCACCATGATGAATCTCAAAACTGAATGTCAAGTCAGCCATCTGCATATAAAATACAACACAACACAACACAATAAAGTATAAGATGGGCTTGCATGTGAAAAAGTATAATCTATTATAGGTTATTGCTTTATTAGACAGTCAAATTTGTCTTTCAATTTCTCTTACTATATACCAGCAGATGAGATGGGCTTGCATGTGGAAAAGTCCTAGAGATGAATGTCTTTAATTAATCATTTGAAGTAAAAACCAACTATTTCAAGTAACCAATTGGTTATGTATCATGTGGTCTTGTGGTCCACACAAACCACAACACAGAAATAGACAATATTATTAAAAGTTTTTGTTATATTTTTGGGAGACAAACCCATGGAAAAGGAGAGTAGAAAAGAAATAATCAATACTATTTTTACTCATGAAAAGCAATAATCGAAACAAAGTGACATGTGAAAGAAAAACAAGTTCCTTCATAGTGATACAAGTACAAGTTTATAGACCTAGGGTCATGGAGCCCCACATTGATGAAGGAAGCCTAATCCTATGATCTAGCAGTCCCACGTTGATGAATACAAAAAAAAAAAAAAAAAAAAACATAGATTTGCAAGTAAATTGTCCTTGCAAAAACTCAATTTTGAAAAAAAAAAAAATTAAAACCTTTGGATTCAAAAATTAAAGGGATCTACCTAGAATCAGATGAACAGAGCATATGAAAGTAAAAGAAAACCAAAACTTGAAGCTCCCAAAGTCAGGAACTCACCCAATCAAGAGAAAACAAACGGATCAAGTACCAAAAATAAAAAATATGATTTCTAACAGATGAACCAAGAATAATGAACAACGCATCACTAGATTTAACAACAAACCCAACCTAAAACCCACCATTGGAACCAGCCAACCAACTTGGCCATCAAGCCACCACCTTTCTCTGTTCATAACCACCAACAACCCATAATTAAATTGATCTCCAGCATACCCAAAAGATTCAAAATACCCATAGGAAAACAAACCAAAAACCCCCCATCAATCATCAAATCTCATAGCCCAAAAATACCAAAACCAAACCAGAAAATTCAACCGAGCAACAAACTAATTCTCTTACCTAGCAACAACCCAATTCGATTACCTCCATTTACAAAAACTCCCAGTACAAAAAAACCAAAAACTGAATCGAAGATTTAGGTGACTTAGTCTCGTGGAAGCAAATATAGCGTGGTCGATGTGGTGAGGGAATTGATGAAGAGGAAATCAGAGAGCACGGAATTAAGATGGTGGTTGTGGAGCCTCCTTGCTTCGCCACGGAAAAAGTTGGCCACCACCACCACATGGGTGGTCTCTCCTCTCGATGTTTCGCTCTACCTGTAGAAATGATTGTCTCTCTCTCTCTCTCTCTCTCTCTAATCTCTTAGCTGTGTGTGTGTGTGGGAATGGGTTTGTTTCAAAGAATTTATAGGTGTTTCAATGGGTTTTGAGTGCTTGATGTGGGTATGGGAATTTTTTGATACTTTTTTGGGTCTTGCTAAGAAATTTTTGGATGTTTTAGTGGGTTTTAGTAAATTTAATTTTTGTAATGTTGTGTTGGGGAATCATTTGTGATGTTTTTTGTTTTCGTAAAATGGTAGTATTTGTGATTAGTCAAATCTTCCCCTGCCCCCTCCCTCACTTCACTACCCACTACTATAAAGACTACGAAAATTTACTATCAGTTCCATTTAACATTTTCTTCACTTCCTTCTACTCTTTTCTTGTTACCTATTAAAACTCTCATTTTCTATGACCTAGAGGAGAGGTTGAATTTATTCACATGATTGAAGAGTATAGAAAATTACAGCCTAGTATGTTCCATTTTGATGTTTAGCTAAATGATCCATCTATGAAGTAGTGACGTGGAAGAATAACATTCCTTAAGGCGGTATATATGAATGATGAATCTATATATAACATTTCAGCAATTCAACGTCTTCGTCGCAATCACAGAATTGAAGGATTTATTGATTACTACAGAAGCAAAAATGGTCTTCCACACTATCAAAGATTACTTATCATCATTATCTGATGCCAGAAGTACGCTTTCTTCTCTTTTGTTTTGTTTTGTTTTTTCTTTTATATTTTATATATTAGTTCTATTTAATGTTGACAACTATTTGCTCTATGTACCTATGGCTATGTAAGATTTTCAAATAAGATTTTTTTTTGGCTTCTTTTACATAGTTGTGTTTTGGTGGTAATTTAAGTGAAGGGGATTTGACATGGGTTTTGGTTAGTTTAATGAGTCTCAAAGTGTGTGTGGTGCTTTTTAGCCATATGAGTTTTGATTACTTTTTTGAACTATGTAGATGTAATTGTGCTCATTGGGAAAATAAGTCAAATAATAATATACTTGCGAAATTATTTTATTTCCCATTGAATGGTGATTTATAAGTACTTGGAAATGTGCCTGTGATACCTTGTTTTATATGTTTTGGTGGTAAATTGAGTGATGGGTGTTTGGCAATTTTACATGAGTTTTGGTCAGTTTGAGGAATTCTCAATGTTTGTGGTGTTTTTTTGCCTCCCTGGTTACTTTTTTAAAGTGTAATCGTGTTGTATAAGTAGTTGCCTAGTTGGTGTTTCATATATTGGGTTTTCTTACTCTTCACCTATTGTCCTTTACATTATTGTATTGTTCAATTAAGTTTATCCATGCAAGTATTGAGTTCCATGCCATAATTGTGATTAACTTAAAATTGAATAAGTCGTAATTAAAATTTGGAGGTCTAATATATTGGCTAGTAATTTAGGTTATGCACTTTAATACATGAAATGAATGCAACAACACTTCTCAATCCTGTGGCACATGGCATGTAAAATTTTCTGATTTTTGGTGATTTTCTTAGATTAGATAAACATGTCTAAGTAATTTTCTTCATGATGCTTAGATGAACACTTCTAGACTAATGCTTTATTTTCCATAATATTTAATATGCTCAGATGAACACTTCTAGGCTAATGCTTGATTTTCCTTTAAATACTTTGATGAACATGTCTAGATATTTTTAATTTCCAGATTTTTTTTTCACATGCTTAGATGAACACTTCTAGGCTAATTTTTTATTTCCATAACAGGCTTACATTACACTTTTAGGCTAATTTTTTTTTCCTTTCCATAACATACTTGGATTAACATGTCTAATTTTCTGTTTGTTTTCACATGCTTGAATGATCATATCTAGGCTAAGAATTCTTTGTCTTTTATAATATAGTATTAGATGAACATGTCCTAAGTTTATGCTTTCTATATAATTCTTTTGATATCTAACATGTCTCAGTTTATGATTCTCTTTACATATAATGCCCCAATATTTATTTATCCTTAATTTCTATTTATGCCTTTTAACATGTTTTGTATTACATATTGGTTGAATTATTTAACATGACCATTTCCTAAGAAATTGATTTTTACCGAACGAGATAGGTGCCTAATTCCTTTCCATCTTGTAAATTAGCCTCTGAACCAAGATCAAGGGTTCTAGGACTAACAATTTTTCCATATAATATTACATCTTTTAAATTATAACTAGGACAAGAGCATTGTAATTATATTCCATTATTTGATGTAAATTTTCACACATATCAACACAATGAGGTACTTTTTCAATTTAAGTTTTCTTATTTTTCTCTTTATTTAAATAAATGCCGTCTCCATGTAAAACCTTCAATCTAGAGGAAAACACTAACAGTGCATTAACCATTTTGAACGACCAACACAATCCCACTCGTTTTTGTAGGTTAGGCCCAATGAGAAAAATCGGGAGGCCATGGTTGCAGTCACTCACACAAAGTATTCTAAAATCTCATCCTCAATGTCTTGAACAACTATTCATGTTTGGGGTGAAGAGTTATGCATGAAAGTGTGTTTATTTGAATCGTGAACGGTATTGCATAATACTGTGTCTAGAGTCCCATATGAGCATGCTCTAAGTAAATTGGGATATATATATATATATATATATAAGTAGTTATAGGGGCATCAAATTTTCATATTTCTTTTTGCCAAGAATATAGATGTGGTTAGCACTTTCCTAAAGTCATAGGTCAGGACTAACAAAATAACGTCGTGTGAGTTGGAATACTACTTGAAAAAATTAGTGAATTTTTTGGGAATTTTTGATTGATTGGTATTTGACAAAGTGCCAGTTTGGCACTTATTTGGTATTAATTAAACTTAAAATCTTTCAAATGAAATTTTGATTTTTTTAAAAAAATTTCTTTGAATTTGATCAATCATCTTTAATTTTTACTACATTATTCAAAGGAACTTCCATTTTGATAAAGAAGCATGTGATCAACTAATAATATGACAATTGCAAGAATATTTGAAACTTTTTTTTGTAGATACAATAAAAATTGAACTAATGAGGGTTTGCTTTATGAGAATTGCATTGTATCATTATGCCAAGACACAAATTGGTTTTAGTGGGATTTGAACCATGTTTTATTTTCACATATAAGAGACTTTACTAGTTGGGTTAACTAGAATCCAAAAATTTTTAAGTTTTTATTTTATTTTTTTAATATTTTGATGAGCACAAATTTTAAACTTTTAAGTATAGCGAAAATGGGAGAAACTTGAATGATATTGGGTAAAAAAAACTGCAAATTTAAGACAATTTATTGGTCAAATTTACATTTACAGCTAATCTAAAAATTTAGGTTAAGTAATACTAAACCTATCCACAAACAGAAATTTTAGTTCAATGCAGAATATGAAGAAGAAGAAGAGAGATCACTGTTTCTCGAACTAAAAATTCCCAAAAAACTCTCTAAAGCCTTCCCAAAATCTTTCAACCGGATCTCTTAAATAGGTGATCTCCTTCTGAAGTTGATCGATCTCCTCTTCTGATTTGAAATGGCATCAGATTCTTGAATAGCATTATCTTGAAGTAGTTGGATTTCAGAACAGGCCAAAGGAATACAATTTTTATCGTTAATAAAACTTATGAAATTACACTCATAAGACTTGGTTGGCATCTCATGGTGTTTCAATAACCGCAGTAAGGGCAAAAACATGCCAAATCATGACATCTTCCACAATATACCCCCTCCCATTTTATACATTGATTCAAGCAACTTACATCTGAATAAATTCATATTCCACTTCATGTTTGACTTCTACGTATAATTGGACTATTCACACATATATCTATATCAGGATATACCGTACAAGATATCATATCGATCCTGTACATTGTCTGAGATGAAAAAGAACTTGTAAAATAGGTGAAGTGAACAAACTTCATTAAATTTGTATAAAAAGTATACGAGTATAATGATCATGGCAACGATGTGAAAGTACTGACTTGGGATATCAACAAGTATGACTATATGAAGAAGAGGAAAAGGGAATAAACAAATTTGGCAGACATGATAATGTTTAATCTCATTTATGGCAAAGGTGCATGGTGATAGCAAGTTTATTTAGGGACTTGCATCATTTTATGCTTTTAGATTCTTTATAGTGACTTACATCATGTTGATTTTTTTTGATACCGGACATCGATTGAAATGGCTGGTGTGGTTATAGACCAAATTACTAAATAATGGTGGTCTTTAAATTACTTAAAAGGGGCCTTTTTGCATAATCTACATAATAAGTCTGTGCTTATGGGTTTGTTGTCTCATGCTTGTAAGAAATGAAATTCAATAGATGTCAAAGTTTGGAATCTCATGATTTTCTTGAAGATCGTTGTGGCTAGTGAGTGTACTGTACTAACCCAACAATACATGATTTTCTTGAAGATCTGTTATGTGTGTGTTTTTTTTTTTTTTTTTTTTATTTAATTCCTTAGAGCATTCGCATCAGCCCAGTTAAGAGAAAGAAATTGGAGAATCATGACTAAATCTATTGAAAGTATTGTTGTCCAAAACTATGTCGACCATTAATGCTTCGCCAGCTTTTCTAGATTCCGATGGGTTAGCCAAGGCTTCATGGCATGGCAACAAGCTTATTTTTTTCAAAAATTAATGTTGTTTGTGTTGATGTGGATTAAGTGAACATGTGGAATGGTTTAACTGGGGAAAACTAAGGAATCACTCTTAAGTTTTACTCTTAATCTTTATCATCAAGTTAAGAATACAATTTTAAAAACTAGACCAAAATGGCCGGTTCAACTTGGTAAAAATTGAAAAAATAAGCAAAAAATAAGTGAAAATTGGTCCTTTTTTCGGTTCTATAACCATTCTGGTTTTTAAAACTATGGTCAAAACATTAATCAGATTTTGGTATAAGTGGGGTTCGAACCCATATTTTTTATTCAACAACAAATTTTTTTTTTACCAATTGAGCTTATTGAAACTCACATATATTTTACCCTTATTGTTACTATTAGTAATGTAATAATTTAGAAATTAGAGTTAGGCAATTACATTAGTTCGTGAAAAATTTATGTTTATTTTAGTATAAAAACCTAATTTTTATATTTTATATAATCATTTTTCAAAAAAATTTCAAAAATACCACGTCAAATTATCTATTCTCAAATCTATTTCATTAAAATATTAAATTTTATTGATTTTTTTATATTGTTTCTATTTTTTCACACATAACACATTATCATTTACTATCTTCCTTCATCCTTAAATACAAAAAAAGAAAAAAAAATACAAAAAAAATAATATCAGTGTAACAACTTTACAAATTTACACATTTTTAGAGAGTATTTGGTACATGCGCTTAAAAACTAAAATTATATGTTTAAAAATATGTATAAAAATATATGTAAATAAAAAAGTGTATAAAAATATATATAATGTTATTTAAAAATTAAAAATATGTATTTAAATGGAGATAGCAAACAATACCTTAGCATTCATGTGATTTTGAAGTTGAACGGTTAAAATTGAGCATCTTCTCTATTTTGCATTGTGTCATGCAAATGCTCTAATAAAAAAAAATCCACGTGGCATTTCCTCTAATTCTATAGACCACAATTAAGAGGTGAGAGACCTGACCTTATCACGACACGACACGACACGACCACTCACTAACTAATTATGACTCAGCTAACACAAACAAACAAAACACTCTTGTCTCTTTTTGGACCACTCACACTCACACTCTACTCCACAGTGGCATTCTGCGTAAATAACTCCACAAATCAGTGGCCATTATTTCTTCCTCTTCTTCAACGTTCTCTCCCTCTCCCAATACCAAAATTCTCACTTTTCATCAAATCCAACAAATTTCAATTTTCCTTCTTTTATTTCAATCTTCAATCTTCAATCTCCAACCTTCAATTTTTTTGTTTTTATAAAGTTTTTCAATTACAATTACTACTAATTATATTATTGCATTTTTTATATTTAATTTACTTCAAAAACAAAATTAACGAATATATTTTTTTTTAATTATAGGTTTTATTATTCAAATTGGACAAACTTTTTTTTTTTTTTTTTTTGGTTCTGAATTCTTGTCCTTCTCAAAGCTTTTAATTTTGTTGTTTTTTGTTTTTGTTTACTGTATTTGTAAAATCAAATTTCAATAATTTTATTGCTTCAATGTGTTTTTGAATTCTAGGGTTTCTTTTTTTCTTTTCTTTTTTTGGCTTTTTCAAATTAGTGTAAAGCTGTAAATGGTGTAATCGTTTGTGACTGTGACAATGGCGGAATCGAATCACGAAGCTTCGATTTACAATAGCAACATTCAACAACAACAGCAGCATGAGAATGAAATTGAGGATGAAGACGACGACGTTGTGGGGGGAGAAGAGGAGTCTATAGACAATCCCCAAATGCGATTCGTACCTGTGTCGACGCTAAACGGTGCCGTCGAAGAAGTTGCTCCCAATGCCGTGTTTGTGCCCGGTGGCTCGGATTATCCTCCGGTGAACACCGGGAACAGTGGCTCTGACCAGCTCACGCTCTCGTTCCAGGGCGAGGTTTACGTGTTCGACGCTGTCTCGCCCGATAAGGTATTGAATTTTGTGAATTATGATAGCTTCTTTTTTTTTTTTTTTGGTGGTAATTTGAGTGAAAGGGGGCCTGTGGGTTTTGGTTAGCTTTGATGAATTCTCAAAGTTTTTGGTGCTTTTTAGATAAATGGGTTTTGGTTACTTTGTCGAAAACTATGCAAATGCTGTGTTATTGAGGTTTATAAGTAGTAGGGGAACCCTGTTTGAAGTTGAAATTATGAATTTTATTAATTATGATACCTTGTTTATGCGTTTTGGTTGTAATTTGAGTGAAGGGGTTTGGGGGATTCGACTTGGGTTTGATTAGTTTGATGAATTCTCAAATTTTGTGGTGCTCTTTAGCCAATAGTGTAATCACGCTTTTTAAGTAGTTGTCTAGTTGTTGAAGCAAGTGTTTCAGCTTGAGATTATGAATTTTGTGAATTATGACACCTTGTTTTTTATATGTTTCACTGTGTTGGTGTTAATTTGAGTGAAGGGTTTAGTAATTTGGCATGTTTTTGGTTAGTTTGATGAATTCTAAAAGTTTTTGATGCCTTTTAGCCATATGCTTTTCAGTTACTTTGTTGAACTATGCAGATGCAGTGGAATTGTGCTTTATAAGTAGTTGGAGAAGTCAGGGTTTTCAGCTTGCTGTTGATTAGTTTTGTGAATTATGCTACGTTTTGTGGCTCTATGTTGCTGCTTTGCCAAAAATGTCTGGATTATTATTTTTAGTTTTTGTTTTTAATACAATTCACCTCAACGAGTTTCTTTTCTTTTCTTTTACTTCCCTCTCCCCTTCATGGGTCATTTTTTGTGAATGTGCTGTACTTATAGTTGTATGCTAAAAATTGGTCAATTATGCGGTGTTTTGTGTTTTGGTGCTGTTTGAACTGAAAAAGGTTTAGTTTTTCTATCTGCTGACTGTATTTTGAACTTGTGGCTTTTTCTTCTTCTTTTTTGGTCCAAATTGTAATTATGTATTTCCATTTGTTGAAAATAGGTCCTGTTAGGATTTTATTTTGGTGAGACTTAAAATCTGTTGGTTTTGGTTTATTTTGTGGTCTATACAAGTTAAATTTCTGGATATTTTATGTGCATCAAGCTGAATCATTTTAGAGGTTTGGACTTGAGAAGGAGTTATGCGTGTTTTAGTTGATTCTTAAAAGTATTCTCCTCCCCCCCCCCCCCCCTCCTCTCCCTCTCCCTCTTTCCAAATTACTTACTTATTAACATTGGAGTGTTTTCTTTAACAGGTACAGGCGGTTTTGTTACTTTTGGGTGGATATGAAATCCCTTCTGGCATTCCTGCTGTGGGAACAATCCCTCTTAATCAAAGGGTATGTAAATGCTTAATCCTATATCTGGATGGATGGAAGGGTCGCTTACAGCCTTCCTTCTCCTTATATTCCAAATATTCCTACAATCATTCAAGCTTTCTCAAAACTATAAGTGCTCCAAAAGGTGTTAATTTGTTTTTACATTCACTGCCCTGAGTACATCTCTTCCAGGGTATTAATGACTTTTCTGGAAGGTCAATTCAACCACAGAGAGCTGCTTCCTTAAGCCGATTCCGGGAGAAGAGAAAAGAGCGATGTTTTGATAAGAAGATCCGTTACAACGTGCGGAAGGAAGTTGCGCTCAGGTATTTTATTGGATTTAAGTTTAAACTTGTCATCCTTCATTTAAAAGTGAAGTTTTAAAAAATGCTATATCTTTTTAATGCAAAACAAATTTCAGAATAAAAGTTTATCAGCATGTTGAATTGCAATTCTAATTAATGTTATCAAAGAGAAGGAAGTTGAAAAATATTGGCGTCCTATTTTGTTGTTGTATAATTTCATATCATTGAGGTGTTTACTCTAGGAAGCATCAAGACAAATTCTGTAATGGTAAAATGAAAAAACAAATTCTGTAATGGTTTAGGAGCATTTATAAAAAGAGAATACTTTCACCTTTTGGAGATTTTTGATTTGTGTTGTTTTTTGTTAAGAAAACATATTTCATTATGGTAATGGCGATTACTTGGATGTGTCTTAGCTGCACTATTCAGCAAACATTAAGAAACGTCTCATTGTATAAATTTTCAAAGAAGTTATAAATTGAGTTGAAAAATGTATAAACTGCACTTATCAAAAGAAAGAAAAATGTATAAACTGCTTTAGAAGTATGGGTTAGTGGGTGAGAGGTCGTGGGTTAAGGGTATGACATCACCAAAGTTATCATAATACAATATTGATGGCACAGGTCTGAGAGGTTGAAAAGGGTTCAGGGGTTTGATACCTTTAACACCCAAAATAACGTAACCTTGAGGATTTATATTCTCTGCCAACAATCATTCTTGTCTTTCTTTACATGGAAGTGGAACCTATAAATTTTTGACTGATTTAATGAACTAAAGATGCTGATGGACAGATCATGTAATTCTTGCCTTGTCTTTGAGTTTATATGGATGATCCAAGTTTCTGTGTGGACATTTTATTGTTCCAGTTAGCTATGTGGACAATCTAGCACATGTTCCAATTGTAATAAAGAGTTGGTGTGTTAGTACAATGATGGATGGATATTGATCTATGTTCCTCACTATTCTCAGAAGCAGAACCTGGCCTCTTGCAATGTGAAGTGTTAGGACATGCAACTTTAGTCCCATGGTCTAGCTCTAGTATGAAGAGATGGCTTTGTCCCATGGTATTGGTCTAGCAGCTTCAATTTTAGTCTTGAATCATTACTTCTTTTTTTGATTGGTAATAAGACTTTTATTGAAAAAAATTGAACATCATGATCACAATGGTGAACACTCTGAACAAGAAACAAATACAATTTAATCAAGAACTAAAGGCAATAGATACTAAGAATTCAGATAAATCATTACTTCATTAGTGTGAGGACATGTAATTATAAAATATTTCTTGAAGTTTTAGAAGTTCTATTCTTTGGCGTTGTTTATGAGAATGTTTATTTCTTTTCTTTTTTGCTTCAAATCCTAGATAGGACTGTGAAGTTCTATATCTAAAGTCTTAACCAGTGAACCAATTTTTGTAAAAAAGAAAAGGTTATAGTTAGAGTTATGTCCTACAGACTCAAAGAGGTTGCTCTTAGAATATAACGTTAAAGTTTATTGATATTATGATATACATGAGGCATTGTTAAGTTGTTGCATGCTTGCCAATCACTTTGCCCAAGTGATTAATACTTATCAAGATTGGTTGATTAATGGATTTTGAGAGAACTGATGGGTCTTGAATGCTGAAATAATGAATATTTGTTCATGTGTATTGGTTCTAAGTGCAACATATATAAATGTGTATAAACTAGCTTTTCATGTTCAACATGAGAATATGGTTGAAGTGGCCTTCTGCAAGCCTTTTTTTTTTCCTTCTTCTTCTTCCCCCCTTCCTGCAGCCTGTTCCTATATCTCTGTTTTCTTTGTTATCTTGTGAGAATGGGTTTCCTTCTGGTCATCTTCTCATTTTCCATATGTGGCTATATCAGGATGCAGCGTAAGAAGGGTCAGTTTACCTCATCCAAAGCCATATCTGAAGAACTGGGCTCAGATTCTTCAGTTTACAGTACAACACAAGGTTCTGGACAAGATGACAGCATGCAAGAGACAATGTGAGTCTAAATCTATCATTCCAACGTATAACTTTTTGTATATCCCAAGGACCATTAGAATGATTTCCTATCTCCTGTCCATTGCCATTTTCCACTCAACGTAATATACATTTTCACTGTAATTTTAATGTGTCTAAAATGAAGATGATAGTTCTATTCTTGTTTATAAATACAACGTTATATGTTCTCTTTTTGTAAATCCTTGCCCAATGCTCTGTGCAGATGTACACACTGTG
The DNA here is from genome assembly GCA_023736055.1 of Quercus glauca. Taxonomy (NCBI): domain Eukaryota; kingdom Viridiplantae; phylum Streptophyta; class Magnoliopsida; order Fagales; family Fagaceae; genus Quercus; species Quercus glauca. The sequence continues at coordinate 29,990,453 of CM043325.1, forward strand.
GAATTAGTTCAAAGTCTACTCCGATGATGCGTCGTGGGCCAGCTGGTCCGAGGACTTTGTGTAATGCATGTGGACTCAAGTGGGCCAACAAGGTTTGCACAATCACAAAAATATACCGATTGATTTTTCTTTTTTTTCCTTTAAACGGATATATGCGTACAAAAAAAATCTGTATATCGAGTGCATGGTGAGTCATAGTATTGGTTGCATAATCATCCCCTAGCCACCAGATCCTTCTTGATTTTAGTTGCAGTATATGCTGATTTAGGGAATGGCTTGACAAATTCTTAACTGATTATTGGAGGTAAATATGATTTTACCCAATTATTGTTGCAGTTGACCCCCTCCTTTTATTCCTTGGTTTTCTTTTCTTTGGGTCAAATTATCTTTGACCTATGATTCAAATTCAAGCAGTTCTGTTGCTTGTGCTGTTTGCTGATGCTGACAATAGTTTTAGATGGCAAGCTAGAGAAGGGAAGTAAAACTGGGAGAGATGATTTTTGAATTGAAGATTAAGGATAAGAAATACAAGCTTACATGGTCTACAGTTTTCATGAGTTGCAAGTGATTTCAAAAGTTGTTTTCTAGAAGGTCTGCAGAAATGACCTTTCTGAAAAGTTGAGTTTGAAGGGGACGTCACTTATATATTAGGGGTGTATTGTAATGAATTTTTTCAGTCTAAAGGAAAATTTTCATGGAGAGACTTTGAGGCCATTGTACATCTGGTCATATATACTGGTTGATTGGGCGAGAACAATGGGTCATAGTACAGGATGCTGCGTAGTTGGAGATATGTCCATATGGTATTTAACTAACGTGAGGATGTTGAGAGAAACAAGGAGGATTGACACATAAGAAACAGATACACGTGGTGAAACATTAGCATCAGCTAAGATGGGGATTTTATAATGTTCTGCAAAATTTGAGGACTCAGACAGTTTGGTGGTACATGGAGGCTACACACTACGATTTTTAAACATACTATAGAAGATTGGGAAATCTATGGTTGAGTAGCAAACTGTATAGAAGAGCTAATGTAAGATTGGGATTTTATAATGTGCTACAAAATTTGATGACTCAGATGGTTTGGTGGTGTATGGAGGCTACACTATGTTCATTAAAAACACATTATCGTAGATTGAGAAAGTTATGCTGGAGTAGCAAATTGTATAGAAGAGCTTCTGTAACCCTTTTGTGATCAATAAATGAACTTTGAAAGAAATAGAAAGGAAGAAACACTGCTCTCTTGTATGATTTTAGTTGAGAGTCTTCATTGTTTGTATCAATGAAATTCTTATTCATCTATGGCCTTGTATACTAGTGATACAGGACAATAAACTCAAAGAAGGGGACTTGTGTTTGAAAAATAGAAGAGGAATGAAACAAAGGGATATGACCTAGGGATCAGTAGCTAGGGTTTGCTCAGATGTAGCACCAAGTGATGAAAACCAATAAATAGAATGTAACAATCAACACCTAGGTTGCTTGGAATCAGCACCTGGACTTGCTTAGAATCAGCACCAAACATTGGAAGAATACTTCCAACTCATATGTCATTAATTTAATCATCTACAATAGTACCGAATTACCAATAATAAAAGAAAATAAACTCATAACAAGATTACATCATATATTAAAATAAAATACAAATAGCAATCAAATATCTCTAGCAGCATCAATTAGTGAAATCAGTATCAAATATCAATCACGGTCATTTAGGTCCAACAAAATCAATTGATATTAATATGTCTAATTTGGTACTCCTCTTGGTCCCGCCTTGTGTTTGTGTGTGTATTCACAGTGCTTGTCATCCTCTGGCCTGCTCATAAAATGAAAACTAAATAAGAAAAGAATTGTTTCCCCTTTTCTTCATCCTTATTCCACTCTCATTGTGGAACTAACTCTTGCTGCTTTCAGTGATATTGTGGGAAATTGAATTTTGCAGGGAATTTTAAGAGATCTGTCTAAGGTTTCAAATGTGGCTATCCAGGATCCTCCTGTGAAGCTAATTGAACAGGTATAGCTACTTCTCTTGTGTTTGATATTTGAAGCCTTCCCCCAGAAGACAATTCTTACCGTTTGTCTTCTGCTCTTCTCATGGGTGTTTATCACAGAATAATGGTGAAGCTAATGACTTAGTCGTGGTAACCACAGCTACAGACATTGTCCCCTCTAATGGCGATATCTCTGCTGTAACTGCCGAAAGGTGAGTGAAAAGTTGCATCTCCTGCAACTATTTGTTGTTTTAGAGAAAAATGTTAAATAGATCTGAATTCAATGTAATAACTTTCAACTTACTTTGAGCAGCTGTAGATATATATATTCGTGCCCTCAATAGGTGTACTATTCTTCATACTTATTATTTCTGTAATTTGGGTATAGTAGAGCATGGGCCATTATGATTTGTCATCTAAATTTTGTCATTTGTATTAATATCTCCGCAATGAAAAAAGCAGAAATTGCTATTTTTTTTCCCCTGTAAACAATGGTGAATTCAATTTCTACTAGTTTCACATATTCAAACCCCACCCTCAACTCCACATGCACACATGTTTGAAGTATAGTTGGAATAATCAACAAGATCTATCTCATATCTTGAAGCTTTTAAAATTTTTATTTTTTAATTTTTTATAATTGAAAATTTTAATGCGAAAGGGAACTAGGGTCCTCACCAGCTTCCTTGGCCTATATTCTCATCCTCTACTTCCTTTTCAATGTATGTAAATTTTAAATATAGGCTTTCTGAGAGTAAAAATCCTCTAACACAAGCTCCATTTTCGAAGGAAATAGCTATAGTTCATTCAATAATCAGATCTGCAAGCTAGGTTGCTCACTTGTAAACAAACTTGGCCCATGTCTATATCTTCTCATTTCTCATTTGCTTATTGGGTTGAAGAAGGTGTAGGCCCTAAAACTTTAGGCAATTTGGACTTACCTCTCGTGAGGTTTCTTGAATGACAAATGTTTCATGGAATGACAATCTGTCTCTTGAAGTTTGTATAAATATTTTTTTTCCTTAAAGTTGTTACTTTCCTAATGAAATATTCGATTTAAAAAAAAAAAAAAAAAGAAGATACATATCTATACTATGAGAATACTCCCCTCCTTGAGAATGACACTCTTACCCTTGAAGTTTGTATAAATTTTTAGGAATGTTTATTGAATATTCCGTTAAGTAAAAGTATGAGTGGATATGAACTTATCAGTTTCATTTAGAAAAATTCTCAAAAATGGAAATGTCCTTTATTGAAATGTTTGGAGAAAGTATCATTTCAAGAAATCTCAAGGTTGTTTGGTTTATTCTTAAGAATCCTCATATTTTGTTTATTCTAAGAATCTTGTATTCTTCCCAAAACATTCTTACAATTATAAATAAAATGTCATGCTTTTTACCCACCACTTTTATGTGGCTTCCTATAAATAAATAAATAATTAATATGAATCATATATTAAGTAAAATCTCCTAAAATAGTAGTCTAAGATTTCCAAATGACACATACCAAAGTAACCAAACCAAAAAATAATTTCAAAATTCTTTTATGGTTTATCAGAAAATTATGCATTATCAATCAAACTTAAAAAAAAAAACAAAAAACAAAAAACAAAAAAAAAAAAAAAAAAAAAAAAAAAAAAAAAAAAAAGAAGAAGAAGAAGCAGAAGAAGAAGACTAACAATTACAAATATGAGAAAAAAATTAAAGTCAGCTGTAATCCTTGAAGATAAATATAGCCATAATATAAAATCGGTTTGAATACACAAAATAAGCAGGTGATTAGAAAGTGTTACTAACTTACTATATTTAAGTTGAAGTCTATTCCATTGGGGATATAATCATCACTTTTTAAAGAATAGAACATTCCCAAACATGAAAAGAATCAAAAGATACCTACATTTTTAAAAGGGAATTCAAACAGATAGGATTGGTGTTATCTTTAAATTTTTCCAACTAAACATGGCAATGCTCTTAGGAATCCTAAAAGATCTAGTATGTGTAAAATTTAGATATGATGAAAAGGGGCAGAAATGCTACAATTACAAATTATTTTATAATATTTTTACAAACTGTTGATGTGGTCAACTTCTTATTAGTTTTTATCTAGACCCACTACTAACATCATTTTTTTTATTTATCAATAACTATTCACCGCATTAGTAGTTTATAAAATTTTTTATAAAATTTTTTGTTTCTCTAGCTTTACTCAAGTAGTGGAAGACCATACCAAATTTGTGAGAAAACCATCATTTGCCATCTTAATAAGAACATGTTATTATAGCTATTGCTGGGATAATAGAGAATATTTTTAGACTTTGAGGAAAATGTTAAATGTAAAATATTAATATCTTCAAAAGAAAATAGTAGGGTGTGAAAGGATACCAAATTTTTATTTTTATTTTTTAATTTTTGGGAAAGGATACCAAATTGGCAGAAAAAGAAGCATCATACTCGTGTGAACAAGTTTGTTTTTTTTTTTTTGTGGGAATGTGAGAACAAGTTGGTCAAAGAGAATATGTCTTGGTCTAGTTATCTTCATAAATATTCATGACTTTTGGTACAGACTTTGGACTTGAATAGAGTTTAGTCTTGTTATTTTCTACGTGTGACTCGTTGTTTCTTTTTTTTTTTTTTTTTTTTTTGTCTAACACCAAAAAAGAAAAATACAATTAAATACAAATGCCCATAGATCATGAAATTGGGTCTCCTCCATTCCTAATACAGTAATTTAACACAGCCATATGCTTGGGGATACTCCTTAACAATTCTCCACCAAGGGACTCCTTTCTATTAGACCCCAGTAGTCCTAGCCGTAAACTATGGATACTAGGCACTGTGCGTATCGACCTGTGCAGTGCTGTAGCTAACGCATTAAGTATCCCACCTGGGAAGTACGTTCGCAAGAATGAAACTCAAAGGAATTGACTGGGGCCCGCACAAGCGGTGAAGCATGTAGTCTCATGACTCATGAGACTACTCTCTCATAACATGTGAGACCCACATATGTGGGATACATTCATATTATGAGAGAGATATCTTAAAAGACTGTCTCATACTCTCGTAAGATAACTTTACCCTTTCTATAATGATGCAAATGAACATCTTTCCACACCCTTCACATGGCACATACCCTCCCTTACATGTGACTCACCCTCCCTATGCTCCACCTAATCTCCATCACACCATCCTCTACAGTCTACCCAACGTGAATTATGATGATTGCCTCTTAAAATATGTGGATTGACTGATGATATTTGACCCCTTATGTCTAGGGTTTTACACATAGTCATTACTTATTTTATTAAATTGAAAAAAAAAATCACAATAATAAATAAATACCTAATTTTTATTTATTCAAAATGAATATTTACATTTGATAGAACATAAAAAAGAAAATACTTGATTTTATTCTTCAATACAATCTAAAAAAATTAAATGACTTTGTTTTTCTAGTTACATTCTAAACAGGAAAAAAAATGAAAATTACATGATAAAGTCAAGTTTAGAATCATTGATCTAAGAAGCTAAATTATAGGGTGGGAAGGTATTAGACTCTCAACCTTCCAAATGGGTCCGTCTTATAGAATATGTTGGTCGTGGTCATTTCATACAAGCATCATCCCAACAGGTTATGATCAATAAAACATATTGAAAATTAGGGTTTTTTCAACAAAAGAAAAAAAAAATCTTTTTTATACTAGTACCCAAATTTATAACTAGCATGTTCATCAAATGCAATCATATTTTCATACATAATAATTAACCAAAGATTTGGATCAATACTACTCGGTTCAAGGTTTATACCTGCATGCATGGTTGGCTTGGTGAAACAGAGTCAATGGTCGGGCTTCTAGAGTTCTAGTTATATAGACAATGCCTCTCTTTGAACATCACCCCAAAATTCCTTCTAGCTTTTGGAAATTTGGGCAAAGTCATGGCTTATTGATGATTATTTTTGAACACGGGTTTGGATGTTCTTCGAGATTGAATCTTGGTCTTGGGCATCACCTCCTCTCTTCAATGTTCCTTGGGTAATTAGGAATTTGTGTAGCACCTCCTTCCTTCAACCTTAGAAAATTTGGTTAGCACCTCCTTCCTCCAATAGTTTTGTTGAAACCTCCATTGAATCTTTGAAGATTTCAGCAGAGTTCAGATAATTTTGACTATGGGAAGTGATTGGGCTTTTCTTTGAGTCAAATTAATGCTAAGGACGTCATAAATTCGAGGCTTTTGAGGGATAGAGTGTTGTGATTAATGAAAAGGATTAGAAATCACCTAATGCCTCCTTACCAAAATCTTTATCAAAGAGCGAATTGTATTTTTAAAGTCAAGATCCCTCATCTATTTATAGAAGAGAATATTATAATCCAAGTGTTCCACATAACTTAAGTGCAAACTTTCAGAATTATCTGGCATGCAAAGATTTATGATTACTTTTAGTTTTGATCCAATTAGACTATGCCAAGTAATTAATTAAATCAATTCTTTAAAAAACCAATCATCATAATCCAAAAATGCATATTAACTTGTAAAAATTTGATTTGGTTATGATTTTTTATTTGATTTAAGTATGTGAAATATCATTTTGATCATTAAAACTTCTAAATTTATTTTCAATGTAATACTGCACAATCTAACGATTAAATTTACGATATATATGTCCTTACGTCGTGAAGGTTGTAAATTGGGTGCTACACTATTTCTTTATTAAATTTTCTCCAACAAAACTTGAGGATGCTTTTCCCACTATGTGTATGTGTATGTGTATTTTTTATATATATTATTTTTTTAAATGAAGTTTTTGCCAATATTATAAGAATGCAAGATGTTATATTCAAGTTATGTTCACCTTTTAGTATGAACTCATTTTACTTACACCTGAAGAGCCAAAACTCTCTAGTTTTTTCTGCTAATCTATTCCAGTTAACCCAAAAAAAGAAAGAAAAGAAGAGTTATATATTATCCCAAATCTGGTAAAATTAAATGGATATTGGATGGTGAACTATTTTATATTATCTTAAGTTCTATTACTCATAAAATAAATTAATAAAGCTATTCTATATTACTTTCATTGGATTATTGATTGCATGATCTCAATATTTTTTATGTAGTATTAGACCTTGGGCTTGCTTCATTTAAAAAACAATAATAATATAAAATTTAAAATTAGTTGCGGTGAAAAGCAAAGGTCGGGCTTTGGTGCGATGACAAGTGCTTTTAGCGAGTTTGAGTTTAAGAATCAAGCTCTCCCAAAATTAGGGATAAGACTGTCTTTCATAACGACTTGAAAATTTCGTAAAAGTGGGGGTTTTGTGCATTGGGACGATTTTTTAATTATGGTAAAGAGCCTTGAGCTTTTGTTAGTTGCTCTCTATATGGACTTAATATTTTCCTCTTCAATGCTAAATATTTGCAACACCTTAGTGTGTGTTTATTATTCGTTCAATCTTTTGAAAGAAATTGATATGTATTGTTCGATAATCTTACATTTCCACCCCCCACTAATTCAATGGTCAATGTCTATACTCATTTTGCTTTAGTTTTAATTGAATAGTAGAGATTTGCTTCTACAATATTTAAAATAATTAAACATATATCTTCTTAAGTCATTAGTCAACTCATCCCCTTGTATCAAATGTAAAATATATATATCTTGAAAAGAAAGTAGTGGGAAAGGATGCCAAATTGGCCAAAGAAAGCATCATTCTCATAGGTGAGAACAGAACAAGTAGGTCGAAGAGACCATAGCTTGCACGACTTTAGGACAGACTTTGGACTTTTTTTTTTTTTTTTTTGAGAAACGACTTTGGACTTGAGTAGTCTTTTTTTTAGGCGAGTCTTCGTTTATGTCTTAAGTCTTAACTCTTACCCAAAAAAAGGAAAAAGAAAAAGAAGAATAAACACAAACATCCAAATATCATGAAATTATGTGAGAGTTCCAAGTTCTACTCATTATGTTATCCGCTCATAATATTTGCATAGAATTTTGTGGATGAATATTGAATATGGCAGTGATACACTTAATTACACACTCAAATTCATAATATGCTTAAGTGATATTGTGATTAATGCACATAATTTTTTATTCTTAATTTTTTTTAACAACTTGATATCTAAACATATTGTGAAATTGGGTGGGAGTCTAGATGTGAGTTTAGCCTAGGCAAAAAACCCAACACCATTTCCTTTTGAAATTATTTTAAGACCATAACTAATTTCACACTTTTTTATTTCAGAACTATCATATGTAAATCATGTGATAGATTGTGGATTTCAATTAATTTAATTGGTAAAATTTTTTATAGTTAAATTAAAGATTTGGTGTTTAATTTTTGTCTATATTAAAAACTAATTAGTGCTTGACATATTACTTGTCATTTTTAAATTGACTCATTATTATTATTATTATTATTATTATTTTAAATTACTCATTGTCACCCACATGGGATAGTCGTGAAAACTGAAAATGGGTGTTAATTAGTCATGGTTCTAGAATTTTTCTTTCCTTGTGTATGTTATCATGAAATTGGGCCCCTTCGCAACCACAAATTCCATCTGAATTCTCCACCACAGGATCTCCTATCAAAGGTGATGATGCACACAATTAAACATCATATTCCACACCCCACACATGAAGCGTACCTCCTCCTCCTCGTCCTCTATACGTGACCCCACCCCCCCATGGGACCCCACACCTAATTTCCACACTTCTATCCAACGGCTGAGATCGCCTCTCCAAAAAGAGAGAGAGAAAAAAAAATGAAAAGACCCAAAAAAAAAAAAAAAAAAAAAAATTCAGTTTTGATTACTTCTTCACTCACAGACCTCTTTTTTTCTCAGTATTATTCAGTATCTGAAAATAAATAGAGTCTCTTCTAGGATACACAAAATAAACCTTTTCAATATGATTATATAAAACACGTGTTTTATATTTTCGAATTACGATTTTAGGGTTTTATGACTTTTTATTTAAGGTTAAGAGAAGTTGTTATTACTTATTTAGTAGAACGTGAAAATTTGTGTGTTTTTCAAAAAAACTTCGAATTGAAAGAGTTTCTGTTTGGGAACCGAACAGAGAGAGAGAGAGAGAGGGAGTGAGTGAGTGAAGTGATGCTTGTGGTTGAGGAATGGAGATGGTGAATCCGCAGCCACTGCAAGTGAGGCCATTGGAGGCGGAGGAGGAGAGAGAGAACCATCTTGTTCAGGTGCCGATAGAGATGGACGGAGACGAAGGTGGATCCGAGTACGAGTACATGAATGGAAGAAGTGCTCAGCACGAGGCTATGAATGGTGGAGGAGTAGGAGTTGGAGGAGTAGAAGGGGAGGCTCGTGCAAGTGGCGCTTCTGGTTCTGCTTCTGGTTCGGCTTCGGCTTCGGCTTCTCGCACGAGCGAGCTCACCATCGCCTTCGAAGGCGAGGTCTACGTTTTCCCAGCGGTTACGCCTGATAAGGTTTGCGAGTACTATTTTCTCTCTCTTTTTTTTTTGGTTTTTGGAGGCTATATACTCTGTTTGGTTCCTGAGAAAACCCAATGGAAAAAAGAAAATCAAGTATTGAACAGAAATTTCTAGCTTTACTTTTTTTAGTAAATGTTTATTAGTTACTTTGATTCCTATTTGTTTGTTATAAGTTATTTACTTATAGAAATGTATCAGTTGTTTGTTAGGTAGGGCATTGCCTTTTGGGTATTTTGTATTTATATGTTTGGTGAATTACTATAAATATTGGCCAAAGTGCCCAAAGGTTTTACTTCCAAATCGGTTTGAAAGGAAATTCCTCCAACCGTTACTTGGCGATTAATAAAAGCATCCGTGTGTATTTATAGTCACATGACTTTTTAAATGAGTTATGTAATTTGTTTAAAATAATAGGTGTGGATGGCTTTATTGATCACCACATAATGGATGGGAGGAGATTCTTCCAAACTACTATGTGTAATTGACTATTATGTTGTTTTTTTTTTTTATAAATGGTAGAACTTCATTGAATGAAAATAAATCAATTACAAAGAACTAAAGCACACGGGAAGTGTACTGAGGTAAACATGAAAATAAACAGACTAATATTCATGAGAAGTACAACTATCGTGAAAAGTGAAAACACCCGATGCCATTGTCCACCCAAGCAAAGTATGGAAAAAAGCTAGTTTCAGGTCTTGAATTAAACTTTTGCCTCCTTCAAAATATGAGCATTCCGCTCCTGCCAAATTCCATGTTTGAGATTCCTCCACCACGTATTAGAATATGAGATGTCATATTTTGTAATCATCTCTTTTCATTGGGCTGGGTGCTAACTACTTTTTTTTTTTTTTTTTTTGGGGGGGGGGGGGGTGTAAAGGTGACTAATTGATAATTATGTTATGATCTTTGGAGTGTTCCCATGCCTATTTTATAGTCAACTTGCATGGAATACTTTTTTTCATTAGGTCAATTGCAATGTTTAGTTGGGGTACTCGTGAATTGACACACCATTGCAGAATGACTTGAGTTTCTTTTTGGGTTAAGTAATGTTTAATTGGCTGGAATGTGCATATGCAGGTGCAGGCAGTGCTACTACTACTGGGGGGTTGTGACATACCCAATAGTGTCCCTAGCTCTCAGTTTCTGCTACAACAGAATAATAAGGTATCCCTATGAAAAACCGTTTTGCTCTCTGATAATTTTTGTTAATGTTCCTTAATTATTTTTTATTGTTTTTTTCCCCAAATACACTCTAGGGTATAGGTGAGACCTCACGAGGTTCGAAACTTTCACGAAGAATTGCATCTCTTGTTAGGTTCCGTGAAAAGCGGAAAGAGAGATGTTTTGAAAAGAAAATACGGTACACGTGTCGAAAAGAGGTTGCTCAAAGGTGAGTTGTAATATTTTTTTGGTAAACTTCTGTGATATGTTGGAAAACAAAACCTTTTCTTATAATTAATACATTATATAAGACAATGTTGCCAATTAGGTAGTGCTCAAGTGGCACCTTCCCCCCCCCCCCCCCCCCCCCCCCCCCTCTCTGCTTTGAATATATAGATACTTAACCTTCTCTCTCTCTTTGATGGGGACACACACACCTCAATTGGATGTAGCATGTATTTATGTCTTCCATAACCTTTGATTTTTGCATTTGAAAGGAATATTGATACATTTTTGTCTAGAATTTGACACATAAAATATCCTTCAATCATTGAGGCTGGTATTGTGCTAGAGTTTGGTAGTATATAAATTTAAATTGGTTTGTCTACTAGGATGCATCGTAAGAATGGGCAGTTTGCATCGTTGAAGAATTCATTTAAAGTAGCTGGTGAAAACTGGGATTCAAGTGATGGCACGCCTTGTCCTGCACCTATGTGAGTTTGAAGCTTAATGTTCATTTACCAGTTTAAACCTTAGAAAACAGATAAAATCAATTCTCTTTAATGATAGGATGGATTTCTGTATCATATTTCGTGTTTATATGTTTCTTCTACATTCTGTATAGTTTACGTAGATGCCAACATTGTGGGATTAGTGAAAAGTCTACTCCAGCGATGCGTCGGGGGCCAGCTGGTCCGAGATCCCTTTGCAATGCTTGTGGGCTGATGTGGGCAAACAAGGTAGGTGTTGTCTGTTAATATATTTTATGTAAGCTACTGAGCTCTAGTTCAAATGGCATTTCCTCCACTCAGAAGAGCAAGGTGGAGGGTGAGGGCTTGGGTCCAAGACTCATTGGGTGTATGTGTAATTATCAACAAAAAAGATTTTATATAAATTCTCGTTCTTGCAGTTATTTATATCCAAGTCTTCTTTATTCACAAAATGACTTATTTCTTGAGTGAATTATTCATGTAATTTATCAGTTTTTTGACATTCTATGAGGTAGGGACTCAAGACCATCATTAGATTTAGCAAAGATTTATTTTGTGATGAAGTAAGCAATGGAATCATAAAATGTAGATGACCATGGTAATGGAGATGACAGAACATGACAGAGGTATTAGATGGCCATTAGCAAAATACAAAAGAAATGTACTAGATGTCTTTGGACTATGAACTTAGCATCAATGTTTGGGTATAGCAGTCAATATGTATGGAAATGAGCAAAATGAAAGCCACGTATGAGTATACTCAAGCTCAGCTGATGAATTTGGGCTTGATTGAGTTGGGCTAAAGCTCAAGTTGAGTCTGGAGATTTATGTTACATATAGATGATTTATTGAACTTGTGAGCAGTTCAAGTTTGGGTCATGGGTTATCCCAACACCTTTTATTTGGAAGAATTCAATTATATGTTGTTCTTGACTTCTTGTATACATGTCAAAAGAGTCAAATCAATTTAGTTAGAATTTACTTGATGTCTCATCTGATGGCTTCACGACAAAGATGTGATCAGAAATAATACCAATAATCGTAGTTTGCAAAAGCGCTTTCGGGATTGTTGTGACCACATTTTTTGAGCTACTAAAAGAAAACCTGCTGGAACTAAAAGTATGTTCTTGAACTGTTCTTAAGCCTTCCTGGGCTATTTTTTATTTATCTTTTCACTGAAGAGGCTTCAGTACAAACTCTTTGTTTGGTTTCTTTATTAAATAAACAAATCTTGAACGGTTAAATTAGGACGCACATGACATTGAAACTAGGTTTAATTTTGTGATGGGAAGGTAACTGGAAACCCCCTTTGAAGACTTATAACAGGTGAGGGAAAGCTGGTTTTGTGCCGAAGCAACAATTTGGGATATTTTGGATGATGGAGGGATCTTTTGCGACCTTGCTTAGTTAATCTCGGTTGAATTGAGTCTTACTTATTGTTTACTTTCTGTTGAATCACTTAAGTTTTACTAGAATAAGGACAATCTAGTAAATTCCAGATTTTTTGAAATGGGTTGTCCTTAGCTGTGCTGAAGGCTCATGAATCTTATTTTGCATTTTGAGTCCTTTTCTTAGTTGATTTAGAAGTTCTTAAGTACTTTCTCTGTGTTATTTGTAATCTTAGTCTTTCTTTTTTGATAATTCAATGGTTACAAGTGAGGAAGGGGAAATTCAAAACCTTATTCTCCTTATAAAGGAGACCAGTCAATACCAATGAGCTACTAGTTTCTTGGCTAATATTAGTAGTCTTTCTAGGAATAGATTATTTGTGAGTCCTAGTCCTTTTAGGAAAGGATATTGGAATAGCCTATAGGCTTGATTGTAGTCAATAACAGTCATAGATAGATTGAGGGAGTGATTGCAGCAAATTTTGTTCTCAATTTGGAAAATAATCCTTTCCCTTGTCTTCCCTTGTGTTCTCAATTTAAAATTTTAGAGGGATAAATGGGAGATGCATTCTCACCCTTGATGTTGTGTACAAGAAATCTTTCTTGACTTGCAATTTAGGAAGACCATCTAGCGCTGCAATTTCTATTTTCTTTTGTATCCTCCTGGGATAGGATTGGAAGAATCTACTTAGTAATGAATTTGGGAGAACATGAATGGGTTGATTTAAGGGTTTCCAAATGGGAAATAGAATTTTTTTGGGGAAGACCTGAATGCTCACGGTGAAATACATATTGGGGCTTTGAAAGAGTTCATGGAGGCTAGGGATTTGGAGAAAGGAATGAAGCAAGAGATGCTATTAGATTATGCAACAACGAATGGTTTGTTATTAACGAACACTTGTTTCAAGAAGAGAGAATCAAACTTAACTACCTTCAAAAGTGGGACATACAATAATAAAATAGATTTCATCCTTACTTAAAAAATGGATAGTAGATGTAAAGATTGTAAGGTGATACAAGGAGACAACATAACCGCTTAAAATATGTTGGTGGTACTAAATATATTGGAAGATGGAGAAGAAGAGGTATTAGACCAAGAAACTCACAGATTAGTAGTGGGCTTTGAAAAGGGAAGAAGCAAGATGTATTTAAAGATAAAATGATCAAGGAAGACAAGTAGAACTTAGATGAAGATGTTGATAAGATGTGGAATGAAATGACCAATTGTATAGAGAGGCTAAAGACAAGTTGCTTAGGAAAATTATAAGCAAGGGAGCCTTAGTGTCTTATATGTTGGATCACCACATTGGTGAAGAGGTAAGGAGTTGGAATGTAAACTTTTCCATGGTATTGCACGATTGGGAATTGGATTCAGTGACATCCTTCTTTACCCATATTTACTCTCTAGTGCCTACCCGCCCCGCCGGGCGCCCGGGGCGGGGGGGGGGGGGGGTTGTGATAGAATGAGATGGTGTTTAAATGGGAATAGTACATTCGATGTTTACTCATTCTTTCCATGGAAGAGTATATGGTGTGTCAAAACCCCAAAGAGGGTTTCTTTCTTTATGTGGACAGCAGCTTGGGGCAAAATCCTTACCATTGATAATCTCTTTAAGAAGGGCTTATCTTTAGTAGGTTGGTGTTGCTTGTGTCGGTGTAGTAGGAAAATAGTGAGTCACTTATTGCTTCACTGTGATATTTTTTATGCCTTGTGGTCTGAAGTTTTCTCTATGTTTGGAGTTTGGTGGGTAATGCCTATGACAATTTCATCCTTTTTATTTGGGGGCAGGAATTAGTTTGTAAAGCACTCCTCGGCAATTTGGCATTTAGTGCCATCTTGTTTGATTTGGTTAGTATGGAATTAGTGCAACTCTCGCAGGTTTTAGAATATTGAGAGATCCCTTAATCTATTGAAATCCTTATTGCTTTGCACCTTGTTTGAATAGTCTAGGGTTTGGGGTTTTACTCATTGTACCTCTGTTTTAGATTTTCACACTACTCTTAGCTTTGCTTTGTTATTTTTCACATGAAGTGTTTTTATTTTTTAATAAAGCTATTCTACTTATAACAAAAAAGAAAGAAACTTATAATGTGGCAAAGACGGAAGCAAAAAAGGTTGTCCAAGAGGCTAAATGTAAGGTTTATGTTGAACTATGTAGCAATCTAGGGATGAACGACGGATAAAAGAATATTTATTTTGATAAACATTTTAATGGAAGTGATACAAAAGATTGTTTGAAATGAGTAATCAAGTGAGGGTAGAAACCGTAGGTTTGTTTGAAGAATTAGGATGACTAAGGTGAAGGACACATTGTGAATGATGAAAATGAGAAAAGTCATGGGATCGGATAATCAATTAATGAATTAAGGAAGTAATATAGAGTATGACTCGGGATAGAATAGAATGGCTGAAAAGAATATATGTGGTCAATCCTGATTGGCCTATTCAGGATTCATAGCTGACCCTAAAATTTTTGGAACTAAGTTTGTTGTTGTTATTGATGTATTGTAATAAGTAAGAAGTCCTGAATAATGTATGTTTTGAAGATGTTAGCTAACTTCGTTTTAGATTCTCGTGGTGCCATATTTGAGATAAAGAGAGGGTTACCCCCCTTTATGTAACCCATCTTTAAAGATAATTAATAACAAATAATTAATGTGTTCAGTCCTTAGTGCCCATTCTTGGAAAATTAGATTCACCCCTCTGCTATGTGGATTGCTAGGTGTAAATTTTTTGTTTGTTTGATGTTTTTATGGTTCTTATGTGCTTATCATTCTTTGTGATGGATTATTTTCCATGGATGAGACTCTTTGATTCACCTTTGTCATGTGAAATACATTATTTTACTGGATCTTAGATGGTCACCAAGTTGTACATGACTTCTGTAATTTCCATTACTATACTATTTCATTAAGTAATAAAAATTTTAAGTATAAAATATTTTATATGCAGAATGATTATATTATGTGTGCAAGGTATCATTGGTGTTAAATTCTATTCTTGCTTCTAATTTATCCAAAAAAAAAAAATATTATATTCTTTTTTCTATCTTACAAGCTACAGTGTTGTTTTTAATATTTATGTGAAGTTATTATAATTATATCCATTGCCCTTACTTACCCTTATTTAATATTTTTGCTGATATTGAAGGGAACCTTGAGAGATCTTACAAAAGCTGGAAGGACTATTTCTTTTGACCAAAATGAACCTGTACGTATTTTGATCTATGTTTATTATAAAAAACAAATTTTGATCTGTGTTTACTTTCCCTATATTTCATGTGGGTATCTGTGTCCAGTTGACATTGGGACATGCTTGGGTATGGTGTATACATTACAAATAATTATAATTCTTTGAAAGTAGATGCAGATGTATGCCATGCATGCAAACACATGTACCTGGACATCACATACCCAAGATCTGTTCACATACCTTGAGTCGCTATGGATTGTTTATTTAATGAAAATTTTTGTTCTTCGCCATTTCACTTTATATGGACTTGATCTCAACTGGATTCTTGTATCTATAGGGTTCATTTCTGATGATAATATCTTAACTAATATATTATGTATGGAATGTCATTTCTGATGATATCCATGTTACCACAGGAAACTCCAGCTGATATTAAGCCTTCAACCATGGAACCTGAGAATTCCTATGCCAACCAGGATGAGCAGGTATAGATTCGTAGGATTAATTGTTAATCAGTGATGCATATGAGCAAAGAAAATTAATCTTCAGTGTGTGTCTGTGTGCATTTCAATTTAATTCTTAAATTTGGTAGAGTCTTGATTTCCTGTTACCCATTGTTAGCTCTGTTTACTGGTTCTTTATTTGATTGGTCTCACGTATGGGGCTTTACTGGTAGTTTTTTTTTTTTAATAAGTAGCTTTACTTGTAGAAATTGTTTCCGGAATTTATGGAGTCACTTTCTGTACATAATACTGCTCATCTCTAATTCTTTAGACTTCTTTATTTCAATTGTAAATGAATTAGTCACTTATCAAAAAAAAAAAAAAAAAAAATTGTACATGAATTAGTCATTATGCAATAAAATACTTCCTTACTTTTTTTTAAAGAATGGTTTCTTGTTATACAAACTTGTCTCTATCTTTCTGGGCTTGCCAAATAATAAATCAGATTAAGTTGTTTAAGGTGTGATGTCACATAAAAACTTTAATAGGAAAAATTCTTTCCAAGATAGTGTATTTGTTGATAGGTTTTCAAGAATGGTTCCACCTAAAACATACTTTACTATATAAAAAAAAGAGCAGTCTAAACCATGGTTTCAAAATATTAATGCTCTACTGGGTCCTTCTCACCGGACTGTCCTGTGTTGGCTGCTCGGGGAAGCCCGGATGACAATAAGCCTGTACTTTTGGATCCTGAAAATCCTTCTATGAGGTCGGGTGAGCAGGTATGATGCGTATTTGGAGCTGGAACAAATAGTGCATCAGTTACAGATGATCTGATGTCTGATCCTATTTCATGGACAGTATCTTCAAATCTGTCTGTGTTTTTGCATTTTTGGTTAATGATTAGTTTACTTGACTTCACAAGAGATTTTAAAGACAAAATAAGGATTAGACAATGTAGGCTGTTTTTGGAGCATTCCAGCAAGTGTTTTCAATTGGAACCTCGAGTCCTAACCAAACAAGAAGCTGTATGGTTAACATCTAGGGAAATAAAGGAAGAAAAAAAATGAAAGAAAACAAACTATTACAGTATATTTAAGTAATTTGAATAAGGAGAAACAAATGAAAGTGTTTGAGGGATAAGTGTCTATTAACTTAACTTTGGATTTAATAAGGTTTTTTTTTTTTTTTTTTTTTTGACACCGTTTTGATTACATGTTATTTTTGTTCTGAATGTGAACGTCAAATTTTATATCAATTAGATGTTATTTAATACCCTATTCATTATTTTAGAGTACAAAAAACTTGAACTCTAATATTTTATAGATGAGATAGTTATTGATTTACAATTATCTTGATATTTTGCAAACCTTGATTTTATAAAAAAAAAAAAAAAGGACAATTGAATTCAATGATAGCTTTAACAGAAAATCATTTGCTTAGGGTTACACAAGGTGTATATACATGTGTGTGTTTTGTGTATAAAATTGGGGATAGATCACAAGCATGCTCTTGATTGAAGTAAATCACACATTTTTCAAATATAATTTATAATAATTGCTAGAGGTTCGTAGCACATGAAAAAAAGAGGTTAATAAACTCAAAAATAGTAATTTTCTATTTTGCATATCTCTAATGGATGGTGTATATGCACAAAATTTGTGAGTTCAAATTTACAGAATCTATTTCAATTTCATATATTTTTATTTAGTAAACTAGAAAACAATTATCAATGGAGAATATGATGATAATATAAAGTTTAAACATAACATTTTCTATAATTCTTATGTGCTTTATATAAATACATAATTGTGATAGTTATGATCATAATGAAGTATATGGCAAAGATAAAAAAGCACAAGAATCATAAATTATCCTTATTTGTGTCTTTTGATATGTGAACAAAGATTTGTTGTGTAGTGCCTCAAGAATATTATATATTTCATAGATCAATTACTCATGTCATCCTTCAAGATCAAACGGTTTTTTTGAATGATTCATATATCTTTTAGTGTGCTTTGTGCTCTTTCAAAAAGCATTAGAAAAGTGCGTGCCTCACTAAACAAGATTCACTTTGGCCATGCAAAGTGTTTAAACTTTGGAACTTTGAGCTTTGAGTTTTAAGCACACTTTTAACAAAAGTAGGATAGATGCGATCAAATAGAACTTGTTAATGAGAGATGTGACCAGGAGGGTTATTTGGTTTGATAGATATGGCATTTTGTTTTGTGCACATATAAATGGTTGTTATTATCATTTACAACCTAACTGGGATTTTTGCTAACTATCATCATCATTATCATCATCATTATTATTATCATTATAATTATCATTTCAGCTTGTGGTTTTGATATCTATGATCCTTTGTAATTTCATGATCATGTTACCGTATTACTAAATTAGAGAGCCATTTATAATTAATTGTTACCTAAAAGTTGCCATTTTTGAACTTACCAAGTAAACCAAAAAAAAAAAGTCAATTTGAAGGTGACTGCTTATGCGACTGTATTTGGTTATAAATCAAAAATTTATTTTAATTTAAAACATGTTGAAAAAATATTTTATGCAGGATTTCCTGGACGTTGCTGAAGCTGTTACCGAACATCTGTCCATCCAATTGGATAATCCATCCATTGGCCTTGATGAGCAGGTATTTCTCTCTATTAATAAAGTAATTTGAAATGATAATAGGTTCAGGACAGATTATATTCTTGGCCTCTATATCTTTGGTGGACTCCTTTGCTTTCAAACAAATTCTTTATGTAATGTCTGTACACATGTATCTGACAATTTGTACAAAATTTGATGAAGCTTTATTGCTTGCATTCCATTAGCTAATCTTGGTATCTCTAAATTAAGGTTCTGTGAGAGATCTGGATACAGTCCTAACCTTCAACACCTTTGACATGAAGTGGCACTCTAATGGCTAGTTTGGATGGAGGGGAGTAGACTAGAGTTGGCCAAAACCTAGGAGGGGGAGAGAGGGGGAGTAGAGAGTAGAGTTGGCCAGCCTAATTTTTGGCCAACTCTACTCACTACTCCCGCTCTCTCCCCCTCCATCCAAACTGGCCCTAAATGATTACAACTGCTTACTTGTGCTACAGATCTGAGGCTTTTCCCCTTTGCACCAAACAATAACCCCCTTTTGTTGCATGCAACTTATGTTTCATATAATTTAATTTAAGAATTAATTAAAAAAAAAAAAAACCATGTACAGTTTAAATATATACTTCAGCATTAACTACTTTGTTAATGGACACTAAATTATATTAGATGGTATTTTGTTATCTCTTAGATCACTGTTTTGATGTTGGATTTCCATTATTATTGCTGGGTTAGATGTGAACTTAAGGACCATCTTGACTCTGCCTATTCCTTATTTCTTGATCCAAGGCCCAGAGGTATCTTATGGTGTTAAATTCCCCTAATATTCCACAATAGGATCATATTATCAATTTGTCTGTGTACGTATATCAATGATAAAAATTAGAATATAAATTATCAAAACATGAAAGACTTAAATCAACCAATGTAACTTTCTTCCCTTTCTCTATTTTTTTGGCCATCTGAAGAAATTTATTCGACTTTCTTGAAGGGATCCCAGTGTCATCATGGTATTATACCTTTGGAAGTTGCAACTTAATATTATATGGTTCTTACAGGAAACTCTTGATGAACTTGCAAATGCTTCTGGGACGGAATTTGAGATTCCTGAGAATTTTGATGATCAGGTATTGGTTTCTACTGCCTTGGTGTTAGATTTTAAGCAACACCACATGCCCCAGCTGAGTAAAAGAAGCTTTTGTTAATTACTTCCTTAACATTCGTGAATACCTACTTACAGGTTGACATCGATGATTCCAGCATGGTGACTGACTGGCCAAGGAGTTGAAGAAAATGCCATGTGCCCATAATATGATCTCTGGTAAGTGCATATGGTCTTTGCTTGACCGGGTTGTTGGTGCATTGATGTTTTCAACTAACATTAGATATCCCAGATATGTTTTATGTTCATAGACAGATTTCCCTTGTGGATGCGAGTTGTACAACACAGATTTTACTTGTGAGTCGCTGTACATCATATTGAAATCATATAATGTGAATAAGCTGTTCCTTTTTCCTTCTCTTTTGCCTCTCTCATATGATGGAACTCTAGATATCTTTGGCTCTCTTATTGGTCAAGATTTTTGTTAATTTATTTTTATTTTCTGAATGGTCAATATGTTATTTATTTATTTATTTTTTTGAAGAATGGTCAATATGTCTTTGGTTGAACTGTAAAGAAAATGTGCTTCTAGCTTTCTGCCTGCCTTCTAATTTAGCTGGCGCAAATGATGAGTAAAATAGCTGGTCTAATGGGGCTTTTGGCTTTCCTACTTCATTAACATGAAGCAGCCGAATGGTCAACTTTAATTTGTAGTCATCCTTCGATAATGAAAGTTTCAACCTGTATTCTTCCAGGAGGTAGCTCAGTTATCAGTGCTGTTTGTAGTCATCCTAAACACATGCAAACACAAAATAGCATATATGTAAAATTCTTTTAAAAAAAATCACTGTCCTATTGCTAGAGTTGGTGATGAATCTCACACTAACTTCAACGTAACCTTCCCAACCTAAGGCCGCATAAAGACAAACCAATAAGTTTGTGCTTGGATTTTTTTTAAGGCTTGTTAGCTTAGTCGCTCATGTATAGTTTTTTAAAACCTCATTTTTGAAGGTATAATTATACTTTTGCCAACTTTTAGCAAATAGGCTTGTTTGGTGGGCGATTTTTAAAAGGTGTTTCTAACACTTGCATGGAATTCACTAAAAAGAATTGGTTAGGAGCTGGAATGTAAACTTTTACAGGGTGTTTCTTGATTGGGAAATGGATTCAGTTACTTCTTTCATAACCCATATTTGCTCTTAGGTGCCTAAGGTGGAGGGTGGATACGATGAGATGGTGTTTAAATGGGGACGGTTACATTGATGTTCACCCTCTCTACAAGGCTATTCGAGGTACAGATGGTAATCCTTTCCCTAGGAACAGTATATGATGTGTTAAGGCTCCAAAGAGGGCTTCTTTCTTTATGTGGACAAATTCATTACTATTGATAATCTCATTAAGAAGACCTTATCTTTAGTAGGTTGGTGTTGCTTGTGCTGGTGTAGTGGGGAAACTGTGAGTCGCTTTGTAATGTTACTTTTGCCTTGTGGTGTGAAGTTTTCTCTATGTTTGGAGTTTAGTGGGTGCTATGACAGTTTCATCCTTTGTATTTGGGCGGAGGAGTTGGTTTGGAAAGCAAATTGGAATTTAGTGTTGTCTTGTTTGATTCAGTTAGTATGGAAGAAGCGTAACTCTCGTGCGTTTCAAAATATTGAGAGGTACCTTGATTAGATGAAATTGCATTGCTTTAGACCTTGTTTGAATGGTCAAAGGGTTCGGGGATTTTCTCATTGTACCTTTCTTTTTGAGAGTTAAAACTCCCTTACCTTTTCTTTGAAATTTTTTGATTCTGGGTTCATTTGAACTTGAAGTTACAATAACTCTATTCTACTAAGAAAAAAAAAGGTTTGGCCCATTGTTTTTGAAAACTCATCTCAAAAACCATGTACCAAAAACGTAGATGAGTTTTTAGAGAACACCTTTCATTATCAATGTTTTCATCCTCCAAATAAGGGTGTGGAAAACTTGTAATAAAAATCCCAAAATAGAAGCATATTGCCAGACAAGTTTTTAGGGGGAAAACACAAACAATTTGGAAACTAAATTCCCAAAGCACAGTTTTTCAGTGTTTTTTTAGAAGACTTGCTAAAAATTGCTACCAAAAGCACACTTGGCAAATAAATAAATAAGCTATTCAGCATAAAATTAATCCAAAATAAAACTTAGAAAGCCTAAATATTTGCCAATATTAGTAGCCCTACTTAATACCGAGAATGCCCCTAATGTCAATGCTCTGACTCGTCCGAGTGCATTGGGGAAAAACAATTTTGAACTTTGAGACTAGTATTTTGTCAAGGTATCTCACATAAATGACCTAAAACGTCCTAAATTGCCACATTATTCTAATAGTAGTACAAGTTGAAAGAACCAGATTGTTCGCAAAATAAAAGATGAGAAAAAGGGTTCGATTGAGAAGCTTTAAACTTTAAAGGGCTTCCAATTTCCTTGTTGCTACAACATTGGCTCAATATGCTATTAGGGGAGATTGTCATATGGTTTTGCTTGAGGAAATACCACACTCAATTAAACTGCCTATTTTCTATATATATAAGGTCACACCAAACGCATTATTGCAAACATTCTATTCTGGTTGAGATACTCATTTGATAAAGGCCCAAGATGAGTAAAATCTCTGGACACGAGGATGTAACGTCTATTAAGCTTTCCTTAAAAATAAGGATAGAGCAAAGAAAAACAAGGCACATCTGTCTAAGCAATGGACGAGATAAAGCCTGACGTATTCGTCCAGCCAATGAATGAGGAAATGCACGCACGAAAGAACTTTCAAAATCTATGGACTCAATTTAATTTTAAGCCCAGATAATCATAATTGAGTCCAACCCAAGTAATACCCTCAGTCCTCATACCCAACTCTTGTTTTGTATGAATTTCCTTTATTCAACTACAACTCATTGGATGCACTTATCTTTTCAGTTTTATTTATTTATTTGAATCTCACTTTTTACAGTTTTAACAAATTAGTAAAAATAAACCCCAGACACACACTCACACTAAAAGAGCACTTATTTTAGCAATAAGAAAACAATTAATAAAAATTCAATATATATACACACACCTATATAATGAATTGACAAAATATATATTAAATTATGTATTGTAACACATATTTTTGTTAATTTAATATAAGAGTTAAACCCTTTTGTAGTTGTACATTTGTTTAAGTAACGAGTTTAAACTTGGTGAGAGAGTATAATTAAGTGTTTAAGCTTGGTACTTTGTCCAATTTTTTTCCCTTGATTATTTTTTCTCTTAATTAAGACATTAAAATTTCTCTTAATTGCACTACACGGCTAATATGACTCAATGCATGCACAAAACTAATTCCAAAGGGAAAATTACAACTTGCCCATCTGTGATTTGGCTAAAATTTAAGTTGCCTACTTCTAGTTGTAAATTCCACACTTTACCTACTAGAGGGACCAAAATGAGAATAAGCCCAAAATGTAGGGATCAAAAGTGTATTTTTGCCTTATGTTTTACAACTTAAATATTGAGAATTTGATGAGAGAGAGAGAGAGAGAGAGAGATTGATCATAAAGCTAAAGAAGAAGGTCGTGTTGGCCCATGAGACCAGACCAAATAAGACAATCAGCTTACGACAATAAATTAGTTAGACCAAAAAAAAAAAAAGAGAATAAAAAAATAAAAAACAACCAGCAAATGAACTAAGGTTATATTCGTTTTGACTAAAGACATTTTTTTCCCCAAAATTTGGCTTTTTACAATCAATTGTTTGGTATGGGAAAAATAGAAATCAACCACCCAACCCCAAAGAAAAAGGTTTTTGTGATAAGCTGATGAAAACAAGCCTAATTGAAGCAATCGTCTAACATAGTCAGTATCTTTTTTAAAATGACATACCGAAAATTGATAAATGCCTCGACATGCAAAGACATTTTTCTCATTCTCAACCATTAGGAGGTTGTCTTTGAAGGAGACTCACAGGGGTGCATTCAAGCTATTCGTTGTAATTATTAAACTTGGCTGAATCTATCCCAAAACCATCCTTTTGTTGGTCCACCTAGAGATGCTAATATGGTAGTCCACTCTTTAGCAAAATACTGTATAAGATTTGTAGTTTCTGGCTATTTTGATCTTTGCAATTGCCCTCCATGTTTGTTAATCCTATTAGGCAAGAGGCTGGCTTAGTTGTGGTGGTTTAATTTTTTTTTTTTTTCTTGCAGTTTTTGGAATAAAATTTTTCATTCATATTAGACAAAAAAAAAAAAAAAGTGACCAAACAAGTTCATGATTAACCAACACTCCCAACACTATTTCCACAAGCAGCTGCAAAATATGGCTAGATTTCATTTTATTCATAATTGACTTTGACTACATGGTCAAAGTGTTTAATGCTTCGCGTTGAAGTGAAAATTTCAGAGTGTTTGACACTGACAAACACAACTTCCTGCTATACACTCTGCGAATTTGAGTTTCTTACATTTACCATTACAGGGCGTGGTACAGTCACTATCCTTAGAACAAGTGTCGATCATAGACTCTTTTAGGGCAGCCTCATAATCGCACTTGCCACTACTAAAACAAGCACCAGCTGCCTTGTTAGGACATATGTGGTTCACATGTTAAGAACATATGTCATACTTTTATGTAATTGGCTAATCATTTAACAAAACACACTTTACTTGTATTTGGGTAGATCTAGGATGTGTTTAATACTTCAAAGAACATGTTGTTCAAGTCTAGTATTAAAGCCATGAAGATTGGATCAAGAAACAAGTGAAGAAAAGTTGTTCATTAAAGCTAGACACCTGTGGACAGATAGTTCGACACCTTCTCGACAGCTGGCTATCTATCGAGCTCTTAAGGTGTTTTCTTATCGCAATCTTGACACCTTCTCGACAGCTGGTGGATCAATCGAGAAATCTTCTGTCTCCTCGATACCTCCTCGACACCTAGTTATCTATCGAGGTTTAATAAAGCTCGACACCTCCCGATCGATCGAGGTATCTATCGAGGTTACGGGAATTCAGATTTTCAGATCTGATTTTTGGGCCAAGCTTATGTATTTGTGTAGGGTTTCTTTTCTCACAACCCTAGACCTATATAAGGCTTATTTAAAAGGCCGTTATACAAGAGAATACAAGGAGAACATATGCAAAAGGTGACCGATGCCTTATTCTCTCTGAAAGAAGCTACTGCGTCTTTTGCGCCTTAGGATTTTGTAACCAAGTGCTTCTTGATCTTCATTCTTGATGAAGTGAAGAACTTTGCAGCCAACATCTTCTTCTAGTTGGTGATTGAAGTCGCGTACTGGGATCCGCGCAATTGGTTAGTCACGTACTGGGATTCGTGCATCAACAAAAAGGGTGGCGTTCATATATTGAAGAGTTTAGAGATTCTGAAGCGGCAGAAGGTTTCCACTGTGAGTTCATCTACGGGGATTGTAGAGTCTAGGGACAAAAGTTTTGTACTAGATCTGAAACTTCTCTTTACTATAGTGAATTGCTTTTTGGGAAGGTTTCCCCCCAGGTTTTTTACTGTGAAACTGGTTGGTTTTATTGGTTTTTCTGGGTCATCATATCTTGTCTTATTTACTTTTCCGCTGCATTCATTATTGACATGATATTGATGTTTGTTTGTTTTAACAAGTTTTATTTATAATAAATCTAACTAACAACTTAGATTTAAAACTTGTTAATTCTATCAACCGGGATCTAAATTTCCCAACATGCCTTTTTATAGTCTTCAGTAGAATCACACGAAACTTTCCCCATTGCCTTTGCTTCAGCTCTTAGCACCTTGGACAATGACAAACCTGCATTCAAAATAATTTCATATTTTTCATTAGCTACTTCTACGTGGTATGAAAAAATTATACTATTGTATCCATGAGAGGGAAAGGAACTAACAAGATGCAATGACCAGTAGGATCATGACCATGGAAGCCATCTTGGAAGAAGCAAGCTCCATATTCTCTACGCTTGGGTGGATATAGGAAAACTAGGACTTCCCTTGGGGTTTCTTTGCTCATTAGAATAGGACCCCCTATTGGCAATATTTATATGGGAGGGCACATCCCATTTAGAAACAAGCATCCTCTATCCTTGGAAAGAAAGGGTGGTTTTAGGTAATTTGAAAAATGGTTTAAATAATTTTCACCATTAGCGGTGACTCAATCTTGAGTTTTAAGAGCCATTGAGTTTTAAGAGCCATATTGTTTCGACATTTTGAGAGCTAAAAAAGGTAGTTTAGCAAAACTTGACTTTAATGATATGTTAAGCTAGACAATAAATGCGGAATTGCGTTTTTAAATTGAGAGATGCCACGTATACAACAATATTACAACATTTTTACAACAAATTACAGGTGGTTAGTTTTTATTAGTTCAAATTTGAAACTAACACTAAGATTACTTTTTTGTCCCAACAATAACAATCAGTAACAACCTACCACTTAAGATTTATTGTAAAAATGTTGTAGACATATCATTTCTCTTTTAGATTTGCAGATTTCATGTTTCAAAAAAGGCAATTTCACAATGGTTTTTTAATATTGCGCGATTTGCAAGATTAATTTTTAGCAAACTTTTCTGCTTGAAAACCTAAAATAGCCTCAAATTAAATTTAGGTTTTCCTTCGTGTTGAAGGTCTTTTCTTTATCTCTTGATTTTTTCTCTCCTTTTTATTCTTTGAATGTCTTTATATTTATTTCTCATCAAGTGGGCATGAATTTACTTGAATATCGTACTACCTTATGACTGCAATACATATATACAAATATATAATTTCTGGGAAAAAAAATCAAACTTCATTTTAAAATAATTTTGCTTATTATTGGGTTATTTGATCATGAATTAGAATTAATTTAAATTAACATAATTTAGGACTTTGTATAACTTTAAAAACCACATTAACATAATTTATTATATTAAAGAACAATTTCTAAAAGATTATGTTTATGTGTAGGAGAAAACATAAAATCAAAATCTCATATTTTATATAGTATTTTACCAACCACATTCATGTATGATAGGCGGCAGTCTCATATTGTTAATCACATAAATTGTGAGCATATTACCTAAGATAGTGTGTACGTAAAATATTATAATAGATTACCTTATGACGTGTTAGGACATATGTGGAACTTGTTAGAATTTATGTCATGTAAAATTGGCTAATTTTTTGACAAAACGCACTTTACTTGTAATTGAGTAGATCTAGGATGTGTTTAATACTTTAAGGAACATGAGTTCAAGTCTAGTATTGAGGCCATGCGAGTCTGTCCAAGAAACAAGTGAAGAAGTACTATTCATTAAAGCTTGACTGATAGCTCGACAAATAAATCTATTGAGATTTAATGTATAATTCTCGACATCTCTTGACGGAAGCTGTATCTATCTAGAATTATGAAATTTAGATTTCTAGATCTGTTTTTCACGCATATCCAAGTTATTTGTGTATGGTTTCTTTTCTCACAACCCTAAACATATATAAGGATTATTTTAAGGGCTGTCAAAGGTGATGCAACTTAATGCAAAGTGATTATTCTCTAAAATTGTGATCGGAGACAATTTGCCCTAGTTCATCTTTCTCTTGAAGAAGCTGTTGCGTCTTTTCACCAAGGGTTTTGTAACAAAGAAGCTTGTTGATCTTCATTGTCTGGATGAACTGAAGAACTTTGCAGCCAACATCTTTCTCAAGTTGGTGTGCTAGTTGTTAGGATTAGTATCCTTAAATCCTATTGTATGATGCTATGTACGTTATTATGTATGACTTAATGTTGTGATTCATAAAGTTGTTTTATTATTATCTAAAGTAATGGTAACATGAATATTCAGACATTATCATATAGTCCATGAGATGCATAGTATGTGATTTATGTGAAAAGTCACAGAAGATATAAATCACAAGTTCTAAACTCAGAATTTTAGTTCGTAGTTGGTGATGAAATTGGGCATTTCATCTGCGAAGACTATAACATATCAATTAAGATGAATTGTCTTGATCATGGAAGTGGAGACTTCTAATTGATGTGTTGATATGTTTTAAGAGTTAAAACATATTGAATTGGACTACTGTGAGATTTATTATTCTCCTAACGACTGTCAAATGAATAATAAATCTCACGACTTCTATTTACATAAACTCTTAATCCTAAGAGAATAATAGACCTGATCATGAAGTGTAGGTTGCTTTGATATATCAGGAGTGAGATCTAAAGTAACGGTCAAAATCTCAGTACGTTGGGCAGCTACATTTAGTATTGATGGAACATATATTCTCAAGATAGAATTCATAGGCTCTTAACGGAGATATAAAATATTCCATTGAGATAATTTTAATGGGTTAACTTATTCAGAGAGTTAGGCCTAACCACTTTAGTAAGGAATTACTAAAGTATATATTTATGAAATTGGATTTCATAAATATATGATGAATAACTTAAAAGGATTAAACCGGATACTCAAGGATTAAGATGTAGTAATTTATAAAGTGGCAGTCTACATTCATGACTTTGTATTATTACGAATATTTTATGAAGGGGTTGCATGTACAATAAAGTCTTGGGATATAATTTATTAATAAGGCCTAGAGTGCAATTATATTTATATAGTGGTATTAAATATAATTAATGGTAACTTTGGATTTGTTAAGAGTTGACAGAAAAGTCCAAAGCCCATTGGAGCTAGTGTCTTATTTGTTCCCTTTTGGTCCCACTCTAAGCCACATACTAGAGCCCAATTGGAAAGGCCCAAAGGCTGGCCCAATTAGATAATCAGTTATACAGAGAGAAATATACATAATTTTGAGAGGTTACATGAAATTGTTTGTATGTGAGTGTTAGACACTCTTTCATTCTCTCTTGAACATACACATATAACTGATTGAGAGACCACACTCTTGGGCATCAAGTGGAATTGAAGTGAAGATTAAAAGTATTTCCAAGTGTTTCTAATCTTTGGTTTTGAATTTTACTGCATCAAGGTACACTCTCTTGTTTTTATATTCTGAAACTTACATAGCATATGTTATCAATTGCGAATGAAGTAGATCCGTTAATTTTCCGCTGCGTATGTTTTGTATGCAATACAAATATACTTTTTTCCATCATTAGTCATGTACTGGGATCTGTGCATTGATTGGTTAGTCATGTACTTGGAGCCATGCATTGAAAGGAAAGATTGTCACTACATTACAAGTCCAATTGTGTATTGGGGTAAGGGTTCAACTGTAGGTTAGTATTAGGTACTGAGATTCCTTTTACTTGTAACCGCTTATTTTGATAATAGTGGATTCTCAGGAGTGATGACCTTAAATTCACTCGGTGGGGTTTTGCCTCGATAGTTTTTCCCATTCATAAACAAATCACCCGTGTCAAATTTATTTTCCGCTGCATTTAGATATTTGGTGATTGTTTGTGCTACCACGCCTATTGCATGTAATTGAATCTAATCAATTTCACTTAGCTAAATTAATTGATTAAGTTACCAAAGGGGTCAATACATTCTTGGCCTATTAAGTGGCATCAAAGCGAGCACACTCTGATTAGGGTTAATCTTTGCTGTGTGATCCATTGGCCCCTGTTGTCATGGTTGCAAACGGCATGAAAAGACCTTTTATTTCAAATACATCTTGCATTTCTAATCTCTATTTGATTGAGTGTTTTAGAAATTGCAAGTCTAAAAGTTATTTGAAAGCTATCTTGAGGTTTACTGAAAAAGTACTTATTATAACAACTAAGAAACTAGACTGTCTTAGAATGATAATGTGAAGAGGAGTTCGTCTGGGAAGGGTGAAAGTTAAAGGCTTTATGCATAAATGGCAGATGAGAGAAAACACCATTCCTACTGACTTATAATGTAAGCATGAGGTGTGCTTTTTGATGAAGTCTACATTCAAGGTTATGGACACATGTTTGTGGTACCTTGACAGTGGATGCTCATGACACATGACTAGAGACCACTCTCTCTTTAAGGTCTTCGAGTCCAAGAAAGGTGGAAATGTCACATTTGGTGATGGGAGTAAATCACAGATAAAAGGGAAGGGAACCATCTCTCTACCTGGATTGCTAGACATCTCAAATGTGCTATATGTAGAAAGTCTGAGGGTGAATTTGTTGAGTATAAGTCAGATATGTGGATAAGACTTTATGGTGCTATTCTTAAAAGGGAAATGCCTTGTGTTGAATGAGTCTGGGAAGAAACTCATAAGCGGTGTTCGCACTCTAGATAACTGCTATGGATTGGTACCTGATGTTGATATTGTGTGCAATAGCATTCGTTTGCCAAATGAAGACCTATGGCACCAAAGGATGGGACATGCTAGCTACAAACATCTTTCAATTGTATCTAAGCATGAATCAGTTTTGGGGATACCAAAACTCAGTAGAGTGAACAGTGTTGTGTGTGGACCATGTCATCTTGGGAAATAGAAAAAAACAAAACATCTTGGCATTCAAACATCAGCTACATATAGGCCTTTAAAGCTACTACATCTAGATTCCATGGGTCCAACTAGAACTGAGTCTCTTGGAGGAAAGAGATACATCATGGTTGTGGTAGATGATTTCACTAGGTATACTTGGGTCATTCTTATAAGATCCAAGTCAGATGCTCCTGAGCACATCGAGGCCTTGCGTACAAGATTGCAAAATGAAAATAACTTGAAAACTGATCAAATTCGAAGTGATCATGGTAAAGAATTCAAGAACTCATACATGAAATCCTTTTGCACTAGATCAGGTATATCTCAAGAATTCTCTGCTCCTATTACTCCTTAGCAAAATGGTGTAGTAGAAAGAAAGAACAGAGTCACTTAGGAGATGGCAAGAGCCATGTTGCACAACAAAGATGTGGCTAGAAATTTATGGGGAGAAGTTGTCAACACTGCATATCATACGGTTAACAGGGTAAATTTCAGACCCGGTACCAAGAAGACTCCCTATGAGTTGTGGAAGGGAAGAAAGCCAAATGTGAAGTATTTCAGAATCTTTGGAAGTACTTGTTTCATCCTTAAGGATAGAGAAAATGTGGGAAAATTTGATTCCCGAAGTGATGAAGGAATATTTTTGGGATACTCCTCCACTAGCAAAGCTTATCGGGTATATAATAAAAGAACCAAGAAGGTGATGGAAACAGTCATTGTTGTTATTGATGAAGTTTCAGATTTTGGTTCTAAGAAAATTAGTGAGGAGATACCTAAGGAAATTCTTCCTTCTGAGCCTAAGGGTGTTCAAGAAATAGCTGATCAAGAGCCCACATCTTCAAGTACTCCAAGTGTTGTAGAAGTCTTAGTAGACATTCCTACTTCACCTGATTCTAAATCTAATGAAGAGAAAGGACCTTCCTCAAAGATCAAGTTGAATCACCCTCTTGAAGTTATTGTGGGAAATATAAATGAACTTACACTAAGAAAGCGTATAGTTGATAAATGTGTTGCTAACTTTGTGTCTTATTCTTATTATTTGTCGCAAGTTGAACCCACCAAGGTTGAGGAAGCTCTCTAAGATGAAATCTGGGTTGAGGTTATGCATGATGAACTGCTTCAGTTTCAAAAGAATGATGTTTAGACCTTAGTACCTAGACCAAAAGGAGAGCACATCATTGGCACAAAGTGGATATTCCACAATAAAACTGATGAGGAGGGAAATGTGATTCGCAACAAGGCTCGTCTTGTGGCTCAAGGATACTCCCAAATGGAAGAGTAGACTATGATGAGACATTTGCTCCTGTAGCTCGTATGGAATCCGTTAGGATTCTCCTAGCCCTGGCGTGTCACTTGAAGTTCAAGCTTTACCAAATCAATGTAAAGATTGCATTCTTGAACGGGTTCCTTATAGAAGATGTCTATGTGGCTTAGCCTTAAAGATTCATTGATCCATACTTTCCGGATCATGTGTTGTACCTCAAGAAGGTACTCTATGGATTAAAGCAAGCACCTAGAGCTTGGTATGACTGGCTTACACAATACTTGGTCTTACATGGTTTCACAAGAGGAAAAGCTAATCAAACACTTTTTATCAAAAAGGAAGATGGCGAGTTTATAGTTGCTCAAGTCTATGTTGATGATATCATCTTCAGCTCTCCAAAGGATGAACTTGCTCATAATTTTTCCAAACTCATGCAAGCCGAGTTTGAAATGAGCTTGATTGGAGAGTTGAATCATTTCATGGGATTACAAATCCATCAACAAGAGTCAGGATATTCATATCTCAATCTAAATATGCTAAAAATCTTGTGAAATACTTTGGTTTGGAATCTGTAAGTTTTGTTAAAACCCTTGTGAGCCCAAATGTTAAACTCACTGTTGATTTGTTAGGATAAAGTGTTGATTCTTCTCTATACAGAAGCATGATAGGTAGTCTTCCTTACCTTACTGCTAGTAGGCTTGACATTAGTTACAGTGTGAGAGTGTGTGCTAGATATCAAGCAAATCCTAAAGAGTCTCATATGATTTCTTTGAAAAGAATCATAAAGTATGTCAAATCCACTGCCGATTTCGGTGTGTGGTATAGTAAGAACACCAATGATGTCTTAGTTGGGTATTTTGATGCAGATTAGGCTGGGAATGCTGATGATAGAAAAAGTACTAATAGGCCAAGAATGTATTGACCCATTGTGATGAATTAACCAATTAATTAGCCAAGTTAATTAATTAATTCAATTAGCATGCAATAAGCGTGGTAGCACAAACAAATCACCAACAAAGTTAAATATGCAGCGGAAATTAAATTGACACGGTGATTTGTTTACGAATGGGAAAAACCTACATGGCAAAAACCCCACCGGGTGATTTTAAGGTCACCACTCCTGAAAATCCACTATTATCACAACAAGCGGTTACAAGTAAAGGAATCCCAGTACCTTCTACCAACCTACAGTTGAACCCTTATCCAATACCCAATTGGACTTGTTCTGTAGTGACAATCTCTCCTTTCAGTGCACGGCTCCTAGTACGTGACTAACCAATTCGATGCGCGGATCCCAGTACGCAGCTTACACACCAACTTGAGAAGGATGTTGGCTGCAAAGTTCTTCAGTTCATCAACACGATTAAGATCACAAAACTCTTTAGTTACAAAACCCTATGGCGTACACATGTAGCAGCTTCTTCAAGAGAAAGATGAAGTTCACAATATGCTTTTGAAAAACTTTTGCATTCAGGTGCATTAGCTGTGATGGCATTTAAAACAATCCTTATATATGTTTAGGGTTGTGAGAAAAGAAAGCCCAAACATCTATACACGGATTGGAGTGAAATTAGATCTGAAAAACTGATTTTCTTAAATCTCAATAGATACCCTATCTATCGAGCAGCTGTCGAGTGTCGGGCTTAAACAATCTTTTAAACCTCGATAGATACTAGCTGTCGAGCTTTAAATTCCAGCACTTCTTCACTTGATTCTTAGATAGACTTGCATGACTTTAACACTTGAACTTCAAATCTTGTTCCTTGAAGCATTAAACACATTCTAGATCTATTCAATTACAAGTAAAGTGTGTTTTGTCAAAGGATTAGCCAATTCTAAATTGACATATGTTTCTAACATGATTCACATATATCCTAACAAGTGCTTTGGGGGTGTTTTTTAATGTGGGTAATAATCTTGTCTCCTGGATGAGCAAAAAGCAGAATTCTATCTCATTATCCATTGCTGAGGCTGAATACATTGTTGTCAGCAGCTATTGCACCCAACTGCTGTGGATGCAAAAAATCCTCCTTGATTATGGTATTCATCAAGAACATATCACCATCTATTGTGACAATACCAAGTGCCATTAACATTTTTAAGAATCTTGTTCAACATTCTTGAACAAAACGTATAGAGATTCGACACCACTTCATTCGGGAGCTTGTCGAAGATGGTACTCTCACTCTTGAGTTCATTCATCTAATGATCAGAAGTCTGATTTGTTCACTAAGCCTCTTGATAGTAAATGATTTGAATTCCTACGCCAAAACATTGGTGTAATCTCCGTGGAGTGATCTTTTCTCCTTCTCCCTTTTCCTCATGCATTTGTATCTAGTTTTATGCTATGTTTTGTTTAACATATTTTTGTTTGTTTGTTTTTAGTTTTTGCTTTATTTTGCTTTCATAAAAAAAAAAAATTGAAAAATCAGAAAAATACAAAAACAGTGTGTGTTTTGTGTACTTTGGTACTTGTGTACCTTGGATGGCCATTGAAACAAAGTTTTCTAAACTTTGTATCTTTTGTAGTTTAGATGAGCATCTCAATGCACAACTAAGCAAGTGAGTTTTGTGGTTTGTGTTTATGATGAGTTTGATTAAGTAATCTCTTGTACTTAACACTCATATCACTCTTTTTGATGGAAAGGACTAAACAATCCTAAGAGAAAGACATAAATAACCATCTCACCACTAAAGCTTGTTAATCATGAATAACATCTGTGTGCTGCGGCATAGCAAAATTGTGATGTTTAAGCTTAACATAATTGGGTATTTCTTCTCTCTTTTATATGCCCATGCATGATATGCTCAAAAGAAAAAATATGCAAAGAATATCAAAAGCAAAAAGAATCAAAATTCTTTTAAATATGGTTGCAAGCATGTTTCTAGGAGATGTGAGAGTTATAGGATGTACCTCGAAGGTGATAGTCCCTATCAAGTAGTTATGATTGTGTGTGAGTTAAATTGGTTTTTTCATATCTCAAATCGTTATAAAATGAGACACTTATGCACTCTTGCGATGTTTTCACACAGAACACGCAAATTCTTTGTTACTTTTGATACATGTGCAGGTATAATGTGATTTGGCCATCACAAGGGATACATGTGTTAATGTATACTCACTAAACTGTCTTGACTTATTTTTGAAATATAAAATTGGTTAGACTTGTTTAGTGTGTGTGTGTGTGTGTTTTGGATCTATGAATGCTTTGCATTTTTTTATTGAGAGATTTTTTTTGAGAGCTTAACATGTTGCTTGGATCTTTGGTTGAGTAGCTTGCTTGATTGCATTCATTTCTGTGTGTTTTTCCTCTCTTCGAAAAACCTGTTTTTATCAAACTTAATAGCTTTTCGACAGATCTTGACAGATAGCTATCTATCGAGACCCTTGGACTTCTTTTTATCGACAGATCTTATCACATTTTCTATCCATCATAGCTTCTCGACAGATTCTCGATCCATCAAGAAAGTTTCTGTCTGGCCGATAGTTGGTCGATAGCTTTTTGATCCGTCGAGGCATTGTTGCCGTCAACAGATTCTTGACAGCACCTCGACAGATTTATCTGTCAAGAATTAGTGCTCAACAGATCACGACAAATCCTCGATCCATCGAGACACGTTTTCTTTAAATAGCTTCAGCGTAAAAATCAGATTCATTTCTCTCATTCTCTCTCGACAAATTTGTGTCTTTTCACCTCCCAAACACTTTCTTCTCTCTCTAAACCTCAAACCCACTTGGATTTCAGCCTAAACCTTGTGTTTTCCCTCTGGTATGCTTCTCTAATCCTTCATTCTTCATGCATTTTACGCATTTAGACCTAGGTTTTGGGTTTTCTTGAAATTTTTAGGGTTTTTGAAAATTGATGAGTATTTTGTGAAATTTTTAGGTTGGGTTTTGCTTATATGATGTTATATGCTCATGCATTGCGTTACATTTACACTTTCACAATGTTTCATGCATTACAGATGTGTGTTTATATGTTGAAACTATTAAGATTAATGCTCTTAAATCCTATTGTATGATGCTATGTATGACATTATATATGACATGATGTATGACTTAATATTATGATTAATAAAGTTGTTTTATTATTATATAAAATAATGGTAACATGAATATTCGGACATTATCATATAGTCTATAAGATGCATTGTATGTGATTTATGTGAAAAGTCACAGAAGATATAAATCACAAGTTCTTTGTAAATTCAGAATTTTAGTTCATAGTCGGTGATGAAATTGGGCGTTTCATCTACGAAGACTATAATATATTAACTAAGATGATTTGTCTTAATCATGGAAGTGGAGACTTCTAGTTGATATGTTGATATGTTGATGTGTTTTAAGAGTTAAGACATATTGAACTGGACCGCTGTGAGATTTATTATTCTCCTAACTACTATCAAATAAATAATAAATCTCACGACTTCTATTTATATGAACTCTTAATCCTGAGAGAATAATAGACATGATCATGAAGTGTAGGTTGCTTTTGATATATCAGGAGTAAGATCTAAAGTAATGGTCAAAGTCTTAATATGTTGGGTAGCCACATTTAGTGTTGATGGAACATATATTCTCAAGATGGAATTCATAATCTCTTAACGAAGATATGAAATATTCCCTTAAGATAAGTTTAATGGATTCAGTTATTTAGAGAGTTAGGCCTAACCACTTTGGTAAGGAATTACTAAAGTATATATTTATGAAATTGAATTTCATAAATATATGATGAATAACTTAAAGAGTTAAACCAGGTACTCAAGGATTAAGATGTAGTAATCTACAAAGTGACAGTCTACATTTATGATTTTGTATTGCTACGAATGTTTTATGAAAGGGTTGCATGTACAATAAAGTCTTGGGATATAATTTATTAATAAGGCCTAGAGTGTAATTATATTTATATAGTGGTATTAAATATAATTAATGGTAACTTTGGACTTGTCAAGAGTTGACAGAAAAGCCCAAGGCCCATTGGATCTAGTGTTTTATTTGTTTCATTTTGGTCCCACTCCAAGCCACATACTAAAGCCTAATTGGAAAGGCCCAAATGCTAGCCCAATTAGATAATCAGTTATAAGGAGAGAAACATATAGAATTTTTGTAAGAGTTGAAATGGTTTGTATGTGAGTGTAGGACACTCTCTCATTCTCCCTTGAACACATTCATATAAACTTATTGAGAGACCACACGTTTTGGGCATCAAGTGAAATTGGAGTGAAGATTAAAAGTGTTCCCAAATACTTCTAATCTTTGGTTTTGAATTTCACCGCACCAAGGTACACTATCTTGTTTTTATATTCTGAAACTTACATAGTATAAGTTATCAATTGTGAAT
The DNA here is from genome assembly GCA_023736055.1 of Quercus glauca. Taxonomy (NCBI): domain Eukaryota; kingdom Viridiplantae; phylum Streptophyta; class Magnoliopsida; order Fagales; family Fagaceae; genus Quercus; species Quercus glauca. Next base: position 30,027,519 of record CM043325.1, read on the forward strand.
GAAGTAGATCCGTTAATTTTCCGCTACGTATGTATTTATGCGATATAAACATGTGTGCTGTTAGGATTGGATTGGATTGAACCCATGATGTAATTTTCTTTGCACGTCACATGCACATGCACGTTTCATGCATACGTACCTTTTCATTTCCATATTTGGTACTCTGTTATGATGGTGCTTTTCTATTTGTCTCCCTCTCTCTCTCTCAAATAGTCTATGAATGGCACCCAAGCGCAAATCTACTCTGTTTCGAAACCCTCTTTGTTTCGAGGCATCTTCTTCTGATCCTACTCATCTACACGTTCAGTTCCATGATGAGAAGGCCCAAAAGTACTTCTCGGAGAACTTCGCCAAACGTGGTGTTTATTCAGAGCGCCGCGTGATTCTATCAGACTTTTTTGATACTACTCTACCCACTGTCATTCACAGACGGGGATGGTAATCTCTATGTGAGATACCCGTGAGGTGTCCCACTGTGATCATTCAGGAGTTCTACTCCAACATGCACGGTTTCGATATTTCTATACCTCAATTTGCTACGCGCATTCGAGGTACATGTATCGTAGTCACTCCGGACATCGTTTCCGAGATACTATATGTTCCGAGGGTATCACATCCTGATTATCCCTTGTGTCCACATCTAAGGACTGTGTCCAAAGACTAACTTTTGTCACTTTTCTTTGAGACACCTTCTTCATGGGGTGATCACCAAAACACCTCATGCTCGGGCTTTGCAAAAGGTCCGAGGTTCCTAAACATGGTGATGACTTTTGTTCTCCATCCTTTGTCTCGCTATAACTCCATTACAGAGCCTCGTGTTCAGTTTTTGCTTTCCCTCATTGAGGACCTTACTATAGACTTTCCCTTTCATTTCATTCTTTCCCTTATAGATGTCTATAAGGATACAGCAACCCGTGATAAGCTTATCTTTCCTTCTGCTATCACGAGGATCATCTGCCATTTTTTTGCTCCTTATCCTAAGTCTTCTAACTTCACTGTCATGGATGCCATTAACGCGGCGTCTGTTCGACGGAGCAAGGCCCAACTTCGACAAAAGTGGCCATGGATTGAGACAACGACTCCTCCAGCTCCTTCTGCTCTATCCACCTCCGCTCCTTCTTCTTCTTCTGCGGGTGGTGTGACACTAGAGGCTGTCATGGTGCAGCTTGAGCGCATGGATGCTCGCCTTGATACACTCACTACTGAGTTGTATCAGGTGAACACCCATGTTAGTCGTATCACACGACGACAGGCTCGCATGGGTGGCTTCACCGCGTCTCCATCTCCTTTTTCATTTGCACAGGTTTTAGAGGACGAGGACGATGATAGTGGCTCTGGTGATAATGATGATGATGAGGATGCTATCTCTTCCGGTGATGAGGAGATGACCGCTTCTTAGTGACTTACCCTTTCTCATTCGTGACAAAAAGAGGGAGTAGTTTTGGCTTATGAGTAGTCATGTACTTCGGGGGAGAGTTAGCATAGGACTTTTTGATAGGGGGAGTGTTTATATCTTTTGAGGGATGTAGTGGAGATTTATGTACGTTTCTTTTCTTTCTTTTTAGATACATTATCCTTTTTGTATACCGGTCTTGTGACCATTCAGTGATAGCAAACATTGTACTTATTTATCTTATATACATGATGACGTTGTTATCATTTCATCTATCTCTCCATGTGTTGTTTCTTCTCTAACTTTATGCACATGTTTCTTATGTATGCAATCTTTTATTTTTGTTTCACATTGAGATGCCTTTATGAGTTTTGTTAAAAGTTTTTCAGAAATATAGGTTGTCAAAATCTATCATGCCATGAACTCTCTTCTTGCAAAGTTTTTCAAGAGTTTGTGTTAGAATTAGATTTTATTGTATTTAACAAGTGATTATGAGTTTAGTGATTTATGACTTCTCTCATACTTTATTTGTTTGTTGTGGTTTTCTCATGAATTGCCAAAGAGAGATATTGTTAGGACATATGTGCAACTTGTTAGAACTTATGTCATGTAAAATTGGCTAGTCCTTTGACAAAACGCACCTTACTTATAATTGGGTAGATCTAGGATGTGTTTAATAATTCAAGGAACAAAAGGTCAAGTCTAGTATTGAAGTCATGCAAGTTTGTCCAAGATCAAGTGAAGAAGTGTTGTTCGTTAAAGCTCAACTGATAGCCCGACAGATAAATCTATCGAGATTTAATGTATAATTCTCGACAGCTCTTGACAGAAGCTGTATCTATCGAGAATTACGAAATTCAAATTGCCATATATGTTTTTCACTCATATCCAAGTTATTCATGTAGGGTTTCTTTTCTCACAACCAAAGACATATATAAGGATTATTTTAAGGGCCGTCAAAGGTGATGCAACTTGATGCAAAATGATTATTCACTAAAATTGTGACCAGAGACAATTTACCCTAGTTCAACTTTCTCTTGAAGAAGCTGCTACGTCTTTGCGCCAAGGGTTTTGTAACTAAGGAGCATCTTGATCTTCATTGTTTGGATGAACTGAAGAACTTTGCAGCCAAAATCTTTCTCAGGTTGGTGTGTTAGTCACATACTGGGATCTGTGCATCGATTGGTTAGTCACGTACTTGGAGCCACGCATTAAAAGTAGAGATTATCACTACATTACAAGTTCAATTGTGTATTGGGGTAAGGGCTCAACTATAGGTTGGTATTAGGTACTTGGATTCCTTTTACTTGTAATTGCTTATTTTAATAATAGCGGATTCTCGGGAGCGGCGACCTAAAATTCATCCGGTGGGGTTTTGTCTCGGTGGTTTTCCCCATTCGTAAACAATTCACTTATGTCAAATTTATTTTTCACTGCATTTAGTTATTTAGTGATTTGTTTGTGCTACCATACATATTGCATGTAATTAAGTCTAATTAATTTCACTTGGCTAAATTAATTGATTAAGTTAACAAAGGGGAGAAATACATGCCTCTGTAAGGGCGAGATGCGTTTCATCTTGTTAGGGAGAGTGCTTACCTCCTTCTTCTTGTACATCGATCTTGTAACCATGTTTACATGCATTGTGATTATCTTTGATATATATATATATATATATGATGATGTATGTCTTCTTCACCTACCTCTACATGTGTTGTTTCTTTTCTATCTTTATACACATGTTTCTTATTCTTGTATGCAATCTTTTATTTCTAGTTCACACTAAGATGCCTTGATGAGTTTTGTTTAAAGTGTTTCAGAAATACGGGTTGTCAAAGTCTTCTTGCCATGAACTCTCTTCTTGCAAAGTTTTTCAAGAGTTTGTGTTTGGATAGATTTTATTGTGTTTAACAAGTGAATATAAGTTGAGTGATTTATGACTTCTCTCATATGTTCATTTGTTTGTTGTGGTTTTGTCACGAATTGCCAAATGGGGAGATTGTTAGGACATATGTGATTCAATGTTAGGAACATATGTCACTATTTTATGTAATTGGCTAATCTTTTGACAAAACGCATTTTATTTGTAATTGGGTAGATCTAGGATGTGTTTGATACTTCAAGGAACAAGGTTTCAAGTTCAAGTGTTAAAACCATGCAAATTTGTCCAAGAATCAAGTGAGAAAGTGTTGGATTTTAAAGTTAGACAGCTAGCATCTATCGAGGTTTAAATGCTGCTGAAGCCCGTGGCTCGACAGCTAGCTCGATAGATGGCTATCTATCAAGATTTATGAAAAACAGATTTTTAGTTCTGTTTTGCAACCAATCTATGTGTATATGTTTGGGCTTTCTTTTCTCACAACCCTAGACATATATAAGGATTATTTTAAGGGCCGTCAAAGGTTGCACAAGTATAGAGCAAAGTTTTGTTCATGCAAATTGTGACTGGAGACAAAATTTGCCCTAGTTCATCTTTTTCTTGATGAAGCTGCTGTGTTTGTACACTGTAGGGTTTTGTGACCAAGCAACTTCTTGATCTTCATCGTGTGATGAATAGAAGAACTTTGTAGCCAACATCCTTCTCTAGTTGGTGATTAAGTCACGTACTGGGATCCGCGTAATTTGTTAGTCACATACTGGGAGCCATGCATTACAAGGAGAGATTGTCACTACAGAACAAGTCCAATTAGGTATTAGAGTAAGGGTTCAACTGTAGGTTGGTATAAGGTACTAGGATTCCTTTACTTGTGATCACTTATTTTGATAATAGTGGATTCTCGGGAGTGCTGACCTTAAAATCATCCGGTGGGGTTTTTGCTGTGTAGGTTTTCCCTATTCGCAAACAAATCACTGTGTCAATTTATTTTCCGTTGCATACTTAGTTTAATTGGTGATTTGTTTGTGCTACCACATATTTTGTATGTTAATTTGATTAATTAATAAACTTGGCTAATTAATCAATTAATTCATCACAAGGGGTCAATACGTTTTTTGGCCTATTAAGTGGTATCAGAGCAGGCACACTCTGATTAGGGTTAATCTTTGCTGTGTGATCCATTAACTCCTGTTTGTCATGGATAGAGGATAGTCTATTATACCTCCTTTATTTGATGGCACTAACTATGCATACTGGAAATTACATATGAGAGCTTTCTTGCAGTCTTTAAGTGAAAAAGTGTGGCAAGTTGTGGAGATAGGTTGGACCAAGCCAATGGAAGCGCCGGCCGATTGGGATGATGGATTAAGGTGGCAAATTTCAACAGTAGGACATTGAATTCAGTGTAGTCACTAATGAGGAATTCAAGAAGATATCCTCAATTGAAACTGCAAAGGAAGCATAGACCATCCTCCAGACAACCTATGAGGGAACCAAGGCTGTCAAGGATTCGAAACTTCAGAGGCTCGCTACAAGCTTCGAAGAGATTAAGATGGAAGAGGATGAGTCATTCGATGAGTTCTATGCTCAACTCAAGGACATAGTTAACTCAGCTTTTAATCTTAGGGAAACTATTCATGAACCCAAGATTGTGAGAAAAGTGCTCAGATCTCTACCGGAGAGATTCCATGCCAAGATAATTGACATTGAGGGATTAAAGGACATTGGCAAAATTCCTTTGACAGAGTTGGTTGGGAATTTGCAAACTTATGAGTAGGGTTTGACTAGAATTGGGAAATCGAGCAAGAGTAAGAGCATGGCACTGAAGGCTAAGAGCAGTGACACGGATGAGTCTTTAGACGATGAAGATTCTAAGATGAAGTCCTACATCACTAGGAAATTCAAGAAGTTCATGAAGAATGCTAATGAGAAGGGCTTCGACAAAGACCGTAGGCAACCTAGTTCCTCTCAGTTCAAAAGCCAAGACAAGGGGAAGAAGGTTGCTAGGGATGGTGGTGAGTACACTGTTCCCTCAGGACCAAAGTGCTTTGGGTATCAAGGCTTCGGTCACATGAAACAAGAGTGTCCTACATATCTTAAGACCATTGGGAAGAGCAAGGCACTTGCTGCTACATTAAGCGACACTGAGCCTGAGGATGATTTCGACAATGAGGATGACGGAATCCTGAATGCCTTCACTACCATTGTCGATCATACTAAGGGGATTGTTGAAGATGTGGATGAAGAAGAGGAATTGGTGGAGTTTAAGTTTGAAAAGATGGATGAACAAGATGACATTCACATAGCCTATGCAAAGTTATACAAAGTCACAGAAAAGCATGAGAAGTTGAATAGGTTGGCCACCAAGAAAAACACTCCCCCCAACAAAAATATCTATCTCCTATATTAACTCTCCCCATAAGAGCATGACTACTCTCATACCAAAACTACTCCCCATTTTTGTCACGAATGACAAAGGGCAAGTAACTCAAGTAGTCATCTCGTCGTCATCGGAAGAGCTAGCATCCTTATCCTTATCATCATTATCATCATCGGAGTCACCATCATCATCCTCATCCTTAAATGCCTCTGGAGAAGGAGAGGGAGACGCCACGAAGCCACCAAGGCGAGCCTGCTGTAGGGAAATACGGTAGGCACGGGTGTTCACCTGACACAACTCATCATTGAGTGTGGCAAGGCGAGCATGCATGCACTGAAACTACGCCATGACCGCCTTAAGGGTCACACCACCCGCCGATGAAGAAGGAGCGGATGTAGATGGAGCAGAAGAAGCCAGAGGAGTCGCCGTCTCAGTCCGTGGTCGCTTCGTTCGAAACTGGGCCTCGCTTCGTCTAACGATTGCTGCGCTTATGGCACACATGACAGGAAAGTGTGTAGACTCAGGATAGGAGATAGAAAAATGGCAAAGAATCCGCGTAATTGCCAAAGAGAAAATGAGCTTATCACGGCTTGCTGTATTCTTATAGACATTTATAAAGGAGAGTATGAAGTGAGGGGGAAAGTAAATGGTAAGTCCCTTAAGAAAGGATAACAAAAATCGAGCACGAGGCTCAGTAATGGAGTTATAGTGGGACAAAGGATGAAGAACAAATGTCATCACCATGTTAAGGAACCTTGGACCTTTTGCAAAGCCCAAGCAAGGGGTGTTTTGACGGTCACCCCAAGATGAAGGTGTCTCACAGAAAAGAGACGAGAGTTCGTCTTTGGAAACAGTCTTAAGATGATCACAGCCGAGGTAGTTAGCAAACTTTACCCTTGATATGTGTAGCACCTCGGATATAAGATCCGGAGTGACTACAACACGCGTACCTCAAACATGAGTGACAAAATGAGGTACAAAATAATCAAATCTGTGTATATTGGAGTAAAACTCCTGTATGATCACAGAGGAACAAGTGACCGAGATGCCACAAAGTGACTCCCAACCCTTACTGTAGATGACAGTGGGAAGGCTAGTATCGGAAAAGTCCGATAGGATGACGTGGCCTTTTGAATGAATGCTGCGTCGAGAAAAGTTCTCCGAAAAGTCCTTACGGGCTTATCATCACAGAACCTGACATGAGAAGGGGTAGAATCAACAGAGGAAGAAGAAGAAGATGCCCCAGAACGAAGAGGGTTCCGGGACGGAGTGGACTTACGTTTAGGTGCCATAGAGCAACTAACCGAAAGAAGGAGAGAAAGAGAGAGGGACAAACAGAAAAGTAACAACACATTTAATATCTAAAAGATTAAAAAAAAAAAAAAATGGTACGTATGCATGAAAAATACATGAACATATGACATGCAAAAGCAAAAACATCATGGGCTCACCCCAATCCAATCCTATTAGCACACATCATTTCAACATAGTAAGCACACATCTAAAATGCATGAATCATTGTTAAATATGCAAATGTGATGCAATGCATGAACATTTAAGATCATGTAAACAAAACCCAACCCAAAAAGTTTGAAAAAACCTCATCAATTTTGAAAAACCCCAAAATTTTCAAAAAAAAAAAAACCTAGATCTATAAGAATGAAATGCATGAAAGAGAGGGAAAAAAAATATCTTACCAGTGAAGGAAGAGCAATCTAGGCCCAAAAAAGAGTGGGGAAAAGGTTTAGAGTAAGAGAAGTGAGTTTGGGGAGGTGAGGAGTCAGAAAGTATCGAGAGAGATTGGTGAGAAATGGAAAAAAAATGAGTTGACGCTATATATAGAAAAACATGAAGCTTGATGGATTGAGAGGTGTCGAGTTTTAAATCTCGCTAGATGGAGCTATCGAGGAGCTATCGAGAGGTGTCCATAGTAAAGTGACCTTGATGGATTGAGAAGCTATCAAGCATCTATCGAGCATACAGAAACTTTCTTGATGGATCGAGAAGCTGTCGAGACAAATTCTAAAAAACTTCGATCGATCGAAATTGCGATAACAGCTATCGAGAAAGGAAGATCAAGTGGCTCGATAGATAGCCTAGCTGTCGAGAGGTATCGAGAAGCTATCGAGATTGCTCAAAAACTGTTTTTCAAAGAAGAGAAAAACATAGACGTGAATGCAATCAAACATGCTACTCAACCAAAGATCCAACCAACATTTTAAGCTCTCAAAAACATCTCTCAACAAGAAACATGTCAAGCATTTAGATCCAAAACACACACACACACACACACACACACACACACAACAAGTCTAACCAAGTTTATATTTCAAAAAATAGTCAAAACAGTTTAGTGATGGCCAAATCACATTGTACCTGCACATGTATCAAGAGTAGCAAAGAATATTGCGTGTTGTGTGTGAAACATATTGCAAGATTGCATAAGTGTGTACATGTTATCCTATATAATGAATTCTTGAAATATATATTAAATTATGAATTGAAATACATATTTCTGTTAATTTAATATAATAGTTAGACCCTTTTGTAGTGATAGTTTAGGTTAAGTAATGAGTTTAAGCTTGGTGAGAGAGTATAATTAAGTGTTTGTTTTATGACCTGGGTGTTAGATAAATTATTTGAATTTAGTTTAGCGATAGAATGAATCTTCCTAGATAGATTAGTATTGTTGTTTATTTGTTTTAATTTAAATCCTATGTTTTAAGATAGGATAGGTTCTTGTATTTTTGGATTTGTTGGTGAGGCTATCTCATCCTTGGTTGTTTATGTACATTGAACGCATTAATGAGAATCAAGCAGATATTTAGTCCAAAAATATCTGCTTCCTCTCTCAAGTTCAAAAGATTTGTTATCTCGAACTGACTACACTATCTTTTATTGTCCTATGAATGGCTTTCTTATTTAAAAAAATACAAAACTGTTTTTCTTATAAAGCTTTTTTAGTTTAATCACAAAAAATTTGTTTTCAATTAAAAAAAAAAAAACTGTTTTGAAGAACAAAAATCTGTTTTCAATAAAAAATAAAAAATACAATTTTTTTCTAATTTATAAAAAAAAAAAAAAAAAAATTGTTTTCAGAGCCGGTTTTTTCCATTAAAAAAAAAAACAGTTTTTCTAAAAATCTGTTAAAAAAAATCTTTTTTCAAAAATAACATGAAAATTGTTTTCAAAACTTTTTAACCAAAAAAAATTTGTTTTCCAAAATCTTTAATTTTTTTTTAAACAAAATAAAATCCAACCAAAGCTCTGTTTTCCCAAGTGGTGGTTATTTTTGACCAAAGCTGACATTTCTTTTATTGATTCCCTTACTGATAGGCCAAAAACGTATTGACCAATTGTAATGAATTAATTGATTAATTAGCCAAATTTATTAATTAATCAAATTAACATACAATATGCGTGGCAGCATAAAAAAATCACCAATTAAACTAAAATGAAGCGGAAATTAAATTTGACACGGGTGATTTGTTTTTGAATGGGGAAAACCAACACGGCAAAAACCCCATCGGGTGATTTTAAGGTCACCACTACTGAAAATCTGCTATTATCAAAACAAACGGTTACAAGTAAAGGAATCCAAGTACCTTATACCAACCTACAGTTGAACTCTTACCCCAATACCTAATTGGACTTGTTCTGTAGTGACAATCTCTCCTTTCAGTGCACCGCTCCCAGTAAGTGACTAACCAATTGTGCAGATCCCAGTACGTGACTTAATCACCAACTTGAGAAGGATGTTGGCTGCAAAGTTCTTCAGTTCATCACACGATGAAGATCAAGAAGCTCCTTGGTCACAAAATCCTACGGTGTACAAACACAACATCTTCTTCAAGAGAAAGATGAACTATGGCAAATTCTGTTTTTGGTCATAATTTGCATGAACAAAACTTTGCTCTACACTTATGTACTTGTGCTGCTTTTGACGGCCCTTAAAACAATCCTTATATATGTTTAGGGTTGTGAGGAAAGAAAACCTAAACACATACTCATGGATTGGAGTGAAATTAGCTCTAAAAAATTGAGTTTCATAAACCTCGATAGATAGTCATCTATCGAGATAGCTGTCGAGCCACGGGCTGAAACAGCTTTTAAACCTTGATAGATGCTAGCTGTTGAGTTTTAAAATCCAGCATTTTCCCACTTGACTCTTGTACAGACTTGCATGGCTTTAACACTTGAACTTAAAACCTTGTTCCTTGAAGCATTAAACACATCCTAGATCTACTCAATTACAAGTAAAGTGTGTTTTGTCAAAGGATATGCCAATTACCTAAAATGATGACATATGTTCCTAACATTAAATCACATATTTCCCAAGAATCTCCCCCTTTGGCAATCTGTGACAAAACCATAACAAACAAATGAACATATGAGAGAAGTCATAAATCACTCAACTTATACTCACTTGTTGAATACAATAAAATCTATCCTAACACAAACTCTTGAAAAACTTTGCAAGAAGAGAGTTTATGGCAAGACTTTGACAACTTGTATTTCTGAAGCACTTTAAACAAAACTCATCACGGCATCTTAGTGTGAAATAGAAATAATAGATTGCATACAATAAATAAGAAACATGTGTATAAAGAGAGAAAAGAAACAACATATGGAGAGCTAGGTGAAATGTGATATCAACATCATAAAAAATATATATATCAAGAATAAGTACAATGTATGCTATCACTAAGTGGTCATAAGACCAATGTACAAGAGATAGTGTATCTAAAATCCTCACTACATCCCTTATAAACACTCCCCCTAGCAAAAATCTCCTATGCTAACCCTCCCCCTATATGTATGACTATTCTCATATCAAAACTACTCCCCCTTTTCGTCACGAGTGACAAAGGGTAAGTACATCAAGTAGACATCTCATCATCACTGGGCGAGCCAGCACTATTGTCCTCATCAACATCATCACTGCCAGAGCCATTGTCACTCTCATCCTCAGACACTGGTGGAGATGGAGAAGAAGCAACAGTGAAACCACTCATTACAGCCTATCGTCGTGCGATACGACTAAGACAGGTGTTCACCTGACACAACTCATCACTGAGTGTGTCAAGGCGAGCATCCATGCACACAAGCTATGCCATGAAGCCTCAAGTGTCACTTCACCCATAGAAGACGAAGGAGCGGAGTTGGATAGAGCGGTAGGAGTAGGAGGAGTTGTCGTCTCAGTCTGAGTCCGCTTCGAGCGAAGTTGTGCATCACTTCGCTTAACGGTAGCAGCGTCAATGGCACCATAACAAGAAAGTGATCAGAACCAGGAAAAGAGACCAAAAAATGGCGAAGGATCCTCGTGATAGCCGAAGGAAAGATGAGCTTATCACGGATTGTCGTATCCCTATAGACATCTATGAGAGAAAAGATAAAGTAAGAAGGGAAGTTAATAGAGATATCCTCAATGAGGGACAACAAAAAGTAAGCACGACACTCTGTGATAGTGTTATAGTGAGACAATGGATGGAGAATAAAAGTCATCACCATGTTCAAAAATCTCAGACCTTTAGCAAAGGTCGAGCAATGGGTGTTCTAATGATCACCCCAAGAAGACGGAGTCTCACAGAAAAGAGACATAAGCTCGTCTTTGGACATAGTCCTTAGAAGATCACAACCGAGGTAGTCAGGATACGCTACCCTCGGGACATGGAGCACCTTGGACATAATATCCGGAGTGACCACAATGCATGTACCTCAAACACGAGTAGAAAACTAAGGTACTGAAGTATCAAATCCGTGTATGTTGGAGTAGAACTCCTAAATGATCATGGAGGGACAAGTGACCGGGGCACCACAAAGTGACTCCCAACCCCTACTATAGATGACAGTGGGAAGGTCAGTGTCAGAGAAATTAGACAAAATGACTTGGCGTTCCGAATGAGTGCCTCGTTGAGAGAAGTTCTCTGAGAAGTCCTTACGGGCTTTCTCATCACGGAACCAAACAGAAGAAGGTGTAGAATCAAAGGAAGAAGATGCCCCAGAATGAAAAGGGTTCTGGGATGAAGTAGATTTGCTTTTGGGTGCTATGAAGCAACTAACGTAAGAAAGAGAGATAAAGGAAGAAAGAGAGACAATCAGAAAAGTACCAACAAGATAATATATGAAAATATAAAAACTTGAAGGTACGTATGCATGAAAATGCATGAACATGTGACATTCAAATATAAATGCATCATGGGCTCAACCCAATTCAATCCTACCAGCACACAACATTGTAACAAATATAGCACACATCTATAATGCATGAAAATATTGTTATAATGCAGGTGAGATGCAATGCATGACATTTTGAAATCATTTAAGTAAAACCCAACCCAAATGCTTCTAGCATCCCCCACTGCGATCATCAGTCAGTGCCTGTCGTGCAACCGCCTTCCATCTAACTCATACAATCCATGGCAGTCGCCTTGGCGGAGTTAACTCGTCAGAACCAAGAGTTGACAAGAAAGATCAGTCTAAGGAGGCAGCGCCAGGAAGGACAAGCCCTGAGTCAAGAAGTTAGAGAAAATGCTGAGCCTGAGAACCAATCAAGGGGTACCACTTCACAAAGGGTGCCACACTTGGAGATGGAGATGGATCAAATGAAGAAGGCCATGGATGAGATGAGGGAGAACATTGGAAGGGAGAATCCTATAAATGACTTAGTTTATCGAACAGATTCCCCTTTCGTGGCTTCCATTAATGGTCACCCCCTCCCTTCTAAGTTCAAGATTCCTTCCTTAGACTCATATGATGGAACACGCGATCCATGAGATCATATCACAACTTTCAAGACTACAATGCATCTTCAAGGGGTTCTAGATGAGATTATGTGTAAAGCCTTCCCTACTACCCTTAAAGGGCTAGCACGAGTGTGGTTTAGCAAGAAACCTTGAAATATTGTGGGTTTTTTCGAAGAATTGTGTAAGTTGTTTGTTAACAACTTTATAGGAGGACAAAGGCATAAGCGCTTCTCGTCCAGCTTGCTAACCACAGAGGAAAGGGAAAATGAAAGCTTACGGTCCTTCATTACTCACTTCAATAGGGAAGCCTTGACAGTAGACGAGGTGGACGACAAGCTGTTATTGGCGGCCTTCCATAATGGAGTTAATTCAGATTTATTTATCCATAAGCTTTATAAGCAAGAGCCTCAAACTATGGCTGAACTCATCCATTCAGCCCAAAATTTCATGAATGTAGAGAATGCAATCATAGCCAAGAAGAGGAAGAGAACCGAACGAATGGAGGCAGATCTCCTGCGCCACCATGAGCAGGGTCCTCGTCCAAAGAAGGCCCGAGTAGGAGAGAAGAAAGACAGAAATAACAAGAAGGCAAGTTCTTCAGCAAGGAGTTAGCAATATATGCCCTTGAACATGCCACTGGAACAAGTGCTTATGCAAATTAAGGATGACCCGTCCTTAAAGTGGCTAGAAAAAATGAAGGGAGATCCCAACAAGCGTAATAGGAACAAATATTGCCGCTTCCATAGAGACCATGGGCATGACACGGATGAATGTTTTGATTTGAAGCAGCAAATAGAGAAGCTCATCAGGTAAGAAAAACTGAGAAATTTCCTTGGATGAGACCACAAGAATGAGAAGTTGAAAGCAAAGGTAGAAGAATAATCACGGCCCTCACTCGGAGAAATAAGAGTTATTATAGGGGGAACCTTAGCAGGGCAATCTTCCAAGTCAAGGAAGACCTACCTGAAGGTGGTGTAAAACGTCCAACTTTCTAGACGATCTCCATGGACGAGGGGAGTGGACGAGCACGCCATTACATTCATGGATGAGGATGCTAAAAGGGTTCACCACCCGCATGACGACACGATTGTCATCATTTTGCTCATTACTAATTACACAACTAGAAGGGTATTGGTAGACAATGGAAGTTCGGTGGACATTTTATATTACTCTACCTTCCAACAAATGAGGCTTGGATGAGATCAGCTCTGTCCAATGAACTCACCCTTGGTAGGATTTGGGGGGATGAAAGTGCAACCTGTGGGTACCATCACGTTACCTGTGGTGGTAGGAGCATATCCACAACAGATAAACAAAGAAGTAAACTTCCTTGTTGTTGACTATTCATCATCATACAGCGCTATCATTGGAACATCGACTTTAAATAGTTGGAAGGCGGTAACATGTACCTACCATTTGTCTATTAAGTTCCTAACTGAGTATGAGGTAGGTCAAGTGCAAGGAGACTAGTTAGCTACTAAAGAATGCTACCTAGCCATGCTGGCTATGGATGAGCACATACAGATGAGCATAGACAAGAGAAAGATTACCGCGGAGCCCACAAAAGTGCTGGAAGACATCCCTTTGGACAAAACCGACCCCGAAAATTTCACAAGAATTGGAGCAAGCATGGAGAAGGAGATAAAACAAGACCTTGTCTAGTTCTTAAAGAAGTGTCATTACCCACCATCTTAACGTGTATTCTTCCTCTAAGCCCGTCCTTTAGAAGAAAAGAGTTTTTGCTCCTGAACGAGATAATGCGATCAAAGGAGAAGTCTAGAAATTGACCACGACAAAATTTATCTGGAAGTTTATTACCCGGACTAGTTGGCTAATATGGTTATGGTTAAGAAGACTAATGGCAAATGGAGAATGTGTGTGGGTTTCACCAATTTGAACAAGGCTTGCCTCAAGGATAGCTATCTATTGCCACGCATTGACCAGCTAATGGACTAAACCACGAGTCATAAATTGTTAAGTTTCATGGACGCATTCTCAGGCTATAATCAAGTAAGGATGGACGAGGTAGATCAAGAGAAAATATCCTTCATCACCAGCCATGGTCTGTTTTGCTATAAGGTGATGCCTTTCGATTTGAAGAATGCAAGGGCAACTTATCAAAGGCTGGGTAACCATATGTTTCACCCATAAATCGGGCAAAATGTAGAAGTCTATGTAGATAATATGCTGGTAAAGAGTTTGGACGAGGAAAAGCATCTAGACGACCTTGAAGAGACCTTTGATATACTTAAACGATACAAAATGAAGTTAAATTCGAGCAAGTGTGCTTTTGGAGTCTCGTCTGGTATGTTTCTTGGGTTCATGGTTTCACATAGGGGAATTGAGGTGAACCCTGATAAAATCCAAGCAATACTGAATATGGAGCCACCAAGGAACATTAAAGAAGCCCAATCTCTCACTGGACAAGTTGCCGCCTTTAACAGGTTTGTTTCTAAAGCTATTGACAAGTGTTTACGATTTTTCAAGGTTCTTAAGAAAGCATTGGAATGGACGGATGAGTGTCAGAAGGCCTTCCAAATCCTCAAGACCTACCTCACCACAGCTCCTCTCCTCAGCTCGTCCATGCCAGGTGAAGAATTATATTTGTATTTAGCGGTGTCCCCATATGTAATAAGCTCAGCGTTGATTAGAGAAGAAGGAAGGATAGAAAAACCGGTTTACTATACAAGTCGAGTGCTAAGAGGAGCAGAAGGGCGATATCCAATGATGGAAAAGCTAGCTTTTGCTTTGGTCACAGCTTCTAGGAAGTTGAGGCATTACTTTCAGGCTCATGTAATCAATGTCTTGACAGATCATCCACTGAAGAAGGTAATGAACAAGTTAGAAGCAGCAGGATGAGTAGTCCAATGGGCTGTGAAACTTAGTGAGTTTGATGTCAGATGCCAACCAAGAAGCGCAATAAAAGCACAAGTACTGACGGATTTTATTGCGGAATTCGCTCCCAATGAAGGAGAGATGGATGAGGATAGAGCTCAGAAGTGGGTCGTTAATGTAGATGGCTCGTCCACAACATACGCACGAGGAATTGGAGTTATACTTAAGTCCCCAGAAGGAGATAAGTTGGAATACGCAGCCCGTCTACAATACCGAACCACCAACAACGAAGCTAAATACGAAGCTCTCCTTAAAGGACTGGAATTGGCTAAGTCCTTAGGGGCGGAATCAGTAGTCATCCAAAGAGACTCTCAATTGGTCATCAATCAAGTGAATGGGATGTGTGAAGCCAAGGAAGATCGAATGAAGAAATATCTCAACAAGGTAAAGTGGTATGTCAAAAAATTCAAAGAAGCCAATTTTGTTCAACTCCCGAGGGAACAAAACATGGAAGCAGTTGCTTTGGTAAAAGCAGCTTTAACAGGGGGAGTTATGGACAAGGTTGATAAAGTCCAATACATGCCAAGCATAGATCTTCCAGAGATGTAGCAAATTGAAGGAGAAAAGAATGGGATGACTCCAATAGTGGTTTACCTAAAAGATGGAAGACTTCCAGAGGACAAGGACGAGGCCCGAAGATTGAGGATCAAAGCTGCCAAGTATGTCCTTATAGACGAGGTACTATATAAAAGGGGCTTTTCTCAGCCATACTTAAGATGCTTAGCTCCAGATGAATCAAACTATGTATTGAGGGAAGTTCATGAAGGAGCATACAGAAATCACTCAGGAGTAAGAGCACTAGTCTATAAGGTCGTCTGTGCAAGATACTATTGGCCGACTATTCAAGTAGATGCCAAAGCCTATGTCAAGGTGTGTGACCATTGCCAACGTTTCAGCAACGTCCCTAGACAACCATCGGAGTATCTCACCCTGATGATGGCCCCATGGCTATTTGCGCAGTGGGGACTGGATATCTTAGGTCCCTTTCCACTTGGAACTAGGTAGATGAAGTTCTTGGTGGTGGGAATCGATTACTTCATTAAATGGGTGGAAGCTGAACCCTTAGCAAAGATTTCACAACAGAATGTTAAGAACTTCGTTTGGAAGAGCATTGTATGTAGGTTTAGGGTGCCTAGGGTGCTAGTGTCTGACAATGGACAACAATTTGATAACACGCCTCTCAGGGATTTTTGTGAGCAACTTGGAATCAAGAATCACTATTCCTCACTGTCCAACCCACATGCGAACGGACAAGCATAAGTAGCAAATCGATCCTTGCTGAAAATCATCAAGACTCGGCTTGAGGGGGCAAAGGAAGTATGGCCAGATGAGCTACCAAGTGTTCTATGGGCTTGTAGGACGACTTTGAGGACCCCAATAGGAGAAACCCCTTTCAAGCTATCCTATGGAAGCAAAGCGGTCATACCTGCAGAAGTGCATATGGCCAACCACCGAGTGATGAATTATCAAGACAAGGAAAATGAAGAACAACTTCATCCTGTCCTTGACCTTATTGATGAGGTAAGGATGAATGAGGAGCAAAGGACAACAAGATACAAAAATCTCATGACCAAGCAATATGATGCCATGTTGAAACCCAGGCGCTTCAACATTGGGGACCTCGTCCTTAAAATGGCCTCCTTGGCAACCAGAAATTTGACTCATGGAAAACTAGGGCCTAATTGGAAAGGATCTTATAGGGTTATCAACTGCAAAAGGCCGGGGTCATACTACTTGGAAGCCCTAGATGGATGGAAGCTAGAACACCCTTGGAACGTTGATCATCTGAGAAGCTACTATTAATGAAGGGATAGCTTGGACGAGAATCACCATGGACAAGTGTCATGGACGGAGTTGAAGTTATGTGTTGTCTACCTCATATTTACTTATGTTTACTATTATTATGTGTTTTTAATTCCCTGAAAAGTGCATTAGTTCCTAACTTTTGCGCTGTTAATGGACTAATTTGTGAAGGATGAAGTTATGTACTTAGTCTATTTGTTTGTGTAAGTATTTTAATTCCCTAAGGCACTAGCTTCTAAGCATGCGCCATGCTTGTGGACAATGTTTATGTTACGTATATACAGTTTGGATTTCCAATATATGTGATGTAAGGTTGAATTTAATCAACCATCTTGTTGGCTTTATTCCGTGCCAAATTTGCTTGTATTTTAGCAATTAGTAACCGTGTATTTAGGTGGGATTCTTGTAAGGATAGTGTGTAAGAAGATGTGAAGAAATGCTCAAGATTGTGCAAAGATGCAGAGTTTCGCGACTAGGACTCGCGAGTGACTCGCAACTGGGAGCCGCCAATTGCAGGCACGTGAGAAGCACACGGGGGAGGTGAAGAGTCATGCTAGTTGTCACACTACAGGACAAAAGTCTCAGGCTGGCCAAGCCGTTAACTCGCGGCTGGAACTCGTGACTCACACCAGTTGCGAGTCCAAGCCGCCAACCCACCCTGTTTGGGAAAAACTGACTCTTCGCATTTCTTTCTCACCCCACTATATATAGACCCTTATACCCACCAAATGTAGAGAGCTTCCAGAGAGAATTTTGTGAGAGAAACTCTTGAGAAAAACAAGATTGATTTATCCACAATCTTTACCTTAGAGACTCTTCAAATTCCTCTACTCTCTTCCTCTCCATTGTTAAATCCTTGAGAGATTTTTAGTCAAATCATTTTCTCACCATACACATATCTGTGAGAATGCTTATTTGGAGCTTTTGGGAAGTAGTTAGGGAGGAACCAATTCACATTGGTTGATGCTATGGGCTATAGCGAAATCCGGTAAGCTAGAGAAGAAAAATGTTTGGCGCAACCTCGTTGGAGCAAGAAGCTTGGAGGGCTTAGGTACATTGGGTAGATTAGGCTTGGAGGGTCTATTGCTGTTCATGTATCCCAACTACATTTTCTAGTGGATTATTGACCGCTTGGAGGGCGGCGGAGAGGTTTTATGCCGAGGGCTTCGGTTTCTTCTTCGATAACACATCGTGTGTTGTTCGTGTGTTTGCATCTTCCTTTCCTTTATCTTTGCCACTTATTTAATGCGATGGATGTGTTTATATTTAGCTTAGATTATTTATCAATTCTGTGTTTGGCTTATGTTCATGTTTTCACACATTAATTGTTTGATAATAAGCTTGAATTGATATTTTGTAAATTGGGGTCTAAACGTTCAAGGGTGTTTCATTTTGAACTTTCAATTGGTATCAGAGCGGGTGCACTCGTTGTGGTTTGATTACCTGAGTACGATCCTAGACCCCTTGGATATGGATACAGCTTTGAAAAAGGCCATGCTGAATTGTGGCTCAAATGTTTGTGAGAATGACTCTATGAGTATGTTTGAAGGGTCAAGGGTGCCCTAACAATGAACTCATAGAGTTGTTAAAATCAAAGAAATATGTTAGGATGTTTGTTCACATGCTGAAATACTTTAAAAATAAGAATCACATCTTACACAATAGTCTATGTGAGTCTAACTCTTCGATTGAGAAATACAAAAGAAGAAATAAAATGTTGTGTGAAAAGGTTGATAAGATGAAAAAGAAAATTCAATTTGGTAGAAGCATGGAAAATGAAGATAAATTTCTGTTTGATGGTCAAGAGTGTTTGTCTCATGCGTGTCTATTTGTGCACACTTCATTGAAGGTTTTTAACTCATGCTTGTGGTATCTTGATAGTGGATGTTCTCGTTATATGACAGGAGATAGATCTCTATTTAAGACTCTTAAAGAGAAAGCCTGTGACTATGTGACATTTGGTGATGGGAGCCATGCCCAAGTTCTCGGCAAAGGGATTGTTGAAATACATGGATTACCTCTGTTGAAAGATGTGTTATACATCAAAGGTTTGAAGGCGAATCTCTTAAGCATCACTCAAATATGTGATGTGGATTTTCTTGTCCAATTCTTAAAGAAGGGTTGCATAATCATCGATGAAAAAGGGATTCAAGTCTTGGAGGGAAATAGGACTACCGACAATTGCTATGGAGTAGTACCTACGGCACCCATTTCATGTAGAAGTGATCGTGTAAATGTGCTGGAACTTTGGCATCACGGATTCGAGCATGCAAATTTCAAACAAGTAGCAAAAGTGTCCAAACTTGAAGCTGTTGAGGGACTTCCAAAGTTTGGAAAGGTGGAGAAGACTATATGTGGAGCATGCCAAATGGGAAAGCAAACAAAGGCTAGTCATCACTAGGTGAATGTGATTGCTACCTCTCGCTGTTTGGAACTTCTTCACGTTGATCTAATGGGGCCCACAAGAATTGAAAGTTTAGGAGGAAAGAGATACATTATGGTGATAGTTGATGATTTTTCAAGGTACTCTTAGGTGGAATTCCTTAAGGAAAAGTCGGACACTTGTGAGAAAATGGAAAGGCTATGCAAGAGACTACAAAATGAAAAAGGAGTTTGAAAGTTCAAAATGGGTATGAAACACCCATGAACGTTTAGACCCCAAATTACAAAATTACCAATTCAAGCTTTATATCAAATAGTTAATGTGCGGAACATGATAACAAGCTTATAACACAGAATTTATAAACAATCTAAGCCAAATATAAACACATCAACAGCAGTAAATATAAGTCAAAGATAAAGGAAGGGAAGATGCAAACACACAGACAACACACGATGTGTTATCGAAGAGGAAACCGAAGCCCTCGACGTAAAACCTCTTCGCCGCCCTCCAAGCAGTGAAATAATCCACTAAAGAATGTAGTTGGGATACATGAACATCAGTAGACCCTCCGAGCCTAATCTACCCAAATACCTAAGCCTTCCAAGCTTCTTGCTCCAACGAGGTTACGCCGAACCTATTTCTTCTTTAACTTCCCAGATTCCGCTACTAGGCCATAGTATCAACCAATGTAGATTGGTTCCTTTCTAACTGCTTCCCAATAGCACCAAATAAACCTTCTTACAGACGTGAGTGTGGTGAGATAAGAATTTGGTTAAAGACTTCTCAAGGGTATGACAATGGAGAGGAAGAGAGTAGAGGAATTTGTAGAGTCTCTAAGGTTAAGATTGTGGATGAATCAGTCTTGTATTTTACTAGGGTTTCTCTCACAAAATTCTCTCTGGAAGCTCTCTAAATATCGTGGGAATAAGGGGTATTTATACTAGAATGAGAATGGAATGTGAAACGTCAGATTTTTCCAAACAGGGCATTTTGGCGACTTGACCTCGCGACTGGGTTTAGTCGCGAGTTCAAGCCGCGAGCTAATGGCCTGGCCAGCCTAGGACTTTTGTCCTGTAGTGCAACAGCTGGCGCGACTCTTCAGCTTCTGACATACTTGGCACGTGTGCAACTTCTGGCGACTTGCAAGCCGCAAGTCACCCGTGAGATTTAGTTGCGAGATTCTATTTCTTTACACAATCTTGAGCATTTCTTCACACTCTCTCACTCACTACTCTTACAAGTTTCTCACTTAAATACAGGGTTACTAATTGCTAAATTACAAGCAAATTGGCACAGAATAAAGCCAACAAGATGGTTGATTAAATTCAACCTTACAGAGTTCCCATTGTTAAAATCAGAAGTGATCATGGAAAAGAATTTGAGAATGCAAAATTTGAAGCATTTTGTGAGGAGCATGGCACTAAAAAGGAATTTTCAGCTCCAAAGACTCCACAACAGAATGGGGTGGTTGAAAGAAAGAACCGGGTGATCCAAGAGATGGCAAGAGTCATGCTACTCAACAAAAACATTCCACAAAAATTTTGTGCTGAAGCTGTGAATATTGCTTGTCACATTGGCAATAGAATCTATTTTCGAGCAGGGACAAAGAAGACATCGTATGAGATATGGAGAGAAAAGAAACCCAAGGTGAAGTATTTCAGAATATATGGAAGCAAGTGTTACATTCTAAATGACAGAGAAAATCCGGGAAAATTTGATGCTAAGAGTGATGAAGGGATATTCCTAGGATACTCCACAAGTAGTCGAGCTTATAGAGTGTACAACAAGCGCACTAAGACGGTGATGGAGTCAATCAATGTGGTCATAGACGACGCTATATCTGAAAAGGAGATTAAAGATGATGGAAATGATTTAAATCTTAAGAAGAATGAGAATGAAGATGATATGTCCCCAAGTGATGATGCTGAAAAAGAATCACCAGGAAATGAGTTCACACCCCCTATTTCAAGAAGAGAGACTAGATCAACACAAGAAGTCTCAAGTCCATTTACACCTCCAGAGGTTCAACCCCCAATTTCTTGTGATGAGGAACCATCAACTTCAAAGAAACCTTCATCAAGAGTAACTCTTAATCACCCTTCAAGTAATATCATTGGCGATGTAAATGAGGGACTTCGTTTGAGAAAAGGACCAAAGTATACTGCTAACCATGTGACATACAACTGTTATCTTGCTCAATTTGAACCCAAAAAGGTAGAAAAAGCCATGAAAGATGAGAATTGGATAGAGTCTATGCACCAGGAGCTACATTAATTTGTGAGAAATGATGTATGGGAGTTGGTCCCAAAGCCTAAAGATACACATGTGATCGACACCAAGTGGATTTTTAAGAATAAAACGGATGAAGATGGTGAAGTTGTCCGAAATAAGTCTAGATTAGTGGCACAGGAGTATACTCAAGTGGAAGATATAGATTTCGATGAATCGTTTGCTCTAGTAGCAAGACTAGAGTCCATTCAAATTCTCTTGTCCATAGCATGCATTATGGATTTCAAGTTGTACCAAATGGATGTGAAAAACGCCTTCCTAAATGGTTTCCTAAATGAAGAAGTCTTTGTTGAACAACCAAAGGGGTTTCAAGATCCTCACTTTCCGGATCATGTGCTGAGATTGAAGAAAGCCTTGTATGGGCTGAAACAAGCACCAAGAGCATGGTATGACCGCCTCACCAATTACTTATTGGATCGTGGGTTCAAAAGAGGCCAAGCAGATCAAACTTTGTTTGTTGAAAGAGATGAAAAATATCTTCTTGTCGCTTAAGTGTACGTGGATGATATTGTTTTTGGATCTACTATTGATCACCTAGCTCATGAGTTTTCGGAAGAAATGAAACGGGAATTTGAAATGAGCATGGTAGGAGAGTTGAACTACTTCCTTGGGCTTCAAGTAAAACAACGGGAAGATGGAATATTTATCTCTCAAGAGAAATATGCCAAAAATCTTATCAAAAGATTTGGCTTGGATTCTAAGAAACACACTTCTACTCCCATGAGTTCCTCATCGAAATTGAGCATAGATGCAACTGGTATTGATGTTGATCCAACATTCTATCGAAGCATGATTGGCAGTCTTCTCTATCTCACAGCAAGTAGGCCAGATATTGCATTTAGTGTCGGGGTATGTGCTCGATTTCAAGTTGCCCCTAAAGAGTCCCACTTAACAGCAGTTAAGCGAATCATTTGCTATGTTAATGGCACGTCTTCAAAAGATTCAAATGAGTGTTTGGCGGGATATTCAGATACAGACTAGGCTGGGTGCATTGATGATAGGAAAAGCACTTCTGGTGGTTGCTTCTATCTTGGAAATAACTTGGTCTCATGGATGAGCAAAAAGCAAAATTCAGTCCCCCTTTCAACAGCTGAAGCTGAATATGTTGTAGCAGGAAGTTGTTATGCACAATTGTTATGGATGAGAAAGCTTCTACATGACTATGGAATTTCTCAGGACACCATGTGTGTGTTCTGTGATAACACCAGTGCAATAAATTTGTCAAAGAATCCAGTTCAGCACTCCAAATCAAAGCATATTGAGATCCAGTATCACTTCATTCGAGACTTGGTAGAGGACAAGATAGTGTGTCTGGAGTTTATCAATACAGAAAATCAGAAGGCTGACATATTCACTAAACCTCTTGATGGCCCGAGGTTTGAATCCTTGCGTAAGACCATTGGTGTCGGTATCATTCCCTAAACTCTGTCTTCCATATGTGTTTTTTTTTTTGTATGTTCTGCATTTTGTTTGTTTGAGCACTCCTTCATATGATATTTTTTGTTGTTTTTGATAATTTTTTTTGTGTCAAAAATCCAAAAACACATAAAAAGAAGAAAATCCAAAAAGTTTGATCGACTTTGTTGAGTTTTTGTCTAAAAGCATGTTTTGCCTTGTACCTTTGTACTAATGGCTTTGTGCATTTACGAGCTTAGCTTGTTCCCTATGCACTCATATCACTGTGGGAGAAATTTTGAAATCTATGTGACTGTTGTAAATAGATCTTCACCCTTGTCATGAATGATTAGTGAATGGTTTTGTTGATCTTGAGACATGTATAGACTCATGCCTATATATCTTCCCACTCTTTATTTTTTTGTTTAAAAGAGCTCTCTAGTTGTAAATCTCCAAATGAAAAGAGATATAGAGTTGCAAAAGCCTGTCACACATACTAGTATTTGACTAGGAAAAAGGGAAAGCGACCAAAATAAAATGTATGATGCCCAAAAAGCCAAAGGCTAATTCATCAATTGAAATATCAAAAATTTCAGGCATCTATCTCACAATGAGATATGTTTGATTCAAAAAGTGCAAATGATATGATATATATGGAGCCAAATGAAAAGTTTCAAAGAAATATAATCAAGTTTATGTGGGAGGTCATATATGCATGTTTCTATAATTGAGATAGGTCACATTATCTAGTGCTAGTTGTGTATGCCTTGATTGAATGATCATTGAAACTTCACATTGGACTAAGGACTATCTCATGTATGATATCCACACACAACACACAAGTCTATGTTCAATGAATGCCATATTCATTTGTGTGATTGTACTTGATTAAATGTGTTTCCACATGCTCAATCTTTGTTTGATCAAACACAAAAATATTTTTGAGTGTTTTAGCTGTTTTTGGAAAGTATTTTATTTTTACAAAAATGTCAAAATTTCAAAAATGTTTTTGCCTTGTTTTGGCGACTCAGTCGCGGGTCTTTTGAGTCGCATGCCCCAGTCGCATGAACGCGAGTCAGTCTTGGCGACTTGTTTGCGGGTGGAAGGTCCAGTCGCGAAGGTACACAGAAATTTTTGCGGCTCATCTCGCGACTCCCTCACAGGTAGACCTTCCAGTCACGAAAAACACTTAGAAAATTTTTCAAAATTTTTGATTTCAATGTGTTTCGCGGCTTATCCTGGCGACTTACTCCAGTCGCGAAAAACGCGTATTCTGCGTTTTAAGGTCAGTTTTTCAAAAACTTTTTAGTTTTTCCCTTGTACTTGTGTGACTGTTCATTATCTTCCCCATTTCACTCTTTGAAACTCATCGTGTCACTCTTGAAAAACCTCAATTTCTGCCCCATTTTCTCTTCAATCCTCAAGAAAAAGGTATGGGTTTTCCTATTTTCACTCCATTATTCATGATTTGACCTTATTTTTTTTGGTTCTATGTGCTGAGTTGGTGTGTTGAAGTTTTTGAGTGGATCTATGCTGTTGGTTTATCTTCTTTTCGAATATGAGTTTCTGTAATGATATTGTTCAAGATCTTTGAGTTTATTTTACTTTACTCCTGTTTATGAGTTCATTGTGCTATTATTGACACCCACACACACCTATTGTCATGTTTGGACCCGAAATCCCAAATTCTTAGGGTTTCTCCAAATGCTCATGCTTTGATTCTAACCCTATGCTAATATTTTTTGGTATTTTTTTGTTGGGTGTTTCCTTTTCTTTGATAATCCATGATGTAGAGTGGATATGTCTCCATTCAAGAGAGCAGCTATGAAATGGGGCAACAGCAAAGGGAAGGAACCTATCATTGATGTCGATGATCCCTCACCTTGCACAAAGAGGACCCGTTCACCATCAGGTTCTTTCGACCCAAGCAAATTCAGATCCTATGTTTCCTTTTAGACTCATGAGAATTATTTCAGAGATGCTACACCATTGATTGAAAGGGTTGTTGATCAACCTTCTTTGTTTGCCACCGACATTCCTAAATGGTTTGCTTACAAAGATTGGAATTACCTTCTCTCTGACCTTGATGATGCTTATGAAAATTTGGTCAAAGAATTTTATGCAAATGCAATTGTTGAAGGTGATGAACTTAAGTGCTGGGTTAGGAGAAAAAGTTTCTCTATCTCTCCCGTATACCTGGCAGAGATTTTACATATCAATCTGCCGATACTTGGAAATCCACCAGTGTATGACGATCTGTGTCCGGATGAGGACCTACTTTGGGACGCCCTTGGCAAAGACTTGGAATTCTCACAAAACAGGAACTCAGTCAGTGTTTCCTCTCTTCCTCCGAAATTGAGGGTGCTTACAATCATCATGTTTAACAACTTGTACCCTTTATCCAGCACCAGATACATGAACCTCGGTCACGCTTTGTTTCTTCATGATCTGATCTATAATGTTGAGATTGACATTTGTGCACATATCTTTCATGTTCTATGCAAAACGGTTTAGCGAATTCAGTCTCGGATATGTATTCCATTTTGTTGTCTCATCTCTAGGATTTTGAAGCTCAAAGGGATCCATCCTTCTAAAGATGAAACTCCCTGCACAAAACCCATTCCAATCAACATGCGTACGTTCAATGCGAGCATTGGCCATAGTAAGAAGGGTGTCAAAACTGAAGCTTCAGCATCTCACAGTGGTTCGCACTTAAGCTCATCCTCTTTCGATGAGAAGCTTGACAACATTATGGCATCTGTCCATGAATTGAGCACCAAAGTGTCCGGACTCATAACCATTTTATGCCATCGCAACATTCGGTGGGATATGAAGTTCACTTCTCTCCAAACTCAATTGGATCAGATTCAATGAAAGCTAGAAGAAGATGAGAACTAGCTATTCCATGACAAAAAGGGGGAGAAGATCTGAATGTTAGGGGGAGAAAGAGCACAATCAAAGGGGGAGCTTTATATTTTGTTATGTTTTATGTTATATTAAGTCTGTCTCAAAACTTATGATGTTATTTTGTTTGTTGTTTTTGTTATGGTTATTATGTACCTATGTTGCTTCTGTAAGCTTTTAAGGGTTTGTTTCCATGTATTTGTAGGCTTTTATGGTTTGTACCATGCTGTGTCAGCCTTTATGCTTTGTGGCTTATGTACTTGTTAATGTTATGCATTTTCTTAAGTACATCACTCTTGTGCCATTGTAGGATTATTCCTAGATGCATATATGTTTGTATGCATTGATTGAGTATTGGACATGCAAATGATACTTTGCATATAAGCTTATTAGCTTGCATGTCCAGATGTTCATTCCTTGTGTGAATGAGCATTGTGATCACTATTGTATAGTGATTGCCTATTTTGGTCAAGCCTTGGTCTATTACTTTATTCCATTTTTGCTTGATCATTTTATGCTTGCTCTATATGCATTTCAAGTTTTCTGCATACAATGATATTATTGTGTTGTTGTGTTTTAGGAGATACTTGTTCATATGTTTCAAGAGCTTATCAGAATCTAGAGTTAAGTGTGAGTGAGTTTTGATCAACTGTTCCCAACTCACGCTTCAAGTCTAGAGTCTGTTGTAGGGTTTTGTCATGAAATAGCCAAAGGGGGAGATTGCAAGGTTGAATTTAATCAACCATCTTGTTGGCTTTATTCCATGCCAAATTTGCTTGTATTTTAGCAATTAGTAACTTTGTATTTAGGTGGGATTCTTGTAAGGGTAGTGTGTAAAAAGATGTGAAGAAATGCTCAAGATTGTGCAAAGATGCAGAGTTTTGCGGCTAGGACTCGCAGGTGACTCACGACTGGGAGCCGCCAACTGCAGGCACATGAGAAGCACACGGGGTAGGTGAAGGGTCACGCCAGCTGTCGCACTACAGGACAAAAGTCCCAGGCTAGCCAGGCCGTTAACTCGTAGCTGGAACTCACGACTCAGACCAGTCGTTAGTCCAAGTCGCCAAACCACCTTGTTTGGGAAAAACTGACTCTTCGCATTCCTTTCTCACCCCACTATATATAGACCCTTATACCCACCAAATGTAGAGAGCTTCCGAAGAGAATTTTGTGAGAGAAACCCTAGAGAAAAATAAGATTGATTCATCCACAATCTTTACCTTAGAGACTTTTCAAATTCCTCTACTCTCTTCCTCTCCATTGTTAAATCCTTGAGTGGTCTTTAGCCAAATCCTTTTCTCACCATACACATATCTGTGAGAATGTTTATTTGGAGCTTTTGGGAAGTAGTTAGAAAGGAACCAATTCACATTGGTTGATGCAATGGGCTATAACAGAATCCGGTAAGCTAGAGAAGAAAAAGGTTTGACGCAACCTCGTTGGAGCAAGAAGCTTAGAGGGCTTAGGTACATCGGGTAGATTAGGCTTGGAGGATCTATTGCTGTTCATGTATCCCAACTACATTTTCTAGTGGATTATTGACCGCTTGGAGGGCGGCGGAGAGGTTTTACGCCGAGGGCTTCGGTTTCCTCTTCGATAACACATCGTGTGTTGTCCGTGTGTTTGCATCTTCCTTTCCTTTATCTTTGCCATTTATTTGCTGCTGTGGATGTGTTTATATTTAGCTTAGATTATTTATCAATTC
This sequence comes from Quercus glauca, assembly GCA_023736055.1. Lineage (NCBI taxonomy): Eukaryota > Viridiplantae > Streptophyta > Magnoliopsida > Fagales > Fagaceae > Quercus > Quercus glauca. The sequence goes on from CM043325.1 coordinate 30,055,288, forward strand.
TGTGTTTGGCTTATGTTCATGTTTTACACATTAATTATTTGATAATAAGCTTGAATTGATATTTTGTAAATTGGGGTCTAAACGTTTAAGGGTGTTTCATACCCATTTTGAACATTCATGTGATGTATGGATTTCTAATTTTTACGATTTTATCCACAAGCCAAGTCCAATTTCAATTGTGGACAATCCATGAGAGAATGAGTTTGCTGGGCTTCTCCACAATCAAATTTTACTAAAAAAATAGTGTAATGTGATTTTTTTTTTTTTTTTTAAGTGTTGGATTTGACTTAAGGTAGTCTATTACAATATTTGATGTACACACTATCTTAGGCAATATGCTCACAATCCATGTGATCAACAATATGAGACTACCGCCTATCATACATGCATGTGGTTAGTAAAATACTATATAAAATATGAGATTTTGTTTTTATGTTTTCTCCTACACATAAACTTAATCTTTTAGAAATTGTTTTTTAATATATCATTAAAGTCAAGTTTTGCTAAACTACCTTTTTTAGCTCTCAAAATGTCTAAATGATATGGCTCTTAAAACTCAAGATTGAGTTACCGCTAATGGTGAAAATTATTTAAACCATTTTTCAAATTACCTAAAACCACCCTTTCTTTCCAAGGATAGAGGATACTTGTTTCTAAATGGGATGTGCCTCCCCATATAAATATTGCCAATAGGGGGGGTCCTATTCTATTGAGCAAAGAAAACCCAAGGGAAGTCCTAGTTTTCCTATATCCAAACAAGCGTAGAGAATATGGAGCTTGCTTCTTCCAAGATGGCTTCCATGGTCATGATCCTACTGGTCATTGCATCTTATTAGTTCCTTTCCCTCTCATGGATACAATAGTATAATTTTTTCACACCACGTAGAAGTAGCTAATGAAAATTATGAAATTATTTTGAATGCAGGTTTGTCATTGTCCAAGGTGCTAAGAGCTGAAGCAAAGGCAATGGGGAAAGTTTCGTGTGATTCTACTGAAGACTGTAAAAAGGCAGCTGGTGCCTTTTTTAGTAGTGGCAAGTGCGATTATGAGGCTACCCTAAAAGAGTCTATGATCGTCGCTTCAAATTTTCCCCCTTGTTCTAAGGATAGTGACTGTACTGCGCCCTGTAATGTTGAATGTAAGAAAACAAGCAAATTCGCGTAGTGTATAGCAAGAAGATGTGTTTGTGTGTGTTAAACACTCTAAAATTTTCACTTCAACACGAAGTGTTAAACACTTTGACCATGTAGTCAAAGTCAATTATGAATAAAATGAAATCTTGCCATATTTTGCAGCTGCTTGTGGAAATAGTGTTGGGAACTTGGGAGTGTTTGTTAATCATGAACTTGTTTGGCCACTTTTTTTTTTTGTCTAATATAAATGAAAAATTTTATTCCAACAATTGAAAGAAAAAAAAAATAAACCACCACAACTAAGCCAGACTCTTGCCTAATTGGATTAACAAAACATGGAGGGCAATTGCAAAGATCAAAATAGCCAGAAACTACATATCTTATACAGTATTTTACTAAAGATCAAATTTCCCTCCTTGTTCCAAGGATAGTGACTGTACTGCGCCCTATAATATTGAATGTAAGATAACAAGCAAATTCGTGCAGTGTATAGCAAGAAGATGTGTTTGTGTGTGTTCAACACTCTGAAATCTTCACTTCAGTGTGAAGTGTTAAACACTTTGACCATGAAGTCAAATTCAATTATGAATAAAATGAAATCTAGCCATATTTTGCAGCTGCTTGTGGAAATAGTGTTGGGAGTGTTGGTTAATCATGAACTTGTGTTAGGACATATGTAAATCATGTTAGGAACATATGTCAATATTTTATATAATTGGCTAATCCTTTGACAAAACGCAATTTACTTGTAATTGGGTAGATTTAGGATGTGTTTAATACTTTAAGGAACAAGATTTCAAGTTCAAGTGTTAAAGCCATGTAAGTTTGTCCAAGAAACAAGTGAAGAAGTGTTGGATTTTAAAACTCGACAGCTAGTATTTATCGAGGTTTAAAAGCTACTGTAGCTCGATGCTCGAAATCTAGCTTGATAGATAGGCTATCTATCGAGGTTTACGAAATTCAGTTTTTCAGAGCTGATTTCAATCCAATCCATGAATATGTGTTTAGGCTTTCTTTTCTCACAACCCTAAACATATGTAAGGATTATTTTAAGGGCCATCAAAGGTTGCACAAGTGCACGAGTGTGAAGCAAAGTTTTGTTCATGCAAATTGTGACCAGAGATAGAATTTGTCCTAGTTCATCTTTCTCTTGAAGAAGCTGCTGTGTTTGTACACCATAAGGTTTTATGACCAAGGAACTTCTTGATCTTCATCGTGTGATGAACTGAAGAACTTTGCAGCCAACGTCTTTCTCAAGTTGGTGATTAAGTTACGTACTGAGATTTGTGTATCTATTAGTTAGTCACGTATTGGGAGCTGTGCATTAAAAGGAGAGATTGTCACAACAGAACAAGTCCAATTAGGTATTGGGGTAAGAGTTCAATTGTAGGTTGGTATAAAGTACTGGGATTCCTTTACTTGTAATCATTTGTTGTGATGATAGTGAATTCTCGGGAGTGGTGACCTTAAAATCACCCGGTGGAGTTTTTTCCGTGTTGGTTTTCCTCATTCGTTAACAAATCACCGTGTCAATTTATTTTCCGTTGCATATCTAGTTATTTGGTGATTTGTTTGTGCTGCCACACATTTTATATGTTAATCTGATTAATTAATCAACTTGGCTAATTAATTGGTTAATTCACCACAAGGGGTCAATACATTCTTAGCCTATCAAGTGGTATCAGAGCAGGGTATCAGAGCAGGCACACTCTGATTAGGTTTTAATCTTTGTTGTGTGATCCATTGACCCCTGTTGTCATGGCTACAACTAGCTTGAAGAGATCTTTGCTTTCAAATACATCTTGTTCTTCTAATATCTACTTGTTTGAGTGTATCAGAAAATGCAAGTCTAAAAGTTATTTGAATTCTATTATGATGACTATTAGAAAATATCTCAGCTTGACAAAGAAGAAACTAGACTATCTCAGAATGAAAATGTGCAAAGAAGTTCGTCTGAGAAGAGTGAAAGTTAAAAGTCTTGTTCATAAAAGGTAGATAAGAGAAAACATCATTCCCATTGATCTGTCATCCAAGCACGAAGTGTGCTTTATGATGAAGTCCGCATTTAAGGTTATGGACACATATTTGTGGTACCTTGACAATGGATGCTCAAGAGACATGACTGGAGACCGATCTCTCTTCAAGGTTTTCGAGTCTAAGAAATGTGGTAATGTCACTTTTGGTGATGGGAGCAAATCACAGATTAAATAAAAGGGAATCATCTCTCTACCTGGACTGCCAGACATTGCAAATGTTCTCTATGTAGAAGATTTGAGAGTGAACCTGTTGAGCATAAGTCAGATATGTGATCAAGACTTCATGATACAATTCTCAAAGGGAAAATGCCTTATCATGGATGAGTCTGGAAAGAAACTCATAAGTGGTATTCGCACTCTAGACAATTGTTATGGCTTGGTTTCGGATGCTGATATTGTGTACATGAGCATTCATTTACCAAATGAAGATCTATGGCACCAAAGGATGGGACATGCTAGTTATAAACATCTTTCAATTATATCTAAGCATGAGTCAATTTTGGGGATTCCAAAGCTCAGTAGAGTGAGCAATGTGGTGTGTGGACCATGTCAACTTGGTAAACAGACGTAAGCCAAACATCAGGGCACTCAGACTTCCGCTACATCCAGACCATTAGAGTTACTACATCTGGATCTTATGGGTCCAACCAGAACTGAGTCTCTTGGTGGAAAGAGATACATCATGGTTGTAGTAGATGACTTCACTTGGTACACTTGGGTCATACTCTTATGATCCAAGTCTGATGCTCCTAAGCACATTAAAGCCTTGTGCACAAGATTGCAGAATGAGAAGAGCTTGAAGATTGATCGAATTCGAAGTGATCATGGTAAAGAATTCGAAAACTCATATATAGAGTCCTTTTGTATGAGATCAGGTATATCTCAAGAATTCTCTGCTCCTATTACTCTTCAACAGAATGGTGTAGTAAAAAGAAAGAACAGGGTTATTCAAGAGATGGCTAGAGCCATGTTACACAACAAGGACATGGTTCAAAACTTGTGGGGAGAAGCCGTTAACACTGCATGTCATAAAGTTAATAGGGTGTATTTTAGACCCGGTATCAAGAAGACTCCATATGAGTTATGGAAGGGAAGGAAGCCAAATGTAAAGTATTTAAGAATTTTCAGAAGTATTTGTTTCATTCTCACGGATAGAGAGAATGTGGAAAAATTTGACTCCTGAAGCGATGAGGAATATTTCTGGGATACTTCTTTACAAGCAAGGCTTATTGGGTATACAACAAAAGAACCACGAAGGTAATGGAAACAGTGAATGTTGTTATTGATGAGCCTTCAGACTTGGGTTTTGAGAAATTTATTGAGGAAATCCCCAAAGAGATTTTTCCTCTAGAGCCCAAGGAAGTTCAAAAAATTGTTGAACAAGAGCTTGCATCTCCAAGTACTCCCAATACTCCAAGTGTTATAGAAGATTCAGCAGATATATCTACTTCACCTGATTCTGAATCCCATGAAGAGAAAGGACCTTCCTCCAGGATCAAATTGAATCATCCTCTTGAAGTTATTATGGGAAACATGAATGAACTTACACTAAGGAAGCGTATAGTTGATAAATGTGTCGCTAACTTTGTGTCTTATTCTTGTTACTTGTCGCAGGTTGAACCCACTAAAGTTAAGGAAGCTTTTCAAGATGAAAGTTGGGTTGAAGCTATGCATGATAAATTGTTTCAGTTTCAGTGGAATGATGTCTAGACTCTAGTACCTAGACCGAAGGGTGAGCACATCATCAGCACAAAGTGGATATTCCGTAATAAGACTAATGAGGAGGGTAATGTGATCTGCAACAAGGCTCGTCTTGCAGCTCAAGGATATTCTCAAATAGAAGGAGTAGATTATGACGAGACATTTGATCCAGTAGCCCGTATGGAGTCCATTAGAATTCTCCTAGCACTTGAAGTTCAAGTTTTACCAAATGGACGTAAAGATTGCTTTCTTAAATGGGTTCCTTAAAAAAGATGTCTATGTGGCTCAACCAAAAGGATTCATTGATCCACACTTCCCGGATCATGTGTTGTACCTTAAAAAGGCACTTTATGGTTTAAAGCAAGCCTCTAGAGCTTGGTATGATCAGCTTACACAATACTTGGCGTCACATGGGTTCACAAGAGGAAAAGCTGATCAAACTCTCTTCATCAAAAGGGAAGATGGCGAGTTGACAGTTGCTCAAGTCTATGTTGATGATATCATCTTTGGGTTGACTAAGGATGAACTTGCTCATAGTTTCTCAAAACTCATGCAAGCCGAGTTCGAGATGAGCATGATTGGAGAGCTGACTCACTTCCTTGGCTTGCAGGTTCGTCAACAAGATTCAAGTATATTCCTATCTCAATCTAAATATGCGAGAAATCTTGTGAAAAAGTTTGGTTTGGAATCTGCTAGTTTTGTTAGAACCCCTATGAGCCCAAATGTTAAACTCATTGTTGACTTGTTAGGTAAAAGTGTAGATTCATCTCTTTATAGAAGCATGATAGGTAGTATTCTTTACCTTACTGCTAGTAGACCTGACATTAGTTACAGTGTGGGAGTGTGTGCTAGATATCAGGCAAATTCTAAAGAGTCTCATATGATTGCTTTGAAAAGAATCATAAAGTATGTCAAAACCACTGCCGACTTTGGTGTGTGGTATAGCAAGGACACAAATGATGTCTTAGCTAGGTATTCTGAAACTGACTTGGCTGGGAATGCTGATGATAGAAAGAGTACATCGGGGGGTTGTTTCTATGTGGGTAATGATCTTATCTCCTAGATGAGCAAAAAGCAGAATTCCATCTCATTATCCACTGTAGAAGCTGAGTACATCGCTGTCGATAGCTGTTGCACCCAACTTCTATGAATGTAAAAACTCCCCCATGATTATGGTATTTGTCAAGAGAATCTTACCATCTACTGTGACAATGCTAGTGCCATAAACATCTTTAAGAATCCAGTTCAACATTCTTGAACTAAACACATAGAGATTCGACATCACTTCATTTGGGAGCTTGTCGAAGATGGTACTTTTACTCTTGAGTTCATCCACACTGATGATCAGAAGGCTAATTTGTTTACCAAACGTCTTGTTAGCAAATGGTTTGTTTTTCTTCGCCAAAACATTGGTGTCATGTCCATGGATTGATCTCTTTTTCTTCTCCTTCTTCCTCATGCGTTTGCATCTAGTTTTATGCATTGCTTTGCTTGACATGTTTTTGTTTGTTTTTTTTTTTAGTTTTGCTTTATTTTTTTTTTCATATAAAAATAAAAATAAAAAATTTGAAAAATTAGAAAAATACAAAAACAATGTGTGTTTGTTTACATTGGTACTTGTGTACCTTGGATGGTCATTGAAACAAAGTTTTTAAAACTTTGTATCTTTTGTAGCTTAGATGAGCATCTCCATGCACAACTAAGCAAGTGAGCTTTATGGCTCATGTTTGTGATAAGTAAGATTAAGTAATCTCTTGTACTTAACACTCGTATCACTCTTTTTGATGGGAAGGACTAGAAAATCCTAAGAGAAAGGCATAAATAACCATCTCACCACTGTTGCCTGCCAATCATAAAATGACATTTGTATGCTTCGGCATAGGAAAAGTGGAATGTCAAAAACTTAACATAATTGGGTTTTTCTTTTCTCTCTCTTATATACCCATGCATGGTTTGCTTAAAAGAAAAAGATAGAAAGAAAAATAAAAACAAAAAGAATAAAATATGCTTTATATGATTGCAAGCGTGTATTCTAGGAGATGTGGGAATTATAGGATATACCTCGAAGGTGATAGTCCCCATCAAACAGTTATGATTGTGTGTGAGTTAAAGTGATTTTCTCATATCTCAAATCATCATTATATGTAGACACTTATGCAATCTTGCAACATTTTTCACACACAACATGCAATATTCTTTGCTACTTTTGATACATGTGTAGGTACAATGTGATTTGGCCATCACAAGAAATACTTGTGTTAATGTATGATCGCTAAACTGTCTTAACTTGTTTTTGAGATATAAAATTGATTAGACTTGTTTAGTGTGTGTGTGTGTGTGTTTTGGATCTATGTGCTTAACATTTTTTTTGTTGAGAGATGATTTTTGAAAACTTAAAATGTTGTTTGGATCTTTGGTTGAGTAGTATGCTTGATTGCATTCATATCTGTGTTTTTCTCTTCTTTGAAAAACTGTTTTAAAGCAATCTCGATAGCTTCTCTATACCTCTCGACAGCTAGGCTATCTATTGAGACCCTTCAGCTGCTTTTTATTGCATTCTCAATAGCTCTCGATAACTACTTTGATCCATCAAGAATCTTTCCTGATGTTAGATCCTCGATAGCTCTTCAACAGCTAAAAAATGCCTTTTTAATTCTCGATACCTCTCGATACCTCTTGTTCCATCGAGCAACTGAGATTTCCTATAAATAGGATCCTCGTGATTTCTGTCCCATTTCTCCTCGATCTCTCTTGATAGAAAGGTTTCTCTCCTTCTCCCAAACACCCAAAACTCATTCTTTTCATCTTCCTCACTTCATTTTCGCTCTCAAGATCTTTGTTATTCATCTGGTATAATACTTTCTTCCTCTTTATCATGCATTTCATGATCTTTGACCTAACTTTTGGGGTTTTTGAAATTATTTGAGATTTTTTTCAAAACTTTTGAGTTTTTGTTAAAATTTTGGGATGGGTTTTTGTTCAAATGGTTTTAAAACATCATGCATTGCATCACATTTGCATTATAACAATGTTTCGTGTATTTAGATGTGTGTTTACTTTGTTGAAATAATGTGTGCTAGTAGGTTTGGATTGGGCTGAGCCCATGATGTATTTAAGTTTACATGTCACTTGTTCATGCATTTTTATGCATATGTACCTTCAATTCTTTATATTCTTCTATATTGTGTTGTTGGTGCTTTTCCGATTGTCTCTCTCTCCCCCTCTATCTCTCTTTCTTGCGTTAGTTGCTTCATGGCACCTAAACGCAAATCCACTTCGTCTCAGAACCTTTTTCGTTTTGGGGCATCTTCTTCCTCTGATCCTACTCCTTCTCACATTCGGTTCAGTGATGATAAAGCCTGAAAGGACTTTTCGGAGAACTTTTCCAGACGAGGCATTCATTCGGAACGCCAAGTCATCCTATCAGACTTTTTCGATACTGATCTTCCCACTGTCATCTACAATCGGGGTTAGGAGTCACTATGTGATGCCCTGATTACGTGCCCTTCCGTGATCATACAGGATTTTTACTCCAATATGCATGGATTTGATACTTCTGTACCTCATTTCTTCTCTCGCATTCAAGGTACGCTCATTGTAGTTACTCCAGATATTGTATCCAAGGTACTACACGTTCCTAGGGTAGCGCATCCTGACTACCCTAGTTGCGATCGTTTGAGGATTGTGTCCAAAGACAAACTCATGTCTCTATTTTATGAGACACCATCTTCATGGGGTGATCGTCAAAACACCCGATGCTCAACCTTTGCTAAAGGTCCGAGATTCCTGAACATGGTGATGACATTCATTCTTCATCCATTGTCTCACCATAACACTATCACAGAGCCTCGGGCTCAATTTTTGTTATCCCTTTTAGAGGATATCTCTATTAACTTCCCTTCTTACTTCATTCTATTCCTTATAGATGTCTATAGGAAGACGGCGACCCGTGATAAGCTCATTTTTCCTTCGGCTATCACAAGGATCCTTTGCCAATTTTCTGTCTCCTTTCTTGCGTCTGATCCTTTCTTCGTTATGGGTGCCATTGACACTGCTACCGTTAGATGGAGTGATGCCCAGCTTCGCTCGAGGCAGAAGCAGACCGAGACGGCAGCTCCTCTAGTTTCTACCGCTCCATCCACCTCAGCTCCTTCTTCTTCGATGGGTGGAGTGACTCTTGAGGCCATCATGGCACAACTTGTGTGCATGGATGCTCGTTTTGACACTCTCAGTGATGAGTTGTGTCAGGTGAACACCCATGTTGGTTGTATCGCATAACGACAGGCTGTCATGGGTGGTTTCATTGTTGCTTCTTCTCCATCTCCATTGGCTTCTGAGGATGAGAGTGATGATGGCTCTGGCAGTGATGATGCTAATGAGGACGATGGTGCTAGCTTGCCTAGCGATGATGAGATGTCTACTTGATATACTTACCCTTTGTCACTCGTGACAAAAAGGGGGAGTAGTTTTGATATGAGAGTAGTCATACACATAGGGGGAGGGTTAGCATAGGAGATTTTTGTGACAAGGGGAGTGCATATGAGGGATTTAGTGAGGACTTTTTGTATCTTTTCTTTTCTTTCTCTTTTAGATACATTCTTTTTGTACATCGATCTTGTGACCACTTAGTGATAGCAAACGTTGTACTTATGTTGATATATATATATATATATATATTGAGGTTGTTATTACTTAATCTATCTGCCACAGCTTGAGGGATAGTAAACAAGGATAAGAAATAGGTGGAAAGGCTTGAAAGGGTACTTTTCAATAAAGTAAATCTGCCCCCTTTAGACAAATAAAGACGTTTCCAACTAGATAACTTCTTCTCCATTTTTACTATAATAGGATTCTAAATTGATGGATCCTTAAAATGAGACCAAAAAGGCATGCCCAAGTAAATCATGGGCATGCTACCAATACTGCAACCTAAAACGCTAGCCAGAGCATTCAAACTACCTACCACCCCCACGGAAACAATCTCACTCTTAGCAATATTAACTTTCAACCCTGTGATAGCCTTAAAGAAAATCATCACCGTCCGAATATATAAAAGTTGCTCCCTAGATGCATCACAAAATAAGATAGTGTCATCAGCAAAAAGAAGATGAGAAATATGCAAACCTCTTTGTGAATGGCAATTTATTTGAAAACCCCTAAGAAAGCCTCCCTCTTCCGTTTTTTTCAATTGCACCCGGAGTAATCTTTTGTCAATAGAATTATTATTTTTGTGTATGATGAAGACATGAAGTCTATCTCATTTTTTGTAGTGTTAAACTAACTATATGTTGGTATAGAATGGTTGTGATATCACTTAGGCATATCAATATCCTTCTCTCTCTGTTTTTCTTATTGTATAAATATTAGAACAAAACAATAAACTTATTTTTATACGTCTTAGAATTACTCCAACTTTCTAGAAGCAAGGTTGAGACATAAAATTGTCAGTGTTCAAATGGCATCACAAGTGGGAAATAAATGACAGTCCTTATAGAAGGATCTAAGCACTATATTTGTTAAATTGAAACTGCTATCCTCTTTTTGGGGGGATGGTGTGAGCATGTCATAACAACCTCTGAGTTCTTGCTATCAGTGAGTTCTCCCTGAATGCCTTTTAATTACTTTCTCAGTGTTTTATTGTCTTTCTTTATACTTGAGGTTGCTTATTAAAGTATTTATAGAAAAATTAATTAGAGCCTTCAACTGTGGAGATTTTTGCTATGATCTATGGCTATCATGCAGCATCAGAGCGCTATTGCAGGCAAAGTAATGAAGTTATTGTAATCTCATTTATGGATTGAAGTATAAAAAATTTATGAAACGATTTGTGAATTCTTATGCAAAAGCATTTTTTATGTGTACGTGCGAGGACACACACATTTGGCTTTATAAATTTTGATATATTCCTTGATTTGATCCAATATTTTGGTAAGGTTTACAAACTTTATAATCTCAGATTATCAAATACCTTAATAAATATATAGACTAATATATACTTTTGGCCCTTAAAGTTTGGGTTGTTTTCATTTTGACCCTTCGAGTTTTAAAACTTTGGTCCTTCATATTTGACCTGTTTGCATATTGGCCTGCTATTAATTTAATCCAACCATTAAGTGTTAGATAAGCGCATCCATTAAGACACTTCACCCATATAATGCCATGTGTCACCAAATTACTGATGGAAATGGATGGTAGAGCCAATATGAAAACAAGATCAAACATTGAGGTCTAAAATGAAGATTTTTCCAAAATGAAAACAATCCCAAATTTTAAGGGCCAAAAGTGTACTTTAGTCATGTTATATTATATTATATTTTACAGACATTTATCTGCACATCATTTTTGATAAATGAATATACCGCAATGGGCCATTATAATTTGAAAGTTTTTAGCCTGATACTCTGCATGGATTGAAAATAAACACGGGTTATATGGTTCACTTTCAACTTCCTTAATGCGATCATGTTTACAGGTTGTAGTTGATGCTGGTTGTGGCACGGGCATTCTGTCGATATTTTGTGCCCAAGCTGGTGCAAAACGGGTAAGCTCTCTAGGAGTTTATTTATTTATTTATTTATTTTTATGTTTTTGTTTTGGCTTGAACTCTTGGAATTAATATATGTTGAATGTTTAAAATATGCTTAACGTACATCTGTATAATCATCAGAATTGTATGGTAAAATTAATATTTGATGTTTGGGAATTTTTGTGTGAAAAAGAGTGTAATGTTATGTTTAATAATTTCTGAAGTCAAATTTTGAACAATTACTTGTATCTCAATAAACCAAGAAGAAAAAGAATGCAGTACGTTGAGCATTGCAAAATATCAGATGAATAATATCATAACATTTTCATGTCAATTATGTTCCATGTTGCAATGTTTTGCCCCTAGTTGGCAGTTACTTCAACTAAAATGGATTGTCTTGTCCTTCAAAATATAAATTAATGCACAATTGGTATTCTTGAGTAGCAGGTGGAGGCTTGCTAGATTTGTTAATGTGGAAAATCTGTTGGTGGTGGATAATTGCTTCAAAATGATGTTTAATGGTGGACTTGGAATATTGAGACTATCACATGTACAGAATATTTGTTTGGACTGGTATGTCAATGAGCTTTAGTTTAGATTGCATCTTGTAAGAGCAAAGTGAAGGTTAGATCATGAGTTCAAGACTCATCGAGTATGCATGTAACTTCTAATAAAAAAAATTGTTGAGGTTGTGTTGCTGTTTTAACTTGTAGTAGTAGCTATGTGTGATTTAATATTGCTTGCAGATCATTTCTTTCAACTTCTCAGTTGCAGATTACCTAATATTTTTCCACTTTTCCCATTTGGCTTTTTGAATGAAAAATCTGATTTTCTTGTACGTATATGGAGTTGTTTCCCTATTATTATCTCAATTGAGTTGTTAAGAATATTTTGTCATTGCTTGAACCTTTTTTTTTTTTTTTTTTTTTTTTAACGGGTAGTACAACAACAATAACAAAACAATAAACCTTGGTTCCAAATTTTTTTGGGGTTGGCTATTTTTTATTAGTAATAAGAAATTTTATTAGTAAGAGAAGAAGAAACTCTCTTATAAATATGGAGTGTACAAGAGAATCCCCTAAAGAATTACAACTTAAGATTCAAGAGATCCACAAGAGAATTACAAGATCACCCCCCCCCCCCCCCCCCCCCCCCCCCCCCCCACAAAAAAAGTTGTCCATTCTTTGCAAAGAACAGAAGAAAACATATTTGATTTCAATAGAAGACTTCTCAACACCATTAAAAGTATGATTTTTCCTCTCTTTCCAAATGTTCCGAATAAGGCGAAGAGGAGCTGCATTACATATGGGACTTTTTATGGCAATTGAATAACGCTTTCCAACTGAATTATACATCTATTACTTTCTTTGTCATTTCTTGAACTGTCCTCCTGATTCATAAACATTAATACTACATTTTTGTCTTGGCCATGGGGAAGTACTATATTGGTTTCTTATTTTGTAAGGACTCAAGTGATGCTCTTTAGACTTATTGGTGTTCATTGCACCTAAAGTAGTCTTTTGTCAATAGAGTTATTTTTCTTTGAATCATAAAGAGGATTAGCACAAGTTGTCTTGGTCATCTTGTTGGCAATGTGGTCATCTGATTTTTTAGAGTTCCTTTCCACAATAAACTTTTGTTCTACTGAGCCAATTCTTTACTGAGGTTCTTCTCAAAATAAAAAAAATGAAAAACTCTTTACCTAAGGTTGCCTGCTTTCTTTTAAGTATTTATATGTCCTTGTTACTTCTCATATTTAATTATTTGAAAAGTGCCATCATATCAACCATTCCCTCTACTGCCCTATTCTTTAGAGATTTTGAGAGCGCGATAAGAGAATAGGCAGGGACTTTGTGAGGAAAGAAGTGCGTACATTGTGTAAGCGACCTCCTCTAATAAGAAGAATAATGCTGGGCTGGATGGTTTTCTTTAATGGTTGATATTGTAAAGTGAGGACCATGCTCCTTTCGGGCCTTAGTGCAATGTCAAACACCTTCCACCAAAAGCAATAGGTCGCGGGTTCAAGTTTGGGAATCAGTCGCTCCTCAAAAAAAAAAAAAAAAAAAAAGGGTGATAAGGCTGCCTACCATGACATTCTAGACGCCTCAAAAGTGGAAGTTTTGTACAATGGGTACAGCCTTTTTTTTTTGTCACCGCCTCTTGCGAGAAGAATGATGATAACAAAATATGCAATTGATGCATTTCATGAGTACTCCTGTATCATGGAGTTCTTGCATACCTAAGTTGGGTATTTAATTATCGAAGTATCTATGACACAGACAGACACACACACACCCCATGTTAATACGAGCATCAAATGATTCTATGGTGATTGATTTAGTCTCTTTGTTCCATTTTTTAAGTCCACTTAATAGAATAATGATAAATGTTAGCACAATGCTATTTTTTCATTTACTCAAATGAATCACAATCCAGCTAATTTGTATTTCAAGTGCAGCTGCTCCTGTAAATATAGTGCATCCTTGTGTTGTTGTTGCTTCATTTTAATAAATTTATTATATTTGCCCTCTATTTATCTTCAGTCAGACTGTTGCTTTTGAAACCAAGTATTGCCTGTACTCCTATAATAAGGGCGGAGGTCTTTTGTTCAATCAATGAGGGAAGGGGATTAGAAGAGCTGGCAATGCCCCATCTTCATCCAATCACTAGCCAACCATTGCTGTTTATCTTTGAAAAAGTAATCTTCATCCAGGAATATGATTATTGGATTTTGTTCTACATGTACAGATACTCGACATTCTTTGTTGCTGATGTCTCGTATGTATTTTGAACTTTGAACAACTTTTGTTGGTTGGTGCTGATTGTCATTATTTTTTATTGTCTAGGAACATTGCTTGATGGGGAGCCTATAATTAAGTTACCACCAAAAAAAATACGCTTGTCTAAGGTGGACTTCTCAACTGAGGAGTGGGCCTTCTATACCAATCTAGAAGCAGATTCACAATATCTCGATTCAAGGTTCTACTTCTTCCATTTTACTTATGCCCACTTCAGAGAGTTGATTATGGTTGTGTTGGACTTGTTTTAAATTTACTTTTAAATACTAGCACCTACCAAATATGCTATATCTAATAAGCTAATAAGCCTAGTAAATGGTGCTTTGGTGGCATGTGGAAGCAGATTAGAATCATCTTGTATTATGCAACAGGTTTTTATTTTAATCTTGGAACTTCAAGTTTGCAACATTGCAAAGGTACCATGCCTTTGTTTCATTATGATATGTCGTGCCTGAGAAAACTTAGGAAATAATGGTGGTCTTTGTAAGATATATAAAATGCGATTGCGATACCGTCAAGTGTTATGATGGAATATTTTAAGTAAAGAGTACTTCACAACAATTTGGTGTAAACCCTTCCCCCCAAATGAAAGCTGGTAAAATTAACTTTTTGTTTCTTGAACTATACATTAGATTTTTGTTTCTTGAACTATACACAAGCTGTGCCGTTGTGTGGAAATTTGAATATGCTGTATGAAAGGGGTCTTTGATGGAATCATATGTCCTGCCTATATAATGAAAGAGCATATTTTGCAGATATTGTTTGATTGGATGCATGCTCTAGGTGGCACCCCCTCCATGTCTTTTGATGATTTTATTGACTTTCTTTCCTTTTGAAAATTTGAGTTGTATACTTTTAAAGGGCTAGTGTACGTCCATTTTTGTGTCCTTTCTTTTCCATAAAATTTTTACTTAAAAAAAAAATGTGTTACCCTCACTTTGAGCAGCAATTGCTAAAGTACCAGTCATTTTTTGTACCTGTCTTAATAATGCTAGCGTGGAACATTGGTCACACCCTAGTTTACAAAATCAAAACATATGAAGACACAACATGCACGTTTGGGACTTCAATATTTTCTATATGTTTTACTATTTTTTAATTATTAAATTCACATGCTCCATATGTTCTAGTTTTGTAAGACTAATGTATGGCATAACATGCAGCCTTAACATTATAAGGACATATAGAAAAAATGTTTGCCACATTTTCTTATTATAAGTTTTTTTTTTTTTTTTTTGATAGGTAATAAAAATTTTATTGAAAATTGAACATAATGTTCACGATGGTGAACACTTTGAACAAGAAACAGAAACAATAAAATCAAGAACTAAAGGAAATAGAGACTAAAAAATCAGATAAAGAAATACAATTCGTACACCCCAAATATGAGCCCAAAGAAAGAGTACCAAAGAGGAGAGATTTTAGATGATCTAATGTTCTCTCCTCGTCTTCAAAAGTGCAGGTATTGTGTTCCTACAAAACTAACCACATTCAACATGCCAGGACCAGATTCCAAATGGTTGAACTATGGCTTTCCAAACCAGTTTCTCCACATAAAGAAAAAAGAGCTGACTGACCTTGGCATTGCCCAATGGATCCCAAAAACTGCAAAAGCTTCGCGCCATAAGGCATGAGAAAGCTTACTGTGAAGAAGAAGGTGATCTACTGATTCCCCATCATAGTAGCATAAACATCACCTATTAACCAGAAACCGGCCTCTCTTGACAAGATTGTCAATAGTGAGTATACCATCATTAGCTGCTGTTAATAAGAAGAAAGACACCCGTTTGGGCACCTTTGCACACCAAATGCCCTCCCAAGGAAATTCATCAGTGTTAGGACTAGATAACAGCTTATAAAAAGAGTGCACATCAAGTGCCCCAGACGTAGTCAGTCTCCAAACCAAGTGATCATTCCCCTCACCACTCGGCATAGAGGAATAAATAAGCTCAAAAAAGGAATAAACAGTGTTTGCCTTCCAATCTTGAGGGCCATGATGGAAAAGTAAATTCCAGCTCCTTCTACCTCCTTTAGAAGTAGATATTACCAAGTCAGAGACTCATGCTTCTTTAGATAGAGAGCAAGAAAGCATAGCAGGAAAAAGTTCCTTCAAAGGAATAGGCCCACACCAAGGATCTTGCCAAAAACTAACACGGCAACCCTTCCCCACATTATATAGAATTTGACTAAGGAATTTCTCTGTTCCTTTCTTAATACTCCACATCCCACACCCATGAGAAGCTCTTACTCCTCTAGTGCACTAGCTTCATCTCCCCTCACCATATTTGGCTACTACAACTTGACGCCATAATCTTATACTTTCTTTCCCAAAACGCCACAATTACTTGCCAAGTAAGGCCTTGTTAAACAATCCAATCCTCCGGATCCCCAAACCACCACTCTTAACAGGCAAACAGACCTTATCCCAAGCAACTAAAGTATATTTAAAAACATCCTTTGAGGCCCCCTAAAGAAATTCCTTTGAATCCTTTCTATTCTAGCTGTTACAGCCTAATGGATAGTAAACAAAGATAAAAAGTAGGTGGTAAGGCCTGAGAGAGTACTTTTTAATGTAGTAAGCCTGCCACCTTTCGACAAATAAAGTCTTTTCCAACCAGATAGCCTTTTCTCCATCTTTTCTATAATAGGATTCCATATCGATGCATCGTTATAATGGGCCCCAAGAGGCATGCCCAGATATCCCAACATCACCAACAAAAATAATTTCACTTTTATCTACATTAACTTTCTAGCCCGTAATAGCTTCAACGAAGATCAGTACCATCTGAATGTATAATAACTATTCCCTAGAAGCATCACAAAACAAAATAGTATCGTTAGCAAAAAGAAGATGAGAGATATGCACACCCTTTTGTCTATGGGACCCCACTTGAAAACCACAAAGAAAACAACCATTTTCCATTCTCTTCAGCAGTCTACTCAGCACTTCCATAACTAATAGGAATAATAGAGGAGACAAATGATCCCCTTGGTGAAGGCCACGAGAACAACCAAAAAAAAAAACTAGCAGGAGACCCACTGACCAAAACTGAGAATTTAATTGTAGAGATAAACGCCTTAATCCATCCACTCCACCTGGCCCTAATCCCATCCTTTCCGTAAGGTAAAATAAGGCATTCCAGTTCGTATGATCATAAGCCTTCTCAATGTCCAATTTAACTATAGCGCCCGGATTGTCACTCTTCAACCTGCTATCTAAACATTCATTAGCAATTAGAATTGAATCAAGAATTTGTCTTCCTCTCACAAAAGAATTCTGAGAATCGGATGTTAGTTTATCCAAAACCCCTCGGAGTCTATGAGCCAACACCTTAGCCGAAAGCTTGTAAAGGCTACCCGTAAGACTAATAGGGCGAAAGTCTTTAATATTGACTACATTAGTCTTCTTAGGGATCAAACACAGAAAAGTGGCATTAAGAGATTTCTCAAAAACACACTGGCTATGAAAATCCTTGAAAAATGCCATGACATCCCTTTCTAAAACACTACAGCACTTCTGAAAGAAAGCCATAGTAAACCCATCTGGCCCAGGGGCCTTATCACCTTCCGCCTCCATGAGAACCTTAATAATCTCCTCATTCTTAAACTCCCTTTCCAACATAGACCTCTCAGTTTCGTCTAAACAAGTGAACTCTAACCCGTCAATAGTAGGCCTCCAAGCTTCCAGTTCCTGATATAATTTCTTAAAAAAATCCACCACTTGATTCGTAACATCTGACTCATCCTCATAACGAACGCCATCCACCTCCACTTCCTTGATCTGATTGGTTCGCTTATGGGAATTGGCAATTCTAGGAAAGAACCGCATGTTGTTATCAACTTCTTTAATAAAAAAGGCCTTGGACTTTTGCCTCCAAGAAATCTCTTCCAAAGAAGCCAAATAATCTATGTCAACACCTGCATGTCAACACCGCGTGTTGTTATCACCTTCTTGGCTTAATTTCTTATTAAACCACCAACCTTCTAGCCCTGTCCTCTTGAGTTAACACCTGCATCTCTTCTCTCATGTCAATGTCTTAAAGGTCAGTTAGCAGACTCTTTTTTCTAAAAGCTACATCTCCAAAAACATGCTTGTTCCAGTGCTTTAAATCCCCTTTCAGGGCCTTCAACTTACAAGCTAGAACATAACTAGGCAGCCCCACAAAGTGATAAGCATTCCACCAAAGTCGAACCTTATCCACAAAACCCTCCACCTTTAACCACATATTTTCAAATATAAAAGGACTTTTCCCCTTTGACATGCCACCTCCACTAGTAAAGGACAATGATCCGACACCACCCTAGGTAAAGTCCTTTGAGCCACATCTAAGAAATGCTCCTCCCAATCAGCTGACATCAAAACTCTATCAAATCTGGACATTGAAGGAGTATCAGAATCTCAAAACCAAGTATATTCACCTCCCATCAAAGGCAAATCTACTAGCAAATGTTTTGCAATAAAATTCGAAAATTTAAACATAGCTGGACTAAAAGAATTACAGCCAAGTCTCTCAGTCGGGTATTTGATAACATTGAAATCATCAAATAAACACCAAGCCCCAGCCCACCGTGACCTCACAGAGTCCAGTTCTGCCCACATAGCATCCTTAAGGCTTCCGTCAGTTGGTCCGTACACCTCTGAATAGATTCATTTAAATCCATCTGACACTCCCTTTAATAAAACTGAAATTGAAAAACTTCCATCCACCAAATCAACTTTCTCAAAAACCCTTATATTCCACATCAAAATTACACCCCCAACTATATGCAAGGCAGCTAAGGCTCCCCAGTCTACAAAAAGGCTACCCCAGAGATTTTTTTCCCAAGATAGAGCTGGTGCTATCCAGTTTTGATTCTTGAAGACATACAATATCACACTTCCACTACCTTAAGAGATTCTTCGCAACATCTCTCTTATGAGGATTATTCAATCCCCTCACATTCCAAGATAGAAGTTTCATTGACCAACAGACGAACCCAAACTAGAGGATGTCAAACTGCCTCTTGTACTTCTACCAGAATGCCCATCATAATTAATAGAAGAAAACAAATTCCTTAATTCTCTCATACCTTTTTGGGTAGAGTTGCTTGTCCGGCGAGTAGCAGTAACAGTCGCTTGTTGCTCCCAAACCCTCTCAAGTTTCTGGAAAAAATCAATACACTGTCTTTCGTAACAAGCAATGGGGAATCCACAAAAGTACCAAACCCTTTGATGATCGTTCTCACCCTTTCTGAAGGCTCCAATTCCTCTTCCATAGAAGACCCATCTAAATCATCTTCCAAAGTGATGAGATCACGAACACCATTTGGGTCCCACAGAGCCAAAGGTGTAATGTCCACAGAATCTGCCTTACCTTTATTTGAAGACAAAGAGTCATCCCAAACCAGTCTCGGAATTTCAAACTCAGTCAAACCACAACCCACCTTAGTTACAAGAAAGGACAAGTCCGAACCCACCAAACATTGACTCTGAACCAAATCTAGACACCCAGAATTTGCAACGTTCGTCGAACGGATACCAATAGGTGGATTGGCGATAAAAAATGTTAGCGGTTTTCTTGGCGGCAGTAGGGGAGTGGACCGATTCATCGTCGGTACTCAAACCTACCTCCACGATTGTACCGTGAGCACCCGGTTCTGCATCGAGGGGATCGGCCACCGAAACATGGTCATCGGGCTTTGTGGTGGTGGCGGTAGGGTAGCCCAGTCCCTCGCTGGAGCTCGGGATCTCTCTTTCCTCTGCCTCATGTGTCACCGACCCTTCCCTAGTTTCCCATGATAGGGCACAAACTGAATGATCCCTTGTGATTAAACCAATTAATTAATTAGCCAAATTATTAATTAATCAATTTATCATGCAATTGTGTGGCAACACAAACAAATCACCAATAAACTAATTATGCAGTGGAAAATAAATAACACAGTGATTTGTTCACGAATGGGGAAAACCCTAACGGTAAAAACCCCACCGGGTGATTTTCAGGACACCACTCCTAAAACTCCACTATTATCAAATTAAGTGGTTACAAGTAAAGGAATCCCAAGTACCTTACCAACCTACAGTTGAACCCTTACTCTAATACCCAATTGGACTTGATCTATAGTGATAGTTCCCCACTTTTGATGCACAGCTACCAAGTACGTGACTAACCAATGCGCGAATTCCAGTACGCGACTTCAAACACCAACTTAGAAGGAGAGGTTGGTTGCAAAGTTCTTCAGTTCATCCTACACGATGAAGATCAGGAAGATGCTTGGTCATAAAACCCTTTGGTGCAAATACATAGCAACTTCTTCAGAGAAGATGAACTAGGTCAAGAACTTCGTCTTTTGATCACAATTTGCTTGAACAAAGATTGCTCAATGCTTTTTCAACTTTTGTACAATATGACAGCTCTTAAAACAATCATTTTATATGTTTAGGGTTAAAAGAAAAGAAGACCCAAAAACATATTTACGGATCCTAAGAAATCAGATCAGAAAATCTAACTTTTTAATTCTCGACAGATAGCAGGTGTCGAGCTTTAATGATTTTGCACTTCAGCTTGTTTTTCTTGGACAGACTTGATGACTTCAACACTTGATCTTGAAACCTTGTTTCTTGAAGTATTAAAAAAACCTAGAACTACCCAATTACAAGTAGAGTGCGTTTTGTCAAAGGATTAGCCAATTTACATAAATAAGTATGACATATGTTCTTAACATATGAACCACATATGTTCTAACATCCCACACAGAAGATCGCATGTTATCTTCCCCGTCGCCGACACATATCTGTCTTTGAAGGACAATCATGGGCTAGCTAGACCCTTTCTCATGAATGGTTGTGTGTTGGGCTTGAGCTTGAGAAGGCCCACTTACATTGGGCTGTGTTTTACCCCAAGAAACAGCCCACTTACCCTCACCCACCAAATCAACTGAGATTTTTAAATTAAAATGCGCCTAGGTCCATTTTAGGTGACTTGCACGTACAGGTCTGCCAGCTGCTGACACACTAGCGTTACTTGACTTTTTGGTAAAATCAAATACCCCAAAGACTTAGACTTATTAATCTGATTAGTTATATTTGGAAATTGCTTCATAAAATGTAAATCACTCCCTTTATTTTCATGGACCTTTAATTTTTTCCAAACTTGAGACTTTTGCATGTCAACTATTTTTTCGAACTCACCACCTCCGGCCACCACATTTTTCTCCAACTCATAGGTGGTCTTTCCCAAAAAATGGGCACGTAATCTCATTCCAAACAAAGCCCAACTACCTATCTTGGTTCCCTCTGGAACCCGCAGGCAACCCCATCTAGCACCATTGTGGTACTCAGAGATTTCCACAAATACTCCACCTTTGTTAGATCTACTGGTAATCTCCAAAAGTTTAGAATTCTCACGTAAACATTTGAAAAACTGTTGTTTTCAAAAATTCCAATGATAAAGATCTGCAAAACAAGCAATAATCCAATCCAAACCTAAACAGTCCACCCTAATTGAGCCATGGAACTGACCCCGGCGTTCATGAATAGTATAAGAATCTATTCTACCACCATCAAAAGCTAAAGAAAAAGCCTTTGAATCAATTCGAAAGAATGCTGAAGACCTTTCTAATTCCCCTGATTGTGATTTAGGCTTGGGCTGTGGGGATATAGGTTTGGGTGGCTGTGTGGGATTAACATGTGGGGTAGGTTTAGGCTGAAGGGTTGAGGGGTGTGAAAGGTGTTTAGGATAGGAAGCTTTAGGTATAGGTGTTGCAGGGAGTGGTGGTTGTGGCACCTGACCAAATGTCGGCCAAAAGAATTGTGATGGTGTAAAAGGTAGAAAAGAGCCAAAAGGTAAAGCAGGATGGTAAGGATGGAAAGTTGGTGGTGGTGGTGGTAGTGGTTGTGTATATGGAGGGTGAAGTTGGACAGGTTATGATGGATGGGGTTGTGTATGTGGTGGTGGTGGTGGTGGTGGTAGTGAGGTAGGGCGAGGAGGCAGAGAAGTCATCCTACAATTCTCTTATTATAAGTTATAAACATAGCCTGTGGGTCTTGAACTCATTACAACACCCTCTACTTAACTCTTATGAGTGATGGAGGTGCCATTTTATAAAATGTGATTGCGATACCATCGAATGTTATGATGATTCTATTTTAAGTATAGGGTTAGTACACAATAATTTGGTGCAAACCCATCCCCCCAAATCAAAGTTGGTCACAATACAATTTTGTTTCCTGAACTACATGTTAGATTCCAATTTTTTCTTGAGTTGTTCATTGTTTTAATTTAGTCCTTGAATGTGTTACCCATACTGTGTATAGCAATTGCAGACATTTTTGGTTGTGAGTAAGGGCGACATTGACGTTGTGGAATTTTTAAAACTTCAAGAACTTAATTGAAACAATTGATGCTTGTGGGTTCAAGGCCTAATGGTTGCATCTGATTGTGTAAAGACTAAATTATGGTTTATGTGGTATTGTATGCTGAATTTGCATGTAGCTTGGAATTATGAGTTTGTATTTGCAGGCATATGCTAGTGCTGGGACAGTGAATCAGAATAATGCAAATATTCTATTGATGCTTTTGCGCCTCCGTCGGGCTTGTGACCACCCATTTCTTGTCAAAGATTATAATTCTGACTCTGTTGGAAAAGTTTCTGTTGAAATGGCTAAGAGAGTACCTAGGGATATGCTGATTAATTTATTGGATTGCTTGGAAACTTCCTTCGCCATTGTCGTGTATGCAATGTAAGTTTTCTTAAAATGGGATACTTCGTTTTTTTCCTCAATTTCCCGCAATTTTGGAATGCAGCTTGTAAGAGCTTGTTGATGTAACTCTTTGCACTGGAAACACAGTCTAAATGTTGTCATTATTGATATGGTTTGTACAAGTTTACTTCCAAGAGCATATAAATAATTAGATATATGAGGGTGCTCTAAATTTGTATTGACTAAAATACACTTTTTGCCCTTAAAGTTCGGGGTGGTTTGCATTTTGGCCCTTTTGATTTGGTTTTCTGTTTGGCTCTTGATATTTATTTTGACCCTTCATCTTAGCATTTCATGGAAATGAAAATTTTGAAACGTAAAGGGCCAAAACAGAGAACTGGATGAATCGTGAAGGCCAAAATGAAAATGAATCAAACATGATGGATGGAAATTTTGAAATTTGAAGGACCAATATGAAAACAACCCTAAACACCAAAATTTGCACTTTTGCAATTACTCTTTTGTTTTCATATTGGGATGTTTTCAGCAACTAAACTAAGTAAGAGCAAGTTGGATAAATGTTTATCACATCCTGTCATGGGAAGCACTTTAAATAATGGGTTTGATGCAAGAGCAACAAGGAAGATGTAATTAGTTATCGATAATTTTGAGATTTAGAAATTTTTGTTTTCTATTTTTAGTCAGTAAAAGGTATTTTAGCAACTTAGTAAAATTTAGAAAAGCACAGATTTATGGCCTTTTATGCTTTGTTAGTAAGGGTTGGGCTTATTTAATCACTGGGCTTGACTAGAGCCCTAGATAACTTGGTGACTGATTATGGCTGATAATTACAAAAAGTTTATAATAGGTATTAAGTCTCTAATGTTGGTTTTTTGAAATGAAACTTGCTGATTTTCTTGATTGTAGTTTCTAACCAAAGCCTTGTAGACTATGATTTTCTTCTCTCTTGCTTGCATATGTAGATTAAACTTGATAGTGATGCTATGAAGACATCTTTATGTACTTGTTTATCTACCTTTGTGCGTGTCTATATTATATGCTCAGTCTATTTTTTTTGTTTTTCATTTAATCAACTGTTTCTATTCACGGACTACTTTATCTGGTCATCTTTGTTGTTCATATTTTATCTCTTAGAAAATCAACAATATCTAACTACAGAAAAGAATAATGTGCTGGTACTGGTACATGACATAGTTATCTGATTCCTCTAGTATATGATCTTTTACAGGATCCACCTGAGGACCCTAATGTTACCATGCGTGGCCATGTTTTCTGCTATCAGTGTGAATCAGAATATTTGACGGGTGATGATAATACATTTCCTGCACATGCACGTAAAGAACAACTTGGTTCTGATGTTATTTTTTTCCAAAGTTACTTTGAGTAGTTGTCTTTCTGCGGATGTTGGTGGTAGCTCCATGAATTCTCAGTTGACAGAGAATTCAATGATTCTGCAGAATGAGTGCAGTTCATCTAAAATCAGAGCTGTTCTTGAGATTCTGTGGACAAATTGTAAAATGCGTAGTTCCATGGAACGCAATGGAAGTTCTTTGACTTCTAAAAAGGAATATGCAGAGAATTGCACAGGGTTTAGTGCTACGAAGCACACAATAGTTTATTCAGAGACACCAGTTGAAGGGTCAATAAAAAAAATTATTTTCTCCCAATTGACTAGCATGTTGGACTTGGTTGAGACGTCTTTGAATGAGTCTTGTATACAATACAAGAGGCTTGATGGCACATTGACTCTGGGTGCAAGGGACAGGGCTGTTAAAGATTTTAGCACTGATCCTGAGGTTTGCTGCCTACCCTGTGGAACTGTGAAAACTATTTTGGAATGACTTGTGTTTGTTTCCAGTATTTGAATGACTAAATTTGTTGCAGGTAACTGTCATGCTGATGTCTTTAAACCTTGGGTTAAACATGGTTGCTGCATGCCATGTTATCTTTTGGATCTTTGGTGGAATCCAACCACTGAAGACCAGGCGGTTGATTGAGCACAGAGGATTGGGCAGACTCGTCCAGTTACTGTAACACGAATCACTATTAAGGACACAGTGGAAGACAGGATATTAGCACTCCAGGTAAATTTTTTTTTTCTTCACATTATACTATTTTTCTTCCTTCCCCCAAGTATTGAGGTCAGAGGTGAAGGTTGTAGGTATTAGAAGGTTAAACATTTGCAGCAATACAAGCATAGCACGGAGATGAAATGATTATCCTCTTATGTTGTGTTTGTATCTGCCATTTTTGCAGGAAGAGAAGAGAAAAATGGTTGCATTTGCTTTTGGTGAAGACCAAGGTAGCAGAACTGCAACTCGCTTGACAGTGGAAGATCTTAAATATCTTTTTATGGTCTAAACATCATGTTCCAGTTCACTTGTACTTTCAGATTTTGGTAATTCTGCTCTTTTGATATTGTCTAGAAAAAGGAAAATAAAAATAATCAAAAGGGTCAATTTTGAATTTAAGTGAATGTGACAGCAGGATTATATGTGGCCGCACTTGTAGTGCCTGCTGACCCTTTTGCTCAACTGGCCTATTGAGTCAGTGCATCTCGAGGGAACTTATATTGGAGTTTTGAGGCCCATGAAAGGCATTTTTTGTCTCATCAATGGCAAACGTAGAGAGCCAAAGCCATATGTAAATATTCTAATTACTTTATTTGCACGCCAAAGATCTAGAATTTGTAGTTGACCTTTTCTGTTTATTAATGTTAATAGTATATTATCTTCTTGACGTTGTAATTCATGCATCAAATTCATGGTACTCACAGCATTGCATGGCTATAGTGTCTTTTTTTAATCAAAGTGTAATGTAATTACTCTCTGGTGGCTAAAGTTCAGATCAAGCCCTAGTGTATTCTTTGTCTCCTGGCTGAGTATGTAACAGTTTCAATACTTTGTATATCATATTTCTCTCTTTGGAGTGTGGTAATTTCATGTGGATGTACTTAGAAACAAATGAATAGATTTCTTAATCGTATTTCTCTCTTTTGAGTGTGTGGTAATTATCATATTTCTCTCTTTGGAGTGTACGAAGAGGTGAAAAAATGTGGGACGTTCCTGATATACCTGTTTGTCCCAATCCAGATGAAAGCGTCTGCTGCGATGGAGTTCAAATGACACAAAAGGAGTACCAATATATGACAAACTAGGTCATCCATGGCATCTTACCTAATCTTCATTCCAAATTTTAATTTAGTTTAGGTTTTTTAGGCTAGCATATAGTATGTAGTAAATTACTGCTATGTTCTTTTGGGTAGTTTACTATTCTGAGTTCATATATTCTGTCTGTAGGATGTTTTAATTTGTTGCTGAAATTTCTGGTATGATTTTCACTGTTAGAATTATGATGCAAACTTGATTTAGTTGTGCTTTGCTAAGTTTGATGCCAAGATTGCCTTTTTCTGAATTACTGTATTATGGGCATATAGAAATAGGCATATAAGAATAATAATTGGGTTTAGGCTTATGTCCTTCATACGATGCCCAAACTGAAAACCCAATGCAGGCCTTGATAAAATAAATCAATACTAGGCTTTAAGGGCCTTATAGATTGTCCTTTTTTTTTCTTTTTCTTTTTTCTTTTCCCTCTTTTCAAAGTCCTTGCTTATTTTACTCCTCTTGGGTTATTTCGTCAACTGAGTTTGTCTTGAATTAAGCCTGATGCAGAGAGTGCCCCTTTGAAGCATGGTCAATGAGGTTGTTTGGAGATTGGGGAGAAAACATACGCAGTAGCAAGAAAAGAGGGGATTGATTGTAATATCATAGTTGAAATGCATGGTTTGACATGTACGTGAAGTGTATTGGCACTGACATAGCAAGGACCTTGTTTAATAAAATGCCTCAAAGGAATGTTATTTCATGGAGTACAATGATTTTAGGGTATGCTATCAATGGAAACATTGAAAAGGCATTGACTATGTTCTCTAGGATGTAGAATGAGGAAGAGCTACCAAACTATGTTTACCCGTTTAGGGGTGATACCAACATGTAGTCGGCTATTAAATTATGGCCGGGCATATTTTAACCATATGGCTCAATCAAGTGATAAGAATATTCAACCTAGAAAAGAACAATATGCTTGTATGGTTGACCTTATCCACAGTCTAAAGCAGGCAAGATAGTCGCGGATTCAGCCATTAAATTACTTAAATAGGCTTTGCACCAAGATGCCCAACAGAGATAACAATGAGTGGAGTCCTCAGGATGGTCACTGCATTACTAACTTTTTTTTAGAAAAGCTTAGCCGTCCGAACTGCAAGAGCAAATATCAATATGAGGAAATTACAATCGATATCTCTTGTTCAACCATTAGGTAAATAGTAGTAGTAACAGTAGTAAGACATGAAATAGAATGGACTATCTGATTTGTGGCCCTAGTGTCAATGATCCAAGTTTGAGAATCAAAAGATCTCCTATAAACTAGAGTGGGTGAAAAAAACTGACTCTGTAAGATCAATATGAGAAGCAAAGTTGGACAGAACATAACTACCAGCAAAATTAGGCATAAGAGTCTGATTGTAGTTTGGAATGAGAGGATGTTGATTGATTGGCTGAGTCTGCACTCCAGTAGCCATCACAGCAGCAGCTTGGTGAGAACCGATAGCATGAGAATTGTCATTAGACTAAGCATTTGGAAAAGCCAGTAGTTGATGACATTCCTCCTGAGTGACAGGACACTTGGAAGCCTGAATTCTCCAATGAAGTAAAGCTGCAATTTCAGTTATTCACAGCCAATGGAGTTGGTTTCTTGGTGACCAATTTGAGTTATTCACAGTTATTGGAGTTGGTGATTCAGGAACTGCAAAAGTTGAAACTCGATCAAGAATCTAATCACATATTCTCTGTTGATTGTTCATCGAGATCTACATGTGTGTTGCCAGCCATGGAAGAATCTTAGGCATGCTCTGATATCATGTGAAAATCTCTCAATTATTTTCTCTCTAGTAAATAAAACTGGATATCTTTGATTGAGGGAAAATAACAGTAAAGAATAATAACAATCCAATGGTCTATGTCTGTGTCTATAGTCTATATATACAAAATAGATCATGGCTAAAAATGAAAGGAAAAAGCTTAACTAACTACAGAAAAACTGAATCTGAAAGTTTGTTACAATAAACTTGCCACTTGTCCAAAACTTATTGGTTCCAATGACACGTAAGCTTATTAGTTCGATTCCACATCAGCTTCAATTACTCTGGCTTGGGAACACCATCATATTGCAGCACGAGAGACTCGTGTGTTCATTAACAGGAACGGTATCGTTTCATGAAAAGTCTGTCAATGAATGAGTGAAACGTCACTGTTTTTGTAAAGTTTCTTTGCTTACTTCTTAATTAACAAATTAAATTAGCTAGGCTGGTGATTGTTTGCCATATTGGAATTGAGGCTTGGTCTACACGTGTGTTTCATTAGAACGACAGGGCTGAGCAGTGGAGTTTGGCTTTGTTGAACCAGTCTCAGTTGTTGGTTTTGCTGGTAGTTTACATATAGGAATGGCAACGGGTCGGGTTCGGGTCGAGTTTTTTCATATCCGGACCCGACCTGCGGGCCAGGACTTGCGGCCCGGACCCAGCCCATTTATTAAACGGGTTTTCTTCCCGAAGCCCAGACTCGCCCCGTTGGGCCCCACGGGCTCCACGGGCCCCGCCCAGCCAATGGCCCAATTCGTGGCCTAATAAAAAAAAATTATGTTTTCCTAAGGAAAAAAATCGCAGCAGCACAAACAACAAATCTGAGTAAATCTCAAATCAAATCCACCATACCCATTCATATTTCCTATTCACAAAAACCAAATACATTTGAAATCAAACTTTTTTTTTTTTTTTGGGGGTTAAAAACGATGATATCATTAAACTAAACAACTACATCCAAATCAATACAAAGTCTATTGAAATAAACTCCATTACAGTCATCCTCTAAGGTCTTAAGCAAGTCCACAGGCAGACTGGAAAACAAAAGGAAATTTGCCTCTTGAGAGTGGGAGGGGCGGTTAGGGGGCTGAGTGAAATGAGAGAATGAATAAGTTAGGGTTAGGGTTTATAAGTTTATATATACTAGGGTTTTTTTGGTAATTTTATTTTTAAGCAGGTCGGGCTGGGTTTTTGTAAAAACCCAGACCCAACCCAGACTCGCTTCGGGTTTTTTTTAAACCCATACCCGACTCTATTTTTAATCGGGCCGAGTAAAATCTGGCCCATTAGGGTTGGGCTGGACCGGGTATCCACGGGTCGGGCAAAAATTGCCATTCCTGTTTACATATTACCTCTGTTTGGATGATTAATACGCAAAACATATTACCTCTGTTTGGACAAAATACAGTTAAGTGAAAATTTTCATATTACCTCTATTTGGAAAAAAATATAGTTAAGTGAAAACTTCCATATTATCTCTATTTGGACAAAATACAATTAAGTAAATACTTTTATATTACCTCTGTTTCTGAAAGTTTAAAATATTAATAGGCAAAACTTTCATATTACCTCTATTTTTGAACTTTCATATTACCTCTGTTTCTAAAACTTTCATATTACAAAATAATACAAAAAAGAGATGGTTAATAGGCAAAACATATTACCTCTGTTTCTATTATATATTGCCTCTAAAACTTTCATTTTCAAACAAAGGTACGTTCTGTTTTGCTGCTTAAGTATTAGATGATTAATAGGTTGTGGGATGTAATGATAGTGTTGGGCTACTGGGAAAACACCACTTTTATTCAAGAGGAAAAACTGAAAAAGAAAAAGTTGGAATCCCCACTTACACTTAGACTTACATTTGTACCCATGCCATTCCCTTCTGGTCTTTTTTTTTCTTCCTAAATAAAATAGTATAACTTTCTCTACCTTTGTTTCTGTCACTAACCTTGACTAGCCTTAGCTATAAGCAATTTCCAACAACGATTGCACTTCAATATGATGACATAATTCCATTACAAACGTTTGTCTTACGTTTGTAATAGATAATTATTTTATATTTTTCATTACAATAAATTGTAAAATAATTGATATTATGTTATTGCAATGCTATCTTAATATTTGTTGTTGCAATAGCTTGTAAAATAATTGATATTAGGTTATTGCAATACTATCTCAATATTTTTCATTGCAATAGATTGTAAAATAATTTATATCAAGTTATTGCTATGGTATGTTAATATTTTTGTCATTGCAATAGATTTAAAAATAATTCATATAAAGTTATTGCAGTGATATCTTCGTTGCAATAGATTGCAAAAATAATTGGTATCAAGTTATTGCTATGATATGTTGATATTTTTGTCATTGCAATAGATTTAAAAATAATTCATATCAAGTATTGCAATGATATCTTTGTTGCAATAAGCTATTATTTCAAAATTTTTGTTGCAATAGCATTCCGTTAAACATAACAGCAAAAGTAACACCGGGTGCTAAGTGTGATAGTTTAAGGTCCAAAGTGTAACCTAGTGCATAGTTTAGAGTGATAAAGTGTAATTTACCCTATTATATATATATATATATATCTCTCTCTCTCTCTCTCAAGAAAAATAAAGTAAATATAAATATGAATTTTTATCAATATTTATGTCCTCCTGCCTCTTATTTGTTATATAAATAAATTGAATTAATTTATTATCCTTGAATACTGCTTTAAACTCGTAATTACTTTTGGTTTAGTTAAAAATAAAGATTGCAATTGCGTTAGTGAAATTACTGGAAATTTTAAAATCTAGACAAAAGTGAGATTAAAAATTCAAGGCCTATTATGGAAAATGCCCGCCCCACAGTTTTGAGTTTTCTTTCTCTGAATTCTCTTCTTTCCTTTTTCGCTTTTTCTTTTTCTTTGTCTTTATTCACAGTCAAAAAAGCCATCATTGAAGGTGATTGGGCTGAAAGGAAAAGGAATTGGGGACAACACATGCAAACGCATCAACATAACTTATTATTATGGGGTATCACAAAACTAAACGCGTGAAGATAGATTGTTTGAGAATTCAATTGGAATTAAGCTGGCAAACAAAAAATATATCAGCTTGTAAGCCCAAATCTGCAAGTTCATTACCAAAATATCTGTGCAACAAAAAATATATCACCAAAAGACAAAAAAGATCCTATACATCACAAAAAGATCCTACACTATTGCAAGCCCAAATCTGCAGCACTGATTCTTGAACTTGTTGAGCTGCAACATGAAAAATGAACACATCAAACTCAATCCTATATTTGTTATGCTCCAAAACAAAACATGTGAAAAAACACTAATTCAAGATTTCTTAGAGCACCCACAGTAGACGTGGGATATGTGCCAAATATTATTTGCAACGGTACGGACAGATGTGGTAAACCAAAATATTATTTTTTATTTGACTTTCTCTCTCCTCTCTCTTCTAGTCTTCATTTTTTCTCTCATCAGTTTATTCTTTTCTCCTCTTTCACCGATTCCCTCTATCTCCCATCATCGATTCCCTCCACTCTCCCATCACCGATCAAGCCGCTGCCATCACTTCTCGTTTGAAGACTCCATCGCCACCGATCTGAAGACGCCATCGTTCTACGTCTCTGTCTGGCACTCTCATCGCCCTCTGGCCACGCCGATCTCTCCGTCGCCGATCTTGGGTTTGTGGGTTTGTACCGGTGGTGGATGTGGGTTTGTGCCAGTGGTGGGTTTGGGATGTGGGTTTGTGCCGATCTCTCTAGTTGTGTGTGTGTGTGTGTTTTTATTTTTGAGGTGGCGTTGGTGGATGTGGGTTTGTGCCGGTGGTGGATGTGGGCTGATCTCTCTGGTTGTGTGTGTGTGTGTGTGTGTGTGTGTGTTTTTTTTTTTTAGGTGGCGTTGGTAGATATCGGTTTGTGCCAGTGGTGGCTGTCGGTGTTGTTGCGGCAGTGGTTGTTGGTGGCCGTTGTTGCGGCAGTGGTGGTTGTGTCGTTGTTGTTGTTGTTGCTGTTGTGGATGAGGAAGAGGATGATAGGGAATAATTAATATATTATTTTAATGTGTAGTAAATATTATTTTAATGAATAAAATTGAAGTATAGAACATCTGATAAATGGTATGTTGTAAAATGATGTGGTAAAATAATAAAGTAGGCATTTAGTGTGGTAAAATAGCATAAATTTTGCCACGGCTGCTACGGATGCTCTGGCTTACCAGTACTCTCCACAGCATCATTTTATAAAGCCCCAAATTAATGGCTGGTTGCTAAAGTAATCACCAAAAGACCAAGCACAAGAAATGGCTGGGCACTTGCCTGAAACATACACATAGGATAAACATATGCTGATCAGAATTAGACATGAAAGATTATCCAAAAAGAATAAGAGATGGAAGTTCACCTATAAAGCACCATTATGACATACTAAACCGCAAAGTTATCCAATTGTGCTAGTTGATCTTGTCAACTAATCGACTACATAGTCATATCCTTTATGAAATTGCTTTATTGGCAAGTTTAAATTTCAGAAAAATCCTTATAAAGCTGTAATTCAATAAATGAAAATACCTGGTACTTCATGTCATACTTAACAGGGTCTTTGAGGAAATACTGAAACTGCAGTGCACAAGAATTGGTATTAGCAGAGTACTTTTCAAAAGAAGAAAAGAAAAAGAATTGGCAAAGCATAATCTAATTGAGTTAATAATCAAACTTATCATTTCTTTAGGTAGGTAAATGCTTCTCTTTCTAATGTCTGAGAAAAAAGTTTTGTTTTCCCAAATTCATAATTGAAAAGAGATAAATAATGTTACTAAACACAGCTATAAAATGTATCTTCAAATGTCAGTTTACTGTTTAAACAGGAAATAAAGGTTGAAGAGAAAATTGAGCATGAAACCAGATAAAATAATTGACTCAAACACAACTACCACACACACACACACACACACACACACACACACATATATATATATATATATATATTTATGAATAATTTTATTGAAATGAGACAAGGCATTACAAACAGAAGCACACCACAATAATCAGCAGACATAAATCACCACAAAAGAAAATTGGGTGCTTTGGAGTTCGACCCGTTATCCTGAAGCATAGAAGAATGCAATTGTGTCTTACATACTATAGTGAGACTACCAACTAAACAAATAACTGTCAAGATGTCTTCTACATCAAATTATATGCATGGCCAGGGCAACATAAAAAATAAAAATAAAAAATAAAAAATAAAAAAATGCAATTTATAGATTCAAGGAGCTAAAGGCATTAAAGAGAGGCCTAAATATAATATCGGTCTAAAAAGAAAGAAAAGCATAACCATAAAAAATATAACAAAATATGGCCCTAAATAGGGCTGATTGGAGAAGAAGGATTTATGTAGCCAACAAAAAATAAAAGCACTATACATTGTCCAAAGAGTATTTGGTGTACACTGACTCAAACATACTAGTCGAATTATGAACACTTCCTACAAAAATCTAATATTATACAATGTAGATTCTATAAGATACTAAAGACATCTATGAATACTGTCTTCTTCATTTTTTTTTTCTTTGATAGTTATGAATACTATCTATATAGATAAAGACTTAACCGAAGAATACAAATTTTAGATGCAAAGTTCCCTTGTTAAATATATAGCCAAATAATAAGAAAAGGAAGTGCATAACTTTTGTCCATGAGTAGTTAATTTGCAAAAAGTACCTATCATTTGCTAGATTCCAAGCTTCCAGCCTCAGTTCTGGAGGTGTTTTGAGGATGGCAAGGTAGTTAGATATGAATTTATGTGGATATTCAACATGACAAACAAATCCCATCTCTTTGAAGATTCATTCTGGAGATTTTTCCATTGCAATTTTGAAAAACTTTAATGAAGATTTGTTCATAGGAGATTTTTCCTTGAAAAATAGTTTTGGAGATTTTTCCTTTGATGATTTGGAAATTTTTAATGAAGATTTATTCATTGGAGATTTTTTCTTGAAGATTTATTCTAGAGATTTTTCATTGGATTTTTTAAAATTTTTTAAAAAGATTTGTTCATAGAGATTTTTCCTTTGGAATATGGTTTTAGAGATTTTTCCTTTGAAAAATGGAGATTTTTCCTTTTGAATATTTGTTCGTGGAGATTTTTCCTTGAAGATTTATTATGGAGATTTTTCCATTGAATTTTTGAGAAAAATTTTTTTTTAAGAAGATTTGTTCATGGAGATTTTTCATTTGGAATATGATTTTAGAGATTTTTTCTTTTGAAGATTTGTTTGTGGAGATTTTTCCTTGAAGATTTGTTCTGGAGATTGAACTTTTGGAAAAAATATAATGAAGATTTGTTCATGGATATTTTTCCTTGAAAATTTATTCTTAGAGATTTTTCCATTGAAGTTTTGGAAATTTTTATTGAAGATTTGTTCATTGGAGATTTTTCCTTTGGAAAATGGAGAATTTTCCTTTGAAAAATGGAGAATTTTCCTTTTGAAAATGGAGTTTTTTTTTATGATCACAAAGTGAAGAAGATGAAGATGGACTAGAAATGATGAAGATTTATTCATGATAATTTTTTTTTTTTTTTTTTTTGAAAAACCTATCCTTTGAATGAGAACAACTTTGGTTGGAAGTTGATGTGGATTGTTGGATAAGTCCTTGCTTAATTCCTGCAAAAAGATAATTTCAATTAGCAATGGATTTATTCATTGAAATGAATTGGAAGTACTTACCCAATGCCCCTAGTTTGGGGCATATTCCATGCTTAGATTGAAGCTAAATTCATTTGATGTTGTGACCATTGGGGGAACATGAAAGAAGATCATGGTCCGCCATCCTTGGTTCTTGCAAAAAGTCTTTCTTTCTCTAGCTTGTTAGAAACCAATGCCCCTAGTTTGGGGCATATTCCATGCTTAGATTGAAGCTGAATTCATTTGATGTTGTGACCATTGGGGGAACATGAAAGAAGATCATGGTCTGCCATCCTTGGTTTTTGCAAAAAGGGTTTCTTTCTCTAGCTTGTTAGAAACCAATTATTGTGAAAACTTGCACACAATATAAATAGGCCAATACTCCAAGTTTAAACATGCTTAATGCAAACAAATGGGCTTAACCTAACATGCACCCAAGCAATTTTGTTACATTATTTTGACTTTGTTCTCCAAGGTTGTTTGGGTGAATAGGAACAGGCCTCTGAAAGGCTGCCTACGTACCTCTCTCATAGAGGATCATGTCAAGACATAGTTCAGAAGGATTGGATCTTGAAAAAGAAAGTTCTTTTTTTTTTTTTGTGGAAATGAGATTACTCTTTCTTTCTTCTTTATTATTATTATTATTATTATTATTATTTTTTTTTTTTTTTTTTTTTTTATGAACAAGAGGTGATCCTTTGAACAACCATTTTGGCAAATCAAAGTGTTTAAGAATCAAACAAATCTCTTTGATTAGGAACGATCAAGATCATTAAACTCATGTAATCAAATTTACTTCATCCTTTTGAACATCGTCAGATTAAGTCTCCAAAGGCAATTAAAAAATGAAATGAATCACATTGTTGGGTGCAAACAAGGAGAGTGCTCCAGGTTTGGAAGTTCTTTTGAGTCATTTTGAGGATTTGAGAATTTGAGAAATTTTGTCCTCGGACATATCATCTAGTGGGGTTTGAAAATTTTAAGCACTTTTCCTTTTTAATTCAAGGGAAAAATATTATTATAATTTAAGATGCGTCTACAATTAGCAAGGCTTCAAGGAGGTCTTATTCATGGGTTGTAATGTAGGCCGGGTTTAGGTTATGAAATGAATGATATAAAAAGGCTCAAAATTCCCTATGATGTTCCCCTAAGTATGCATTACTAAAAAATCAAGTATTTGAGAAATTTTCTCATTTCTTCTTTGCCATCTTCTTACTAGTCTTCAATGATGTCTACAATTAGCAAGGCTTCAAGGAGGTCTTATTCATGGGTTGTAATGTAGGCCGAGTTTAGGTTATGAAATGAATGATATAAAAAGGCTCAAAATTCCCTATGATTTTCCCCTAAGTATGCATTACTAAAAAATCAAGTATTTGAGGAGTTTTCTCATTTCTTCTTTGCCATCTTCTTACTAGTCTTCAATGATCACTTATATCAACATTTGTTTTTATGCTCATTCCCCTTGAATCATACCTCTAGACTTTCATCTTGTAAAATCCTTTTCTTTTTAGGTTACATCTTCAAGTTTTCAATTTGCTAGGATTTTCCCTTTTTTTTTTTTTTTCTTTGGCCCTAACTTTTGCCTAAACCGTCGTTTTGGGTTTTCAGCCCTAGCGGGCTTTTTTTTTTTTCTTTTTTCTTTTTTCTTTTTTCTTTTTTCTATCTTTCATCTCTTGATTGAATGAGCTTTTTTGGGAATCTTTTGCCTTCTTTGTTTTCCTCAGCTTAAGTCATTTTGAAACACTCTCTAGACCTCTTTCTTGCCTCGATGTGCTTGCACATTTCTATGCTTGATGAACCTTTTTCTTTTTTGATGAACTCTCTTTTAGATGAATCTTGTATTCCTCTTACCATGATGAATTTTAGGCTCTTCAAACTTGATGCACACTTTTTTTTTTCTTACATTGATGGAATTTCATTTCTCTTTCCTTCATTGTGTGAAACCTCATTTTGCTTTGATAATCTCTTATCTTTAGCTTAATGAATTCCCCACTTGTCTTTCATGTCTTCTAGGAGAACTTTATCAATAAGCTTCAAAGCTACAAGATCGACTCCTCCTCAACATGAGATTTAAGCATGCATACATTGAATTTTTCCCACCCTAGGTTTAGATTATAGTGGGTTCATGCGAAAAGAGGCTAAGTGTTTGAAGGCTCAAATGGGCTAGCAATGGATAATGATCCTTCTAGGTATTAGGGAATAATCTTGTTTAATCAAAGATGGCCTTCTATCCCTAGTAATACTAGCTTGTAGGCACAGTGACTTAAGCTCTTATAATAAATTCATCTTAAAAGAAAAAGATATGAATGCTCTAATGTTGTGAAACAAAAGACTTTTAAAAATTGGATCAAGTGCATGGATTCTTGGGATTTTCTGATGGATGGATTCTTTTTTATTGCCTTTTAAGACCATTTCTTCTTATATTCTAAGTCAAGTAGCAAAAGTTATGGATCAAATGAAATTAATCATTCTTTGGTACAAGTTGATTGCTCAAGCCTTTAAACATCAAGATTTAGAAAATGTTTTGTCCAAGGAATCCTTATGTCCATTTTGAAAAGGAGACTTCTTCTTCTTTTCTTTTTTTAATCTTGAAAGAGAAAAAAAAAATGGATATTTTTGAAAAAGTCACTAGGAAGTTCAATGGCCCTAGTTGAAAGATTTTTTTTTTTTTTTTTTTAAATATATACATGAACAAAGTACATCAAATGCTACATAGATTTTTAGAATTCAAAGAAACATAGAAACATGGAATAAACAAACAAAGTTTAAGCTTAACCATGATGTTGCAAACCAAATATGGAGCGAGGCAAAGTTGGGCCACTTGCTTCTTCTTGGTCCATTTAGGATGCTTGAGACTTAGTATGCTTGAACCTTGATTATGATGAAATGGCTTGGGCTTGCACTTGGAAGGCTTGAACCTTGATTATGATCTTTTGGTATTTGCTTGAAATGGCTTGGGCTTGCACTTGAAAGGCATGCATCTTGTGAGTTTTTGGCCTTTGATGTTGCTTATGTCTATACACCTTTGATGGGCTCAAGTGTAAGGCTTACACTCATTCAAGAAATAATTTTGGGCTTCCATACAAAGTAGAGTTCAATCATAGGCTGTTGGGCTTAAGTTCATTCATAGCATACATGGAATAAACAAACAAAGTTTAAGCTTAACCATGATGTTGCAAACCAAATATGGAGCGAGGCAAAGTTGGGCCACTTGCTTCTTCTTGGTCCATTTAGGATGCTTGAGACTTAGTATGCTTGAACCTTGATTATGATGAAATGGCTTGGGCTTGCACTTGGAAGGCTTGAACCTTGATTATGATCTTTTGGTATTTGCTTGAAATGGCTTGGGCTTGCACTTGAAAGGCATGCATCTTGTGAGTTTTTGGCCTTTGATGTTGCTTATGTCTATACACCTTTGATGGGCTCAAGTGTAAGGCTTACACTCATTCAAGAAATAATTTTGGGCTTCCATACAAAGTAGAGTTCAATCATAGGCTGTTGGGCTTAAGTTCATTCATAGCATACATGGTTCAAACAATTATGATGGGCCCAAGCTTTGGACTTGAGCTTATCATGGTCCAAATAATAGCCAAACACATGTGTAATGAAATGCAATTTACATGGACCAACCTAAATGTATGTTCTATGGGTCATTATAACATGGGTAGAAAGTACATTAAAGGTCCCCATAAGCTAGGACGTCGTACCTCCCAACTTATGTCACTAGGAGCACCGCGTTGATTTGAACGGTACAGTTTGTCCTTATGAACCACCATGGCATTAGAAAGACCACAATCTACGGCTAATACTACCGGGCTTCTGGGCTAGCACACAAATAAAATAAATTTCATTCAAGCAAATGATGCATGACATGCAATATAATAACATATTAGACATATTATATACAAAAAGCAATAAACAAAAAATGACATGGTTGGCTACCATAACCTAATTGAAGCTTAGCCCACAATATCCCCAATGAAGTCGCCACTGTGAGAAACCGTGCTCCCGGCCCATATTTATGATGTTAGGCCAAACCCATGTGAATGGGTAGAGTCATGTTATTGCCACTCAAAATGGAGGTTCGACTAGTTATATTTTTCCCTTTAGATTAAGGGTTTTACAATAGAGTCGCCACTTATTTAATTATTAGGATAAATAAGAAAACTAAAATTGAAAAATTCCTCATTTTATTAATTTTCAATTGAATTTACATTGATCATAGGAAAATTACATAGTTTTGGTCCTAAATACAATCTAAAATAAAGTATATGGTTTTGTTTCCTAGTTACAATCTAGAAATTGAAAATTACAAGAATAAACATTGGTCTATCAAACCTTGATCTAAATTCGGAGGCTATGTTACAAGGTGGGAAGGTGCTAAGCACCCACCTTACCCGGTGAAATCGGTCTTCTAGACTATGGTGGCCAACATTCATATCACATCATCTAATATGTTATCAATCAATTCACATGTTGAATTTAAATTGTGTGCATGTGATAAATCCTAATTCAATTTATTAAACATTTCATTTGGATTAAAAAATAAATTATAGTGAATGTGTGTGGATGGTGATATCCTAAATTCAAGAATTATTAAACAAACATCTTTTTCTTGTTTTTGATGTGGATTTAAGATCAAAACTAGTATTATGCATGAACATGTAATGAACAACCAAGAACATATGAAGAACACATAAGAATATTTAAGAATATTCAAACATATTCAAGAGAATTTAAATAGTTACTAATATGCATTAATCCTAATTCTCATCTTGGAAACATAAAAAACAAGTTAGGAAAAAGGATTATACCTTCATGCAAGATCCATATGGTGGAGGAGGGGACTCTTGGTAGAAGTCCTAAGGGTGGAGAAAAAGAATAGTTAGGAGAGGAAGAGTAAGTCTTACTCAATACCTTGAGTCTCAAGAAGACCAAGATATGACAAGACTATTCAACTTCACTAGAACTCAAGAGAGGGGAAGAGAGGGGTTTTTTTTGGTCTTGGAATGAAGGAGAGAGAGAATTTATATAGTAGTGGTGGAGAAAATATGAATGAAA
This sequence comes from Quercus glauca, assembly GCA_023736055.1. Taxonomy (NCBI): domain Eukaryota; kingdom Viridiplantae; phylum Streptophyta; class Magnoliopsida; order Fagales; family Fagaceae; genus Quercus; species Quercus glauca. The sequence goes on from CM043325.1 coordinate 30,094,853, forward strand.
GGCCATTGAATGAAGGTTAACAAAGAATCATGAACCTAGACCTCATTTTAGCCTTGAGAAAAATCTGGTGCATTAAATGTAGAGATTAGTGGGAGTGAGGAGGAAGCAAAATTCGATTTTTCCGTAGTCACTATAACAGCCTGTAGAGCCAACTTCAAAAATTCATATCTAACTTAATTCTGATTGGAATTATCTCATTCTTGTGCTCAAATTGAAGCCCCGGATATCTAGTTTCTAGGAAAATTAACCTCATTCACAGATTCAAATTATTCTGAGAGATATCAACGAAATGGTGAGCAGAGGTTATTTGTTAGAAAACAATTTCAGCACAATTAGTATTAATATGTCTCAAATTAGTTTCCAATTAACATTAATAGGCTCCAATCACTCCCATTTCAAACCTAATTAGTTCCAAATTTACCCTAATTAAAAGATAATTGCACAAATTATTCATTGAATAATTAATATTTAACTATCTAGTTAATTAGGTGTGTGCAACCCTACCATAAAATGTAGTCCTAACCAATCAAAGTATGACACATCATTGATCTCAAATTGATTATACTTATAACCAATTGAAATAAATTATTCATAATCACATATAGTCGGACTCAATTTATGATAGTGCATCTCAGCCATTAAAACTTGATTTGATAATAATTTTCAATCTGGTGGTCCGATTATGCCTTATGACCAGTCGATTTAATCGTTACAACATCAAGATAATTTTGGTGAAATGAGATTAAGGATCTAATGACCAGAATCAAGATGCATATTTTCAAGGCAAAATTACCCTTTTACCCTCCAGGTGAGGTTAAATGCGGGTTGCAAAATGAGGTGTCAACATCCTCTAACCACCCAAACCACAACCAGATCAACAAAAACCCACCCACCACCACCGCGACACTCCATTGACCACTAAAATCCACAAATTGGAGAAGGAAAGAGAAAAAAAAAAAAAAAAAAAAGGCCAAAGTCGGCCAACCACCCACCATAACCCACAAATCCAGTCCTCACCATGGCCCACAAACCATCCCAGCCACCCACCACAACTCATAAAATTAGCCAAAAAGCCCAAATCAATAAACCCATGCAGTGGTAAAAAAAACTAGATCTGAGAACCGGTGGGTGAGTTGATGAAGGTGGAGGTAGAGCTGGTGTGATGGAGGATAAAAGAATCGGCAAAGTTAAGAGCTAGTGTATGGTCAAATTGAAAAAAGAATCGGTGGGTTTGAGTGGTTGAACCAAACTCGGTGGGTGGAGGTGTGGAGGCGAGTTAGGCAACAATGGCGAAGGTGGAGCTAGTGATGAGAGTCGCCGAAGATGAGTGGCACCGACGAAACTGAGAGTGGCTTAAAGGCTCTGGTTTGTCGGGAGGGAGAACTTGAGAGTGAGAATGGAGAGAGCATGAGAGGGACTGAATTCTGAGGGAGTATTGGGGTAAAAGCTTCAAAACAAATGTAAAATATTTTACTAAAATTTTAAGTGTAAAATATTTTAAAAGTTGCATAGTTGATTTGGTTGATTGAAAATATTTTACTTTTAAATAAATATTTTACTGCAAAACAAACACAATAAAATAGGAAAATATTTTCCTAAAAATATTTTACGTCAAAACAAACGAAATGTAAGATATCATTGCAAGTACTTGATATAAATTATTTTATAATCTATTGCAATGACAAACATGAAATAATTATTTATACAACGAATATATCATTGCAATATTTTGATATGAATGGTTTTTGTCAATTATTTGCAATCTATTGCAATAAGATTTCTAAAGTAATATCTATTACTACAAGATATTCGAAGTAATAAATTATTTATTGCAACAAAATATACATTATTGTATCAAAATTATTATTAAAATATTTAGAGGTTATTACAACGGATTTTTTTTTGCACAAATTTATTATCTCAGTTTTATTACAACAACTTGCATCAAATATTGCAATAACATAGATATAACTACAATGATTTTTTTTTTTTTTTTCATTGTAGTAAATTTTTTTAGTGCCCCTTTATGGAGTAACTTCAGTTCATATATATTTGCTTCTTTCACAACTTATATATATATATATATATATATATATATGAAGCCCTTGATGTCATGATGATTACATTCGTAAGGCTATATTGTTCTCTTCAAATTTACTTAATTAACCTTTAAATAGATAGAGAAATCTTAGATTTTTTGGATGAAAAAATCTATTATTTTATGGCTTCGATTGACCGTTTTGTTTTGACCCCTTTTTCTATTTTGTTTTGATGAACTTCACAATTTGGATATCTTTATATAATACAAATTTGTAGCCATGTGTACCAGCTTTACAATGCAACTTGTTTTGCATCAATTGATACTTGGGCCAAAGTTACGTGCTATATAATAAGAGATTTTATTTGGTGAAATAATCGAAACTTGCACAATTTATATATATATATATATATTAATTACAATATTTACATAACCATTGTGAAAAATTATATATTGTTGCAGTATTTATGTTACAAACTTCTGCCTTCTTTTTCTTCAATTTTTTTTTTTTTTTTTTTTTTGGAAAAAGACTTCTACATTCTTGGGAGACCAATAAACAAGAATTATTCATCATCCACATCACCTCACAAAATTATATCCTTATTAAAAGAACAAAAGATTTTTTGTCCCTCAAATTATTATACATTCATTAATTTGTCATTTTCTTTTTTTCCCTTTTTTGGGAGGGTTTTTTGTGTTTGTTTGTTAGTTAATATGGAATACTTGTGAAATAATGCAAGGAGACATCTTAAGCCTTAAAGGAGATTCTAGGAGTTGCATTGAGGCCTTAAAAAGCAATGGGTTTGAAGTTCCTTGGAGAATCAAAAAATTTAGCTGTGATAATAATGTTAGTTTAAGTTGGGTCAGCCGTAAAGCAAATAAAGCAGCCCATCCCCTAGCCGAATGCTCTTTGACAAATTCTATTTTTGGTTCATAAATTCTTTCCATTCATTATATATATAGACATCTTAAGCTTGGTAGAACATAATACTCAACAACCAACAGGTGGCACTCTTACTCTCGGGCATTCTACGTATCAATTTTTTATTGGTAGTTGCTACCATCTCACGTCAGCCTCAGAGAACCCAAAATTTACCCCACAGGCATTTTTGTTGTACGACAGTATCAGTGGCTAACGCAAGGCCTGGTTTTTGATGTGGCAAGGTTCATTTCGATGTGAGATCACAATGTAATGACTAGAGAGTTAATTAGAGATTTGAGACTCTCATAAGTCATTTTAAGATTTTGGAGGTATTTTGGTCATTTTAAGATTTCGGGGGTATTTTGGTCACTTTTTGGGTTTTTGGGATATTTTGGATATTTTAAAGGTTTTGGGGGGTATTTTGCTCATTTTAGAGATTTTGAAGGTATTTTGGTCATTTTGTGGGGTTTTGAGATATTTTTGGTCATTTTTTGGGTTTTGGGGGTATTTTGGTCATTTTGTGGGGTTTTGAGGGTATTTTGGTCATTTTTTGGGTTTCGGAGATATTTTGGTCATTTTTTGGGTTTCGGGGGTATTTTGGTCATTTTTTGGTTTCGGTGAGTATTTTGGTCATTTTTTGGTAATTTTTAGGTTTTGGGGGTGTTTTGGTCATTTTTTGAGTTTCGGAGATATTTTGGTCATTTTTTGAGTTTTGGGAGTATTTTGGTAATTTTTTGGTTTTGGGGGTATTTTAGTCATTTTCAAGTTTTTTGGGGTATTTTGATCATTTTTTAGGTTTTGGGGATATTTTGGTAATTTTTAGATTTTGGGGTATTTTGTTCATTTTTTTAAGTTTTTGGGGTATTTTGGTCATTTTTTGGGTTTTGAGGGTATTTTGGTCATTTTTGGGGGTTTTGAAGGTATTTTGGTAATTTTTTAGATTTTTGAAGTATTTTGATCATTTATTAGGTTTCAGGGGTATTTTGGTCATTTTATAGAAATTTAGATTTTATATTGTTTATTTAAATTTTAGATGGGTTTAGTGGGTATTAGTGGATTTATCCATTTAGACCCATCTAATTAAATAACCATATAGGTCTTTACCCATTTAACCCAAATATTAAATGGATTGGGTTAAAACTTATCCAAATAAGGTGGGTAATAGGTGGGTTTATAGATATGGGTAAAAATTGCCACATAAGTAAATGTGTGTGTGCGGGAGCCATTATACAAAAGGAACAAACTTTTCAAAGATGCAAGAGTAATCTCGAAGCTGCGAAGTTCACAGTCTTGAAAGAAAAGTTCCAAAGAACCCTAAGACTTGTAAAATTTGAACCCCAGGTTTAACGCAGGAAATATTCTCAAGTGTTTTTCTTATCCACACTTTTGTTCTTTCTTGTTTCTTCCTTTTATAGTGAAACTTGAAGGGTATGAATTTACCATTTCCTCCTCAGGTCCTTGGTTCTTCCAATCTTATTGCGGAATGAGTATCTCGAGATTTTTTTGTTTTCTCATTCTCTTTTCTCTTTTCCTTGGAGTAATCCTCGAAAGCACTTCTTATAGCCTTCCCCTTGTAGGAGATGTTTTTCTTCCCAACCATTTCAGATCCTTGTCAAGGTCAATGGGGATGAGTCTCTTTCCGAACCTGGAGGGGTGTACATTTTGAAGGTTCCTCCATTCTGATGGTGACCGGTCGCGGCATGCCTTTTTCTGAAATGGTGTTGATCTTTCGTCTGGATGAAGGCTTCTTGTAAAAGTTCTCTAATCTTGTTACGCTTTTAGTCTTTTTCCCTTCTTCGAGGTCCGTCGATCTTCCTCCTTCTCAGACAGTTCAGCATTCAACCTTAGGGCCACGATGCTAACGTGGATCATTGTACTTTCTCTCTACCCAAGGGCCTTGGGCTTCTCAACTTCTGCCTTTTCCTTTTCTTTATGGGCTCTTTTCTTTTTCTAAGGGATAAGATACCTTCTGGGCTTGTCCATTCGTTGGGTTGGGCCACATCTCTCCTTTCTCCAATTCGTTGGGTTGGGCCGCATCTCATTATGAGTACCTCGTAGCTGTAAGAAGGTTTGTGTTCGTTGGCTCCCTAAGTTTGGGCTTTCTCCTCTTCTGGGATAACTCTAAGAAGAAATCAAACTTGTCTTTTTCCATTTCATTTTTAATTTTTATTTGACGACGATCATTAGAGCATTCGTAGCAGCCGTGTCAAATGTGCCAAATGTCAAATATTTGGCACATTTGGCCCACGAAACACAAAAAACTCCCTTTATCAGATGTTCTAAATCTTATTATTTTTGTCACATGTGAACAATACCCTCACAAATTTGCCAATGTACGGACAGCTGTGGCATAAGTTTTTATTATTTTTTTATTCCTCTTTCTCTTTCATCTCTCCGTCAGTCTCACCCTCAAACCCCAATCCTCTCCTCTCAAACCCCACTCTGTCTCTCTGTCTCCCACTCCCTATTTCTCTCGGCGCCGTCGCCCTGCTCGACCTCAGCACCTCCGTGCTCACCAAGACGCTGACGTTTGCCGCCGCATTCTCCGCCTTCGGAGATCCGATCCCATGGCTCATCGCGCTCGCTTTCTTCTTCACCCATGGGTTCATCAAGACCGGGCTCGGGAACCGAATTGCTTACCAGCTTATCATTGGTGCGAATCTAACTTTCAACACGATCAAGCAGACGATCGAGTGGACCGATTGGGCCAAGGCGACGATCGTGCCGGGTTGGTGTCGTTGATTGTTGGGGTGATTTGTAATGGGGTCCGGTGGTATGGGTGTGGGGTTTTGATTTGTGGGAGTGGGTTTTGGGTCGTGGTGGTGCAGTGGCAGCGTGGGGCTGTGGTTGTGGCTGGGTATTGATCAATCAAAGATCTCTCTCTACCTCCAAACCAAAACAGAGCAAGAAACACATCCAGAACCTTAAAATTTTTCAAAAATGGCAGAGATTAACAACTCTCTGCGACAAACCCATCCAGAAAATCCCACACTCCAAACTTTCTTTTATGCCCTCGACCCTATATCTCTCGTCCTCTCTCAGAATTCAAACTCCAACCAACCCGTCCCTCTCAGACTCACCACAGAGAGCTTTATCATGGAGAGATGACCTAGATATGATTTGATTATGGTTCTATGGGTTGTGGGGCCTGGGGCTTCCGATTTGGTGTTGGTGGGCTATAGGTTTCTTTTGAATTGTGTTTTGGGTTGTGGAGGATGTGGTGGTTGTGTGGTGGTGGTTGTTGGTTGTTGGCTGCAGTGTGGTGGCTGTTGATTGTGATTGATGAGTTGTAAATATTATTTTAATGTGTAAGAAATATTATTTTAATGTATAGAATTGAATGATAAAACATCTGATAAATGGAATGTTGTAAACTGATGTGGTAAAATAATAAAGTATGTCTTTGATGTGGCAAAATGACATAATTTTTGCCACATCTGCTGTGGATGCTCTTAGGGGAATAGGGACTAGCGAGTGGACGATTCAAAATTCCGGTACTTTTTGACACCTCCCAAAGCCAAAGCCAAAAAAGTTTGACCGTAGAGCCTCCTGCTTTTTTCAAGTGTGCGGCAATGTCAGAACACTGGATGTGTGTGTTAACCTATGGAAAAAAATAACCATTCCCCATGGCTTTTGTTGAGATGGACCAACCAAACTTAGGTCCACATCGACGGTGAATATTTTTCTCATCACTAACCAGTCACACTCTTTGCTTTAAACTAGCAAGTACTTTTTACCCACTTTTCTCATCACGCTTTTAAACCTGAATGTGAAGCAGAACATAATAATTACTATGGCCATTCACTTGCAACCCACCTTGTGATAAATTCAGTCTATAAATTATACTCTAACTAAAATGAATTATTGTTTACGATCCATGAAATGAAACCCATCCACTGATCCATGAAATCCATACCACCAAAAATGAAACCCACACCACGGAAGATGAAACCCTGTCAGTGATCCATGAGTCCCACGCCACATCTCCACCGTGGAGGCTTAATTCAAGGGACGATAGAGAGGAAAAAAGAAAAAGAAAAAAGAGGCATACAATCGTGGTTCCGATTTGGAAGACGAAGAGGGAGACGAAGTGGGAAGAGGGAGTCTGAAGTGGAGAGGAGATGAGACAATGAAGAGAGAAAGAGGCAGATATTTATTCAGTAGGGAATAAAAAAAGATTATTTAGGTATAAATTTGTGCTACAGTACCGTCTTACATTTAGGATGGTATTGTAGCGCAATTGCAAAATTGTTTACAATTGCACCTTTTTGCAAGACCAGATGGAGGAGGTTTTTAGAGATAAATGCTAAATAAAGACAACCCATGGCATTTAGCATTCTCAATGTGAATGCTCTCCGCTTATGCTTGCTTGATCTATGGCCACTATAGGGTAAGAATTTGAGATGAAATCTTGGCCCACCTAGGAGGCTAGGGCACTATATGGATCTAGACCAGGATTTCATGGACCCCAAGCCCATTCAAGTAATCATATATCCAAGTCCAATCCATTCCCTATTTCTCCGTACTAAAATTTATCTCCATGGATACCTTCACATCCTACAAGTCTAAAGTTTTTACTACATTGGACTGGTTTGTCTTCGACTCAATGGTAGACAGCTACCAATTTATGAAGACTTTTTTAATTTAACTACAATGGGTTACGGAGGGGTGATTATAGACACCGACATCGGGGTGTTTAGGTTTCCAAAGTTGGCTTATGATTTATGAAGCATTACGTGATGCTTTTATTGCTCAACACGCAATCCTTCATTAGGCCTTGGAGTAGCCATTTTTGACTTATGGTACGATTTATCTAAGTTTGGAACGATTAAGATTAGTGATGGAGTTGAGATTTCAGTTCAGTCCCTAGTTAGGATTAATAGTTGTCACAAACTATTGCATTCTAGCTGTGATTGGTCACCTAATGTCTAATTTATTTTAATTACCTAAATAACTAAAAGCTCCTACGCTAATAAGGTAGAAAAAAGTTTTGAACCAAAGTTTTGAATACTATGAGAAATATGTTTGCTCATTAAAACAGAATATTTTAATACCATTTTATTTTAGATTACCGTTTTAAGGTAATGATATTTTATTTTATTTATATAAATATACTTCTTTATATATTGTTGGTCAAAATCCATATAATTTATTAAAGGTCCTAAAATTATAAGTTTATATTTAAACCAATATATTAATATAATATATTATGTGTAAATATCAACTCGATAATTATAATAATAAGTTAAAAGGAGTAGGAGGAGAAAAGTCAAAATCAAATAATAAATGGAGCATCTTCTCAAGAAAAAAAATGATAATAATAATAATAAAAGGAGCAAAGACAAAACGGAGAAGAAGAGGGGTGGCCTCTCCGTTATCTGCGATGGGCTGGGTTTGTTTTTCTGGTGACGGTGCAAAGTGGCAACCAACTATACTGGGTTCTTTAGTTGTTCTTCAAGTCTTCAGCTTGAAAAAAGGTAAAATGTTGTGTTTATGACATTACCAACTGAAATTCACCAAAACATGCCGAAATGGCTTAAATGAATGGGAATTTAGGCCAAAATGGAACATGAGCGGTGATTACTAGTCAAGTGACTGGTACAAAAATTTATGGCTGTTCCAACAGGAACAAAATGGAATTCATAACATTAAGGCAACCCATATTGCCTATCCCAAAGAATTCTACCTTATTTTGAAATTTAATCCCAAGGTTGAACATTAAAAAAAAAAAAAAAAAAAAAAAAAAAAAAAAAAAAAAAAAAACTAAAGAATTTAGCATTTAGCTTATTATAAAAGCGTGTGTATATGTATGATCTATATTAGGTGGTGACTTGTGACATGCATGGACATGTGGGAGTGCATGTGAGCACATAAATATATCTTAAGAGGCGATATGTGAAATGCATGTGTATGTGAACATATTCAATTTATCCTAAGAAATGGCATGTGAGATACATGGACAAGCAGAAGTGAAAATATATGCAAAATGCATGGACATGTGAGCAATTTATTTTAGAAACAAAATTAGAGAGTATGGTTAAACATGTGAATGCATGGTATCGGCTACAAAAGTAAATTGCATGGCAAACTTAATAAGGGTTACCTCATTCCATAGCATGGCATACCGAGCCAAATTTGCAACTTGTCGTCTCCAAGCATTTCAAGAATTTTGTTCATGCAAAAAGACACCCAAAAAAGACAGCAAAGATCGCAACGGATAAAAAATGTACCTTGGAAAAGATTTTCGTTCAAAAATATAATTTGAAATTTTTTTGTAGTTCCAGTGTGAAACTGGAAAGGAAGGCTGGTTTGTGGGTTTTTTAATTTGATTTGGGTTGGTGTGAATCGTATTGGGCTTTGGTTTGGAGTTGGGAATTTTGTTAAAGTGAGTGAAAGTTTAATTTCATGTTGGGCTCAATTACATTTTCGGACCTGGGCTTTAAGTGAGGTTTGAGGCCTATTGTTTGGAGTTAATTTCAGGTTAGCTTTTGAGTGGAGTTTTGGTGTGCCTTTATGTTAAAACCCGTTTCCCTCTCCATTATGTGTGTGTGTGTTTCTCAAAAAAAAAAATTCAGATTGAGCTAGGTTTGAGTTTAAGTGTTTGGGCTAGATTAGTGGGTAATTAATCATGTCACATGGGTTGGGCTGGGTCAATCTCATCCTATTCTATCTTTGTGGAATCCTCTCTTATCCCGAGGAAATCCCTAACAGCCAATAAGAAGTTGACATCTCACCTCCTATTATCTTTCTTCTTTTTTTTTTTTTGGTTTTTTTTTTTTATTATTAATATCTTAAATTTTACTTATAACCTAAAATTTGACAGTTTTACATATAACCTAAATCCAGACAAATAAAAAATAAATGCGATTTTGCTTTCTCTCTCTTGAAGTATTTTATTTTATGGAAAAGACAAAAAAATAACAAGAAAATGGTAAATTCCTATAAAGTCTAATAAAAATTTCATTTGATAAATTTATTACTTTTGAAAGAAATAATTTATTTTGGCACCAAATGGTAAATTCCAAGAAAATGCTTCTTTTTTTTTTAAAATAAAAATTTATGTGACCTAGAGGGTCTTTGTGAAATTAATGAAGTTTAAAGGGGGCATTTTTTAATTTGGGAAATTTATGGGCTTGAAGTGTAATTTTAAAAAGTTTTGGGGTGAAAAATAAATTTTGGAAAATATTTGGGGTTAAAATGAAATTTGACAAAAGTCAAAGGGTTTGAGCATAGCTTCAGAGTTCAGACAAGTCTTGTGGCTGATGGGCTTTATTTTAAATGTGAGTTTGAGCCATTAGGTCACACCGGTTGGGCTTGAAAGTGTTTGAGTAGTTTTTTATTGGGTTTTTTATTATTATTTTAGTGTGGGTTGAGGTGTTGAAAAGGACTAGTGTTGATTTGAAATTAGTGTGGGCTTAACAGAATCTCATGTCTGGGTTCACGTGTTGGACCAGGCTTGGCCTGGTCCACCCTTACCCTAATAAATCACTTCCACCCATCGGGACTTACGACACCTCTAGCACATCAATAAAATTTTGACACCTCACCACCTTATCCCATCTCCTTATTTTCTTTTAATTCCTTTTTCTTTTTGTAATTAAGATAATAAGGAGCTTTAAAAAAAAAAAATTGTTTTCAAAATTTTATTTAAAGAATAAAGAATGTCAAGAAGGATGATATGCAAACTCATTAACAATTGGTACCTATATATAGGAATGGCAACGGGTCGGGTTCGGGCATTTTAGTGAAGACTGAAGGGAAATTAGGGTTAGATGTTAGGTAATATATATATAGAGGGCATTTTAGTAATTTCAGATTACCGGGTTATTACCGGGCCGGGTCTCGGGTCGGGTCTCGGATTTTTTTATAAAACCCGGACCCGACCCGGACCCGCTTCGGGTTTTTTTTTAAAACCCATACCCGACCCTATTTCTAATCGGACCGGGTAAAACCCGGCCCATTAGGGTCGGGCCGAGCCGGGTACCCGCGGGTCGGGCAAAAATTGCCATTCCTACCTATATATATATATATACATATCTGTAAAGCCATATTGTCATACTATAAACTTCATGATCTGCTATTCTAATTAATAAACCAGAACAACAAAATTGAAGCCATAATATATATATATATATATATATTGTATAGCTCTAAAATGACACCAAATCAACTGTACAGGCCAATATTCATGGTGCCTTGCCTTGTTTGGCCAAGTCATAAAACCTTAAGAGTCTGTTTGGGAGTTTATAAGGGAATGGAATGGAATTGAATGGAATGATCATTAAAGGAATGGAATGGATTTAGTAGGGAAATGAATGGAATCGAATGGAATTTAAAATTTTTGTTTGAATGTTATAAAATATATAAATGGAATAGAATAAAATGTAAGTAACATTATTTGGAAGTGACATTAAAAGGAATGGAATGAAATTATTTTATAATAACATTACTATTATACCCCTCATTTGAAAGAACATAAAAAATAATCAATGAGAAATTATAATTGCTTTGAAATGCTTAATATTTAGTGGATGATGTGAAACCAGTTAGCCACAATTGGGCTTGTGTTAGATTATTAAATTACAAGATGGTTTTGTCAAGGTGAATAGATTGCATCATTCTAATCAATAATTTAACAAATGAAGATAATGGCATGACAAATTGACAATAGAACAAGTTCTTTATTTCAATTTGCAAATTTTTTTAGAGGCTGCTAGTTTTAGATTGGATATTTTTTTACTAGTGGGCTTTACAATGGATTTGATAAATTAATACATCTCCATCTCCCAATTTCTTATACTAAGCAACATCCCTCTAAGACCAGAGGTGATAGAACTATTAACATATCAATTTCTTGATATAAAACTAAAATAATTCTAGTTTATGGAAAAAGAAAATTTTATTGAAGCTAAAAAATAAGTTATGTATATTTCTATGTTGAAAAGCAATTCACGCATCACATATTTATTTTCAACAAAATAAATATTTTCTAAAAACGCAAACAAACATCTTTTAAAAAAAAACTCCTATAATGAGTCTTGCCAAACCAAAACAAAATAGCATAATCCATTCCAAAACTAAAGTTGGCCAAGGAATCCCACACTTTTTTAATTTTTAGGCCTAGACATCACTGTTAATAGGACACATTTGCGCTCACGATTTGGGCAACCAAAGAACATCTCCTTATATGTGAGATTTTCTATCAAAAATATGTAGGCCTCAGTCTTTAATATTGGATCCAAGTCTAATACGCCCAAAGCTGCGTGAACTTCTGCTCCATATGACTTTGAAAAACACTTTGCCATAACCTTAGTCGTCCTATCAATTGTCATTGATACATTATCAAATGACTATGAAATTACATTCTCAAGTTCATCATCTTCCGCCAGTCATCTTTTCTTGCTTTTAGAAGACATTGTATCTTGTGATGACACTTGAGAGCATACAACAGTAATTTCTAGGGACCTCTGATCATCTTACACTTCAAAGTTCTCCAAAGAAACTTCATTTTGAGATATCAAATTATCAATCTCATCAATAGTGGTTGATGCAGCATACTTAGCACGTTTCTCCTTTGCAATTTTAGCATGATCACCTTTTACTCTATATTTTGCCCAAAGTTGTGCCATCTTAGAGTAGTTGGGCGAAAATGGCCAAATACCACCATTTTTCAGAAATTTGTAGCAAAAAAACACTGTTTTGGAACTATACAGGGAAATACCACTTTTCTAGAACTCGAGTTTCATAAACTCGAGTTCCAAATCGTACTTGAGTTCCTCATCAGTTTTGCCACCGTCACACTGCTAAGCTGGAAATTGGGCGATTAAAAAAAATAATGTGGTACTCGACTCGAGTATACCAGGCTCGAGTACCTTTTATAAATAAAATACAGTTTATTTTATTTCTGCGGTACTCGAGCTTACCAAGCACGAGTACCTTGTAACTATTTTTTTTTTTTTTTTTAAGGATAATCGACAAATAAACATAAACATAAAAATAAGTAGCTTTTTTTATGTTTTTATTTATTTAAATAAAAGCATTGTAAAATATAGAGATTTTAATTTCAAAATATGAATTTAATTTCTATATTAATTAAAACTGTTTATTGTTTTCTCATAAAAATTGTTCACTGTTTTCTAGATAAACTATTTCTACGATTTTGCATAAAATTATTTTCTGTTTAGCATTATTTAAAAAATTGTTAACTCTCTTTTCTACATAAATTATTTTTTGTTCACTATTTAAAGAATTGTTCACTGTTTTCTCATAAAACACCTAGTGAAATCGTGTTTTCTAAATTTAAACGTCAAATCTGAATGCTTTTTCATGTTTGAATTTTACAATAATTGAATATATTTTTCTGCATTGATAAAATCTGTTTCTACGTTAATAAAATTTACTCTCTGCACATCATGTTTACTGTATATTCGAATCTGCTTATTGCATTCATAAAATCTGTTTTTTGCATTAAGTAAATCTGTTCACTATTTTCTTATCAAAATTGTTCACTGTTTTCTGCATAAACTATTTCTAGCATTCTGCATAAAATTATTTTGTGTTCAGCATTATTTAAAAAATTGTTCACTCTCTTTTCTGCGTAAATTATTCTAAATCTTGTTTTCTAAATTTAAACGCCAAATCTGAATGCTTTTTCATGTTTGAATTTCACAATAATCGAGTCTATTTTTCTGCATTGATAAAATATGTTTCTACATTAATAAAATTTGCTCTCTACACATCATGTTTACTGTATATTCGAATCTGCTTACTGCATTCATAAAATCTGTTTTTTGCATTAAGTAAAACTGTTCACTGTTTTCTTATAAAAATTGTTCACTGTTTTCTGCATAAACTATTTCTAGCATTTTGCATAAAATTATTTTTTGTTCAACATTATTTAAAAAATTGTTCACTCTCTTTTCTGCGTAAATTATTCTTTGTTCACTGTTTAAAAAATTGTTCGCTGTTTTCTCATAAAAAAAACCTAGTAAAATCATGTTTTCTAAATTTAAACGCCAAATCTGAATGCTTTTTCATGTTTGAATTTCACAATAATCGAATCTATTTTTTTGCATTGATAAAATCTGTTTCTACATTAATAAAATTTGCTCTCTACACATCATATTTATTGTATATTCGAATCTGCTTACTGCATTCATAAAATCTATTTTTTACATCAAGTAAAATTGTTCACTATTTTCTTATAAAAATTGTTCACTGTTTTCTACATAAATTGTTTTTAGCATTGGCGCAGTTATTGCACTTAAATGGTTTTTGTGTTTTTTTAAATATGTAACCATATGAATAATGGACAAACTCCATTGATTCATATAAATCACTTTCTACATAATTTTCCCTTCTTTGTCTTCTAACTTCATTTCTTCCGTCACTCCTTCATTTCTACACCACACCTTCATTTCTTCCGTCACTCCAACTTCCCAGTTCATGCCTTTTCTTTGTTTTTTTTTTACCTTTCTTGAGTTTTCTTAAACCAGTTTACGCAACATCTAGATAGAGTCGAGGCAGGAAAACAAGACAGGGAGAGAAAGAGAAGAAGATTAAGAAAAAAGTTCTGGACAAAGAACAAACGAGAGACAGAGCTAGCGAGATAGAGATGATGGGATCTCAATATTTTCAATGTTTGAGAGCATCTCATAGTGGTTGAAGCTTCAACCATGGTGATAAGGTGTCGTGAGCTTGTAATTTTTTTTTTTTTTTTTTTTTCAAGCGTTGATCTGAACCGTGAGAACCGTTCACGGTTCTCAAATCCGGGCGGTTCAACCGCGGCTTGAACGGTTTCGTGCTTTTTGTGCATAGAACGGTTCTAGTGGTTAAAAGAACCGTGTTATTGAGAGGTTTCCAGTTATTCCGGTCGGACCGTATGGTCCGGTCCGGGTCTGAAAACCATGATATTTTGGACTCTTTAATTTAAAATTTAAAATGAAAGGCCAAAATTAAAAGAATTTCATGTGGTAGAGTGCCCTAGAAACTCTAGACGATCATTATCTGAGAGAAGTTATCTTGGAGTTATGACATCAGATTATAGTTCATCATTTAAGTGTGCATCTTTAAAGGCAAAAATTTCATGTAGTTTGTCTTAACCATGCAAATATTTTCATCAATTAAACCAAAATTTAATGTTAAAAATTGAAATGATTCTTGTTTAAGGTGGCAAACAATTTTGCTAAAGCCTATATGAGAACATTAATAGAATATATGAGAACAGCTTCACTGAATCCTCATTACATAAGAAACTGTACCTCAATGATTCCTTTATCTATCAATTTAACAAGTCATAGAATTAGCAGATAAACAATCTATTTTGCAAAATCCAGGTAATGCCAATTGCCTTCAAGAACTTGTGAGATCTCATTATAGCAAGTGCAACATATGCATGCGTTGATACATTCACCAATTGTGGCTACTAAACAAAGATTCTTTGATGCTATCATACAGTCGCCTTTTAGAAAATAAAATAAAATAAAAAGTAGTGATCCTTCTATTATTATGAAATTTTGGAACACGCTAACAACTAGTGCACGCAGCACGTGTGCTGTTTAGTGTTTAGGAACCCCTTGCTTTAATAAATAAATAAATAAAAAAAGTAAACAACTACAAGAGAAAGGTCAGCTCTTTCCTATTGTAAAAGAGTAGGATTGAGGAAAGCAATCAATTTGTGATTGTGAGCATGAATGATATCTGCCAAACAAAGTTTCAAAGCTTGTGGGGTTGGTCACAGCACCATTTATCAACGCCTCATCATGTTGCAATCACACAAAGGATAGGGCGTTAATATTTCTTCTTCTTTTTTTTCTTCTTTTTTTGGTGAAAGACGATTCATTAATAAAATCGAAGAGCTACAAAAGGAGCAGAAACAGACTGTTAAGGTAAACTCCATTATAGTCATCCTCAAAAACACTAAGAACGTCCACAGGCGGACTATCAAAGGGTATCAAATGGAATAAAACTCTGCTTCTTGGTTGGTGCCCATCCTAGCTAGGTTGTCTGCACATCGGTTTGTCTGTCGATAACAGTGCTTAAACTGAATCAGACGAAAGCAGGAAATCAGCAACCTGCAGTCATCCAAAATGGGAGAAACAACATTATTCACATAATCCATGTTACTGAAAACATCCACAATAGCTCTTGCATCAAGTTCAACAATGAGAGATGAAATGTTAAGATTGCAGCACATGATAAGGCCCTCCCTAAGGCCCCACAATTCAGCTATGAAGCTGCTCGTAACCCCTATGCTCTTGGTAAAACCCTATATCCATCGGCCACAATCATCCCTTATCACTCCCCCACACCCAGCTACACCTGAATTGCCAATAGCCGAGCCATCCGTGTTGAGTTTCATCCACCCAATAGGAGGCCTTTCCCATCGAATCCTCTGGACAATCCTACGGGTTGGAAATCTTGGGGATGATATACAATGCATGAACTCAATTGTTTGGCTTACTATTTCAGTGTCCAATCACGGGCTTTGTCTCTTCCTTTGAAAGACAACATTGTTTCTACTCTTCCAAATGTTCCAAACTACAAAAGGAAACATAGTTTTCCAGTGTATTCGCAGCAGCTGATGTCGAGTTTTGATTGCCATTCCAATTAAGCCAATCCAGCAAGTCACTTCTCCAAAACCTCTAATCTGCACATGAAATTCCCAATTGAGTCCACACCAATTTTACCCAAGGACAATCACGCAGAGCATGTAGCACCGATTCTGATGTCTCTTGACAAATGAGGCACATGTCTTCTTCACAAACACCTCTCTTGATGAGGCACCCCCTAACCCCGATACTATTATGTGCACACATCCAAAAAAATGTTTTAATTCTTGGTAGAGTGTTTGCTTTCCAAATCCAGTTTTCACTGAGATCAGTACTCACATCAGACCCATCGCAATCCTATAAGCACTTCTTAGACTAAAGGTACCTTGAGAAGAGTCTGCCCATGCAAGTTTATCACTTCCTATACTTGTCATCGCAATAGGAGTGGCTTGTATCGTTATCTTGATGTCCATTGGTAGCTCAAATGATAGTCCATTCCAATCCCAGCCCGTGACTTGCATAAAGTCCTTGACTTCTAGTTGATTAACTTCTCGAGAAAGGGGGCCCTGGATAACGTTTAGAAGAGGACCCTTTCTCTTCTAGTTACTATACCACAGACTTAGCTTGCTATCTCTACCAGCCATCCATCTACTACCCTTTGCAAAGGTGTCCATACCTCTTTTCATTGCTGCCCAAACTGAAGAACAAGGCAACTTGTTGGGATTAGTATTTTGCCTTCTTCCAGTGCAATATTTCTTCCTTAAGATTTGCGTCCAAAGTTCATCTCTTTCGGAGTGAAATCTCCAATTCAGCTTAGCAAGGAGGGAAATGTTCCTTCCTTTAGCAATTTGCAAGCCAAGTCTTCCTTCTTCCTTTGATTTAGTTACCTTTTGCCAACCAATCCAATGAATTTTCTTGGAAGTTTCTGACAAGCCCAAAGGAAGTTTCGATTAATCCTATTTATCCCATCTAAGATTCTGCCAGGAAGGTAAGAGCACTGCATTACATATGCTGGGATTGCTGCTAATGATGCTTGAATTAGAACTGACAGACCAACCAATGATAACATGTTCGCTTTCCATCCGAATAGCTATTGTTTAACTCTATCTAGGATAAAGTTGTACTCTTGAGAGGATGTACTAGGTTGCTTCAAAGGATTACCCAGATATTTACCAAGCGAGGGGGTGGATGCAAACCCAAGAATATCGCATAACGACTCCCTGGTGTCTCTGTCCACGTTGGGAGAGAAATATACTCTTGACTTAGCTTCATTAACTGTTTGACCCGAGACACTGCAAAAATCATCAAGCACACCTCTGATAGCTGAACAATTAATGTAGTCGACTTTAGTAAAGAACAAGAGATCATCCGCAAAAAGAAGATGGGAGAATGTTGGATCACTTCGGGAAGCCTTGACTGGTTGCCAAAGTTTTGCATTACATTTCTCTTCTATCATTTGCCCAAGAAAGTCCATGCATAGAATGAACAAGTAAGGAGACAAAGGGTCCCCTTGCCTAACCCTCTAGAAGGGAAAATTGGCTCAAGAGATTCTCCGTTAAATAAAATTGATGTCGAAACTGTGGAAACACAACTCATGATGATATCTATAAGATCCGTTGGAAGGTTGACTCTAATGAGCATTTCTCTAATAAAACTCTATTCAATCTTGTCATAAGCCTTCTCCAAATCTATTTTTAGCCATATATCCAACTCTTCCCTTCTTTTTGCTTAGGGAGTGGATTATCTCTTGGGCAACAATCACATTATCAGTTCCCTTTCTACCTGGCACAAAAGCCATTTGGAGGGGAGAGATCAGATTTCCCAAGTGAGGCCTTAACCGACCGCAATGATCTTCATCAACACTTTATACACAATATTACACAGAGTGATAGGCCTATAATTACCTAGAGTCTCCGGGCCTTGAATCTTTGGGATTAAAGCAATGTGTGTTCTATTAAGGTATTTAGGAACTCTCTTTTCAGTGAAAATCCTCTTGGCTTTGTCCATCACTGATTTCCCCACCACAAGCCAAAATCTCTGGAAGAACCCCGCATGAAGCCCATCTGAACCTGGGACTTTAAAAGGTTTTAAAGACCACATGGCTGCCTTGATCTCCTCTTCCGTAATCCCCTCCCCCCCCCCCCCCTCGCGACACCCACTAATACTTTGCTTGCCTTCCTCTGAAAGCCTTGGCTGCCACAGGTAATTAGAGCCAATTGATATAGGGGCACTAGCTAGAGATGTTGTGCAAACACCAGTGACATCATTCCTTATGTACCCTTTAATAGCATTTTCCTCATACATCCATTCCCTCTTGGCATCTTTGATTGCCAGGATTAGATTTCTTTTCCTTCTAACCAAAGTTGAAACATGGTAGGCAGCTGTATTTCTATCTCCTTGAATCATCCAATTCACCCAAGATTTTAGTACCCACAACTCCTCTTGGTTAAGCACACTGTCCAGCTTTCTCAAAAGCTTATTTTCTAGGTTCAGAAGAAAAGAATAAGGATTGAAAGAAACAACTCGCTGAATGCCATTGAGTCTAGCCATAAAATTCTTTTTCCGAGCAAAAATGTTGCCAAATTGCATTTTGTTCCAAACCTTAGCTTCCTTCTTAAACTTGTCTATGGCATCTATAAGTCTGGGGCATTGTCTCCAAGCTTGAGAAACAATCCTTGGAAAGGTTACATTAGATAGCCAACAAGTTTGAAATTTGAAAGGCCTCTCCCTTCTGTTGACTGCCCTCGATTGCATCTCTAGCAAAACAAGACAATGATTTGAGTGACATTGCGTGAGGTGAATCACTTTCACTTTAGGATACATTACACACCAGCTGGGATTGACAAAAAATATGTCTATTCTTTCTTGAATCAAAGCTTGGACTTCCCTTCTGTTTGTCTAGGTGAAACGAGGTCCAGAGAACCCAATATCAATCATATTACACTTGTCTATGCACTCTTTGAAAAATGACCTGTTGACACTTACGACTTTCCTCCTAAATTTGTCGTCCTCCATGGAGCTCTGCAACTTTCATTAGATTATTCCATAATATGTGCCTTTCCGCACTCCTAGGACTAGCATACACAACAGTAAATAACCAGCTAGAGTTCGAGGTTCGTACCTTCATCACAATATGAATCTCTTACTCCGTGTTGGCCAGGGAAGAAATCTCCACCTTGTCCGAATTCCAAAGCACCCAAAGTCTACCAGCGTACCCGATTGTGTCAATGTGAATGACTCCATCAAAGGGAAGTTTGTCAGTTATTTCCCTTGCTCTCACCCCTCTAATACAGGTTTCCATCACCACTAGAATTGCTGGGTCATGGTTCTACACCAACTCTCTAATATGCTTCTAAAATGAGGGCTTCAACGCGCCTCTACAATTCCACACTATAATATTCATCAGGAATTTATGGGCTAGGGTGGGGCACTCATCAACAGGAGGCATTAACTTCGCTTCTTCCTTCAAATTCCATCCGATCCGTTTGATCATTCCCTTTGTCTATCCCTCCCCGGGTAGCATTGTCAAGTTGTGTTAAAGGACACCCATTTCCATCTCCTGTGATGATACATGTAGATTGAAGACCACAATTGGTTGGAAAACTTGGATCAGCTTCATGATAGGCTTGCTCCTCGTGACGAAAGTGGAAATCGAAATTCCCTCCAGCATCTTTCGCCCCGATAAACACTCCATTGGGTTTACACTACACAACAATGGAACTAGTGATATTTGTGGTATCTTTTCCCACACCAGTTTTAGCTCCTCCGTCAGAGCTGAAGCATTCCCCAGAAATTGCCACCACAAGTTTTTTGCTTCCTTTCAAGCTAGATTGGTCAGAGATAACCATCCTTCCCTCGCGCTCACCTCCGTCAACGGAAAAAAGTACCTCTATGCTTCCCTTATCTTAGTTTTGAACCACCCCATGATGTAAGTTGGGTTAGCATGAATCTTGGCTAACACTACCTCCAGGATCTCCACTAGGCACCCTCCAAATTGATAGCCCACCTCTGGCCAGCTGGAGGTCCCAAACTGAAACTCAAGAGCAACTCTCAGATTTGATAGTCCATCACACGGATTTTGAACAGCATTAGCTTGAAAAGAGGAGTTCTTTGTCTGGAAAGTAGAGGAAGCTTTAGTTTGCTCTTTTCCAGTGGTGCCCTTAAGTTGCAACGGAGTATCCCTAAGACGAGCAATGGATTTTTTGCCCTTTACTGAAGCATTTTGAACAGGCTTCATAGGGCTTTGATTCGGCTTGGACCAAATATCCACTGATCCGAATCATATGCGCTAACACTTTGGCTTGAAAGGGGCTGGGATCGTCCCACGAGCTCGTTTCTAATTTTTTGAATGGCATTAACCACATGGGCTTTCTTAGCTATTCTTAAAGGAGATAGTTTCCTTTCAGCCTCTCTGGGTGGTCCATTAGAGCTTTCGGCCCTCCCCACCACATTACTTTCCTTGACTTCATACTCTTCATACCTTTACCTCTTAGTACTTGTGTACTAAGCTGTCCCATAAAGGTCCCACTACTTTTGGGAGCTCTTGTCCCCTTCTTCCTACGAGCCACCACCACCCACGGTCTATACATACCTTCATGTACATCCTTTTGCTCGTCCTTTTGCACATCCTCTCGAGCCACCTCTTTGGGTCCCTGCTCTATCCTTGTCTTTTCCTGTTCACGCTCACTGCATGAGTGCCCGCCCCCCTTATTTGTCACCTCCATCTCCGTTTCCCTTACCGGAGAGCTTTAATGGATTGTGTACGAACAAGCTTCTCTTCGATGACCCAGCCTACCACATCCGAAGCAAAGCTTTTGTATTCCATCATAAGAGACTAGCTGTTCAAATTTCCCGATTAGTATGGCAGTAACCAAAGGTTTCTCTACATCTATTTGGATGCACAATCTTGCAAACTTGCCTCTGGCTTCAAAAGCCATGTACGTATCTACCTTGAGCACATTACCAATGGAATTACCAATTTGATGTAGTGCCTCTACATTATAATATTCAATCGAAAGTTCATTAAGTTGTACCCAAACTGCAACTGAAGAAACAGTGGCTAACGAGGGTCTATAGTTTGGTTCCCATGGCCCGAGAGACAAAAAATGCTCACCAATGAACCATGGTCCCTTCTTTAGGACATTCTCAAAATCCTCATTTAGAGAGAGTCTTGTGAGGAGCAACTCATTTCCCAAGTTCACACAATCCAACCTACCTGCAGTTTCCACAAAGAAAGAATCTTACTTTGGAGGAAGTTGAAACCCACCGATTTTCCATACACCTTAACAATAAGAGCTTTAGCCCAGGGATTACAAATATGCTGTTTAAACTCCTTGGAAAACTTGACAACCACAAGTCCCTATCAAAGAGACTTAACTTCCTCTTCCGACTCAGCATCATCCTCCCCAAAGTTGAATGCTTGAGTGTAAGCATCTGGAATCTCTCATACAAGTTTATCCTTAAAGGATATATTCTGGTTCCATGAACCAAAACCTTGGTTTGGGGACGAGGGCCCTGATTCGTGACTCTAAGTTAGCTCATCCTGTTCTTTTTGAGAGCGAGAGAGCCATTTTTTCTTATCATGATCTTTCATTGCATTCACAATTAGGAATGGCAACTGGTTGGGTTCGGGTCGAGTTTTTCCATACCCGGACCCGACCCACGCGTCTTAGCCCGCAGCCCAAACACGGCCCGTTTACTAACCGGGTTTTTT
Organism: Quercus glauca; assembly: GCA_023736055.1. Taxonomy (NCBI): domain Eukaryota; kingdom Viridiplantae; phylum Streptophyta; class Magnoliopsida; order Fagales; family Fagaceae; genus Quercus; species Quercus glauca. The sequence continues at coordinate 30,117,076 of CM043325.1, forward strand.
TCCCGGGGCCCGAACCCTCCCCTGCCGAGCCCCGCAAGCCTCGTTAAGCCCTACCAAATTTGGGCCCAATCCGCGACCCAAATCATGGCCCAACCAAAACAAAACAAAACAAAAAAAAAAAAAAAAAAAATTTGAATGGCCATTGCCCATTTCTCTGCACCTTTTTTTCTTTTTAGTATATAAAATATAAATATGGAGATGAGTAGGTAATAAAACTTATAGATGATAGTTTTAAACTCATTTTAAAAGGAATACTCTTTGGCCAAAGAATTTGATTATAGAGCCTTCTATTATTTTCAAGCATGTGGCAATGTCAGAACACTGGATGCGTGTGTGTAAAGTGTAAATCTATGGAAAAAATTAACCGATCCCCGTGGCTTATATTGAAGGTGGACCAACCAAACGTAGATCAGCATTGCCGGTGAATACTTTTCTCATCACTAACAGTCACACTCTTTGCATTTTAATAGTGTATAATTAAAATTGATTTATATTACAACATAAATGTAAAGATGTGAGAGTTAACATGGACGATGAGGAGTTAGTGAAAATTTTTAATCCTACGTTGAAAATGAGAGAGACTATTTTATTCTTTTTAATTGTGATGATTAATGGGCTAATATGAATTGACTCAAATATTGAGCTAGATATGTGAGCACCTAATGTGCTACGGTGGAGGTGCCAATTCATGAAGGTTTTATGGCTTAACACTACAGATACTTGAGAACCTAAACCTTTGACAGAGTAGAAAGTGTGGATCAGCAAATGAGATTAAGAGTATAAAAAGTTGAGAGAAAGATCACTGTTTATAAATTCTTCATGATGTTTTGAATTTTGATGATGTTCAATGTTTTGATGGCATCGAAAAGTACATTGTTTCATGACATAGAATATATGTGTCTTCTTTAATTAGGATTTGATTGTAGAAGTGGGTTTAATCTAAATTGGAATTTATATTATAGAGACAAGCTGATAATAGGTTCTATATTTGACTTTATGTGACTATTAAGTATAATGGCAAGCACGTGCCTTGCACGTGCTGCCTAAACTAGTGTTCTTCAAAATTGCGAATTTGTTTTGGTCATGAACCATATCCATCGAATGATTGAATCAATTCGACTAAAGAGTTTGTTATTGTTTCTTTAATTTATCGTTTTATTTTGTTAATCTTACATTTTCTTTAATTAACTAACTAATAGGGGCTGCTAGCCCATATCTGTACTTGGGGAAAGGATCACAACTTGACCACAAAGGCCTGTAGTGGAACTATATATCACTAATCTGATACTAATGCCCTAATACAAGGCACCAAACTACTAAGGAAAATGTCCATTTCTATAAGGGTCTTATTAATAAGTACCCAAGGACACAAGTTAAAAAGTAAGGATTGGGATTGTGTCCGGTTGCACTAGATATATTAGGATATGGACATGTGTCCTATTTTGGACACATGTCCAGTGGACATAAGCCATATCCAAAAAAAATTTTATTTTATTTTTATTTTATACAAGATACAATTTCTACTCTAACATAATTTAAGTGTATATATGTGTGAAGCTCTCTCCTTGAGACTTGAATCCCGACCCTTGCCCCCCACACCCAGCCTACAAGCACTTATACTTGTGGAGTGACTACCACACCAAGGGTGCGCAGTGGTCATATTCAAAAACTAAAGAGTGCACATTTTTCAAAGAAGAAAATACATTTATTAAATTAATAAATACTAACTTATGAGTGCACATTTAATGATTCATAGGGTTGCAATCAAAAATTGATTGTAGTAATGTGTGCTATGCTCTTTCTACTACTAGTAGTGGTAGTACTCTCTCTCTCTCTCTCTCTCCAAATTCCAAAACCCATTACAAGTTTACAACACTACTTTCTCTCTTGCCTCTAACTTTTCTCTCTATCCAAACACTTTCAAATTTCCCGCCACATTTTCCTCTTCCCAAACATCAAACTACAACGAAGGAAAAAGAGAACAAGAACGAAGAGGAATTAATTAAAAGTAATATATCTATTTGGGTGAGTTATTAACTAAAAGTGATATTATTATCCTTTGTCCACAATTTGAGATCTTGAATGGTAATCTTGGAAGTTTTCGGTGGTAATTTGTTGATTTAGGTCTCAAGTTGTGCTCTTGCTATTCTATCCACATAAAATGCAATGGGAGTATGAGTTCATGCATAGAAGATGACCAAACAAAAAACGAATAAAAAGAGAGAGAAAGAGGCTGCAGACTTGCAACTGTAATTCGTTTTATGTATTGATGTGAACTTGGCCAATGGTTTGCTAACTTTCTGCCAACAACAATGTAGCTCGATTAGTTGATACATTTTAACGTTTTCAACAGAAACATCTAAGATCTAAATCTCTCATCTCCCATTGTAACTATTGAATTTAAAAACTAAATAAATTGACAACTTTCAAGGCTTATACCGAAAAACAGAGTTGAGCTAAAAAAAATCCTTATTCAATTTCCACGCCTTATTCTAAAGCATAGCTTTTAAATTATATCTTGTAATTGTTATGGACCTGTACTGCAGATTTTGGCATCTTCCCTAATTATGAAATTGAATATAATCAATTCACTAAATCCTGAATATTAAAAGATTAATAATTCCAGTCACATATCATTTGGAATCAGTTGTTAGCGTGTGTTTAATATACAAGATTCTCTATCCGATCTTATCAAAAAAAAATAAAAAAGATTCTCTATCAGATAGAATCTGGACTTGAAGAAATCTCCTTTTGCTGAAAGAAAATAGTCTTTCAAGGCCTTCAGGTGACCATTCAAGTCAGTGTGTACAATCACAAGCTATAGAACAAGAGATAGAATACGTTTTATGTAGATGGCCTAAAAGTAGACATGGCAAAACGGGTCAGAATTTTTTGACCCGACCTGACCCGAACCCGATTTTTTTGACCCGAAGCAAAAACGGGTTGACCCGTGACCTGACCCGTGTTTTTTGCGGGTCAACCCGACCCAACCCGAACCTGAACCGTTTTTTTTTAAAAAAAAATTTGGTAAAAAAAATAGTAAAACTATGACAATATTGGTTTAATTGTTTATTGTGAACTTTAAGGAAACAATTGATATATTTACATAACTGCATGCAAATTAATTGAAAGACAAATTATTGAACAATCTGTAATGAGTAAAGATTTTTAGTTATCAAATAGTAAAGTACATGCCAAGATAATCTAGTTACAGTAGAGTTAAAAACATAGATTTAAAATTGTAAACATATATGAGAAATATTCACAAGTGTGAAAATAGTGAAGCTAAAGTATCAACTTAGCATAAATTATGAATACTTAGACCTATTTTTTAATAATTTATGTCCAAAATAAACGGTTTTTTAAAATAAATTATGATATTTTCTAGAGTGTGTGTTACTTAATAATAATATGATATTCATAAAACATACCATGTATAAATAAGTAAACAATCAATTTTAAAGTATATCTCAAATTGAAATAGAGTGTCAACCACAATTGATAATAGATTATAAAATTAATTTTTAAGACTGTAAATTTCTTATATGTTTTTATTCTTTATCAAATGAGTTATCCAATGAGTCATTTGTAATTTTGTTTTATATTTTGGAATGTTGATACTGTATAGAAATGAAACTTGTGTATTTGTTTTACTTATCTTTGTGTTATTTTATTTTAAATAGCAATGTTAGGCTTTGTATAATTTTAAAATTATTGAATAAGTATTAATAAGTTTAACTGAATTCATTCTTGATATAAGTGGTGAATTCAAAATAATGGATTTCACATCAAGTAATTTGTTGCATAACTTTTCAAATGGCAAATACATGTTGTTTTCTTTATCAAAAAAAAAAAATTCATGTGAAAAATACGGGTCGACCCGACCCGCAACCCGATTGACCCGAACCCGATTTTAACCCGCTTAAAATGACTCGTTTTTGACCCGTGACCCATTTGACCCGCAACCCGATTAACCCGACCCGCCCGTTTTGCCATGTCTACCTAAAAGATAAAAACAACCAAAATTTTCACATTCAAATCTACCCCAAAGATGACTGGTGGCAATAGCCCAAATAGAGTCAACAGCAGACTTAAATGATCTTTGTGAAACTTAGATGATTTCTGCACATAATATCAACCAGTTATTTACCATTAAAATTTTGGCATTTCAACCGAGATAGAATACCGTCCATTAGAGCATCAGCATTGGGCCTTTCAAATGCCAAATGTAAGGTACATTGGGCCTTTCAAATGCCAAATGTAAGGTACATTTGGCATTTAGGCCTAAAATCATGCCAGCAACCGGAAGACTAAATCTGCGCTATGCCAAATTTTTTTGGCATAGCGCTACAGTGCCATCTTACAAATAAGATGGCACTGTAGCGCTATGCCAAACCAAAATAATATATTTTAATCATTTTATTTTTTCTCTCTCCTCCTGAGTATTTCGTCTCCCTCTCTCTCTCTGACTTCTCTTGTCACTCTCTCTTTGTGCTGTGCTTGAGGTAGAAGACCTTGGAGTTGCCGGTGGCGGCAGAGGAGATGAGTCTAGTGTTAAGGAGGGATTTCATCGCAGATGTTGGAGAGCTCCAACTCGATCCGGGTCAAAATGCACCACCGAAGTGGGTTGCGATCCGATTTGAGAGTGGGTTGTGATCTGGGTTGCGCCACCGAAGCGGAGAGTCTAGTGTCAAAAAGCGCCACCGAAGTGGGTTGCGATGAGTCTAGTGTCAAGGAGGGATTTCGTCGCAGATGTTGGAGAGCTCCAACTCGATCCGGGTCAAAACGCACCACCAAAGTGGGTTGCGATCCGATTTGAGAGTGGGTTGTGATCTGGGTTGCGCCGCCGAAGTGGAGAGTCTGGTGTCAAAAAGCGCCGCCGAAGTGGGTTGCGATCCGGTTCTTCTGGGTTGCGATCTAGGTTCTGTGTGTGTGTGTGTGTGTGTGTTTCTGGAGAGTCTGGGTTCTGTGTGTGTGCGATCTGGGTTGCGATCCACCGAAGAGGAGAGTCTGGATTTTTAGATTTGTTGTGATTTTTTGTTATGATTTTGCTGGGGTGGTAGGTGGATTTCTGGTGCTTGTTTGATTTGGGTGATTTTGTATTGTGATTTGCTTGTTGTGATTTTGCTGTGTATGGGTTTGCTAGAGGTTGAGGCCGGCGCTACCAGTGCTAGAGGTTGAGGCAGGTTGAGGCCGGTGCTAGAGGTTGAGGGAGACAGAGAGCAAAAGGAAGAGAAAAAAAAAAGTAAAAAAAAAAAGATTAAAAAAGAATATTTTAATAAAATGATAAAATAATAGAATTTTGGGATGCTGGATGTATTGTAAAATGGTATGTTATAATTGAAACCCACGATCCACCACCACCACCACCCATCGATCCTTCCTTTCTTTATTTAAAGGGGGAAAAAAAACACCAAGCTTGAAAGAAAACCAATTTCCCAGGTTTTCTTAGCCACCAAACAGAGCATCAGAACCAACCCACACTATAGAGATCTCAAAATTATTAAAATAGTTCGAAAGAATTAAACACAAACATAATGTATCATCAACCCCAGAACCCAAGCCACAAGAAAACCCACCCAGAAGGCACAGATCTCAACCACACCCCACCACCGCCAACGATCTATCAATATCACTCGTCAAATAACAACTTTAGATCTTCTGGGTTTGGGAAGTTTCTAGGCTTTGGGTTGCTTGTTACGATGGTGGTGGGATTTTGCTCATCAAAAAACAACTCCAAGATCTTCAATTTAGGTTACTGAAGAACATGTAATGGCAAGCTTGACATTGGTACCAAAATCATGGCTTATAATCTCTATAAAAAGAAATTGAAGAAGGAAACTTTACAGCGCTTGAATACTCTGATAGGGATGAAGGTAAACTCATTGTTTTGGATCACTCACCAATACAAGAATGTTACAGTAGAGTAGTTGTCGATGTGCTAGAGGAAGTGAGGGTGATTTGTGGGATTTGAGTTATTTGATTCAGAGGCAAAGAGGGCTTGATTTTGGAGTTTTTTTTTGTTATTCATTTTATTTATTTTTGTTATTTAGATTTTTTATTCAAATCCTGATATTTTTTTTAATATTATTTTATTAGTCATGTCATCTTTAATGTGCCAGCTGAACAAATTGTTTGTCATGTAGGTATTTTCTGCTAGTAAGGTAACGGTAGAGACTAAATTGACTATAAGTTAAAAATAACATAGACTAAATTGACTGCTGTAAAAATATAGGAACTAAATTAACTGTGACACCAAAATATAAGGGCCAAAATAGCATTTTTGTCAGTGTATGGAAAACAGTTAAGACTGGATATTATTTTTTGCAGTAAACAAATACAATCCACCCTCTCCAGATGTAAATATCCATCAAAAGTGAGGTTGTACACAATAAATATGTTACGGGGGGTACTGTGGTGCAAACAACCTTTAGATCTAGAAGCATAGCTTCAATCTTATCTGCCTCAGATTGTGGAAGTAATTCTTCTCCCATCAGTTTAGCATCCATGAGAGGCTCTTTTTGAAAAGGAAAACGAACCTTTAATCCCTGAAGTTTCTATTACATTGCTGTCACTCACATTATGGGGTCCCATTTCCATTGACTCAAAGAATTTCATGTCATGTCTAGCATAGCCATAGTCACAATAACATATACCTAAAACTATTATAAAAATAAAAAATAAAAAAAAATGACAGCATGTAGACTATATATAAACATCCTTAACACGACTCAGACAACATTCATTGCCAAAGAAAGTACTTTGCTTGTAAAGTATCATAGCCTACTGATAAAATTAGATACTTGGTGACAAATAACAAATACAAATAGTCTACAAAATAAAAATTATGCAAAATGATTGCTCATTTTGTAACCCAATGCCAAAACTATTCAACTCTACTTAGCAGACTCGTTGCAACATACAAAAATATTAAACAGAGAAAGTGGAAAATCTAGCCAACTTCTCAGGTATGTTAGGAAGAAATGACATTATCTACATCTGTATCCTCCTGCCTCCAAATTAAGAAAATTATATATCCAATTTCAGGTTAATAAATCTATATATAATGGATGCATATATTAATCATAGGATATCATACCATTAAAATAAAATGTGCAAAAAACTACAGTTTAGCTCAATAAATATTTCTCCACACCCTCAAGTATATATTCAACTATTCCACTCGTCCCAAATCAACCAGTCAAGACACATAGGGTCATATTCCATGTGATAATATTCCTAAATCTCCTGTATAGTACCTTCCAGCAACAATATATATATATATATATATACACTAATCACTTTTTGGGGCATCACCCACTGCATCCCAAAAGCCGAAATAACAAACAACCATAATTATTGTGAGGAACTGCAGAGTGTAGCAAAAGATGACCCACTGATTCATTGCTTGCCTTACACACACAACACCAAGTGATCAATGGTATACTTCCCTTAACAAGATTGCCTATGGTCAAATTTTTGTTAGCACTGCTGCCATACAAAGAACATGGCTCAATGCCTTCCTTCACCAAGGACAGGTTAAAGAGATTGGAGAGCACCACCAGCACTTTGAAGTCAAGAGGCCTAAGTGTAAGTGGCATCCAATGGACCAAGCATACAATACACAAAACTATAAATTCCTAGTGCAATATAAATCCAAGTTCAACAATACCACGTTACAAATAAAGGGCGAATATATAATTAAATCAAAATTCAAGTATTTAACAATCCAAACCCAAATGCCTAAGTCCAAAATCATACCATATATGTGCTGAAAATCAAACAAACTCAGGTATAATATCAGTATATCACAAACCTAAATAAAATCAAAGCAAATAAATGCACAAACCCTGCAAAAAGATCCACAACTTGCTAATCAACATACAGAGATCTTCCTTCATAGCCGAAACAACCCTTAAACTTGTTCACGAACAATATTTAGTTATTTACAATCAAGCTCCAATCCATTAAAGTTGTTCAACGACAATAGGATAATTATATGCATGAAATGAAGAAGCCTAATTGAGCTAGCTGGCTTACACAGTATTTCACACATTGCCCTTTGCAGCTGGTTCATGACCAACACGATCCCTTTCTGTTTCTTTGAACTTTGAACTAGTCCTCTCGAGCATTGCCAAGATGGATCCAGTGACAAAAAAGCAGCACTCCATTTTACATTTTTCATTTGTACCAAGAAAAATACTACGGAATTTTTTATTTCTACTTTAAATGATGAATTAAAAATTTGACCCATCAGTTATAACTATTACGTTGCACAATTTTGAAATATCAGTAATGAAACTCAAATAATGGGAAGCACTTGAAATGAAAGCAAAGGCAGCATAAATATATTTATAAATGCCTTGAAATGAAAGCAAAGCCAACATAAATATATTTATAAATGCCTTAAGAACAACATAGTTCACATAATGCCTTAATAACAACATAGTTCACATATTGTCTTTCACTTGATTCTTTGAAAAAAAAAAAAGAAAAAAAAAAGAAAAAAAAAAAAGAAAAAAAGAAAAAAAAACCCTGTCCCTTACATGCAAAGGTCAAGACCAAATCCCAAAGTTCTACCAACTGTATCATATGAAATCTTGACCTGCTCTTGCTGGATATTCCCAATGATGGAAAATGAGGCAGGTGATGGAGCGAAAGCAAAACAAGTTGTTCTCATATTGTCTATGGCAACGAGAAATTTTCTTGGTGGAATCACCAGTGACACCTCACCAATATCACTCCAGAAATGGAAAGACACTGATGGCACAGTTACTATGTCGGGTAGGCTAAAACAAGTATCAAACAAATCCACTCCGGGTGCTCGAGGGATGTCCATGGTTTGTGCAATAAAAGCATCACGGAATGCTTCATAAGCTACTTTTGGAAATCTACTCACGGTGGTCCCCGAGTCCATGATCACTCCTCCATCACCTGATTCTGTTAGATGAAAAATATCTTCAGAAATAGGCAACCGAATGCCTCCGACTCCAAGCCCTATCATCCGAACATAGTAAAAACTTGGGTTCTTTATGCTGGAAAGCAAAGGAACCCATACAGAACCTGATGAGATAGCTTCTCTTCCTATCACAAGTGATCCAGACACATGGCTATCTCTGCTGGGCAAACAGTAGCTGAAAAATCCACCAACTGGGATCTCATACACAAGGGATAAGGGTCCAGCTCCCAATCCCAAAATCCCAGCCTGATGACCAAATGTGCCCTTGTTCGTATAACCACACCCTATAGCCATGTTTAGGATTCTAATGTCCCCAAACACTATAGTTTCAAACACAAGGGTTCCCTTGGACTCAGACCCATCAGCAAATGATGCTCGGTACGAGCAACTACCCTTGTGATCACAATCCTTATTTCCATTGAGTCCATCGCAAGCTAAAGATTCACATGGTATTTCTATGTAACTAGAAGATCGTGCCGGATCAAAAATAGGGTCAAATTGGCTATGGCATTGTTGGCACTTTTGGCATTGTACCCAGATTAGGTCACTCCCAGTGTCCATGATTACATGTTGGGTTATTGGTGGGGAACCTATCTTTATCGGAATGATGTACTCACCAACTCCTTCATTCACACCAGACATAACTTCTCCCACAAAATCGAGTTACTCCATGCGATTCATAAGGTACGCAACCCTCTTGGCATCACGTTTCATTCTTTGTTGAAACCAATGGCTATAATTGCCATTTCTCTCTCTATGTAGCAGCTCTAGCTTAGTTGAGTTGGTTGTGGTGGTGGTGGAAGCGGATGTGGTGATCCCAGCTAGAATTAAAATGATCACAATGAATGCCATAGTGTACCTGTATTAGAAACCCTCAATTAGTGGATACTAAGGTTGCATTTGGGATTAGGGTTTTAAGTCAACTTATTTTACTATTTAGTTTATTCTTGCTACTATTCAACTTATTTTTAGTACTATTCATGGGTCCCACTGTACTATTTTAGTTAACTTTTACCTTTATTTACAGTACTTTTAACAAAAAAATTTCAGTTTCAACTAAATAAGCTGTTCCCAAGTAGACCCTAAATTTCATATGCATAAATGTAAAATACAAGAGAGAGAGAGAGAGAGAGAACAACGATAAATGAACCGAGCTAGAAAAAATTGAGTGAATCAACATCAAGAATTTGGTCTTTTTTTTTAAGGATTTAAAATCAACTATAGACTTATTTTTAGGAGGGATAAAAGTCATGGGGTCACTATATTTGCATCAACTTTAGCATTTTACAATAGACAAATAAATCTTATAAATATTTCATATGCATGATAATGGTAAAAGGTCGTATCAAGTCGTATGTATATATATTGTGGGTGGATGATATTTGGTCCAGACCAATTTTGGGCCGATGTCCTTGGATGCAGTGAGCCGAGCTCTATGGCAGATTTCACATTCTCCTTTTTCTGAGAAGATAGGGAGGACAAGGGTCCCGCGCCACTTTGTCAAGCCTACCTTCATGATCTACTATGGTAGGACCGATTTTGTAGAGCATGTAAGTTATTTCAATCAGAGTATGGCTTTGTATTCTAGAAACGAACAGTTAATGTGCAAGATCTTTCCATGGAGCCTAGGGTCGACAGCTATGAGATGGTTTGATAGACTGGAGAATGGTTCCATCCATAGTTTTGAAGAGCTCACATAGGCTTTTAGGGCCAGATTCGTTACCTGCGATTGAGTTCCACAGCCCATCGATTCTCTCTTATCAATTCAATGTGCAAGGGGGAAACCCTTTGTGATTACTATGATCAATTTTGGGAGTTGTATAACAATATAGGTAAAAGAAACGATGAAGTAGTAGTGAGCACATTTAAGTTGTGGCTCCCTGTAAATTCCTATTTGAGGAATTCATTAACACAACTCCCCCCTCCCCCCCCTCACGCACCCCCTAAGACATGCAACAACTCATGGAATGGATAGAAGAATATAAGAGGCTCAATGACAACCAGCTCCAAGTAAAGGGGAAGGGTCGTGTCACTGCACTTGACAGAAGGGAGACTAGGTCAAAAAATTCTCCTCCAAGACAGAGAAAAGATCCCAGATTTTAGAATCCCAATCCTTGGGGGGAGGTTGTGAACTTAGCTTTCAAGGAGCCGGTGCATAAAATCTAGGAGATGATAAAGTATGAGACTTTCCTTCGTTGGCCTAGTAAGATGAGCAGTGACCCTTCAAGAAGAAATCAGAATCTTTATTGCACTTACCACAAAGAGAAGAGCCATATCATCGAGCAATGCCGAACTTTCTGAGATCACTTAGAGTAGTTGGCCAAAGCTGGGCTCTTGAAGTAATTCATGATGACTGAAAGGGTTGGACCCTCGAAATCCAATTTGGGTAGTCGAGAAAGGCCCTTGCCACCTTTCCTGGGAATCATTGAGGTCATTCATATTGTGTTGATGAGTGGCAACCATGGTAATAGGTACTGAGGGATCTTGACTAATACCCCTCAACAAGATTAGGACATTAGAGCTTGGCAGGAAAAGAGACGAAGGTCAACAGAGGAAATGATCGGGTTCAATGATAAAAATCTAAGGGGAGACTCAAAGGTAACCTAACCTCTCCCTTTAAAATTGCTATTTACAGGCCCTTAGCCGATGTCCCAAAGGCTAAGGGCCCAACATGTGACGTATAAAAGGTCCCGAACATATCCATAACACAAAAAATCGTGTTAAATGCCCACCAATCTGCACTATCCCTACTAAGGAGGGATAATATTGCCGAGGTTAACTAGTCGGTGGAGCTAAAACGAAGAGATATGATGCTTTGGATGAGTCCGCCATCCAAGCACAGGTTTCAATGCATGGCACAAGTTACAAGGAAATTGCTACAATGGTGGTATAGGAGGGCCCACCTTCTTATTACAAATTAGATATGTTGGAACAGTAAACCAGACCTAAATGGCCACCTAGATTCTAAAAAATGGTAGGAACAATGCAAAGGTAGAAGATTCTCATTATTACTGACCACTTACTCAAGAGTATAAAAGAGGGAAAATTCAAAGAGGGAAGGATGAAACATTTTTGGTGAGAGAATTAGAGGAGAAACATGGTTTTTTGGGATAGATGGAAACATAAACCTATTCTAGCCCATGCACACATCTCCAGTAATTAAAGAACCACCTCGAAGGGCCTGGTAAACAAGTCTTAAAAGTCTTAGGAACCGATCCATCATTTTAACCCATTCTAGGGTTTCCCATTGCTCTACACCCTCAATTTCACCTACAAATTAGTCATGGTACCTATCTAGAGAAAGTATTACGGGTTTGGCCCTCCACACACACACACACACATACATATATATATAGGGCTTAAGTTCATACATTTCTCTTATATTAGTGGCGGCTCCAGGAATTTTTCTCAAGGTGTTCCTTAAGAAGTATAAATTATACAATCTAATAAAAAAAGAAATCATATATTGACAACAACAATAAAAAAACATGTAAATACTTAAAGTTTACAATTGCCTTCTACGAGTTTTCATATTTTGAAATCATTGCATGATAGTCTCATTATCGATGTTATAAGTTACATCTTTTTCAATGTACACAACCAAACAATCATTCATCCACTAAATGTAGAACAAATTATGGAGCAAACTTTAATTTTATTGGCATAAAAAAAGTGAGGGTGTTTCCAATTTTTTTTTTTAAGGGTAGACAAATAAAATTTTTTAAATTATTATATATAAAAAAAAAAATTCAAGTTAGGGTGGTTCTGGGACCACCCTGACCTTAAGGTAGTGCCGCCCCTAATATCTAATTCTAATGATTTAACTGAGATTGCATATGTCATCTTTGCAATTTTTTTTGTTTTTAATGCATGCACAAAGATTGGAGACATTGTAAGATACTAAGATTCAGTATTAAAATATAACAAAAAGTTGTGTCCCACTAAAAAGGGTTCCCTTTTTCTATACTGTCATTTTAGTTTGGTGTTAAAATAATTAATATTATATCATCAAAATACCAAATAAAATAGAATTTGCACTTGTACATATTGAAAGAGTAAAAATTTCTTGTCAAAATAATGACACCTAGAGTAATGATGAAATAAATTAAACGTGTATATTATGTCTATCTCTTACGTATATCCTCTTATGGCAAAAATTATACTAGTAGAAGAGCTAAATTTAAATATTAAATAAATAAAACAAATTACAAATCACTATCAAAACTAATTGATAAACTTATCAAAACTAATTACAAGAAAAGAAGACAGACCATGCATAAAACATCCAACCTATTACATACCAGCATAGAAGAGCATTCGCATATGAAATACTAAATGTTATATGTTGTTTTTATTTAATATTTATCTCTCAATAACCTTTCACATCCGAAATTTTAATAGTTTTTTAATTACCGAAATTTTAATAGTAAAGAGTGATAAGAAATTTTTCAATACTGCTACACTAATATCTATTTTTATGATGATACTGTAGCATCTCATATCCCATTTTTATTATATTTTATATGCCTTCTCTGAGATCCCTTTACGAAGGGGAAAATAGTAAACTAATTTTTTTTTTCTAACCATTTAGTTAGTAATTCCGGTTTTCAAACTATATTTTTTTGTAGCATTTCGAGTCTCTTAGACTCGATTTAGGGTCTATAAATCAAGTTTATGAGACTCGATTTTTGTGAGTTGTTTTGGTCTGATGTGGCATTTTTTCCACGTAGGGACTACATGTAAATCGAGTTTCTGAGACTCGATTTACAAAATAAAGATAACCAAAAAAAATTTTGAAGTCTCAACTCTCAGCCATTTCCAGAAATTCAAAAAAAAAAAAAAAAGAAATCCAAGAAACGCGCATCACAATCAGAGACACAACAACAATCTCAGTTCCAGAAATACAAAAAAAAAAAAAAAAAAATCCAAGAAACGCATCACAATCAGATCAGAGACCTCAGCAAAATCAGATCACAGAGAAAGATCTAGATCTAGATCTAGAGAAAGATCTAGAGACCTGGGTGGCCGGGTCGCGCGGCGGCCTGGGTTGGGCGCGGCGACCTGGGTCGCGCGACGGCCTGGGTCGCGCGCCGCGGCCTGGGTCGCGCGCCGCGGCCTGGGTCGCGCGATGGCCTGGGTCGCGCGCCGCGGCCTGGGTCGCGCGCCGCGGCCTGGGTCGCGCGCGGTGGTGGCTTCACTCCGATCTCAATCTCCTCTCTCTTTGTTTCTGGGTTTTTTTTTCTCTCTCTCTCTGGGTTCTTCGCTCTCTGTTTCTGGGTTTTTTTCTCTCTCTCTCTCGTGGTTCCACTCTGATTTGTTGTAATTTATAAGGGCTGGAAATCGAGTCTTAGAGACTCGATTTCCATGTTGTCCACGTGGAAAAATATGCCACGTTGGAAGTAATTAGAACATAGAAATCGAGGCTTTGATGCTCGATTTATAGGCCAAAATCGAGTCTAAAAAACTCGAGTTGCTAGTAACTAATATAGTTTGGAAACTAGAACTACTAACTACATAGTTGGGAAATTATGGGTAATTACCAATTTCGTCCCTTTACGAAGCTCTCTCTCTCTCTCTCTCTCTCTCTCTCTCTCTCTCTCTTTACGAAGGTAAGATTCCAAAAGCCTCGTTTTTCTCTCACTCTGTCAGGCACACTTCTTTCTACTTTTTTTTTTCTCTGATTCTCTCTCTTTCTTCACTCCTCACTCGCTCTGTAACATCTCTCTCGTTCAAAGCTTGCCTCCGAAACTGGGTTGGATTCGGAGTGGTCACGGCGTGGCGGAGCTAGGCGTGGTCACGACGTGGCGAGATCAGCATGGGCATGGCGGATTCCGATGGGTTGTCTCTCCGTCTCCCACGCCTCTCTCTTTCTCTCAACATTTGTCTCTCCGTTCCCACATCTCTCTCTCAGCGACTGGCGGCCCACTCAGGCACCGTTGACCACCATATCGCCCAGCAACGCCAAGCCCAGCCACCACTGGCCACCATTGGTAACCATGTCAATCTATAATTTAGAGGAAAAATCTCCAAAACACCCAATGAACAGTCTAAAAAACAATAGGTTTCACAATTTTAGATAGATCAAAACCAATTCTATCAAGCCTTGCGTGATACAATAGAATTATGTTCCATTAACAATTTAACATAAGAAAATATTCTTATTGAAAATTAGAACCGCAATTTACTAAGAATATATATATGTGGGAAAGAGTGGGGCTTACTGTGTTATTGGGAGCTCCCTTCGAGACCTTCAGTGATGGCCTAGAAAATCAGAGAGAGAGAGAGAGTGTGTGTGTGTGTGTTTTATGATATAGAAGAAGCTTCTTCTTCAGAGAGAGAGAGAGAGAAGTGTGGCTGTGGGTGTGGTGAAGGAGCTTCTTCTTCAGAGAGAGAGAGAGAGAGAAGTGTGGCTGTGGGTGTGGTGAAGACGCTCAATACAGAAGACGCTCAAATGGAAGAAGCTTGAGTCCTTCCTCTCTCTTTCTCTTCTCTTTCTTTTTCTTTTTCTTTTTCTTTTACTTTTCTTTTTCTTTTTTCTTTTCTTTTCCTTTTTCCAATTGTAGTATGAAAGCCTTTTCTCTTACTTTTTCCATTTGCAGTAAGCTAAAACGGTATCTGATCACTGATGGGTTGAAGAGGTGGATGTGTTTTAGTTGAAAAGTTGAGTCCCCACTCCACAGAGTGCGAGTGAGATACTAAGATTCCAATTCTGTGGAGTGAGATACTAAGGCTGCGTTTGGTTCGCGTAAAACGGTTTCCGGAAAATACATATTTTCCGGAAATGCTATTTTCCGGAAAAGGAAAATGTGTTGAGGTTGTTTGGCTGTCTCGGAAATCGTTTTACGGAAAATCAATTCCGGTGTTTGGTTCGGTCAAATATTTTACGGAAAATACTTTTTATTTTACGGAAAATCAATTTTTATGTTTGGTTCAGGTAAACATTTTACGGAAAATAAAATTCATTTTTTCCGGAAAATCAATTTTCATGTTTGGTTTGTGAATTATTTTACGGAAAATATGAAATGCCTTACAAATTTCTACTCCTGCATTATCTAGACAAACCTGTAACAATACAAAACTAATCATCCACTTCAACATGCACCTGCATTACGTATACATATATGTAACAGTACAAATATAATCATCCATTTCAACATAAAATAATCATTTAAAATATACCGATAATATTAATATAAAAATAGCCACATTCATCGTTCACCATTGTCATTACACCTCCGTGGTGTACAAAAATGATACCTACTCGTGGTATCTGAATAGTACAAATACATAATTCAGGCAATTGTATTGTCCCAATAATACAAAATACTATATATATAATACAATGGTAGGTTAATACTAGTTCTACAACAGAAGTGAATTCCTAAAGCTATTGTCACAGTTTACATGACATAGGCAAGTCAAAGTTGTGAGAAAAGAAAACTATCCAACCACATCTTACGCAGTCTAGCATTTTTTGCTAGAAACCCCCTTGCTACCTTCTCATTTTGACACAGATGGTCAAACGCAGTTGCGAGTATGTCTTTGCTATACCCATCCGCCATCATAGCCATAACCTCATTATAAAGAGATGTGTAATCCACCGGGCCCCGATTGATTTCTCTAAGAGCTGTAGCTATATCCTTCAACTGGTCAGACAAATCAATCAACATGCTATCATCAGCAGTAGAAGGTGCACGCCCTCTTTTGCGGGACTTGGAAATTCCCGACCCAGTGGTGGATGACTCGACTACATTCTTTCCTTTTTCAACCACATCCTCCTCCACATTATCTGCAACAAATTCAGCACTGTCGCCATTATCTGCCTCATTTTCAATATCTACATAGGACTTTGAAAAGCTACCCGTGGCTGTGTCCTTCCCCACGACAATAGCTAACTCATCATTCATCTCTATTTTCTTGTTTAGAAACTCTGCATGCTTTCGATGCGCCTGTAAGAGAGAAAGGAACGTATAATAACAATGCAATAATTACTTCACTCATAAATTCAATATTCAATGCAATATTCATGCTAGTAAATGTTTTAGGTCACTGATAAACAAAAAAATCTGTTATTATATGAAAAATAAAGTGGGTGTCCATCCTTGTCAAATTAAATATAAAATCATGGTTTGGAATAGATGCTGCATTTAAATATCTAACTATGGTAGTGTGACATTACTCTACGACTAAAACTTATTAAATCATGATAAAGTTTACTTCACACCATTATATAACTTACTAAAACTTCATCTAACTTCTAACATTTATTCATAGATGTCTTCTTTGAAACTATGAATATCTTTTCAAATAAATTCTTTGCCTTCAATTTCCAAACTAAAATTTCAATTTATGGACAAAAACATATATTATCATTTATATTAAGAAAATATAATTGTAAACCATACCATGACTTCTTCTTGGTACGTCTTTGCGTCGCATGTTATCATTTTGAGATTATCATCCCAACCGAAGCCACTCTTCTTTCGAAGTGTCTCAATAGTGGTCCATGTGGTCCTTAAAGTCCGCATCCGATTGTCTACGTAGGAAGGGTGGCACTCAACTCCAAAGTGGGCACTTATCTCCTTCACTACAAGAGCGAAGGAGCCTTCCCTGAAGGTGTTAGAGGGCTTGTTGCCCTTTGCAGCCTCCTGTGCAAGTATTCTTAGCATCATTTCATGCATAGGCGGCAACCACCTAAATTGCTTGCTGGTGCTCATTTTTTCTTTGCCCTTTGACATTACTACATATGAAAATGGTATAGTCAGAGTAGCATTTATTAATGGAGCTCGGAATATGAACAACAAATCAAACACACATACAACCACGCGAATAAAATGTCTACAACAGAATGAAACATGCTATCACTAGAAATGACAATGTAATACCATCAAGTAACAATGTAATGCTGAAAATACTTGTTCATTACGCCACTAAAAGTCTATAGTAAATACATTGTCTTTACAAAAAATAAAAACACATATTACAATTATAAAAATGTAAATAAAGTACTACTCTCCACTCCTCGTATAATCAGACCACATAGCTTGGCATATCTCATCTCTCTTAGCATTCCATAATCTACTGTCTTCAATGGACTCCCGACGTGATCGTGTTTCTCGTTGGGGGTCACTAGACTCTACTTCGTTTATTGCTTCTTCCATAATTTGGTCATTTGGTTCAACCCCCATAATGTGATTATGAACCACACAACAAGCTAACACTACTTTCACTTGGGTTTGAAAAGACCAAAATGGTTCTGCATCCAACACTCGAAAACGTTTCTTCAACACTCCAAACCCTCGTTCAATGGTAGTTCTCAATGAAGAGTGTTGGAGGTTGAACAATTCTTTCTCATTCTCAGGAGGACGATCACTAAACTCTTTCAAGTGATATCGCACACTCCGATAAGGTGACAATATTCCATTTTTATTACCATACCCAGCATCACCAAGATAATATTTACCTACATATATTCAAAAATAAAATTCAATCACTACTATGCTTAGGAAAATGCACAATATTTATTAAACTAATAAACCAAAAAGGTGAAGTAATTGTATAATACCGTTGGGAATTGAAAATCCCCCTGGCCTAGCAAATGCATCATTTAACACACGTGAATCATGTGCACTACCTTCCCATCCAGCCAATACATAGGTGAACTTTAAGTCAAAACTAATGGCAGCTAACACATTTTGCGTGGTTCCATCTTTGCGACCACGAAATCTTCCTTGTATTTCAAGTGGCACAGATGCACGAACATGTGTACCATCTATTGCTCCAACACAATCCTATTTTTCAACACACATAATGGTTTAAAATTACATAAATCTACACAATTTACAAAAATACACAAGTCGCAATATTTACCTTAAAATATGGGTAGAACCTTCTGCTATTCCTTATCTCTGGGGGTGTATCTTCGCTATGCAGTCTTATTAGAGCTCTATATAATTTCAGGACCCCCCTAAGGACAACCTTGAAATATCTATGAACAGTCTCAGTTGATCTATAGATCCGACTACCCATTACACGGAACCTCACATTATGACCAATAATGTGTAAGAAAATGAACACTTGTTCCGTAACAGGCATGTGAATAGTCGGGCGTACGTGCTCCCCCTCAGTGAGGATGTGACATAACTGGTGAAAAGCTCTAGGCTTCATCCTAAGTTGATTCACACAATTTAGCTCACTTCCATGCAGAATACTATTTATGTATTCCTCTCTCTCGGCTGCATGATTAACATAAGGCGCCCTAGGCAATTGTCTATGTCTACGTTGTAATTTCCTTAACAATGCAACCCCCACAATGAGGACAGATGTAACTGAGGCAAGAATTGCGGCTTTGGCTTTTTTCGTCATCTAACAAAATCACAAACACTGTGGTCTAAGAGGAATGTAAATAAAAACAGCCACAAACAAAAAACATCCAAACCACATTTATAACGAGTACCAAATCACATTGCATTATATTTACAATAAATATTTACACCATCACAAACCCATCACACTGATAACTGCACATTGATATCATCACAATACCATCATGTCTCAATTTATTAGTCATCACAATACATTTACACACACATATTCTACCGCAAGAAAATAATAACACAAAAAATTAGTTTATTTCAAAAAAGCTAAAAGTTAAATTATTTGTAAAAAGCTGAAACAAAAACAAAAACAAAAAAATTAAACAATTCCCGAACACAAACTGAAGTGAAACAATTGGACTATATGCTAATATATAGTTTTTATTTTAGAAATCGCAAACTGAAACAAAAAGACAGCCCAAGGAATTGAAGCATTTCTTTTGTTATTTCCACTGCTTCAAGTGATTGTTACCACCACAACACCATCACCTCTTTTGTGAAGATGTTTGGGATTACATTGGACTATATATATGCTTTATAGTTCCTATTTTAAGAATTCGAAACTATTTTTAAAATCACTAATATAGAAAAAAGCACATAAACGTGCTACCATAATTTTGATCAATGGTTTTTTTTTTGTTTTTTTTTTTTTTATAGGTAAATTTTATTCCAAAAACCAAGATATACAACAAGGCTCAAAACATGAATCGGGGGTTCCTTCCTAGTTCCTAGTACCCCAAACAGTCACCATACCTAGCATTAAAAATTGATAAAAAAAAAAGCACCCAACCTGAAACTAAACTCTCACATCCTGAGAGTGCAAGGAACAAGCTTTAACAAATTAAGAAAGTATTGGGATTCCTGACTCCCCACAACACAGCACACACTAACAATAAGAAAAGAAACATATATATATAGTGCGATCGGAGTCACCGTTGAGTGGTGGTGGTGGAACGGCGTTGAAATCGGCGAGTAGAGCTCTGGGTTTCTCAGATCGGGATGTGGATCGGACTCGCCGTTGAGTGGTGGTGGTGGAACGGCGTTGAAATCGGCTCGGTGAGGTCTTGGTTTCTCGGATCGGGATGTGGATCGGCCGGTGCGGTTGTGAGTGGTGGTGGTGGAACGGTGTGGATCGGTGGTCTCTTCTCTCGGCGTGGAGCTCCGGTGTCTTCGAGTTTCTCTCGGCGTGGAGCTCTGGTCTCTTCTCTGGGTTTTCTCTCTTTTCTGGGTTCTCTCTTCTCTGGGTTCTCTCTTTTCTCCGGTGTCTTCGGCTTCTCTGGGTTCTCTCTTCTCTGGCTTCTCTCTTTTTTCTGTTCTCAAGTGTCTCTGGCTTCTCTCTTTTGTGCGTTTTGTGCGAGACCCGGAAATGGTTTGAAGGTAAAATAAGAACGTAAAACCATTTCCGGGTCAAAGGCGTAAATTCGGTCAACGTTACATCTTATTTTCCGGAAATTAGTTTTTCACCTGCCTTCCAAACACTGAGGTCTGGTGGTAAATGATTTCCAGAAATCATTTACCACCAAACCAAACGCAGCCTAAGATTCCAATTGCATGCAACTATATATGTTCAGCACAAAAGACAAAAAAAAAATCGATTTTTCCATGCAGCTGCTGTTTTTGTACTTTTTAATTGAGTGAGTTTATAAATTTTTTCACTCACAGATGGCCACGTAGCAAAATTACAGATAAAATTGTAGAAAAAATTGTAGCAAAATTACAGATAAAATTGTAGAAAAAATTGTAACACTAGACTTGTTCATGCATAAAAAGTCCAACCTATTACGTATTCTTCCATTGTACGGCCTAAAGTTGAGACTGGCACGGCTACTAATGTAAGTCTAAGTGTGAGTGGGGATTCCAAAGTTGAAGTGCAAAAGGCTACTCAAGGTTTGTGAGAGAAAGTTACACTATTTTATTCAGGGAAAGAGAAAATCCAGAAGCGAGTGGCCATTAAAGGACGAGAGACAAAAAGTGTATTATGATCTTGAGAAAATGTCTTCATGATCTCATACAAAATATTCGATCAGGTTGGTGTTTTTGTCCTTTTTGACTCTGAGAATTATTATAACACTCGAAGAGCACACATTTCCCATCTCAAGTAAAAAAGAAAAGCCTACATACATTTCCATCTCAGGTAAAAAGAGAACACCGTCCCACATGTGGCCACAGCCTTAGATGAAATATTTATATTTATTTTTTTGATAAAAAGTCCAACCTCAGTCTTGGATGCATGTCCCGTGTTCCTTAGTCTAAGAGGTCAAGCTAAATATATCAATAATTTTTAAATCTATAAAAAAACACACACACACACACATATATATATATATATATATATGTTATTCTCTCATATACTAGAACATTTCATGAATTTAGCTTTATATAATTTTTTTTAAGTAGAGTTTTATATAATTCTAAACTAATATTTTTTTTTTCATTAATTCAAGACAAAAATATATGCTTTATGTATCCCAGCTCTCTAAATAGTAAATACCCTTTTTTAAAAACAATTCTAAATACAAAATGAACGAAAAATAAATGTTAATAAATGTACTTATATATTTATGGAAATATATGATTTAATTGCTATTAAAGTGATATATGTGTGGGAGGGGTAAATATTTTTAATATGAGCAAAACTTAGGTACAGTTCCTTTTAAAATTCTGCTATGTGGATTTTTTCTCATGGGATGGAAGTATATTTTTAAGTTAAATAGCCACATGGCTGAATTTTAAGAGGGGAATCTAAGGAACAGTACCAAAGGTACTGTACCTAAATTTTGTCCTTTTAATATTAAATAAAAAAGAGACATTAATAATGAGGTTTCCTAATTTTGAAGACTTTTAATATATATATATATATATATATACATACATAGGAGACCATAATGGGATAGGGGAAAGAATTTGAAAATCATGGGACCCTAGCTCCCTGCCCTTCCTCTGCCAATGGCCATCACCATTTGAATTATAGTTGTCGTTGCAACCTATGTCGTCACACCACCACTGTCACCACCATTACTTAATTCTCTTGAGTCTTGACCTCACCCAGTGGCGGAGCCAGAATTTCAGTTTAGGGGGGGCAAAATTAAAAGGCAAGATTGAAAGTAAAATTAATTTAAATATTATTAATCGATGTTAATAACAAAATAGATATAGAATTATATACTATTAATGCAATTGTTGTACAAAATCTAATATAATATAAACTCTAATTTATTTTTTCATACATAATTTAATTTGTTCAATTGGAATATTAGTAAAATACACCTCGATATGAGTTTGTTTAGAATTTGAATCTAAATCATTATTATAATTTTGGCTTTTCCATAATCTCAATTGATTATGAGTATATATTTCATATTATTAAAATAAATAAAACAAAAAAAAAATCATAGTTAATAACAATCAAATTAAGAGATTATTCTAAATATATAGAATTTAAACATGTAATTTGATTTCTTAAAATAAATTGAAAAAATAAATCAATATAAAATAATTATAAAGTTGTATTTTCATTCATGCAAAATTCAGTATCTTTTACTCTATTCTTTAAGTAGTAAGTAGTTAAAATTAGTTCTATAGTAAAAATAAAGTGTTTCAAAATTGAAATTATGAAAAAGATAGAGTAGAAGAGAAAAAGATTAGGGAATGCTAAGGTTTTAGTTTCATATACAAGGACCTAAATATATTTTTTTATTATGATTACGTGGAAATACCTTATTTGAAGAACAAATTGCCCTAAGAAAAGCACTTCAGGAAAAAAAATTTCCAGTGCTTGAGCACATGTGGCAAGGAAAAAAAGCATGGGTGTTAAGTAGGACCCACAGAACTTTGTTTTGTTTGGAAAAAGACAAAATAATGTTATGAAGTTTGCACCTAATATTGCTTTCTTCTCTAGTCTCTAGGCGCGTGGAACTTTTGTGTCAAGGTAAAAATACTTGATAACGTAATATATTTGGGTTGCTACTTTGGATTTTTTTTTGGAGGTCGTGGGGGGGCACCTGCCCCCTCTCGCCCCCCCCCCCCCCCCCCCCCCCCCTTGCCTCCGCCCCTGACCTCACCCCATATATAAAATTAGAATTGAATTCTGCCCTTATCTGGATTAGAAGGCCTAGAAGGACACCTTCTAAAGTTATATATTGCGTTACTCTAAAATTCAATGGACATGCTAAACAAAAGAACAAACTATTAGTTTTAGGCAGTGACTTTGTCCCATTTGGTGAAAGGTATCAATTTTTGGCACCTAATCTTATAATTAATTGTCAAGACAGTCACATATATAGTGGAACGATAAAAGGCCTGAAATGAATTACGTACTGGTATTCAGCAAAAGACAAAAAAAAAGAATCAAAGATTAGGTTGTAAAGAAGGCAGAGAGTTTTATTATTTCAACACATCAGGTTTTTCATTTTCTTTTTTCGACTGGTATTTTATTTTTATATAGCACAACCCAACTTTCTTCTCCTCTCCCCCATTAGAAAACAAATTTGAAGTGCATTGGTTGTGTCAACTCTCAAAACTCTTGCACTAAATGGTAATGATGTAAATAGAATTAAAGTCCACCCTACCGTGCAAAAGGTTGATAATTTTTGTTGCAACTTGTGAGTGTAAGCCATTGGTCTCAGGAGCAGAGCTAAGATTTTTTGTTTGGGGGCCAAATTTTGGTATTAATATATTAGTTTCGAGTCAAGATAAACCATCATACACATGCGTAAACATACATACACAAATATAATTATTAATATTTTGATATAGAGTATGTCATAATTTATAAATATATTGTATATAAAATTAACAACTTTCAAATATATATATTCGCAAGATAATTTTTTAGGGGAACTTATCATCTTTTAAACTCCAATAAGTATACAAAAGTTATCTAGTTTGATATTAAACATGTACAAAAAACAAATTAGAGAAAAAAAAAAAACTACCTTGCCTCTATAACTACTAGACCAATTGACAAATTCTATTAGTTTTTAAGAACATTATTGGACTAACTCAAACATTTGGGGGGGCTAACTGCTATTTTTGTAACTAAATATTTAAAGTTTTAATACTTATACATAATATTAAAAAAAAAAATTTTTAAATTTTAGGGGGCCCATGCTATAGCTCCGCCCCTTATTGGTCCCATGACCAAACTAGGTTGCAATGTCCTTTCATTAGTCTATACCTTTTTTTTTTTGAGAAGCATTAAAAAAAAATAATAACACAAATCATTAAATTAAACAATTAAAAATAATTTCTACACTTTGAATTTTGTGGCTCAACCTTCATAATTGCTACACTTCGAATTTTAAATATTATTATATAGATAATGTAAGGATGTAGTTTGAGTCCTAAGCCCAAAAAGTAAGTGGATTTAGGCCCAATGAGCCAAATACAATGAATTTGTAGAGAGTGAGTTGGAAAACTAGGTTATAGTGAGTTGGGTAACAAAATAATGGATTTAGAAGACAAAAAGTAAAGGTAGACTGGATTTATCTAAGGAAATTCATCCTCGGCCCAGTTCGAGGAGATCAGTTCTTGTATGTATTACTTGAAATTGGTTACAGATACAGTTTTGATTGTTACAGTGTTTCTTTCTTTGTTCTTCGATCCCCTTCTCTCAGGGTACCTCCTCCATTTTATATTATCTTCCCCTTTCATCTCCACCTTCTACGTGCATATCATATTATTGGTATTGATTCTTGTCCCATCAACATCTTCTTGAAATCTTTGGGCAGTAGCTATAAGGCTGAAAACTGCTGTTCAGGTATCAATTCCTCAGTAATGCGGCCAGAGAGTTAACTGTAGAGCATTCAATGCAGTGATAGTAGCTTTTCCTTAGATATTTCATAGCTTTCCTCTATCATGTCCCTTCCTGATACTTATCCCTATCCTTGGAGTGGTCCAAAACGTTGTTCTTAGCGGTAGACCACATCTTCTAACCTCGTCTTTGCTCAGCCGAGGTGACATTCCTCCTCGGACCCCTCTTGGACGATCATGATCAGACCTTACCTCTTTACCTACTACCACGGACCCTTATGACAGTGGTTACTCATTCTTGAACTACTTAATGTTCTCGAATTGGACTCCCGACCTAATATCTTTTATAGATATGTACTCCTGGGCCTATCACCCCTACAAATAAGATTTCAAACTTAGCAATGACACGTGTATGATATGTTGTTGTAGAAATATTTGTTCTTCCAATATAATAATTTTTTTAAATTTGTGGATAGCCTAATTTTCAATTAAATCATTTTAGACTAATTGAAAATCTACTCAAGAAAGATTATTTGATATCACTTCACAATGAAGTGAGAATATCCACCACCATTTAACAAGCACAAAAACTCTTAAGACAAAACACCCCCCCCCCCCCCCCCCATACTCTTTTTGGTTGCCCCACAAATGCATTAACCTCACCATCCATACAAAAGTCTAAAGACGCCCGTTGGAAACCCACAAGCTTTTTTGACCCTTTTATTTTTTTGGGTGATGTTATTAACATTATTTAAATGTTATAAAAGTACGTGTTCGTAAAAAAAAAATATTATAAAAATGTGTATTGTGTTATTTAAATATTAAAAATTATTGTTTAAACAATCTAACCTTTAACTTTTGCTCTCGCATGGAATTTCCTCTACAACCCTTGCTTTTAGCTTTTATTATCTTTGACAAATGACAATGACAGACCTGCATTCATAATTTTCATTATATGTTTACATCAACGGATCATAGTTTTTTGTGCGGTGCACCTTAAGGTTTGTGAAATCTCTGGCACATTTAACCAAAAAAAAAAAAAATCTCTGACATTCAAAATTTCAAAGTGTTGGAGTATTTTTAATAAAAAAATATTATTTTTATTCTAAATATTGAATATATATCATTCATTGCCTATTTGCTGGTGCTATATTGCTATCCATATTTTCAATAAGGATTTTAATAATGGATACTCTAAGGACACATAATAATTAACCAATTTTGAAAAAAATTTATTGAAAATTAAAAAAGTTTTGACAATTTTTTCAGTTTCAGATAAAACTTTTCTAAAAATGGATTTGTATTAACCAGAGACTTTGAATAATGCCACATTCTAATACCCACATTAATGAGAAAGTATATAGTGTTTCAAGAACTCCAACTTAGCACATATGTGGTGTTTCTAAGACCAATAAGAAATTGACACCTAGACTAAAAAAAGACACATCAATGTATTGAGCTATTTAAACTAGAATGACTAAATTGGCCCTAAAAAAAATTTAAAACACCCGCCATTTACTTTCTCATGAAAAGATTACTATAAATATATACACACACATACACACACATATTCATATAACATAAAGGCAAAAATCCAAAACTGACCCTTTAACTTTCAACATTTTTCATTTCAGTTCTCTAACTTTCAGTTTTATCATTTCAGTCCTCTAACTTTCAATTGTTGTCAATTCGGTATTCTATTAACCAACTATTAAGTGTCTCTGTTAAATGAGCAAAACGACGCCGTTTTGACTTTTTTTTTTTTTTTTTTTAATTTCGTAATTAAAAGAAATCAAGAAAATTGTTATTAAAAAAAAAAAAACCATTTAGGGGAACGACGTCATTCTCCTTGCTTGAAAAAAAAAAATTGTGTTATTTTGCTCACAACCCTAAACTAGGAATTTTGGGGAAGAAGGGAGAGTTTGTCTAGGTCGACAGCAACAGCAGTGATGAGAGAGAGAGAGAGAGAGAGAGAGAGAGAGAGAGAGAGAGAGAGACCAAGATTTGAGAGAGAGAGAGAGAGCACCTGAGATTGAGAGAAACCGAGATATTGAGGGAGAAAAATCGAGATTTGAGAGAGAGAGAGAGAAACCGAGATATTTGAGAGAAACAATCTGATAGTGAGATTTCGATATTGTGAGAAAGGGAGAGAGAGAGAGAAACTGAGATAGGGTCCACTCCGACTTGCTAGGGTGCACTCCGTCAGCTTTAGCTCCAGCTCCGGCCAAATATAATTTTGGGTAAGTGATGACATAACTCTCTCTCTCATACTTAGTCTCTTTCTCAAACCGATTCAATCTCTCTCTCTCAATTCGACTCAGTCTCTCTCTCTCTCTCTTAAACCGACCAACTTTCATTAGGGTTTGGGTGTCGTATTCTTTGGTTTTGACGTCGTTCCCTTAAGTTTTTTTTTTTTTTTTTAATAACATTTTTTCTTTTAATTCCAAAATTTATTATTAAAAAAAAGAGAGCCAAAATGATGTCGTTTTGGCTCACTTACCGGCAGCAGATAATTGAGGTCTAACAGAGTACCGAATTGACAACAATCGAAAGTTAAAAGACTGAAATGGTAAAACTGAAAGTTAGAGAACTGAAATGAAAAAGGTTGAAAGTTAGAGGGTCAGTTTTGGATTTTTTCCTAACATAAATCACCATAAAATCATAAAAAAGAATTGCTGCCAGCCACCCGTTGGTCCTCAACCATAAACACATACACACTCATGTAGGCTTTATACCAATTATCAGAATATCATAATTTTCCATAATAAATCAACCAAAGACTTAAACAAAGAAAATGACAAAAAGATAGATTGAATACCTCATAAGAGACTACTAAGAAGAAAATATTTATAAAAATCAATTCCTTCAGCAAAAACAATAGAACAAAAGTATCACATCCATCCCTGCACCAAGAAAGAAAATTATTTCAATTAAAAAATGCTTATATAAAAGGCACAACCAGAACGCATAAAAGCTAAAAATTTCTTTTCAAAGACAAGCTAATAATTATGGTTCTCATACCATCTAGTAATAACAAAAGGAAATAGCCATTTATGCTAGTAGTAGGGCCACTAGATTCACTTGTTATAAACAACAAAAATTCATTGAAATTTTTATCCACAACCAAATGAACAAAACCCAAAACAAAAAGGCTTTATAGCTTAGTTAAATTAGTTTCACAATATAAATATGTGATTTCAGTGTTTCAAGAAAGCCAAAATAGCTACATCTTGATTATGATCCCAACTAAAATAGATATGAGTCATGTTGTTTATATCTAAAATTTCATGAACAATTTCTCCAAAAAAAAAAAAAAAAAAAAATCATGAACAAAGCCAGCTTCATGGTCTTCACTAATCCCTCCAGCACTTGCCTTTTCTCGTTCTCAGTGATCAAAAGAAGAATAGCATGCCTATAATCATGCCATTCAACCTAACAAAAGAACAAAAGAGTGATTTCATTGATAAACATATATCAAAATTTCCAATTAACAGCAAGCATGGGTAAAGCCATAAGATCATTATCATTACTAATTATGTAAGTTTGTTGAGGGTTTAGTTTAAGAACTTCCATCTTAAGAACTCAGCTAAGGGACCAAAATTAAAAGTGAAATACACTAATTTCCTAAATGTGAGAGAGACAGAATTTGATTGATATTTCTACTTGCCTCTTATTCATTCCTTGCTGTATTTAAATACACTTTTGATAACAATAACAACCAATTCAAATAATTCAATCAATTCATCCAGTTGTAACAATTGGCTGAGTAAGATAACAACAATATCCTACAACCAACCTAATCACCTAATCTCTCTAACACAGATTGAAAGAATGCAGCTAAAAGATACTTTGAAAACATGTCATAACACAAGTTATGAGATTTCAGCCAGTCACATTTTGTATAAAAACCAAAATTTTTAACAGCAAATATGATATTATTGTTATTATATAATTTGTTTTCTACTAAAACAGAGCAAATATGATATCAAGAAGCCTACCCCTGACCCTGCTTTCCTCTTACCCAATGGAGTGTCTGTTTTACAAAAGTAATTTTTATTACTGTTAAATGTAATATCAAGCCGCCCACACAAGAAAAATCTAGAGAAAAATTGCATTCAACATGTAAACCTGGCTATACTTTTACTACTGTTAATTTCTTGATCCTCATTTTTTTTGAAAAAAAAAATGTCTTTAAAAATCAGTGCTCAGTTCTTTTTGCTCCAATAGCTTCTATAATGATAATGAAGTTAGGGGATGACAAAGGCGTCAAGGTAATTTTTTGACAATGCAATGTTTCAATGATGTTTCATTGCACACAAAAATTTTTAAAAAAAAAGGTAGAGCCATAAGATAATTAGAATAACAGTAAAATGGTCATGGTAACATATTAAGCATGCAAGAAGAGAACCAAAGGATAGAAACTTATATAGGACAAGGAAACAATGAAAAACACATTGACAATTCACAAGTGATACTTCAAATTAGAATGTAAAAGACATTAGGAAAGTTATTGAGGATGATTTGTATTCATTGATCTTTGAGAGAGAATAAAGTCATAAATGATAAGATTTTGATTTAGTTATTATTGAAAATATGCAAAACTTATTAACGCTGAAACAACTATCCATTTTTCAATTACCTGAATTATATGACAAAATAAGGTTTCAATCATGAGTAGACCTCTACTGGTTGGACAAACAGAATTACTAAAATCGTCTAAAAATCTTATAAGACTTAAAGGGGGCCATTTCAAGGCTAATTGGAAGCTAAGCAATTCTGGTATTAAGGGTTCAATGTAGCTATTGAGTATTGACACTAACCTACATGGTTATTGACTCATTTACAATTTCCACCCTAACCCACAGTTATTTTTGAAATTTCAACACCTTAATTCAAGATTAACTTGCAATGGCCACCCCAATATCTAATATCAGTATTAAAATGCAAAATTTAGTAAAGGCCCACTTGGGTGAACATTACAAATTAATTTTGATACATTAGAGCACACTACCACATAAACCAGCCCACTAATTTGGTAAATTCAACACTAATTTTGACTAGTAAACTGATCTCCAATATGGGTATTGAATATATATTGATCACAAAAATTTATAGTTTATGATGGACATTACAAATAATTCTATAGTTTATGGTGGATAGTTACAATAAACCCTGGTATCAAAAAGTAACTTTTTTCAACTCAAATTATGTTTTGCCTAAATATTCCAATGGATAGGGAAATTTAGGCCAAAAAAAAATGATGATTTTCTTTTGGGTATAAGAAATAACTAATACATATCTTGGGCAAGATTAGAAAGTCAGCTCATTAAGGAGAAGAACAAAGAGTATGCCATTTAAAGAAGAAGAAGAAAACAAAAACTGGTATTTGAGTTGATGAACTCACCGAGTGGAAAGGGCAAGTCCTAGATCAAGATTGAAGCATGCATGGTGGAAAGAAGCAGAGGAGTTTGAGGTTGTTCTTCGTTGCTTTAGAGAGACCATGGACTTGGGACAGCTTCACACACGAGAAAGAGGGAGTGTGAGTTGGGGCTGCTGTGACAATGTATTGAAGGAGAGGGAAAAGGGGTACCAGAAAGAGGAGGACAAAAGGGATTTTGGGGATTCTTTTTTGGCGTCGAAATCGAATGAGCTAGAAGCTTCGCCGGAGCTTTGGAAGAATAGTAACTCTACTGGGTTCTCGAAGCTATGGAGGTTCAGAGAATTGGTTCATCGAAGCAACAGTGATGGCAAAGAGAGAGGCTTGGCCTTGGGGATTCTTCGTCGGCATCGAATCGGACGAGCTTGAAGCTTTGCCGGAGCTTGAAGCTTGGCCTTGTGTGGACTGGTACCGGGCTGCTGTGACAATAGATTGAAGGAGAGGCGGAGAATGGGTTGAAAGAGAGGCAGCTGCGCAAGGGAGAGAAAGAGAAAAAAAATTTTGAGTTTATGTTTTATGAAACAGTGGACAGGCTGAAACTGAAATAATGGGCAAGCTATAAGGCTTTTTAAGGGTAAAGTAGTCTTTTACTTATTTGGTGAGGTGTCAATGATTTAAGCCATTAGATTAAATCTATGGCTGAGAATTTAGGAATTGCACACCGTGCAATACCTACGGTATTGCACGGGATATGGATCCCTATTAACAGGACTCTGCAACTATGAATTGAGATCTCGTGCAATACCTACGGTATTGCATGGGTGCAATAGCTTTAATATCAACCATGGATTAAATCTAATGGTCAGAAAAGTGACACGTCATATTTCCACGCTAGCAATCCGCGTGCTTCAATTTCTCTCCTATCTCTAAACTCATCTCTTTTCACTTCAGCAGTTCTCAGCTTCCCCAAATTTGGAAGTCAAAAAAACACTCTCACTCTTGGAGACTGTAAATCCATGGCCAAATCTCGATGGGCTTCAGCACGTCCCACGCAACCACCACCACCGGTGATGCTTCCCAGTCTAGTCTTCTCATCTCTCAAGGTTTTCTCGTAGCTCTCTCTTCTCATGGCACCCACACCACTGCCATTGGCGGTGCTTATTACCGTTGTCACCACCACTGGTGGCTACCGGGTCTCCCCTCTCAAATTTATTTTCTCTTTTATTTTTCTTTTTATTACAGTTTTAATTATTTTGATGACTAGAACTGTATGATTTTGTTTGGGTTTGAAAAATGGGGGTTTTGGGTATGGGTGAATGTGCTGTGATTGAATTTTTGTTTGATGGTGAACTTGTGTGTGTCCTTCGTGTAAATATGTGTTGTGGTTATAGCTTTGGTCTGGATTTTTGGGTTTAAAATGAATGGCGATTTTTGGGTTTACTAACTATAGTTGGAAAATTTTTGACTTCTGTATTTGGAGAGATGATTTGTGTGACTGCTTATTATTTTATGTTACCGAATATGATTTTTATTATTTAGTCTGTTTTCTAATATATTTTTTCTATTATTCACCATAACTTTTACTTGTGTGATCAGGTCAAAGGGGAAGCAAACATGTCATACATATGTTCCCGATTCTATAGGGCTTCAGAACTTATATTTGGTGCCACAGAATATACAACCTTGATAGATATCTGGTCAGCTTGTTGTGTCCTTGCTGAGCTTCTTCTAGGGCAGGTTAGGTTTTTCCCCCCTTCCCAATTTTAACTTTCCAGCAGTCTTTGCAATGTAAGTTTTTCTCTATTGTAAGTTGTCTTATATCTGACCTATTTGTTTTATAATTTTTGTAGCCACTGTTTCCTGGAGAAAACGCGGTGGACCAGCTAGTAGAAATTATCAAGGTTTGATTTGATTGTCAATGCTTCAATGCATGCAATTCTAGTGATCATGTGTTAACTTCTAATGTTATTATTTGTACAGGTTCTTGGTACACCTACTCGCGAAGAAACCCGTTGTATGAATCCCAATTATAGTGATTTTAGGTTTCCACAGATAAAAGCTCACCCTTGGCACAAGGTTTGCATTTTATTTCCTTTTGAATCAAAATAATAAGTTGATATGGGGAGGGGTCGTCCACCTTTTGCATTTAGACTTTTTTTAGCAAATATTTTCATTCTTGCTTATGTTATGTGCATGTCAGATGTTTGTAAACCTAAGGCTCTTAATGATGCACACATTAACTTGATTATTCTAATACCAATTATTTTGGTCCTTTATCATAGTCAGCAGTACATCTCACTTGTAAAAATATTTTAAAAAGAAAAAGTTGGCAGTACATTTTAGCTCAGTTTTAAGTTTCTGGATTTAGGTTTTCCACAAAAGAATGCCTCCCCTGGAAGCAATTGATCTGGCTTCACGACTGCTTCAATACTCTCCTAGTCTTCGCTGCACAGCGGTAAGTTCATTTCTGCCACTAGTTTGTGCTATTTTAATATCGGTATATGATTACAACTTGTGTTTGGTGTAGCCAATAATCATGCGAAGTTAGTTTGTCAATACTCACATGCCAATGGATTATTTGGTGTCAAGAGTATTGCTATTATGCTATTTTGTGTTTTTAATGTAAATTTGTTTATATATGCAATTGTTTGTGGATATTTTTTATATAGTGTGTGTACATGTGCGCAAGCATGTGTCTGTGATTGCGCTCCTTTCTTACTAGGATTTACCTTTGTTATTGCAGCTTGAAGCATGTGCACACCCTTTCTTTGATGAACTCCGAGAACCTAACGCTCGCCTACCAAATAATCGCCCATTGCCAACACTCTTCAACTTTAAACAGAACGTACATATTCTAATTTTATCATTTTGGGGATTTTCCGATGAATATGGCCAAGTAGCATAGGAACCACCGATCTGGCCAGTGGTTGCGTGGCTTTAGAGAGACCTTCACTCCATGAGAGTTGAGTTGAGACAGCTTCACACACTTGGAGACAGAGAAAGAGGGAGAGTGCGAGTGTTTGGGAGTTTGGTTTCTAATGGTAAGTTTCAGCTTTTTCTTCTCTTTTGCTGATGGGTGTGAGTTGGGGCTGCCGTGACAATGGATTGAAGGAGAGGCAGAGAGCAAGGAGGAGGGCAACTACGCAGGAGAGAGATTTGATTTTATGAAATTATGAACTCAGACCCATCAGGTAAGAATAAAAAATGGGGGGGCTTTGAAAAATTTTAAGGGTGAAACAATCTTTTTCTTATTTGCTGAGATGTCAAAGTTTTGAGTCATTAGATTAAATGAAGGTTGGAATTTGTGCTATTGCACACCGTGCAATACCCTAGGTATTGCACGGGATCTCAATCCTCATAAAATATGTGGTACTTTAACTAACTCAATCTCCACCAATCAGCTCCTCCCAACTCTCTCAGACTAGGGTCCAAATCCTCTATCTCACAAAATCAAAAATCAAATCCAAACAATGTCACCCATTTTAATAAACTCTCTCTCTCTCACGAATCAAGCAATGCCACGTAAGCCAAAAAACTTAAGAAGACAGCGCAACGGCAAAATCTTTTATCTACCACTTTTTTCACAGATCACATGCCCCCCAAGTATTCTTTTCTATTCATGTTCTTTCAAGTTTCAATGTTATTGAAGTCTTGATTCATGGGTGGTCTTAATCAAGTCAGACCACATCAAAGACAAGAACACATTTGGGTTTGAAAGAATTTTGACAAAGAGCTGAAAGGAATGAGTAAGCATAGTAGACCAAACGAGAGTTGTGGGAGTAATGGGATGGTTGTCGCTGAAATGCCCAGCATCAAGCTCAAGGTCAAGAGTCAGTGTGTGTGTGTATATATATATATATACACACACACATTGACTCTTGACCTTGAGCTTGATTAAGACCACCCATGAATCAAGACTTCCACAACATGATGCACTGAGAATTGGAAGACTACGTGGATGACATAGTCGTGAAGTCAAAGAAGTGAGAAGAGCATGTCCAAGTATTGAGAAGAGTATTTGAAAGATGTAAAGATTTCAAACTGAGGATGAATCTCCTCAAGTGTGCATTTGGGGTATCCTCCAAGAAATTCCTAGGTTTCTTGGTTCACAGCAAAGGGATAAATGTGGATCCGGCCAAAGCTATGGCCATAGCAACCATGAAACCGTCAACCATAATGAAGGAGTTGAAGAGTTTCTTGGGGAAGGTCTCATATATCTGGAGATTCATCCCTGGATTGACATCAATTACTTATGTTTTCACCAGACTACTCAAGAAGGGGCAAAACTTTGAGTGGAGAGAAACACAGCAGACGGCCTTTAAAAGGCTACAATAGATTATGATGAACCTCCCTACTGTGTAAACTCTAACCCGCAAAAAGCCATTACTGCTCTACTTAGCCACCAACTCATATGCTATAAGTGTGTCAATTGCCCAAGAGGATGGAGGTGGCATAGAGCAACCAATTTATTACGTCAGTCGTGCCCTGAAGGATGCAGAGACTCGCTACCTAAGAGCAAAAAAAGCATGCTTGGCCATAGTATATGCTTCACAAAGGCTACATCATTATTTCCTGGCCTACGAGGTATGGCTGATGACTAAATCTCATGTAATCAAAGTTTTGTTGCGGCAACCAATTCTTTCTGGAAGGATATCTCAGTGGTTACTTCAGTTGTCACAGTACAACCTGAAAACGGGAACACCCAAAGCAGTGAAGAGCTAGGCTATAGCAGACTTGTTGGCATAATTTTCAGGAGAAGAAGAATTTTTGCTGGACAATGAGGTCCCAGAAGAGGTAGCAATGGCAGAAGAAGTCAGAGAGCAGTGGGTGATGAAGTTTGATAGGTCTTCTACCACCCAATTAGGAGAAGTGGGAGTAGTTTTGTATCATGAAGAAGACAAGGCTGTGGCATTTTCATTTAAATTAGAATTCCTTTATTCAAACAATACGGCAGAATATGAGGCCTATCTAACTGGGCTAGCCACGGCCTTTGAAATGGGGATCAAGTATTTAAAAGTGTTGGGTGATTTGAACTTGGTGGTCTGCCAAACCAAGGGAAGCTTCTCCTTGAAGGAACCTAACTTAGCCTCGTATAGAACAATAGCCCAGAAGATGGAAGAAAAGTTTTCAACGTTTGAGATAGAGTATGCTCCAAGGAACGAGAACCAGTATGTGGATGCGTAAGCCGCATTAAGCTTGCAAATAATTTTTGAAGGAGATAGCACCAGGATAGAAGTCAGCAAATTGAAGGAGTCTATTGTCGAGATGTTGAAGGAAAGGTTCCAAGAGGAACAATGTGAAGAAGCTTGGAGGATTCCTATAAAGGAAGCTTTGATGAGGGAAGAAGACATGGCAGAATTGAAGGCGCTAAAAGACTACGCCTTAGTAAGAGGAGAATTGTATCGCAGGATGCTAGGTGCGGTCCTGTCAAGATGGGTGGGGCAAGAAGAGGCCCGAAGAAAGCTGAAGGAAGTACATGATAAGACCTACGAATTCTGCGGAGAAGTCAATCTTTACCGCAGGCTCCAAATGACAAGTTTTTATTGGCCAAGTATGGGTAAGGACGCAGATCAAGTCCAAACCCAATGCGAGGCCTGCCAGCTTGCAGCAGACAGAGAGGAAAGTTACGCTGTGTTCGTTAGCGAAGACTAGAGAAGTCCATTCATGCAGTACCTGACAGAAAGTATCCTGCCACAAAAGCACGGTGAAAGATACAAGCTTAAAAGGTTGGCGACACAATATTTTTTGCATGACGAAGTCCTTTTCAAAAAAGGATATGATGGGGACCCACTACAATGTTTGGGTCCCGAGGAAGTAAGTGAGATGGTAAAAGTACATGCAGGAGAGTGTGGAGAACACTAGGGGAAGAAAAAGTTGTACAAATGCCTGCTACAAATGGGTTACTACTAGTCTACCATGAAGAGAGACACAATAGAATTTGTGAAAAAATGCCGCAGTTGCCAAGTACAAGCCAACCTGATTCACATTCATCCGTAGAACTTATACAGCATAGTCACCCTATGGCCCTTCCAAACTTGGGGGCTTAATTTGGTGGGACCAGTTAATCCACCATCGCGCAAATATATATGGATCTTAATGGCTACAGAGTATTTCACCAAATGAGCGGAGGCAGTACCACTTTGTAAAGCCACAAGAGGAGTAATAGCAAACTTCATCAAGGAGAACATAATTGTCAGGTTTGGGGTACCCCACAGGATTATCAGTGACAATGGCACACCCTTTGTCAAGCACCATCGGTCATCGCCTTATTATCCTCAAAGGAATGGGCAGGCGGAGGCGACAAATAAGACCCTCATAAAAATCATCAGCAAAATGAGCCAAGAATATATGGGAGGATGGGCGACGCATCTGCTAGATGTTCTTTGGGCTTACAGAAATTTTCAAAGTCAACCACAGGGTTTTCACCATTTTCTTTGGTCTACGGAATAGAGCTAATGAGCCTAGCAGAAGTAATGACTCTCTCTTTAAGAGTTATGCAGATGCAGAAGAAAGAAAAGGAGAAGGGAGTTTTTACGACAGAAAGATGTGAGGACCTAGAAGGGCTTGACGAAAAGAGGGAAAAAGCTCAAGAATACAGCTGCAGATATAGACAGAAGATGATCGAAGCCTATAGCAGGATAACTAAAGAAAGAGTGTTTGCAAAAGGACAACTTGTGTTAAAGGCAATAGACCATGTCGGGCGAGGAATAGCAGGACCATCTAAGTTTTCACAAAAATGGGAAGGACCTCTTGTGATAAGAGAAGCACATGCAAGTGGGTATTATCATCTAGCCTAGACAGATGGTAAAGACTTGATGGATTCTATCAATGGTAAGTGGCTAAAACGTTATTATGCTTCAAATAAAATCATGTAGTTATCCCCTTTTGTTTAATTAGTTTCCTGTTTTTTTTTTCCCTTCAAGTGACTATGTCACAAGGCAAGATTGTAACATGCTTTTATCTGTATGTAATGAAAAAGTATGAAGTATTATAAACGCATATTATATTATAGTCATAACAAAAGCAGTAACAAAGCGTAGCATCATAGTAATAAACCTAAACTATGACAATCATATCAGACTTGCCAAATAAGTACTATAGGAAACATAAAGTGTATTAGATAGGGGAATAATGGAAGAAAAACAAAAGGGAAACTACATCATCAACGAAACCCGGAAATAAGAGTCTGATCTCCAAAGTGGCTGGATCCACTAACGCTAGAAAGAAGGCGCTCACGATGACCTTCCAAGTCCGCCACCTCCTTCCTTAGAGCCTCGATACATGTATCAATAAAATTAACAGCAGGCTGAACCTTTTTTATGAAGAAGGCTTAAGCAATCTCACGAAAATGGTCCAAAATGAACTCTATAGCAAGGCCCACGCTGACAAGCTCATTTACCGTAGCCCTCCACTGCAGGATCCTCTTGGCGAAAATGGTATTAACAAAGTTATGCTCAATGTCATTCATCACACTCCCCATCAACTTCAAAAAGTACTCTCTAACAGAACGGCCAAGACGAAATCCCTGCATAAAGTCACCATGGTTGCTGTAAACCGCCTCCAAGTGGGAAACACAATCCCCAAGAACTCTGAAGCCACGGAAGTCAACATAGGGAGGTCCCGAACCCTAGAAGTTCGCAGGATCGAGGTCATTAACCTCGGGCTGATCAAAACGAGTAAAGAAGGCTGCGGCCTCACTCACAGGGACTGGAATTGTGGTAGAATTGTTGCCTACCTCATACTGAGAAAGGGTAGTGCGAATCGGACCTGATAAGGAACATGAAACGCGATGTGAGAAATCATGAAGTAAGAAGAATGAATTCATGATGAAGAAATAAGGAAGAAGAGGAAAGAAAGAAAACGTACCAGGACTCGTGAGAATAGGGGATGTGGGAATGATAGAAACTGGTGCTAAAGGTATAGTAGAAACTGGTGCTGAAGGTATAGCAGAAATGGGTGCTATAGGTGCGGCAGGAGGAGTGACTGTAGGCATTGCTGTGCCTGTTGCAACCTTTGGCTTCTCAAAAGTCTCTGTGATCAGAAGAATAGACATACAAAATGAATGGAGATTGCATCAGGAGGTCATACAGATACATATAAAAGGAAGAAGAAGACAATAATAAAGAGTGAAGAGGAAAACTTAACAAATATGAGAGATACATACCCATAGCCTTGGCCTCATGCTCATTACCTTCCTCTTCATCAAAATTAGAAATCCTCTTCTTCATGGTGGGTTTGTCATCTGAATCCTCAAGAACCTCATTAGATCCCTCAGAGGAAAAGTTTGCATCAGCCCCATGTGTGACAGAGTTAGGGATGGAGGAATGGGTAACTACCAAAGAGGAGCCATCCATCACAACCTGAGATAAGCCGCGAAAGAGTCGCTCATGGAGATGACAAGAGGAGTAGCAAGAGACTTAATCTCAGGCTAGGAGGCAATCGAAGAAGCAGCTCCCTTTTGGGGAGTAGGAGTTTCAGCAAGAATGAGAGCAGGTTCATTAACCCTCTCAATATGAGTACCCTCATCTACGGGTACAGGCTCAGCGGAAAGGATGGAAGTCTCGGCAGGAACTCCCTGTGCAGCAGCAGGAGTAGAGGCCATAGACTCAGCCACCACATCAGCCCATCAAAGAAACCCTCCATGGGTGTACGCATGTCAGTAGAAACCTCCTCAGCCGTGGGGTGATATATGGAAATAGGCTCAGGCTCAGGCTCAGCCTAAAGAATGTGAAGCAAAAAAAAAAAAAAATGAAAGGGAGAACAATGCATGATAATTGATGACGTGAAAAGAAGAGGAGAGAGAGAAAAATGGGGCAATCAATGACATATGGCAAGGGAAATACATGCAAAAGAGGAAAAAGAAGGAAATGGAAAAAAGGGAGACATACCTCAAATTCGGGCTCATCAAGCAATATAGGACAAGTGACAGATGTGTCCTTTTTGTGCTTAGATTGCCAAAAAAAAAAAAAAAAAAAGAGAGAGAAGACAAGAAGAAGGGAATGAGTTAACAAGTATATGGGGTTAGCCGCAGAAAAACCTTGTACAAAAATAATGAAGATGAAGAAAAATTAGAGATAACATACTCTCTTTTCAGTAGTGGTGGATGAAGGAGGAAGAGATGTCTTTCTCTTGTTGCCTCGAGTCTTGCTAGAAGGAGGAGCATCAGCAGATGGCTGCGGAGCAGTAGGCATAGACTTGCCTGCAATAAGGCACTTGCTGGAACGGGTACGAGTAGAAAGAAGAGGAAAGCTCTTTAAAACTATGTTATCTATGGGAGGAAGGTCACCCTCAAAAGGCACAATGTCTGAATAGGTCTCAGAGGAGTCATCACCCTTCTTGGCAAACTTAGGCTTGGCAAATCGAGGTGCAAAACTCTTCTTCACGGGCACAGAGATGTTTGTCACCTGTACTCTTTTCTCCCAGCCCGTGGAATAGTCACCAGCATACCGGAACCACCTTATCTCCTTCTCAACCCACTCAAATATAGCATACTGACTCTACTTCTTAGCATATGCCACACAGACTTGGTGAGAAGGAGCAACCGATGGTTGGCAGAAATAACTGCACTGAGGCCATCAGGAGGAATGAGAGAAAACCCACTGCTGCCAAACAACTCCTGCTCAAATGAGGTCATCATGGCTTGCTAGTACTCATCCATACAAACACTCCCCTCTATGAGCTTGGAATAGTGACTACAGTGAAACGCCTACTCCAAAACTCAGAGGAAGTGTGCCACAAGAATGGCTGAACAGAAGTAGGGGACTCCATAATGGCAGAAAAGTCATTAGGAATATCCTGATCTAGCCCAAATTGCCTCCTTACCCTATCAGTAGAATAGTGCACAAATCTAACACCCTCATCAGCCAGATAAGGCAACCACCCAGCGTTGGTGGTTGCCAAGTAAGTGATACCCCTCTCATCAAAACTAGTCAACAAGGTAGTGGTCCCAGCAGTATCAACAAAAGGACCCATCACAGAATCATCACATGTAAAACCTGTACCTAAACTCCTATATGCTTTCCAAGAAAACCCAACTCCCTTGTTAAAGAACTCAACAGCAAGATGCCCAATCGGCTTCAAACCAACCCAACGAAAAGCTAACAGAAAATCAGACTCAAATCGGCCACATAAATCAGTAATAACCCTCGAGCATGATTGGTATCTCTCCTTGGCAAAGCGAATAGGCCTACATTTTGCCAAATGCCTAGCACAACGCTTATACAACAGATGTTGTAGAATGGTACTATGAATAGAGGAAGTAACTATATGGCAGGAACCCACCTGATCCTAATCACTCCGCAGATATTTTAATGGCTAACTGAAAATACAGAGGCTTTACAACATAATGAGGGGTGAGAATGGGCACGGGGAGCAAAGTACCTTGGCGGATAACAAGGTCTGGAGTCAAAGAAGCCAATGGAGCCCAAGATATATCCGTGTTGCGAAGGCAAAAGGCAAGCTACACACGGCCCTGCGGTAGCGATGTGTACTTTCCGGGACTTTCAGAAAATGGGCATGAGTATCATACCATGGGTCTATGAGAGGAGCACACTCACTATTGGGATCACGCCGTACCTCCTCCTCATCGAAACGATTTGATTCGGAATGGGCGGCCTCTTCGCCTACATCCTGCATGACAGGATCATCGGAGGTAATCTCTTTCCTTTTACGGTAGGAAGAACCTTGGCCTTTCACCAGTGTCATGATGAAGTGGTTGATCGGAGTAAGTGGGTGAGAGCGTTTGAGAGAGAGAGGGCGCGATGAAGAAAGGGAAAGGGAGAAAATGTTTATGTCAGGAATGAGAAAAGAATCTCTCTTAAGTACCAATGTCATTAACATTGACACGAAAGGATGCGATGGGTCACCCATCGGATAAGGTATGGAATTAATGAAGCAGAGGCTGTGTTTCAGAATAACTGCTAAACTGGGAAATTCGAAGAGACAACACTGTTCATGACAAGGAGAAAAAAATAATAATAAGGAGGGGCCTATTGATTGAAAAAAGCCTACGAAGGAAAAGAAAAAGGAAAGACAGAAGGGAGAAGAAAGTCTTTTGTTCACATATGAATCGCAGGAGCACTCCATATGCTCAGGGGGCTAAATGTTGATGCACATTTTGGAAAACCCCAATAGCAAGAAGAAGCCCAACAATATGGGCAGGACAGAGTTAGCAGGATTGAGAGAAAACCCATTAAGTCCGAGTAGTAGGAATAATGGGTCATAGGCTCATAAAGTAAACAAATGGGCATTGAGGAAAGCAAATGGGCTCAAAGGAGCCCAGAGAAAGAAGTAGTAAACTCATGGGCACTTTGTGATGTAGAAGAGTAAGAATAGGCCACAGTAAGCCCGAAGTAATGAATTAGGAAAGTAACGTGTTGGTGGAAAGCCTATGAATCCCAAGAATGAAGGATATGGTAATTGGGTTAGGGAAGCCCAAAAGAGTTAGTAAAAGCCTATGAGAATGTAGAATTAGAAAATGGGCCAAGAACGCCATAGGAAAGCAAATGGGTCGAGGATGCCCAAGGAGAAAGAAATGGGTCAACGGAGCCCACAAGCAATGTAATGGATCAAAAAAACCCAAAGTAGCATGAGTATAAACCCAATGACCATATAAATATATAAATATTTAAATCAAGAAGTCGATGTAACTATTATGTGTTAATTGTAACCATTTTCTAAACAAACAAAAAAAAATTATATATTTATATAGAATTAATGTTAGATTTTTTAAAAACTTATAAATATAATAACCTTCCACAAGGCATTCGCGTGATGGTTTCATTGATTTAAAATGTGACGTAATCTTAAAAATTTCAAGAATTATCTAGCACACTATTGACCTATAGAGTTTTTAGAATGTTTCATGGGTATGAAGTGGAATAGTTTGGTGAAAGAGTAGAATACTGCTTTCTTGTATCAAAAAAATAAAATTTATAAATAGATTTGTAAGATATTATTGATAATAAAAAAAAAAAAAAATCAATTTCATAAGAAGTTGGAGGCCTTACCTTTGGCATTTGGGTTACCAGAAGCCTCTTTGGGCTCATAGAAACTTATTGGCCCAATCCCCCTAAAAGATGAACGCCGCCATCGAAACAGTCTGAAACTATTGTGCGACTCTTTTATGATTTTTGGTGATCGTTTGGATAGGAATTATAATTCCCCGCGTTTTGCGTTTTCTGGGTTTTTTTTTTGATACTGTTTATTGTCATGAACAGTGCACCAAAATATATAAACAGAAAAAAAGAAATAAACAGTAAATTTTTTATTATTATTTTTTGTTTTTAGCAAAATAAAGTTTCCAAAAGGACCCTTTATGTGAGAAATCAAAATTGGGTGAGAGAGAGAGAGAAAAAGATTGAACAATGTATTCGAGTTCGAATCACAATAACGGCTACCACCCACATCAGCACCAGAAACCTGCTACTGATTTCGACATGGCTTACTTTCACTCTTACGCCCACGTTGGCATTCACGAAGAAATGATGAAGGTACAAGGTCTTTTTTTTTTATGGTAAGCTTTTCGGTTTGAGAAAATTTTAGCTGTTTTTGTTTGTGTGGATGCATTTTGACTATATGGGTTTTGTTTTATTGTGCAATTTGGATGTGGGTTTGTGATTGTTTCTCTTTTCTAGTACCGGGTTGTGAGAATTGCTAATGAAAATTTCACTTCTTTAGTGTGTTTTGATGTTTACTTTTTTACATGTTGTTGGGTTTTGTTCTGGTTTGATATTTTTTTTGAGCTTCAATGTAATTGTGGGTTTATGCTTATATATTGATTTTGTTGCTGGGGTTTTTCATTTTGGTTTTGTTGGGTGAATGAATGGTGGTGTTTTTGAGCTCATTTAGTTGGGTGTTGGGAGCTAAGTGCTTAGATTTTGATGAGGACATTATGGAGGGAACGAAATTTTTGTGACGTAGAAAGCACAGGGACTCAATTGATAGCAACGTTTATTAGTAACTCCATTGGAGAGTTTATAGAGTCTTTGCCTTTTTGTGCATACTTTTTCATTGTAATTTATAGACTTATTGGTGTTCATTGCACCTGAAGTAGTCTTTTGTCAATAGAATTATTTTTCTTTGAATCATAAAGAGGATTAGCACAAGTTGTCTTGATCATCTTGTTGTGAATGTGGTCATCTGATTTTTTAGACTTCCTTTCCACAATAAACTTTTGTTCTACTGAGCCAATTCTTTACCTGAGGTTCTTAAAAAAAAA
The DNA here is from genome assembly GCA_023736055.1 of Quercus glauca. NCBI lineage: Eukaryota > Viridiplantae > Streptophyta > Magnoliopsida > Fagales > Fagaceae > Quercus > Quercus glauca. Next base: position 30,160,758 of record CM043325.1, read on the forward strand.
AAAAAAAAAAAAAAAAAAACTCTTTACCTGAGGTTGCCTGCCTTCTTTTAAGTGTTTATATGTCCTTGTTACTTCTCATATTTAATTATTTGAAAAGTGCCAACATATCAACCATTCCCTCTACTGCCCTATTCTTTAGAGATTTTGAGAGGGCGAATAAGAGAATAGGCAGGGACTTTGTGAGGAAAGAAGTGTGTGCATTGTGTAAGTGACCTCCTCTAATAAGAAGAATAATGCTGGACTGGATGGTTCTCTTTAAAGGTTGATATTGTAAGGTGAGGACCATGCCCTTTTCGGGCCTTAGTGCGATGACAAGCACCTTCCAACAAAAGCAATAGGTTGTGGGTTCAAGTTTGGGAATCAGCCGCCCCTCAAAAAAAAAAAAAGGGTGATAAGGTTGCCTACCATGACCTCCTAGACCCCTCAAAAGTGAAAGCTTTGTACAATGGGTACAACCTTTTTTTTTTTTTTTTTTTTTGTCACCACCTCTTGCGAGAAGAATGATGATACCGAAACATGCAATTGATGCGTTTCATAAGAGTACTCCTGTATCATGGAGTTCATGCATACCTAAGTTGGGTATTTAATTATCAAAGTATCTGTGACACACACACACAACCCATGTTAATATGAGTGTCAAATGATTCTATGGTGATTGATTTAGCCTCTTTGTTCCATTTTTGAAGTCCACTTAATAGAATAATGATAAATGTTAGCACAATGCTATTTTTTCATTTACTCAAATGAATCACAATTTAGCTAATTTGTATTTCAAGTGCAGCTGCTCCTGTAAATATAGTGCATCCTTGTGTTATTGTTGCTTCATTTTAATAAATTTATTATATTTGCCCTCTATTTACCTTCATTCAAACAGTTGCTTTTGAAACCAAGTATTGCCTGTACTCCTATAATAAGGGGGGAGGTCTTTTGTTCAACCAATGAGGGAAGGGGACTAGGAGAGTTGGCAATGCCCCATCTTCATCCAATCACTAGCCAACTATTGCTGTTTATCTTTGAAAAAAAAATCTTCATCTAGGAATATGATTATTGGATTTTGTTTTACGTGTACAGATACTCGATATTCTTTGTTGCTGATGTTTCATATGTATTTTGAACTTTGAACAACTTTTGTTGGTTGGTGCTGATTGTCTTTAGTTTTTATTGTCTAGGAACATTACTTGATGGGAGCCTATAATTAAGTTACCACCAAAAACAATACGCTTGTCTGAGGTGGGCTTCTCAACTGAGGAGCGGGTCTTCTATACCAATCTAGAAGCGGATTCATGATCTCGATTGAAGGTTCTACTCCTTCCATTTTATTTTTGCCCACTTTAGAGAGTTGATTATGGTTGTGTTGGACTTGTTTTAAATTTACTTTTAAATACTAGCACCTACCAAGTATGCTATATCTAATAAGCTAATAACCCTAGTAAATGGTGCTTTGGTGGCATGTGGAAGCAAATTAGAATCATCTTGTATTATGCAACAGGTTTTTATTTAAATCTTGGAACTTTAAGTTTGCAACATTGCAATAGTACCATGCCTTTGTTTCATTATGATATGTAGGAAATAATAGTGGTCATTGTAAGATATATAAAATGTGATTGCAATACCGTCAAATGTTATGATGATTCTATTTTTAAGTAAAGAGTAGTTCACAACAATTTGGTGTAAACCCTTCCCCCCAAATGAAAGTTGGTAAAAATGACTTTTTATTTCTTGAACTATACATTAGATTTTTGTTGAACTGTTGATTGTTTTACTCCTTGTATGTGGCAAGCCGTGCCCTTGTGTGGAAATTGGAATATGTTGTATGAAAGGGGTCTTTGATGGAATCATTCTGTCCTGCCTATATAATGAAAGAGCATATTTTGCAGAATTTTTTTTTGGATAGGCAATAGATGTTTTCATTATTAAAAGAGTACATCATGTTTACAATGATGAACAGATTGTACTTGAAACAAATACAAAAAAAAAAAATCATAGAGAAACATAAACAGATTGTAGGAAATCAAATATGGAAATACGTTGCGTAAAACCCCAATTACGAGGCCACCCAAACAATGCCCGAACTAGCAAAGACTTCAAAAGATCAACAAATTTCTCAACATCCTCAAAAGTGCGGGTATTTCGTTCCCTCCAAATTAGCCACATCAAATAGGTTGGCACCATATTCCAGACTGAAGAAGAGTGTATCCCCAAATAATTCTCCCATGCACAAAGAAGAGAAACAACCGTCCTTGGCATCACCCAATGTATACCAAACATCAAAAAAACTTCACTCCATAAGGCACGTGCGAACTTTCAATGAAGTAAAAGATGATCCACTATTTCTCCATCACAACGGCACAAACAACACCAATTAACCAAAGGTAGGTTCCTTTTTACAAGGTTATCAATAGTAAGAATACTATCCTGAGTTGATGGCCATAAAAAGAAACAAACTCTTCTAGGTACCTTCACACTCCAAATACACTTTCAAGGGAAATGAATGGTAGGAGGAGCAGATAAGGAATTATAGAACGAGTGCACATCAAAAAAACCATTCGGGGTTGACTTCCAAAACAAACTATCAACCCCCTCACCCCTTGGCATTTTGGAACAAATATGCTTGTAAAAAGCATCCACTCTCTCCACCTCCCAATCGTCCGGAGCCCGGTGAAATTGAATATTCCAACTCCTACAACCACCGTCTAATGTAATAGTAATCAACTCAAAAATCCAGGCATCTTTACCCAAAGCACGAGAGAAAAGATCAGGGTAAAGATCTTTTAAGGGAATGTGTCCACACCAAAGGTCATACTAGAATCAAATACGAAGACTCTCTCCCACCACATACAACACATGTCCAAAGAAACTCTCTGCGCCTTTTCTAATATTCCTCCACATTCTACACCCGTGTGAACCTCTACCAACTCTAGTGCACCAGCCTCCACTAGTCTCTCCATACTTGGTAGCTATAACCTGACGCCATAAACAATTGGTTTCACATCCAAACCGCCACAGATTCAATCTGGTCAATTGGGCCCAGGTGTGTAGTCCCTTGAAGTCTGGTGGGTTGGGTGTGCGGAATTTGAGAAAATTTAACCAAGCTCTCCTTAGTAAATGGCTGTGGAGGTACAGTATAGAGACTAACCACTTTGGTGGTGGGTTATCGAGATCAAGTATGAGAATATTTGGGGTGGGTGGTGTACAAAAGAAGTAACAACTGCTTATGGTGTTACTCTGTGGAGAACTATAAGACAAGGCTGGCCAGCTTTCTTTAAATCCATCATCTTCAAAGTTGGCAATGGTAATAGAATTAAACTTTGGCATCAGTTGTGGTGTGGGGGTTGTACTCTTCGGGAGGCATTTCCAGAACTATACAGCTTTAGTTGTAACAAGGATTCTTATCTTGCGGATGTCATGTCTTTTCCTAATCATAGGCTTCATTGGGATTTTCGATTCTATTGAGAGCCCCAAGATTGGGAGATGGAACAATTTGATATTTTTTGGAATCTTATACACTCTATGAACTTTATTGGTGAGGGGCATGACAAACTTTGCTAGAAGTAGACAAAGAATAACGGCTTTAAGGTTAGTGAGTACTACTTATCCCTCTTCTCGACCCGTAACAACCTTTTTTCGTGGAAACCTATGTGGCACTCAAAGATCCCTCCTAGAGTTGCCTTCTTTTCTTGGACTGCCGCCTTAGGCAAGATTTTGACCCTTGATAGACTATGGAATAAGGGTGTTCCCGTCATGGATTGGTGTTATATGTGTAAAAGAAGCTGGGACTCGGTAAACCATCTTTTTTTTCATTGTCCCATTACTTCCGAGCTATGGTCTATGGTTTGGAGTCTCTTTGGTGTGATTTGGGTGATGCCTCAAAGTGTTGCAAACTTATTTGCATCTTGGTAGAGTCCGTTCGGTAGACAGCGCAATATAGACATATGGCGGGCTGTCCCCCATTGTGTGTTATGGTGTCTTTGGTGGGAACAATAGATGCTTTGAGGGAACGAAACGGTTGACTCTTGAGATTAAATCTCTCCTCTTCCACTCTTTGTTTGCTTGGTGTTCTTCTTTCTCTTCTTTTTCTTGCTCTAATCTTTTTGTTATGCTTGATCATTGTAATTTTTGATCTTGATGTAACTCTTGTCATGTACACTCCCGGTGTACCTTGGGCTTTTGTTTTATGAAATATTGTTATTAAAAAAAAAAAAAAAAAAAAATTGCCATAACCATTTTCCAAGTAAGGCTTGATTAAACAAGCCAATTCTCCATATCCCCATATCTCCTGCCTCAACTGGCCAACACACCTTATTCCAACCAACAAGTGGACATTTGAAAGCTTCCTCAAAACTCCGTCTCTAGAAATTTCTTTGGATCCTTTCTAATCTATTTGCCACAGCTTGAGGGATAGTAAACAAGGATAAGAAATTGGTGGGAAGGCTTGAAAGGGTACTTTTCAATAAAGTTAATCTGCCCCCTTTAGACAAATAAAGACGTTTCCAACCAGATAGCTTCTTCGCCATTTTTTCTATAATAGGATTCCAAATTGATGGATTCTTAAAATGAGACCCAAGAGGCATACCCAAGTAAATCATGGGCAGCCTACCAATATTGCAACCTAAAATGCTAGCCAGAGCATTCAAACTCCCTACCACCCCCACGGAAACAATCTCACTCTTACCAATATTAACTTTCAACCTTGTGATAGCCTTAAAGAAAATCATCACCATCCGAATATATAAAAGTTGCTCCCTAGATATATCACAAAATAAGATTTGTCATCAGCAAAAAGAAGATGAGAAATATGTAAACCTCTTTGTGAATGGCAATTCGCTTGAAAACCCCTAAGAAAGCCTCCCCTCTTCCGTTCTTTTCAATTGCACTTGAAGTAATCTTTTGTCAATAGAATTCTTATTTTTGTGTATGATGAAGACATGAAGTCTAAAATTCATTTGGTTAAATGGGCTACTGTTTGTGCTCCTATTTCTTTGGGTGGCTTAGGGATAAGGAAGATAAGACTTTTCAATGAAACTTTACTTGGGAAGTGGCTTTGGAGATTTGGGATTAAGAAGGATGCCCTTTGGAGACAAGTGATAGAAATGAAATATGGATGTGTGTGGGGGGCTGGTGTACCACATTTGTGAATGGTCCTTATGGTGTTGGTTTATGGAAAAATATCAGTCAGGGATGGCCTTCTTTCTCACACCATATTCTGTATGATATTGGTGATGGGTCTAGAGTGAAGTTTTGGCAAAACTGTTGGTGTGGAGAGACATCTCTTGCTGTTAGCTATCCTGGCTTGTTCAAATTTTGCAGGAATAAGGAGGCTAGTGTGGCTGAACTTATGAAGTCCTCCAATGGAGTCCTCTTTTGGGATGTGAGCTTCTTTAGGGGTGTGCATGCTTGGGAATTAGAGGCTATGTCAGGCTTCTTGGAAACCATATATGGTTCTTTAATAAGGGGGTTTGGTGAGGATAAGATGTGTTGGATACCTAGCAAAGATAAGGGGTTCATGGTTAATGATTATTATAGAATTTTAGTTGGCTTTACTATCTATGGTTTTCCTTGGAAAAGTATTTGGAAGCAGAAGATTCCCTCTAGAGTAGCTTTTTTTGTTTGGACTGCTGCCTAGGGAAATGCTTTACGATTGATAATTTACGAAAAAGGAAGGTGTGGATTTTGGATTGGTGCTACATGTGCAAGAGTAATGGTGAATCGGTTAACTATCTCTTCCTTCATTGTCCTATTGTTGTGGATCTATGGTCTATGGTTTTGGTTTTATTTTGAGTAACTTGGGTTATGCCGCATACTATTTTGGGGTTGCTAGGGTGTTGGCAAGGCAGCTTTGATCGTCATCGAAATGGTTATATATGGTCCATCGTTCCTCATTGCTTAATGTGGTGTCTTTGGAGGGAGAGAAATAGTAGATGTTTTGAAGATATTGAGAGATCTATTCCAAACCTCAAGCTATTCTTTTTTAGAACTTTATTGGATTGGATGTTTGTTTTGCAAAAATAGTCATTCCCTTCTTTTATTGATTTCCTAGATTCTTGCAATTTCTGTATTTGATTTGTTGACCCCTTGTACTCTCCCTGTGTACTAGGGTGTTCCTTTTTGATATCAATAAAACTTATTACTTATCAAAAAAAAAAAAAAAAAATGAAGTCTATGTCATTCTTTCTAGTGTTAAACTAACTATATGTTGGTATAGAATGGTGTGATATCACTTAGGCATATCAATATCCTTCTCTCTCTGTCTTTCTTATTGTATAAATATTAGAACAAAACAATACACTTCTTTTTATATGTCTTAGAAATACCCCAACTTCCTAGAAGCAAGGTTGAGACATAAAATTGTCATAGTGTTCAAATGGCATCACAAGTGGGAAAAAAATAACAGTCCTTAGAGAAGGATCTAAGCACTATATTTGTTAAATTGAAACTGCTATCCTCTTTTTGGGAGATGGCAGTGTAGTCAAAGGTGAGCCGGGCGCTCGCCTAGGCGCCCGGGCGAGGCGAGGCACCACTAAGGCGCCTCAAAGGCTCTAAGGCGAGGCGCCTTTAGTGAGGCGCTTGCCTTTAGAGCCTAGGCGAGCAAGGCGACCACCTTAAGCCATGAAAAAGGCGCTAAGGTGAGAGTCATAAGTTTTTTTTTTTTAATTTTTTTTTTAAATTTTTACAGAAGTTTGTTGTGAAACCTATTTTTAGACTATTAATTTCAAAAGGCCTGTTATAAAATCTATTGTTAGTTAAATTAATTTACAAATTTGTTTTGTAAGACTTATTGTTATATAGAAGCTTATTGTAAAACGTATTGTTAGAACTAACTAATAGAGCCTAAACCATTTTAATCTTATTTTGAAATAATTTGATAGACCTAATTTCTTCATGCTACACATTGAAAAACACTTAATTATGATATTATAATACACTAGGTACATATGATTTAAGTTCTATATGTATAATAAATATATTAAGAATTTGGCGCCTCGCTTTACTCGGGCTAGCGCCTTTTTGTTGCCTCATGCCTTGGGCGATACAAGGCCTTGGCGCCTTAAGTTTGCCTTTCGCCTTTGACTACCTTGGGGGATGGTGGGAGCATGTCATAGCAACCTCTGAGTTCTTGTACTTTCTATCAGTGTTTTATTGTCTTTCTTTATACTTGAGGTTGCTTATTAAAGTATTTATAGAATAACTAATTAGAGCCTTCAACTGTGGAGATTTTTGCTATGATCTATGGCTATCATCTCATTTTTCTTTTAACTACACAGGATCATGTACAGGCCGAAACTTATAGGACGGCAATCATGCAGCATCAGAGTGCCATTGCTGGCAAAGTAATGAAGTTCTTGTAATCTCAGTTATGGATTGAAGTATAAAAAAATTTTTATGAAATGATTTGTGAATTCTTATGCAAAAGCATTTTTTATGTGTACGCGCAAGGACTCACACATTTGGCTTTATAAATTTTGATAAATTCCTTGATTTGATCCAATATTTTGGTAAGGTTTACAAACTTTATAATCTCAGATTATCAAATACCTTAATAAATATATAGACTAATGTATACTTTTGGCCCTTAAGTGATAGAGGTGAAGTATGGTTGTGATTGGGGTGGTTGGTGTTCTAGCCCTTTCTCTGGTCCTTATGGAGTTAGTTTGTGGAAAAATATTAGAAGGGGGTGGCCCTCTTTATCTCGGTTTTTTCTGTATGAAATTGGAGATGGATCAATAGTACGGTTTTGGCTAGATAGTTGGTGTGGATCATCTCCTATTGCTGACTGCTATCTTGATTTATATAGGATTTGTCGAAACAAAGAGACGAGTGTGGCTGATCTAATGAGGTACTCCAATGGAGTCTTTCATTGGGAGATGAATTTTTGTAAGGATGTTCATAATCGGGAATTGGAAGCTTTTTGGAGCTTCATTAATACCATTTATAGCACTCTTGTGAGGGGGACTGGGGAGGACAAAAGATGTTGGCTACCTTGTAAGAGTAAGGGGTTTACTGTTAGTGCGTACTACCATCTTCTAGTTGGCCACAGTGATTAGTTTTTCCCTTGGAAAAGCATTTGGAAGTAGAAGATTCCCTCTAGAGTGGCTTTCTTTGTTTGGACAGCTGCCTTGGGGAAATGTCTGACAATTGACAATTTAAGGAAAAGAAAGGTTTGCATTTTGGATTGGTGTTATATGTGCAAGTGTAACAGTGAAACCGTTGACCATCTTTTCCTTCATTGTCTGGTTGCTCTGGAGTTGTGGGATATGGTTTTTGGTTTATTTGGAGTTTGTTGGGTTATGCTAATGTCTGTTGTTGAGCTTTTTGCTTGCTGGCAAGGTCGATTTGGTCGCCATCGCAATGGAGATATATGGATGGTTGTTCCTCATTGTTTGATGTGTTGTATTTGGAAGGAAAGAAATAGTAGGTGTTTCGAAGACAATGAGCGTTCTATGCTTGATCTCAAGCTTCTTTTTTTCAGAACCTTATTGGATTGGTTCTCAGTGTGGAGAAACTATCCTTTTTCTTCTTTTTTGGATTTTCTTGATTTATGTAATTTTTGTATTTGATATGTACACCCCTGTATACTTCCTATGCACTTGGGTGTCTCTTTCCTTTTGTTATCAATAAATCCTTATTACTTATCAAAAAAAAAAAAAAAAAAAACTTTTGGCCCTTAAAGTTTGGGTCGTTTTCATTTTGACCCTTTGAGTTTTAAAATTTTGGTCCATCATGTTTGACCTGTTTTCATATTGGCCCGCTATTAATTTAATCCAACCATTAAGTGTTAGATAAGTGTGTCCATTAAGACACTTCACCCATATAATGCCAGGTGTCACCAAATTACTAATGGAAATGGATAGTAGGGCCAATATGAAAACAAGATCAAACATTAAGGTCTAAAATGAAGATTTTTTCAAAATGAAAACAACCCCAAATTTTAAGGGCCAAAAGTGTACTTTAGTCATGTTATATTATATTATATTTTACAGACATTTATCTGCACATCATTTTTGGTAAATGAATATACTACAATGGGCCATTATAATTTGAAAGTTTTTAGCCTGATACTCTGCATGGATTGAAAATAAACACAGCTTATATGGTTCACTTTCAACTTCCTTAATGCCATCATGTTTACAGGTTGTAGTGGATGCTGGTTGTGGCACGGGCATTCTGTTGATATTTTGTGCCCAAGCTGGTGCAAACGGGTAAGCTCTCTAGGAGTTAATTTGTTTTTATGTTTTTGTTTTGGCTTGAACTCTTGGAATTAATATATGTTAAATGTTTAAAATATGCTTAACGTACATCTGTATAATCATCAGAATTGTATGGTAAAATTAATATTTGATGTTTGGGAATTTTTGTGTGAAAAAGAGTGTAATGTTATGTTTAATAATTTCTGAAGTCAAATTTTGAACAATTACTTGTATCTCAATAAACCAAGAAGACAAAGAATGCAGTACATTGAGCATTGCAAAATATCAAATGAATAATATCATAACATTGTCATGTCAATTATATTCCATGTTGCAATGTTTTGCCCCTAGTTGGCAGTTACTTCAACTAAAATGGACTGTCTTGTCCTTCAAAATATAAATTAATGCACAATAGGTATTCTTGAGTAGCAGGTGGAGGCTTGCCTAGATTTGTTAATGTGGAAAATCTGTTGATGGTGGATAATTGCTTCAAAATGATGTTTTATGGAGGACTTGGAATATTGAGACTATCACATGTACAGAGTATTTGTTTGGACTGGTATGTCAATGAGCTTTAGTTTAGATTGCATCTTGTAAGAGCAAGGTGAACGTTAGATCATGAGTTCAAGACTCATCGAGTATGCATGTAACTTACAATAAAAAAAATTGTTGAGGTGCTGTTGCTGTTTTAACTTGTAGTAGCAGCTATGTGTGATTTAATATTTCTTGCAGATCATTTCTTTCAACTTCTCAGTTGCAGATTACCTAATATTTTCCTACTTTGGCCATTTGGCTTTTTGAATGAAAAATCTGATTTTCTTGTGCGAGTATGGAGTTGTTTCCCTATTATTATCTCAGTTGTTAAGAAGATTTTGTCATTGCTTGAACTTTTTGTTTTTTTGTTTATTTATTTATTTATTTTATTTTAATTTTAACGAGTAGTAGTACAACAACAATAACAAAACCTTGGTTCCAAATTTTTTTGGGGTTGGCTATTTTTTATTAGTAATAAGAAATATTATTAGTAAGAGAAGAAGAAACTCTCTCATAAATATGGAGTGTACAAGAGAATCCCCTAAAGAATTACAACCTAAGGTTCAAGAGATCCACAAAAGCATTACAAGATGAACACCACTACCCTCCTCCCCAACCCACCCCCCCCCCCCCCCCCCCCCCCCCCCCCGGCGCAATCCCCCTTTCCCTCCACAAAAAAAAGTTGTCCATTTGTCCATTCTTTGCAAAGAACACAAGAAAACATATTTGATTTCAATAGAAGACTTCTCAACACCATTAAAAGTGTGATATTTCCTCTCTTTCCAAATGTTCCGAATAAGGCAAAGAGGAGCTGCATTACATATGGGACTTTTTGTGGCAATTGAATAACGCTTTCTAACTGAATTATACATCTATTACTTTCTTTGTCATTTCTTGAACAGTCCTCATAATTCATAAACATTAATACTACATTTTTGTCTTGGCCATGGGGAAGTACTATATTGGTTCCTTATTTTGTTAAAACTCAAGTGATGCTCTTTAGACTTATTGGTGTTCATTGCACCTAAAGTAGTCTTTTGTCAATAGAATTATTTTTCTTTGAATCATAAAGAGGATTAGCACAAGTTATCTTGATCTTGTTGGCAATGTGGTCATCTGATTTTTTTAGAGTTCCTTTTCACAATAAACTTTTGTTCTACTGAGCCAATTTTTTACTGAGGTTCTTCTCAAAAAAAAAAAAAAAAAAAAAAAAAAAACCTCTTTACCTGAGTTTGCCTGCTTTCTTTTAAGTGTTTATATGTCCTTGTTACTTCTCATATTTAATTTTTTGAAAAGTGCCATCATATCAACCATTCCCTCTACTGCCTTATTCTTTAGAGATTTTGAGAGGGCGATAGGAGAATAGGCAGGGACTTTGTGAGGAAAGAAGTGCATGCATTGTGTAAGCGACCTCCTTTAATAAGAAGAAGAATAATGCTGGACTGGATGGTTTTCTTTAAAGGTTGATATTGTAAAGTGAGGACCATGCCCCTTTCGGGCCTTAGTGCAATGTCAAGCACCTTCCACCTAAAGCAATAGGTTGTGGGTTCAAGTTTGGGAATCAGCCGCTCCTCAAAAAAAAAGGATGATAAGGCTGCCTACCATGACCTCCTAGACCCCTCAAAAGTGGAAGCTTTGTACAATAGGTACAACTTTTTTTTTTGTCACCACCTCTTGTGAGAAGAATGATGATAACAAAATATGCAATTGATGCATTTCATAAGAGTTCATGCATACCTAAGTTGGGTATTTAATTATCAAAGTATCTGTGACACACACACACACACACACACCCCATGTTAATACGAGTGTCAAATGATTCTATGGTGATTGATTTAGTCTCTTTGTTCCATTTTTGAAGTCCACTTAATAGAATAATGATAAATGTTAACACAATGTTATTTTTTCATTTACTCGAATGAATCACAATCCAGCTAATTTGTATTTCAAGTGCAGCTGCTCCTGTAAATATAGTGCATCCTTGTGTTGTTGTTGCTTCATTTTAATAAATTTATTATATTTGCCCTCTATTTATCTTCATTCAAACAGTTTCTTTTGAAACCAAGTATTGCCTGTACTCCTATAATAAGGGGGGAGGTCTTTTGTTCAATCAATGAGGGAAGGGGATTAGGAGAGCTAACTATTTATCTTCATCCAATCACTAGCCAACTATTGCTGTGTATCTTTGAAAAAATAATCTTCATCTAGGAATATGATTATTGGATTTTGTTTTACATGTACAGATACTCGACATTCTTTGTTGTTGATGTCTCGTATGTATTTTGAACTTTGAACAACTTTTGTTGGTTGGTGCTGATTATTTTTGATTGTCTAGGAACATTGCTTGATGGGGAGCCTATAATTAAGTTGCCACCAAAAACAATACGCTTGTCTAAGGTGGACTTCTCAACTGAGGAGCGGGCCTTCTATACCAATCTAGAAGCGGATTCACGATCTCGATTCAAGGTTCTACTCCTTCCATTTTACTTATGCCCACTTCAGAGGGTTGATTATGGTTGTGTTGGACTTGTTTTAAATTTACTTTTAAATACTAGCACCTACCAAGTATGCTATATCTAATAAGCTAATAAGCCTAGTAAATGGTGCTTTGGTGGCATGTGGAAGCAGATTAGAATCATCTTGTATTATGCAACACGTTTTTATTTTAATCTTGGAACTTTAAGTTTGCAACATTGCAATAGTACCATGCCTTTGTTTCATTATGATATGTCGTGCCTGTGAAAACTTAGGAAATAATAGTGGTCATTGTAATATATATAAAATGCGATTGCGATACCGTCAAATGTTATGATGATTCTATTTTAAGTGAAGAGTACTTCACAACAATTTGGTGTAAACCTTTCCCCCCAAATGAGAGCTGGCAAAATTAACTTTTTGTTTCTTGAACTATACATTAGATTTTTCTTGAACTGTTGATTGTTTTTTACTCCTCGAATGTGGCAAGCTGTGCCCTTGTGTGGAAATTGGAATTTGAAATATGCTGTATGAAAGGGGTCTTTGATGGAATCATATGTCCTGCCTATATAATGAAAGATCATATTTTTCAGATATTGTTTGATTGGATGCATGCTTTAGGTGGCATCCCCTCCATGTCTTTTGTTGATTTTATTGACTTTCTTTCCGTTTGAGAATTTGAGTTGTATACTTTTAAAGGGCCAGTACACGTCCATTTTTGTGTCCTTTTTTTTCCATAAAATTTTTACTTAATCAAAAAAGGGGTCTTGAACTCATTACAACACCCTCTACCTAACTCTTATGAGGGATGGAGGTGCCATTTTATAAAATGTGATTGCAATACCATCGAATATTATGATGATTCTATTATAAGTATAGGGTTAGTACACAAAAATTTGGTGCAAACCCATCCCCCCAAATCAAAGTCGGTCACAATACGATTTTGTTTCCTGAACTATATGTTATATTCCAATTTTGTCTTGAGCTGTTCATTGTTTTAATTTAGTCCTTGAATGTGTTACCCATACTTTGTACAGCAATTGCAGACATTTTTGGTCGTGAGTAAGGGTGACATTGACATTGTGGTGTTTTTAAAACTTCAAGAACTTAATTGTAACAATTGATGCTTGTGGGTTCAAGGCCTAATGGTTGCATCTGATTGTGTAAAGACTAAATTATGGTTTATGTGGTACTGTATGTTGAATTTGCATGTAGCTTGGAATTATGGGTTTGTATTTGCAGGCATATGCTGTTGCTGGGACAGTGAATCGGAATAATGCAAATATTCTATTGATGCTTTTGCGCCTCCGTCAGGCTTGTGACCACCCATTTCTTGTCAAAGATTATAATTCTGACTTTGTTGGAAAAGTTTCTGTTGAAATGGCTAAGAGACTACCTAGGGATATGCTGATTAATTTATTGGATTGCTTGGAAACTTCCTTTGCCATCTGTCGTGTATGCAATGTAAGTTTTCTTAAAATGGGATACTTTGTTTTTTTCCTTTGTTTCCTGCAATTTTGGAATGCAGCTTGTAAGAGCTTGTTGATGTAACTCTTTGCACGGGAAAGACAGTCTAAATGTTGTCATTATTGATATGGTTTGTACAATTTTTCTTCCAAGAGCATAAATAATTAGATATATGAGGGTGCTCTAAATTTGTATAGACTAAAATACACTTTTTGCCCTTAAAGTTCGGGGTGGTTTTCATTTTGGCCCTTTTGATTTGGTTTTCTGTTTGGCTCTTGACATTTATTTTGACCCTTCATCTTAGCATTTCATGGAAATGCAAAATTTGAAACGTAAAGGCCAAAACAGAGAACTGGATGAATCATGAAGGCCAAAATGAAAATGAATCAAACATGATGGATGGAAATTCTGAAATTTGAAGGACCAATATGAAAACAACCCTAAACACCAAAATTTGTACTTTTGCAATTACCCTTTTGCTTTCATATCAGGATGTTTTCAGCAACTAAACTAAGTAAGAGCTAGTTGGATAAATGTTTATCACATCCTGTTGTGGGAAGCACTTCAAGTAATGGGTTTGATGCAGGAGCAACAAGGAGGATGTAATTAGTTATTGATAATTCTGAGATTTAGAAATTTTAATTTTCTATTTTTAGTTAGAAAAAGGTATTTTAGCAACTTAGAGTCCGTTTAGATATCGCTTATTTTGTTGAAAACTGAAAACACTATAGCAAAATAATTTTTAAATGTGTGAATAGTGCTGTGGGACCCATTTTTAATGAAAGTTTTGGTGAAAAAAGAGGTTTGTGGGTCCCGTGAACAGTGCACGGGACCCACTGGAAAAACACTTTGCTTGTTGAAACGCGCTTCTAAAAAAAAAAAAAAAAAAGAGGAACGCAAAACGTGGACGCTGGGGATTAAAAGCTGTATCCAAACGGGTATTTAGTAAAATTTAGAAAGGCACAGATTTGTGGTCTTTTATGCTTTGTTAGTAAGGGTTGGGCTTGTTTAATCACTGGGCTTGATTAGAGCCCTAGATAACTTGGTGACTGATTATGGCTGATAATTATAAAAAGTTTATAATAGGTATTAAGTCTCTAATGTTGGTTTTTTTGAAATGAAACTTGCTGATTTTCTTGATTATAGTTTCTAACCAAAGCCTTGTAGGCTGTGATTTTCTTCTCTCTTGCTTGCATATGTGGATTAAACTTGATAGTGATGCTACGAAGACATCTTTATGTACCTTTACGTGTTTATCTACCTTTGTGCATGTCTATATTATATGCTTGGTCTATTTTTTTGTGTTTCATTTAATCAACTGTTTCTATTCACGGACTACTTTATCTGGTCATCTTTGTTGTTCATATTTTATCTCTTAGAAAATCAACAATATCTAACTACAGAAAAGAATAATGTGCTGGCACAAGACATATTTATCTGATTCCTCTAGTATATGAAATTTTACACGATCCACCTGAGGCCCCTATTGTTACCATGTGTGGCCATGTTTTCTACTATCAGTGTGTATCAGAATATTTGACGGGTGATGATAATACGTTTCCTGCACATGCATGTAAAGAACAACTTGGTTCTGATGTTTTTTCCAAAGCTACTTTGAGTGGTTGTCTTTCTGCGGATGTCGGTGGTAGTTCCATGAATTCTCAGTTGACAGAGAATTCAATGATTCTGCAGAATGAGTGCAGTTCATCTAAAATCAGAGCTGTTCTTGAGATTCTGGAGAAATTGTAAAATGCGTAGTTCCATGGAATGCAATGGAAGTTCTTTGACTTCTGAAAAGGAATATGCAGAGAATTGCACAGGTTTTACTGCTATGAAGCACACAATAGTTTATACAGAGACACCAGTTGAAGGGCCCATAAAAACAATTATTTTCTCCCAATGGACTAGCATGTTGGACTTGGTTGAGATGTCTTTGAATGAGTCTTGTATGCAATACAGGAGGCTTGATGCCACAATGACTCTGGGTGCGAGGGACAAGGCTGTTAGATTTTAATTTTTAACACTGATCCTGAGGTTTGCTGCCTACCCTGTGGAACTGTGAAAACTATTTTGGAATGACTTGTGTTTGTTTCCAGTATTTGAATGACTAAAATTTGTTGCAGGTGCTGATGTCTTTAAACCTTGGGTTAAACATGGTTGCTGCATGCCATGTTATTCTTTTGGATCTTTGGTGGAATCCAACCACTGAAGACCAGGCGGTTGATTGAGCACATAGGATTCAGCAGACTCGTCCAGTTACTGTAACACGTATCTCTATCAAGGACACAGTGGAAGACAGGATATTAGCACTCCAGGTAATTTTTTTTTCTTCACATTATACTATTTTTCTTCCTTCCCCCAAGTATTGAGGTCTGAGGCGGAGTTTGTAGGTATTAGAAGGTTAAACATTTGCAGCAATACAAGCATAGCACGGAGATGCAATGATTATCCTCTTATGTTGTGTTTGTATCTGACCATTTTTGCAGGAAGAGAAGAGAAAAATGGTTGCATCTGCTTTTGGTGAAGACTGAGGTGGCGGAACTGCAACTCGCTTGACAGTGGAAGATCTTAAATATATTTTTATGGTCTAAACATCATGTTCCAGTTCACTTGTTCTTTCAGATTTTGGTAATTCTGCTCTCTTGATATTGTCTAGAAAAAGAAAAAAGAAAATAAAATCAAGAGGGTCTATTTTGAATTTAAGTGAATGTGACAGCAGGATTATATGAGGCCGCACTTATAGTGCCTGCTGATCCTTTTGCTCAACTGGCCTATTGAGTTGGTGCATCTCGAGGTAACTTATATTGGAGTTTTGAGGCCCCTGAAAGGCATTTTTTGTTCTCATCAATGGCAAACGTAGAGAGACAAAGCCATATGTAAATATTCTGATTACTGCATTTGCACACCAAAGATCTAGAATTTATAGTTGACCTTTTTTGTTTATTAATGTTAATAGTATATTATCTTCTTGATGTTGTAATTTATGCATCAAATTCATGGTACTCACAGCATTGCATGGCTATAGTGTCTTTTTTAATCAAAGTGTAATGTAATTACCCCTCCGGCTAAAGTTCAGATCAAGCCCTAGTGTATTGTGTCTATTGGCCGTGTATGTAACAGTTTCAATACTTTGTATATCATATTTCTCTCTTTGGAGTGTGTGGTAATTTCATGTGGATGTACATAGAATAAAATGAATAAATTTCTTAATCGTAGTTCTCTCTTTGGAGTGTGTGGTAATTACCATATTTCTCTCTTTGGAGTGTGCGGTAATTTCACGAGAAGGTGAAAAAATGTGGGACGTTCCTGATATACCGGTTTGTCCCAATCCAGATGAAAGCATCTGCTGTGATGGAGTTCAAATTTCACAAAAGGTGTACCAATATATGACAATCTAGGTCATCCATGGCATCTTACCTAATCTTCATTGCAAATTTTAATTTACTTTAGTTTTTTTAGGCTAGTATATAGTATGTAGTAAATTACTGCTAAGTTCTTTTGGGTAGTTTGTTATTCTGAGTTCATGTATTCTGTCTGTAGGATGTTGTTTTAATTTGTTGCTGAAACTTCTGGTATGATTTTCACTGTTAGAATTATGATGCAAACTTGATTTAGTTGGCATATAAGAATAATAATTGGGTTTAGGCTTATGTCCTTCATATGATGCCCAAATTGAAACCCAATGTAGGCGTTGATAAAATAAATCAAGACTGGGCTTTAAGGGCCTTATGGATTGTCCTCCCTTTTTTTTTTTTTTTTTTTCAAAAGTTGCTTGTGTTTATTCCTCACATTGGATGTTCCAAAAGGAGCAGTGATGTGGCGTAGGCATGTAGAAGTAGAATCTATAACACACAATTACTACAACTCTTTAGTGAAATCTAAGTTCTACATGAACACTAGGCTAGTAGGCAAAATAATAGAGAAAACCTCTGTAGCAAACTTTTATTAAAAAAACACACATAACATAAATAACCTCTCTATAAAGAGTATTTATAGGAATAGAATTTCTCCTACTCCTTTTAGGAAAAGAAATAATAAACCTACTTCTAGTTGAGAAAGGAAAAACAATTTAATTAGGAAAAGAAAAACAATTAAAATCCTATTTCAACTAGGAAAATGATTTTAATTCAAAGTAATAGAGTAAATAAATCCTAATTCAAATAGGAAAAGGAAAACAATAAAAACTTTTTGTTCTTCATAATGTGATTTGCATGTTCCTCCTTGGGTTGGAAAAAACTCGTCTTCGAGTTTGGAGTTTGGATTGAAATTCTCTCCTTGATATGGAACAAGATGCTTAACATTGAAGACGTTAGATATACACATATGACTTGGAAGTTTCAACCGATAGGCATTAGGATTAATTTTCTCAAGAATTTCCAAAGGACCAATCTTTCTAGCAACTAGTTTGTTGTACTCTCCTGCAGGAAAGCGATATTTGGTCAAAATTGCCCAAACAAAATTACCAATCTCAAATTCTACTACTCGACGTTTCTTGTGAGCGGCTTGTTTGTACTTAGCAGAAGTCTCCTGTAAATGTTTAGCAGTAGCTGTATGAATCTATATCTATATATTATTAAAAGCTGAAGCATAGTATTTATTGTAGTTGAGCCCCTATTGCGCCACCTCATTGTCACATCATTTGTCACATAATTATTATTCTTTTTTTTACAAAAAATCTATATAGATAAATTATTAACTTTACATATTCATCTTTGTCGGTTTTAACATTTATATATATATATATATATATATATTTATATTTCATTTTTATTTCCAATTTTCTTATAATTTTTTTTGACATTCACTTTTTTTAAAAAATATTTACATTTTCTTCAATTTTTCTTCTTCCCTTACCTTTTCATCTTCCCACTACCCTCTACTTTAATATCACTATTCATTTTTTCCTTCATCTTCTTTTATTTGTCTCTTCTTATTCACTCTCTCTTACTATAAATTTGTCATTCTCTCTTCCATTCTTTGCTTAGTTATCTCTCACAAAAAAAGTTCTCTCTCTCTCTCTCTCTCAATGTTTTGGTGAATTTTTATTTTTATTGCATCTCCGCTTTAGGTTGATAAATTTTTGTGTTTTTTAGAACTCTAATTTAGGTTGATACGATTTAATTGTGTGTTTTAAGTTATTATTATTATTATTATTTTTTTTTTTTCTCTTCGATTGTTAAATTTTATCCAATTACGTTATAAAAAGCTAAAGATGAATATATAAAAATATAATAGTATTCCATTACATAGCATAATTTGGATAATTTAGTGTTTATTGTTATATCTTTTAATTTTTCTTATTTTTTTTTTCTTCTCATCTTATTTTATTCAATATTCAAATTCAACTACATCCTCCTCATCATTAAATTATTGATATTTTCTCTCTCTTTTTGTTTTAAAAAATAAAAAATGTAATATTTTACTTAAATTCAAATAAAAGGAAATTGTGCTCATCAAATTGTACCCTTTTTTTTAACATTCACACTTTCTCCAACCTTTCTCATTCCCTTTACCTTTTCATCTCCCTAAACATTCTACCTTGATATCACTCTTCCTCTTTCCTTTTATCTTTCTTTATTTTGTTTCTTTTATTATCATTCTTTTAGTATAAATTTGTCATTCACTCTTCTATTCTTTATATAATTTTCTCTCACAAAAAATGGGTTATTTCCCACTCTTTCTCCCTCTATTTTTTGGTGGATTTTATTTTTATTTTTCTTGCATCTCTATTTTAGCTTGATAAAGTGTTGTATTCTTTAGAATTCTATTTTGGTTGATGAAATTTAGTTTTGTGTTCTATGGTTTTTTTTTTTTTTTTTTTTTAATTTTTATTTCTTTTTATCACTTTGATTGTTAAATGTTATCCTATTGCATTATAAAGAATTAAAGATAATATATAAGAATATATTATTATTATTATATTACATAGAATGATTTGGATAAGTTAGTGTTTACTGTTATATATTTTATTTTTACTTTTTTCTCATATAATTTTATTCAACACTTAAATTCAGCCACATCCCCCATATATATCATTAAATTATTTATATTTCCTCTCATTTTTAATTTAAAAAAAATTTAAAATATAATATTTTGCCTAAATTAAATAAATAAAATTGTCCTTATTAAGTGAAGTAATGCTAGAGAAACACTCATTCTCACACCCAATGCATCAAAGGAAAAATGAAATACAAAAAAAATCAAGTTAGAAACACTAAATTAAAAAAAAAATAAAAAACTAATAATGCATATTTAATGTCATAGAATCATCATCAAATTTTGGATAATGATAGGTTGCCAATGGAGAGAGAGAGAGAGAGAGAGAGAGAGAGAGATGGTAAAGAAAAAAAAAAAACAATACAAAGAAATAAAGAGTAGATAAAGAAAAAAAAAATCAAGCGTCAATTAGTAATCGTTGTTTGGAAAAAAAAGAGGTTGTAAGGATAAGTAAAAAATAAAATAGAAATTATCATGTGGAGAACATTAAAAACTTTACAGTGTAGTAAAATAAACTGTTAAATTCACTTAAAAAATTAAATCAATAATTAAATACAATCATAGTACTAAATTTAAATTTAAAACTAATCAAACTCTAACTATGGAAACCATATTAATCATAACCAAAAAAAAAAAAAAAAGAAGATGTTATCTGGTAGTAGTAGAAATTACATAAGAAATAAAGTTAGAAAATTTTAAAATTTCTTTTTTGACCTTTCATTTAACCTTATTTATAACACACACACACATACACACATATAATTTTCATACGTTATTACTTTTGAAAATTTAATGAACAATGCTACCTCTCATTTAATGTCTTTATTATGCAAATCATCAGTTAGCAAATATAAAATAATGGTAAGAAGTATTGCAAATGAGATCACTAAAAAAAAATATAAAATTAATTAGCCATTATCATTATGGAGTAGTGGTCTATAATTTTACACATCTAAAGAAATGGAATATATAGAGTTTTCTTAAAGGTATGTGTAAAAATTTGCATTATATATGTGTGTGTGTGTGTGTGTGTAAAGGTAAAATATATATATATATATATATATATATATATTTAAGGTTTATATTAACTTTAAAACTAATGAAAAACCAATGGTTAATAACTAAAATTATAGTATTAATAAAATATTTAATGAGATCATCCTAAAAAAATTATCACGCACAACGTGCGGGTATGCGACTAGTTTCTTGAATTTGTGTGATTAGATCCTCAGCTTTCACATTGACACGCTTCAAGTCAGGGATAGGAGTCAAATCAAGGGGCGTGCATGGGTTGTAGCCATAAGTAATAACAAAGGGATTGAAGCCAGTGCTATGGTTAACAGAACGGTTGTAAGCAAATTCTGCTTGGTACAAGCGTTGATCCCATGATTTAAAATGATCATTTACCATGCTTCGAAATAATTAAATTGCCCAAGGAATGGTTTACCACTTCTGTTTACCATCGGTTTGAGGATTATAGGCACTACTAAAATTAAGTGTGGTGTTGGCCAAATGCCGTAAGCAACGCCAGAAGTGACTAAGAAAACGCACATCACGGTTTGAAACAATTGATTGTGGCAAACCATGGAGGCGATAGACCTCTCTAAAGTAAAGTTGAGCGACATTAACTGCATTTGAGGTCTTCTTACAAGCAATAAAGTGGGCCATTTTGAAAAACCGGTCCACAACAACAAAAATTGAATCGTTACCTCGTTGTGTATGCAGTAATCCCAAGATAAAATCCATACTGACATGAATCCATGGCTGGTCTGGTATGGGAAGAGGCATATATAGGCCAGCATTGGTTGTGGTGCCCTTGGAAACTTGTCAAATACGACACCTCTCAACAAACTTGGTAGTCTCCTTTCGCATGGTTGGCCAAAAATAAGAGTCTGTCAAAGCTGCATGGTTTTATCATGTCCCATATGGCCTTCATTATGCAGCTCTTGAATAACCCTTAAGCGTAAGCTACTATCAGGAATGCATAGTTGATTCCCTTTAAAAGGGAAACCATTTCGTATAAGGAAGCCGAACCGCTTTCTTGTTGCCACATCATTCAGTATAGGGCCAAAGTATGGGTCACTAGAAAGCAACTCATGAAATAAATCAAACCCCAGCACTTTGGTTTGCATTATGATGAGCAGAGAGGCCCGTCGACTAAGAGCATCTACCACTCTATTCAATGCTCTGGATTTATGCTTGATGACAAAAGAAAATTGTTGAATATAAGCAGCCCAAATTGCATGCCGAGATGAGAGCTTGTCTTGGCTATTGATATGCTTCAAAGCATCATGATTAGAATAGAGGACAAACTCATAATAGGCCAAATAAGAACTCCAATGCTCCAAAGCGCAGATTATTGCATAAATTCCAAACCATAAGTGCTGTAATTCAATTTTGACCCACTCAACTTCTCACTAAAGTAGGCCGCTGGTTTGCCATTTTGACTAAGAACAGCTCAAATTCCAACCTTGGATGCATCACAATGTAGCTCAAATGGTTAAGAGAAATCAGGAAGAGCTAGAATAGGCGTTGTAGTAAGCTTTTCCTTGATCTGATGAAGCGCCTTTAAACTTCAGTTGTCCACAAAAACTTACTAGCCTTCATGCAATCTAAAATCGGTGCCATGATGGTGCTAAAGTCAGGGATAAACCACCAGTAGAATGACACCAACCCATGGAAACTGCGGACCTCATGGACTGTGGTTGGTATTGGCCATTGTTTAACAGCAGTAAACTTTGATTCATCAACTGATAATCCATCCTTAGACACCACATAACCAGGAAATAAAAAACTATCTGTCATAAAAGAACATTTGGCTATGGCAGCATAAAATTTCTCCCTACTTAGAACTATGAGTACCTCTCGAAGATGTTGGAGATGTAAATCAATATTGGCACTATATATTAGGATATCATCAAAATAAACTACAACAAACTTGCCGATGAAGGGGCAAAAAATTTGGTTCATAACACGCATGAAGGTGCTAGGAGCATTAGAAAGTCCGAATGGCATTACTAGCCACTCATATAACCCCTCATGTATCTTGAATGTTGTCTTCCACTCATCACCAGGATGTACTCAAATTTTATGGTATCCACTTTTTAGATCCAGCTTAGAAAACACTGTTGCACCACTCAACTAATGAAGCAAATCATCCAACTGAGGAATAGGGAATCTATACCGGACTTTAATTTTGTTGATGGCACGACTGTGTACGCACATTCGCCATGATCCATCCTTTTTAGGTGTGAGTAAGGCTAGCACGGCATAGGGACTAAGAATCTTTCTAATGTGCCCTTTTAACAACAAACCCTCTACTTGTCTTCTAAGTTCTTCATGCTCTTTTGGGCTCATGCGGTAGTGTGGGCAATTAGGTAGATTAGAACTTGGTACAAGATCAATTTGGTGTTGTATATCTTGGAGTGGCGGTAACCCCTTAGGTAGATCATTAGGAAATACATTTACAAATTCATCTAATAAAGATTTCACAGCCCGTGGTACTACACTATCCTTTAAGCTTTCCTTTCCTAACAATACAAACACCAACCTCGAATCAAACATCTCTTCAACAAATGCCCTTTTAGCTAAGAGATTCTTACCCCTTCCTGAAGTTGGCTTAGGTTCAATCGCCTTATAAGGCAACAACACAATTTTTGTGCTACCAAACATGAAACTGTATGTATTCTTCCTACCATCATGTTGAACCTCTCTATCATATTGCCATGGTCTACCAAGGAGAAGATGACATGCATCCATAACTACCACATCAAACCATGCATTTTCCTTATATTTCAACCCAATAGAAAAAGAAACCAAGCACCGTTTAAATACAGTTACCTCATTGCCTTTTTTGAGCCAAGATAGTTTGTAAGTGTTAGGGTGCTTCTCTGTTGCTAATCCTAATTTTTGAACAGCCTTTTCTAATACCACATTCTCACAGCTTCTAGAATCAATAACAAGTTTACATACCTTGCCCCCTATAGTACATGTAGTTTGAAAGATATTGCTTCGAATCCAATCCTCACCTTCAAATTTGTGAGGTGTGAAACATGCCCTTCTTGTAACTAACAAAGGGCCATCATCCCCTTGCACATACTCCTCTTCCTCTTTAGCATCGTAAACAACTTCTTGCTCAAAGTTATTTAAATGATCATCAGTACATTCTTCACTCTCAATAAATAAACCCTTACTATACCGGCCACCTTTCTTGTAATCAGCCATTTTATGCCCTGCCTCACCACCCTTGAAACATCGAGGGCCAGAACTACTAGCTGCAGTGCGGTTGGGTTGTGGATTAGCTTGATTAACTAGGCCTTTTTCTTGTGTAGATTGTGACTTTGCACCATAAGGAGGAGCTACTGGTGATAGTCAGTTGCCACTACTATTTGAAACCATATTAGTCCTCCTATTCATCGTCTTCTCTAAATGCAAAGCTCTCTGATGGGCTTCGGATACAGAAATTAGGTCAAATAAATTCAAAGTATCTTGAAATTGTTGCCTTATGCCTCTAATATAACGTGAAAGTAATTGATTTTCCGAATCTGTAAGGTCAACTCTAGCTACAAGTTGATAAAACTCTTGAGTATACACATCTATAGATTGTGTACCTTGCCTAAGATTGTGTAGTTGTTGATATAATGTACGCATATAATTATGGGGCAAGAATGCAGCACACATATGTTTCAAATTTTTTTCCCAAGTATTGATTTTAGATTTACCTTGGCAAATACGGCATTGCTTTAATTGTTGCCACCATGCAGCATCACGTCCTCTGAATTTGGTCGCCACCAAAGAAACTCTTTTGTCTTGTGGCACCTCCTTAAACTCCAAAATTTTTTCAACCGCAGCAACCCAATCTAGGAATTCTTCAGGTTGTAAACAACCTTTGAACTCTGGAATATCTAATTTGAACCTAGATTCCCATCTGTTTGAATTGTATGAAACCAAGGGTTGTAGGATTATATCTCCTTAAAGAGAATTTTATGTGGCCCACATTTGAAGAAGAAACTCATGTCATAAGTTTCTTATTTCATGTCTTAAGTTTCCTATTTGTGAAAGTTACATGTTAAATGTAACATCCTTTAGTAACTCTCACATAGTGTAACCCATTTGGTTAATAAACACCATGAAGTTACAACTTTTAAGCTCCTTGATGGAAGGAGAGTTATGGAAATCTTCATCTAAAAGGGTCCCTAGTCTAGCCTATATATATAGCCTGTTTTTCCATCAAAAGGATATGTGACAGGTAAAGGCCATAGGCTCATATAGTGAGTTTTCTTTTCTTTAAAGACTTAAACAACTATGGTTGGAGGTATGTTTATTTTATTCCGCAACTCTAAATTTATCTTACATTTGGTATCAAAGCCTCCTTCATGCTATGTTGTTTAGTAATTTTTTCATTCATAGATTTTTCTATGATTTGGCTAAATTTCCGATTCACATATGGATTTAAGGGTATAAAGTATTTGCATTGCATATTCTTTTGTGCTGGGACCTTTCAGCTAAATTAACTATGACATCAAAATATGGCCTTTTAACCAATGTCAACAAACCTAGTTTTAAGAGGCATGGAATAGAGTTAAGTTTTATGCCATGTATCTCATGTGTGGGTCATAGCATACAGTATTGAAGCCTATCACTGAAATAGCTTTTACCATCATCTGGGCTAGATGGCTTTAATATGGAATAGTTTTTCGGATATAGATGACTATCTATGGAAAATTATTCCTTTTGCATTTGGCATTGGCCGAATGTTTCTGTGGAGATTATGATTGGTTTTTCAAATTTAAGCTTCTCATGAAAGTGAACATCTGTCATGATAACTTTGCATATAGATTATTATACTTCTTTGTTATTTAGAAGAACTTATCTTGTTTGACTTACATATAGTGTACAATGATTTTATAAAGTTTGTGACTATATATGGAAATTTGATCATTACATAGTTAAAATTTATGATATTTTAGTGTATTTACAGTTTCTTACACTTGTCTTTAAATATCATTTTATGGTTTATTTTAATTGACAAATATGACGTTTAGTTTATTTTTATGATGTCATTTAGAGGGGTTGAATATCAATATGACTTGAGAATAGCCATAGCATCTTAAGCCATAATGATAATCACATCAAGTTAATTTTTATAATACTTCATTAAGACATCTAAATTGTAATTAATTCGTGGAAAGCAATAACTTGGCCCTATAGGGAGGTTATTATTTTTATGATTTAACTAGCCGCAGACCCACGCAATGCGTGGGAATATATAAATATTTTGTAATAGTGTGTAATATATAAAAATTAACATTTACTTCAAATATTATTTATTTTTTAAAAAATTTCTACAAGTATTTTTCATCTTTTTATATCTACAAAGTGCAAATATATCATACTATTATATTTTGTATGTTTGATTAATATTTTTTTAAGATGAACTATATTTTTCTAACTTCTGTTGTAGTGTGTTATATTTGATATACAACTAAACTTTATAACTTTCAAATTTATTTTTCAAATTTCTCATCTCTTAAGGAATAATGAGACTATCATAATAATAAAAATTCATCACAAAATTACAATGTTATCTTAACAAAAATTAAAATGAAACAAAAGGAATAAAAGACATACTTTATATAATTTATTACTCAAAATTGGTAAGTATATTCAAATTCAAAGCCATGTAGAATGTGTTTTGACATAAACTCAAATTCCTATTTTTAAAAAACTAAGTATTAACCCAAATCAAAATTCAACCAAAGCTTTAAAAGGGAGAGAGAAGACTTTGTAATGGAAAATTAAAAAAAAAAAAAAAAAATACCAAAACACATATTTAAATATAAAAAACCATCAACCTTAATCAGAATTATAAGAAAGAACAAAAATCCACAAGAGAGGGAGAGAGAGAGAGTATTTACAATTTTTTTGTGGGGAAAATATAGATTGAATGGAAGAAATGATATCAAATTTATACAAAATAAAATGGGGAGAAGAAGAGTCAAAATATAATACAGAGAAAATGATAAAGGAAGTATGACAGTAAAGTAGAGAGTAGTGGAAAGATAAATATAGTAAAGTAGAGAGTAGTGGGGAGATAAAGAGGTAAAAATTTAATAGACCCTCACTTATACTAATTTCCACCAAAGACCAAACTGTCAAACACATGCCATTGATTCTATTCATGTCCACTACACACATTCATAAACGTGTCTATATACAAATCACGCACTTGCTATTACATTCATTTTATCAATGTTTTGAATTTCCACAAAGAATCAAAATAGTGCATATACGAATTGTAAGTGTGTGAGTCACTTATATTATCATGATGTTGTGGTCAAAGTTAGTGGCAAACTTATTGAACTCGACCAATTGTTTTTTCCTCAGAGAAGATTGCTATTAGCATCCCAAGTCATGAAGTTTAAATGGCTATGGGAAATTATCATAATGTATCAGCTGTGATGCACCAAAAATAACAGTTGCTCTTACCTTCATTGCATCACATCAACTATATCATATTATGTTTAATAAGGAAAGAAATATGTTGAGAAATTTAGACCCCGGTTGATAGAATTAACAAATTTTAAATCTAAGTTGTTAATTAGATTTATTGTTAATAAAACTTGTTAAAATAAACAAACATCAATATCATGTCAATAATCATGCAGCGGAAAAAATAAATAAGACAAGATATGATGACCCAAGAAAACCAATAAAACCAACCAGTTTCATAGTAAAAAACCTGGGGGGAAACCTTCCCGAAAAGCAATCCACTATAATAAAGAGAAGTTTCAGATCTAGTACAAAACTTTTGTCCCTAGACTCTACAATCCCCGTAGATGAACTCACAGTAGAAACCTTCTACCGCTTCAGAACCTCTGAACTCTTCAATATATGAACGCCACCCTTTGTTGATGCACGAATCCAGTACGTGACTAATCAATTGTGCGGAACCCAGTACGCGACTTAATCACCAACTAGAAGAAGATGTTGGCTGCAAAGTTCTTCACTTCATCAAGAATGAAGATTAAGAAGCGCTTGGTTACAAAACCCTAAGGCGCAATAGACATAGTAGCTTCTTTCAGAGAGAATAAGGCATCGATCACCTTTTGCATTTGTTCTCCTTGTATTCTCTTATTCTCTTATGTGACGGCCTCTAAAATAAGCCTTATATAGGTCTCGGGTTGTGAGAAAAGAAACCCTACACAAATACAAAAGCCTGGCCTAAAAATCAGATCTGAAAATCTGAATTCCTGTAACCTTGATAGATACCTCGATCGATCGGGAGGTGTCGAGTTTTAAACCTCGATAGATAGCTAGGTGTCGAGGAGATAGAAGATTTCTCGATTGATCCACCAGCTGTCAAGAAGGTGTCGAGATTGCGATAAGAAAACACCTTAAGAGCTCGATAGATAGCCAGCTATCGAGAAGGTGTCGAGAAGCTGTCGAGCTATCTGTCCATAGGTGTCGAGCTATCTGTCCAGCTTTAATGAACACCTTTTCTTCACTTGTTTCTTGGTCCAATCTTCATGGCTTTAATACTAGACTTGAACAACATGTTCCTTGAAGCATTAAACATATCTTAGATCTATCAAATTACAAGTAGAGTGCGTTTTGTCAAAGGATTAGACAATTTACATAAATAAGTATGACATATGTTCTTAACATGTGAACCACATATGCCCTAACAATCTCCCCCTTTGGCAATCTGTGACAAAACCACAACAAACAAATGAACATATGAGAGAAGTCATAAAACACTCAACTCATATTCACTTGTTGAATACAATAAAATCCATCTTAACACAAACTCTTGAAAAACTTTGCAAGAAGAGAGTTTATGGCAAGTAGACTTTGACAATCAGTATTTCTGAAACACTTTAAACAAAACTCATTAAGGCATCTTAGTGTGAGACAAAAATAATAGTTTGCATACAAATAATAAGAAACATGTGTATAAAGATAGAAAAGAAACAACACATGTAGAGATAGATGAAAGAAACATACATCAGCATATAAAGAAGATAAACACAATGTATGTAAACATGGTCACAAGACCCGAGGTACAAGAAGAAGGAAGTAAGCACTCCCCCTGACAAGATGAAACACATTTCCCCCTTACAAAGGAATGTATTTCTCCTCCTAACTTGTAGAATCTTAAAGAAAGAAACCATAAAGTCTCCACAATTTCTCCCCCTTTTTGTCATGATTGACAAAGGGTACAAAAAGCTAGAAAGCTTCACCTGAGAAACATAAAAATGATCAAGATGATCAAGGGGGTACAAGAAATCCATATAAATGCATGAATGTAATGAAACAAGATGCTATGGATGACAAAAGAAAGATGCAAAACACACACACACACTAAACAAGTCTAACCAATTTTATATTTCAAAAATAAGTCATGACAGTTTAGTGAGCATACAAAAGCACATGTAAAACCTTAGTGATGGCCAAATCATATTGTACCTGTACATGTATCAAAAGTAGTAAAGAATATTGCGTGTTGTGTGTGAAAAGCATCGCAAGATTGCATATGTGTATACATGTTATGACGATCTGAGATATGAGAAAATAATTTTAACTCACACACAATCATAACTGTTTGATGGGGACTATCACCTTCGAGGTACATCCTATAACTCCTACATCTCCTAGAATACACACTTGCAACCATTTTAAAAGCATTTTTGATCTTTTTGCTTTTTATTTTCTTTGTATATTTTCTTTTTAACCAAATCATGCATGGGCTTATGAGAGAGAAAAGAAATACCCATTGATATTTGACATTCCAATTTTGCTATGCCGAAGCACACAAATGTCATTGACATCACACTTTTGCTATGCTGAAACATACAGATGTCATTAATGATTGGTGGGCAACAGTGATGAGATGGTTATTTATGCCTTTCTCTTAGGAATTTCTAATCCTAATCGTCAAAAAGGGTGATATGAGTGTTAAGTTTAAGAGATAACTTAATCTTACTCATCACAAACAAGAACCACAAAACTCACTTGCTTAGTTGTGTTTAGAGATGCTCATCTAAGTTACAAGAGATACAAAGTTTAGAAAACTCTGTTTCAATGGCCATCCAAGGTACACAAGTACCAAAGTACACAAAACACACAATGTTTGTGTATTTTTATGATTTTTTCTTTTTATTTTATTTTTTTAAATTTTGAAAACAAAAAAAAAATAAAAACTAAACAACCAAACAAAAACAGACAAACAACATGAAAGCATGAAAGAAAGATGCATAAGCATTAAGGCATGATAGAAAGATGCAGATGCATGAAAGCATGATTCCAAAAATAGATAAGAAATCAAGCAAAGAGAGTCCTACTTTCGATAGAAAGAATTAAAGCAGAGGACAAACAGAAAAGACAATTAAGTCTTAGGCTCATTTCTCACCCACACAGCACGAGTCTTTGGCTGTGAAGATGAAAAGGCACGTGTCCTAGTATGTCTACTAAGGACATAGAAGAATTAGAATTCTCCTGACATTGAGTTAAAAAGCTCAAAGTTTTTAATAACCCTCCAAAGAAAGGTGTAGGTCCTTGAGAGGAAACCTGTGACCGTTTGGACAATTACTTATGAGGATACAACTTAAAGCAATTAGGACGAATATGTCCAGCAATACCACAGTGGTGACAAACATGAGGTCTAACAAAGGATTTAGAATTAGCCAAATCAGTTTTAGATTTTATACCTTTATTACCTTTCTCAGATTGTGGCACAAAGACAGTCCTTGATCCAAAAGCCATGGAAGAGGAGGGGCCGGAGGAGACAACATATCTTAAGCCAGTCTTATCAGAAGTAGGCTTTTGAGCACTCAATACCTCATCAAGCTTTACACTAGACATCCTCTCTATTTGAGTTCTAGCTTGACTAAGCTCAACCTCAAGATTCTTGACCTTCTCTTCTAATGAGGTGTTCTCCACAATAAAAGTCTCAACTAATTTTGTAGTCTCATCTAGTTTGATTAACAGATCAGCCTTTTTAGTTTTTACCTTATTAAGCTCTTTTCTACAAAGATAAGAAATCTTTTCAGATTTTATGAATTCAGTGCATAGCTTATCATAGGCTTCCTGAAGGGTCATCTTCTTGGATACTTCATCATTAGAAGAATCCTCACTGTCACTAGCACTCTCCACAATCACCTTATCAGTTGAAGCAGCAAAGGACATAACATGACGACATTCATCCATATACTCATCAGAAGAGTCATCCTCAGTATCACTCCAAGTAGCAATCAACCCTTTCTCTTTTGGCTTCTCGGCCTTTTCCTTCATGAGGTAGTTTGGACACTCTATCCTTATATGACCAAAACCTTTGCACTCATGGCATTGAATAAGAGGTTTCTCATTCTTACCCTTCCTAGAGGATTTAAATTTCCTAGGAGGTTTGCCCTTATCCTTTTTCCTAAACTGAAGAAGCTTGATAATCTCATCAGTTATGAAGGTTAGATCCTCATCCTCATCTTCACTTTCATCTTCACTTTCAGAGTCCTCAATCTCTTCCTCTATACCCTTAAGAGCCAAGTTTTTACTCTTTCCACCTTTTCTCATTGAGCCTAATCCCATCTCATAGGTTTGAAGGTTTCCTACAAGCTCAGTCAAAGGAATTTAATCAATGTCCTTTGCTACCTCAATGGCAGTGATCTTGGCATGGAATCTTTCAGGTAAGGACTTAAGGATTTTCCTAACAATTTTGGATTTTGCTATAAATTCTCCAAGGTTGAAAGCAGAATTCACAATATCCTTGAGTTTAGCATAGAACTCATCAAAGGTCTTATCCTCCTCCATCCTTATTTCTTCAAAACTGCTAGTGAGTTGTTGAAACTTCACATTCTTTACTGCCTTGGTACCTTCATAGGTGGTCTCAAGAATAGTCCATGCTTCCTTGGCAACTTCTGTGGATGATATTTTCTTGAATTCTTCATTGGTCACCCCACAAAATAACGCATTCAAGGCCCTACTGTTGAAATTTGCCGCAATGATTGTTGCATCATCCCAATCCACTGGCGCTTCCTTTGGCTTAATCCAACCAACTTCAACAGCTTGCCATACCTGTTCATCTAAAGCTTGCAAAAAAACTTTCATACGAACTTTCCAGTGCGCATAATTAGTTCCATCAAATAAAGGAGGAATAAAAAGAGATTGTCCTTTATCCATGACAACAGGGGTCAATGGATCACACTCAGGAAATTAATCAAATCAGAGTGAACCTGCTCTGATACCACTTGTTGGAAAATTTAGACCCCGGTTGATAGAATTAACAAGTTTTAAATCCAAGTTGTTAATTAGATTTATTGTCAATAAAATTTGTTAAAACAAGCAAACATCAATATCATGTCAATAATCATGCAGCGGAAAAAATAAATAAGACAAGATATGATAATCTAGGAAAACCAATAAAACCATCCAGTTTCATAGTAAAAAACCTGGGGGGAAACCTTCTCGAAAAGCAATCCACTATAGTAAAGAGAAGTTTCAGATCTAGTACAAAACCTTTGTCCCTAGACTCTATAATCCCTGTAGATGAACTCACAGTAGAAACCTTCTACCGCTTCAGAACCTCTGAACTCTTCAATATATGAACGCCACCTTTTGTTGATGCACGAATCCCAGTACGTGACTAACCAATTGCGCGGATCCCAGTACGCGACTTAATCACCAACTAGAAGAAGATGTTGGCTGCAAAGTTCTTCACTTCATCAAGAATGAAGATCAAGAAGCACTTGGTTACAAAACCCTAAGGCGCAAAAGACGCAGTAGATTCTTTCAGAGAGAATAAGGCATCGATTACCTTTTGCATTTGTTCTCCTTGTATTCTCTTATTCTCTTATGTGACGGCCTCTAAAATAAGCCTTATATAGGTCTCGGGTTGTGAGAAAAGAAATCCTACACAAATGCAAAAGTTTGGCCTAAAAATCAGATCTGAAAATCTGAATTCCCGTAACCTCGATAGATACCTTGATCGATCGGGAGGTGTCGAGTTTAAACCTGATAGATAGCTAGGTGGCGAGGAGGTGTCGATGAAACAGAAAATTTCTCGATCGATCCACCAGCTGTCGAGAAGGTGTCGAGATTGCGATAAGAGAACGCCTTAAGAGCTCGATAGATAGCTAGCTGTCGAGAAGGTGTCGAGCTATCTGTCCACAGGTGTCGAGCTATCTGTCGAGCTATTTGTCCAGCTTTAATGAACACCTTTTCTTCACTTGTTTCTTGGTCCAATCTTCATGGCTTTAATACTAGACTTGAACAACATGTTCCTTGAGGTATTAAACATATCTTAGATCTATCCAATTACAAGTAGAATGCGTTTTGTCAAAGGATTAGCCAATTTACATAAGTAAGTATGACATATGTTTTTAACATGTGAACCACATATGTCCTAACAAAATAGAAAAATATGAAATTTAAAACTCATGTATAGGAGTATTGTTATGTTTTGTCTAAAACTCATGTACACAATATTCTAGACTTTCAATAGGAGACAATTCCAAAATGAAAATCATGTAGTTGAAAGAAAGTAGCATAATCCAAAATCTAAAACTAAAAACCGAACTATTATTCATGTACACAATATTATTGATAGATATTCCAGAATTAAAAAACAATTAGTTTCTCCATTCACATAACAATTAGCTTAAAGCTAGATACTAATGGAATTTTAAAAGAATTCAGTTTTTGAATTTCCTCACTCCTAAAATCCCAAACAATTTCTCAAAATCTAAACAATCCCTAAAGTTGTTCGTCAACCAAATAGGCCAACTGAGGTCCAAAACACAAAAATTCCAGCCACAACACAACAATCTACTTAAGCTGGTGTGCTTTGACAAATTAGAGTTTCATTTAAAAAAGTTAAGATAAAAAGATTTAAATTGTTACACCCCAAATCCTATACAACAAAAAAAAAAAAAAAAAAAAAAAAAAAAAAAAAATTTAAGCTTCAAACTGTACTTTGTTTTCTCTTCCATTGGCCCACAATTTCTAAGACACCAAATTATTAATATAATAAACAACAAATTATTAATATAAGAAAAGAGAAATCTTATATAGCTAATGTGTGTTGAACCATAAAAAGCAAATTATCAAACACCACCCAAGAAAAACAACAAATTTATTCCCCTTTCCTTCAAAAGGTTCTAAGAAAAAAAATAATTACCAATTGATTGGTATGAACTTCAATAGAATAAAATGCTTCTAGTGATTGCAAGGCTTAAATATTGTTGATATCTGTCAAGAAATTGACAAACAAAACAAAGATAAAATGAAATTTAGGTCAACATATAAAATGATAGGAAAAGGTGAACAATAACGATTTATCCTTGATAAAAATGAATAACACGCTTACTATAAAATAAATACCAAAATGGAAAACATCACGTTGAAGTTAATTATCAGACAGAAAAACATTATGGCAAACATATTGAAAGTAACATTCCTGCAATCTAGAGAAGGGCAACCATAAAGCAATTTATAACAAACATGATTAAATGCTCAATTCAAATCAATTTTGAAAAAGAAAAAAACATATTTGAATAGTTTTGAGACCATGAAAACTCAAACTCATTCATCATGAAATCCCAAAATTGAATTACATTTTTTTTTTCTAGTAATGAGATGGAAATGAATAAATAATAAGAATAATACAGCAATAACAAAAAGAACCATTAGTAGAAAAAAAAAGTGGTTGAAACAATAAAAAAAATCAACCAAGAGAGAAATAGAATTGGAGAAAGAGAGAGAGTATTGACCTTTTTGTTGTGGATAACTTGGAAAAAATAGGGGAGAGAGGTGTAAATGAAGTAATTAAGAAGAAATTTATATGAAAATTAAGATAGAAGAGAAATGGTGGAAGTAGATGAAAGGTTGAATGAAGTGAAACTATTGAATTTAAGAAGATATAATGGAAAATTTTTTAAAATCTAAAGAAAATCAAATGAAAATTAAAAAAAAAAAAATTATTGGAGGGGATGAAATATTGAACTAAAAAGAAAATAATTGAAGAAGATGAAAAGTTGAACAAAAAAAAAAAAAAAAATCTAAAGATTTAGTAGTGCATAAAGAACTTTATAAAATTTATTACAAAACTCCATTATTATATATAGTATAGATATGTATAGACATTATTTTTGGTTTTTTTATTCTTCATTGATAATATTATTTAGTTATAAACATCTAAATTAAAGTAGACAAATATGTAAAGGTAAAATTATATATAATGTTAAACCACCAAAGATGAATGTATAAAGTCAATAATCTATTTATATTTTTTTGTTAAACACGTCAGTAATATAAAAAATAGAAAAGTTTTAAATATTTAAAAAGCATTTTTAGTAGATTGTAATATAAAAAAAATCTCAATATTTTATGTAACTTTTCTCATAATATCAATATTGTTGACATCCTTTATATTCAAAAAACACTGAAACACATAAACAAAGAGATTAATTGTGCAGAATTGCAAGAGTATATACGTGATATTAGTATTTCATTTACAACATATACATGATATATACATGATTCATGGTCAGTTGATATGAACTGTAATAATTACATCCTCTTCAATGATAGCAGCGGCAATTTCAGGTTGCATTAGTAACTTAAAATAATCTTTAACAGCGAGGCCATCTCTCCCCTATAGCCTTTAATTTCACGCACACTTCAAGCATCGTCAATTGCTATGAACCGTAACAATTACATCCTCTTCAATGATAGCAGTGACAAATTTAGGTTGCATTAGTACCTCAAAATCTTCTTTAACAGCGAGGACATCTCTCTGAACACAGCTACATTGGCCTTCTATAGGTACAAGGCTGAACACAGCTACAAGAAATCCTAGGGAACAGAAGTATTTCACCATCATATCCTTTCTACAATGAAGCTTATACAGACCAAACGTTGATTCCAAAAAGTTATGAAAATTAGTTAAGAATTATAAACCTAAATTAGAGATGAAAGTAAAATAAAAAAAAAACAACGCACAGAGAGAGAGAGAGAGAAAGATAACCTTTTTTTATGAGAAAACTATGTAGAGAATGGAAGAGATTGACAAATTTATAGTGAAATGGTGTGAATAAGAAGAGACAAAATAAGAGAAGATGAAAGGAAAGATGAAGAGTGATATTAAAGTAGATGGTAGTGGGGAGATGAAAAGGTAAGAGAGAGATGAAAAAGTAAGGGAGGGAGAAAGGTTAAAGTAAGTGAAAATATTTATTAAAAAAAAAGTAAATGTTAAAAAAATTAGGGAAAAATTGGAAAGAAATAGGATAATGATGTGGAAGAAGTAAATAAATAAGTAGTGTGTTGGATTTATTATAGGGTGATAGTGGAAGTAAATAAATAAGTAGTGGGCTGCATTTATAGGGCAGGGATTTATAGGGCTAAAAATTGTAAAACCATTTTAAAATTGTACAAAAAATTATACTACAAAAAAAAAAAAAAAATTACGTGGCAGCTGATGTGGCGTAACGTGAGAGTAGCAGCATTAAACGCTACGCTTCAGCTTTTAGTAATATATAGATTGGAATAAGATGGTGAATTAGGCATTAAGAATATAATTTTCCTAGGCCCAAAGATATGGAAAATTTTATTCTTATTGTTCATATTTACTAGTCTTATTAATAAAGTATTTTAGTAAATTCATGTGTGATGCACCTCTACCTATAGGAAGGTTGTAATTTACTACTAAATTAACATTGGTTGATTTAGAATTAAGGTTTATATTTCATAGCATTAAAGTTTAATTTTTCTTGGTTATTGCAGCAATTCCTACTACTTATATAACTGATTCTTCATGTGTTCCAATGCTAATTGGTGACAACTATAATAACTGGAAAGAAAGTATCATGTTTTCATTAGGATGCATGGATCTTGATTTGGCGCTCCGTGTGGATGAACCACCCGTCCCCATGGAATCAAGTGCACCAAATGATAAACTTGACTATGAACTGTGGGAGCAATCTAATCACTTGAGTTTAATGTTCATAAAATCCCATATAAATAAGAACATTAGGGGTTCTATTCCTGAATGTAATAAGGCAAAGGATTTTATGAAAGCCATTGAAGAACAGTTCATAAGATCCGATAAGGCTTTGGCAAGCATCTTGATGAAAAGGTTTTCAAGTAAAACTTGACTATTCTAAGAATGTGTGTGAGCACATTATGGAAATGAAAGACATGGTTGCTCAACTTAAGTCCCTAGAAGTTGAGATTTCTGAGTCATTCCTAGTCCATTTCATACTGAATTCTTTCCCCTCTGAATTTGGTCCTTTCAAAATATCTTACAACACACATAAAAATAAATGGTTAGTAAATGAACTTTTGACTATGTGTGTTCAAGAGGAAGAGAGATTAAAACATGAGAAAGTTGAAAGTGCTCATTTGGCCACTCATGTTAAAGAAAATGCTAGGAATGGCAAGAATGCCTTGCAAGTGAAGAAAAAACACATAAAGTATAATGATAATAAAAACAAAACTAAGTGTTTTTTCTATAAGAAAGAAGGGCATATGAAGAAAGATTGCCTAAAGTACAAGAAATGGCTTGAAAAGAAAGGTAATCTCATTTCATTAGTGTGTCATGAATCTTTTTTGGTTGAAGCTCCAAATAATACATGGTGGGTTGACTCTAGTTCCACAATTCACTTTGTCAACTCCATGCAGGGTTTTCTGAATCTAAGGAAGCCGAAAGGAAATGAAAAATTGCATCTATTCAGGAAATCAGCTGTGTTCAAAAGTTGAGGGAGTTGGGACTTTTCGTCTGATTTTAAAAACTGGATATGT
The DNA here is from genome assembly GCA_023736055.1 of Quercus glauca. Taxonomy (NCBI): domain Eukaryota; kingdom Viridiplantae; phylum Streptophyta; class Magnoliopsida; order Fagales; family Fagaceae; genus Quercus; species Quercus glauca. Next base: position 30,198,206 of record CM043325.1, read on the forward strand.
ATTAGATTTAAATAATGTTTTCTATGTACCTTCATTTTCCAGGAACTTAATTTCCATTTCCAAACTTGTTGTTGTTGGTTATGGATTTTTATTTGAAAACTCAATTTAAAGTATTTTTTGAAAATAAAGTTCATATTGGTGGTGGAACCTTAGTTGATAGTTTATTTAAAATTGATATTGACCCCAGTTTTGAATGCAATTATTTAAATATGCATGTTAATGTTGGTATAAAGTGGAGCTTGATTAATGAGAATTCCTCTATGCTGTGGCATAGGAGATTGGGACATATCTCCATAGAAAGAATTAAAAGATTGGTGAAAGATGGAGTTCTAAAAACTCTTGATTTTACTGATTTTTATACTTGTGTGGACTGCATTAAGGGTAAGCAGACCAATAAGACCACTAAGGGTGCCAAGAAGAGCTCTGAAATTCTTGAAATCATACACACTTATATATGTGGACCATTTGCTACTCCTTGCCCAAATGGTTCGAGATATTTTATCTCATTCATTAATGACCGTACAAGATATATGTATCTCTATCTTTTATATGATAAGGCTGAGGCACTAGATGCTTTCAAAACCTATAAGGCAGAAGTAGAGAAACAAAGAGAAAATAAAATTAAAATAATTAGATCAGATAGAGGTGGGGAGTATTATGGTAGGTACATAGAAAAGGGACAAATGCCTAGTCCATTTGCTAAGTTCCTTCAGGAAGAGGGCATTATTGCTCAATATACAATGCCAGGTACACCACAACAAAATGGTGTTTCTGAAAGGAGGAATCGTACGCTTATGGAAATGGTAAGGCGTATGATGAGTAACTTCGATCTTCCTTTATTCTTATGGAGTGAAGCTTTAAAAACTGTTGTGTATATCTTAAACAGGGTTCCATCTAAGGTTGTTTCCAAAACACCTTTTGAATTATGGCATGGATGGAAGCCAAGTTTAAATCATTTGCACATATGGGGTTGCTCTGTTGAAGTAAGGATTTATAATCCACATATAAAGAAACTAGACCCAATGACAACTAGCGGATATTTTATTGGCTATGTAGTAAAATCCAAAGGGTTTAGGTTTTATTGTCCTCCTCACACTCCAAGAATAGTTGAGGCTAGAAATGCTAAATTTCTTGAGGACTTCGAGCTTAGTGGGAGTTCTTTTCCTAGAAGGATAGAGTTTGAGGAGGCATAAGATTTTATTGAACTGCCCTCAAATGATATTCTTGAGGAGCAACAAACCCATCAAGAACAAGCTCATATTAAACCAACTGCTGAAATTTCTGAAAATACAAGAGAAGCAGAAGGTGTAAGAAGATCCTCAAGAATGAGGAAACCAGCAATTTCTGATGATTATATTGTATATCTCCAAGAGTCTGATTTTGATATCGGGCCTAAATATGATCCAACTTCGTTTTCTCAAGCCATGAGTGATAGTAATTCCACACTTTAGTATGATGCCATGAAGGAAGTGATGGAGTCTATGGCTAAAAATCAAGTTTGGGATCTCGTTGAGTTGCCAAAGGAAGTAGTAGCTATTGCCTGCAAATGGGTTTATAAAACCAAAAGAAATGCTTCTGGTAATATTGAACGATATAAAGCTAGACTTGTAGCCAAGGGTTTCACTTAAAAAGAAGGCATTGATTACCATGAAACCTTCTCTCCGGTTTCTAAGAAGGATTCGTTTAGAATAATTATGGCCTTAGTAGCTCATTTTGATTTAGAGTTACATCAAATGGATGTGAAAACAACATTCTTGAATGGGGATCTAGAAGAGGCAGTATACATGGTCCAACCTCAAGGATTTTATGATGATAAAGACAGTCATTTGGTTTGCAAGTTAAAGAAATCTATATATGGGCTAAAGTAGGCCTCATGACAATGGTATCAAATGGATGTGAAAACAACATTCTTGAATGGGGATCTAGAAGAGGCAGTATACATGGTCCAACCTCAAGGATTTTATGATGATAAAGACAGTCATTTGGTTTGCAAGTTAAAGAAATCTATATATGGGCTAAAGTAGGCCTCATGACAATGGTATATAAAGTTTCACAATGTTATCACTTCATATGGATTTGTTGAGAACATTGTTGATCAATGTATATACCTTAAGGTCAGTGGGAGCAAATACATTTTCCTAGTCCTATATGTGGATGACATTCTACTTGCAAGTAGTGATTTGCGCTTGCTACACGAGACAAAACAATTTCTCTCCCAAAACTTTGAGATGAAGGATTTAGGTGGAGTCTCATATGTCATTGGCATTGAGATTCATAGAGATAGATCACAAAGAGTGTTAGGACTATCTCAAAAGGCCTACATTGAAAAAGTATTGAAGAGATTCAGAATGAAGGATTATGCACCTACAGTAGCACCCATTATGAAAGGAGAAAAATTTAGTAAGAATTAATGTCCTTAAAATGAATTAGAGCGAGAGTAAATGAAGAACATACCGTATGCATCTGCGATAGGTAGCCTGACGTATGCATAGGTCTGCACAAGGCCTGATATCGGGCTTATAGTGGGGTTATTAGGTCGATATCAAAGTAACCCTGGTTTGGATCATTGGAAAGCTGCAAAAAAGGTTATGAGGTACGTGCAAGGTACCAAGGATTACAAGTTGACTTACAGACATATTGATCAATTGAAGGTGATTGGTTATTCAGATTCTGATTTTGCCGGGTGTGTAGACACAAGAAAGTCTACTTCAGGATATATTTTCCTTCTTTCTGGAGGAGCTATATCTTGGAGAAGTACTAAGCAAACACTTGTTGCTTCGTCTAACATGGAGGCAGAATTTGTTGCATGCTATGAAGCAACAACATAGGCATTATGGTTAAGAAATTTTATCATAGGTCTTAAGATTGTCGATTCTATATTGAGACCTTTAAAGATTTTTTGTGACAATTCGGCTATAGTTTTCTTCTCTAAGAATAATAAAAGTGGAAGCAAAAGTAAGCATATCAAAATAAAGTACCACAAGGTTAGAGAGAATGTTAAGAAACAAAAGGTGTCCATCGAGCATATTAGAACTAAGCTAATGATTGCTGATCCCATTACTAAAGGTTTGTCGACCAAACCATATAAAGACCACGTGGAACATATGGGACTTAATAACTTATTTGATGTTTAATTTCTCTTTAGTTGTTTTGTATTTGAGACACATATTTGCTTGTTCTTAGAGAATAAAAGACAACATATATTTTGTGCACATAAAGTATATATATATATATATATAAAGTTTATTTAATCCATGAGGATAAATAAAGAACAATATATCTGTGGGGATGTTTAGAGGAGGACCCGAATGGCTAATAGGTAGTCCATTCAGAAAGAATTAATGGCCCATAAAGTACTCATGTAAGGATTACATTACATTATAATACATGGAAGGAAATACTCATTACAATTGAGGGGATTACCGCCATGATTCATGTATTGGATTCTTTATTTGAGTGGGAGCATTTCACAACTAGTGACATGGATAATATCGTGGCTATAGCATAGTGATAAGCACTTATTGAGTTATTTAAATTTCATGTGGGCCAAGTGGGAGAATGTAGGATTATATCTCCTTAAAGAGAATTTTATGTGGCCCACATTTGAAGATGAAACTCATGTCATAAGTTTCTTATTTCATGTCTTAAGTTTCCTATTTGTGAAAGTTACGTATTAGATGTAACATCCTTTAGTAACTCTCAAATGGTGTAACCCATTTGGTTAATAAACACCACGAAGTTACAACTTTTAAGCTCCTTGATGGAAGGAGAGTTATGAAAATCTTCATCTAAAAGGGTCTTTAGTTTAGCCTATATATATAGCTTGTGTTTCCATCAAAAGGATATGTGAGAGGTAAAGGCCATAGACTAGAAGACCCTTTTGTTAGGTTCTAAAGACTTATTATTTTATGTATTTAGAACTCTAATATGTAATGTTGGCAAACCATGATTAAAACAGTTTATTTAGTCTAGGTTTAGGCTTGCTCAAAGTATGTTTATTTGTAAAATTGGAATCGAGTGATTGTAGAATGTATTGGACTAAATCTGCAAGGCTCGATTGATTGAAAATTAGACTCGATTGATCGAACCACGCGCAGGTTTATTTTTCTGCAGAGTTCCAGTTTAGCCCAAACTCTATTTAAACGTCTTGGGGTTCAAGTAAAACACTTCGATATATAAGGTAAATCCTAGAACGTTTTTGAGATTTTTTAGAGAGATTAGAGTGCCACTTGTACCTCTTTTTATTTTTAGGGTTTTCTACCCAAACCTCTCTAAGCTCTTGTTGCTCATATTTTCTATTTTGTGTAAATCTCTTATGAGATCTAAAGGAATTTTCCTTTACACAAAACTTAGGGTTTTCAAGGTAGAGATTGTTAGGTTCTAAAGATTTAGGAATTTATGTATTTAGAACTCTAATTTGTAATGTTGGCAAACCATGATCAAAACAATGTACTTAGTCTTGTTTAGGCTTGCTCAAAGTTGATAAAATATTGTAAAGTTGGAATCGAGTGACTGTAGATGCATTGGGGCATTTCGGCCTAGCTCGATCGATCGAGGAATAGATTCGATCGATCGAAAATCGGCCCAGATGCGTTTTCTACAGAATTTCCAACTCAGCCCTAACTCTTTAAACGTTTAGGGTTTTATGTTTTTGCCCTAGGTATATAAGGCAAACCCTAGCCACGTTTTTAAGTGTTGCACAAGTTATATTGTTGCTCATACATTGCGGTTTTGTGTAAATCTCTTGTGAGATCTAGAGGAGCTTTCCTTTACACAAAGTTTAGGGTTTTCAAGATTGAGATTACTTCAACATCTTGATGATCAACTTGGTTGCTGCCTGAGGGATTCAAAGAAAGAAGTAGTTCGTGGACTCGGAGCCTGCGCGTGGTCGTGTTAGGAAGTTTTACTAGTGGGTAGCATTAGGAAGTCAAGCGGGGAGCTTGTAAGTCCTTTTGTAAGAACTTCAATTCTTTCTTAGTGGATTCCGTTTTGCCTTGAGGATCGGTGGGTAAAATCCTCCCCAGGTTTTTCCGTGTGGTTTCCTGGGTGATCATATCACTGTGTTATTTATTATTCCGCTGCATTATATTTTTGATATGATTATTTGATTGCTTTAACCTAGAGCTGCTTAATTTGACTAAGTAACAACTTGGCTAATTAACTAGGCTACGCAATCTGGTTGTTTGTAAGGGGTCTAAAACCGTTCAAGTGGTATTAGAGCGGGTTGCTCTTTTGTTTGAGATTTTTTATCTCTGAGCTGATCCTTGACCCCGGTTGTCATGGAGTATGGACACTCTCTGTTTGTTCCTCTTCGCTTTGATGGGAACAACTATGCTTACTAGAAAGTAAGGATGAAAGCATTCCTAAAATCCATTGATGAAAGGGTTTGGAATTCCATTGAATACGGATGGTAGAAGCCCACTACTCCTGCGAGTGAGTGGCAAACTTCTGAAGAAGAAGCAGCAGGCTTCAATAGCAAAGTTATGAATGCCATCTTCAATGCTGTTTCAATGGAGGAATTTAAGAGGATCTCTAATGTTGAGGTTGCTCATACTGCTTGGAAAATCCTCCAAACTGTGCATGAAAGCACAAAGGCTGTTAAGATAAACAAATTGCAGCAATTAACTTCTAGGTTTGAAAGCATTAGAATGTCTGATGATGAAACCTTTGATGAGTTTTATGCTAAACTTAATGATATTGTTAATTCTGCTTATAATTTGGGTGAAGTCTATGATCAACCTAAAATTGTTAGGAAGATACTTAGATCCTTAACTGAAGACTTTAGACCCAAAGTGACAGCCATTACTGAAAGTAAGGATGTGGACTCCATCCCTGTGGATGAGCTTGTAGGATCTCTTCAGTCTTATGAGTCTGACCTACCCAAGACTACCAAATCCAAATCAATGGCTCTTAAGTCTGTTGATGATGTTGAGGCTGGTGGATTTGATGATGAGCTCTCTCCTACAGAGATAGCTTACCTTGCCAAGAACTTTAGAAATTTCCTCAGAAACACTAATAGGAAGGTAAGGAATACCAACACTGTTGAACCTAGAAACTTTAAGAAGAATGATCCCACTAAGGTTAATAATTTTGAAAAACCTAGAGAACAAGTAGGTCAATCTTCAAATAATTCTTTGGGTCCTCAGTGTTTTGGTTGTCAAGGTTATGGTCATGTCAAATCTGAATGTCCTACTTTCTTGAGAAATAAGGGTAAAGCTATGGCTGTAACCCTTAGTGATAATGAGGTTTCTGATGATGAGTTCGGTTGTGACGAGGATGGAAACTTCATTGCTTTCACTGCTACTGCTGTAGTCAATGAAAGCATATCTGCTGAGGAGAACCCTGCTGATGGGGCACTCTCTGAAGATGCAGATCTTCAAGAGTCCTACAACAAACTTTGCAAAATTGCTGCAAAGGATGCTATGAAAGTTGATCTAGGCCTGAAGAAAATTGATGCTCTTAAGCTTGAAAAGAAGAATTTGCTTGTCAAGCTGTTTGATGCTAATGATCTTTTGAACAATGTTAAATCTGAGAACATGCTTTTGCTTGATAAAGTTAAATCTTTGGAACATGATTTATCTGTTGCTAGATCTGCTAGTGCTAAACTTGATCACATGCTGAATGTTCAAAAGTATCCTTCTGATAAATCTGGATTAGGATATGTTGAAAGCATCTTTGATTTTAGACCACATTCCACAAATTTTGTTCCTTCTTCTTCTTCTTCTGAACCTCTCGTGAGTAAGGTTGTGAGTGAAACCATTAAACCTCCTGTGAGTGAGGTTGTTAAACCTGTAGAAGTTTCACCACCTAAGAAGATTAGGGTAGACTTAAGGGAATCTAAACCTAAGGAGCCTACCAAATCTAAGGACAAGATGCATAGTAAACCTGCTTGGGTTTGTCATTATTGTGGTAAGTCTGGACATATCCGTCCTAACTGTTACAAGCTTTAAGCTGATAAGAGAGCAAACAGACCAAAAGTGCCTGTGCCTTAAGCACAAGATCCTATGGCACTAATTGGTGAATTGGTAAAGGCGTTAAACCTTTATTCCAATTCGGGAGTTGGGAATCACTCTAATGTGAATAAGAACTCCAATGCTCGGGGTGCATCTAAAAAGTTTTGGATGCAAAAGACTCGAACTAACTGAGTCTTTCTGACATGGTCCTTGTGCTTCATTGCTCTATTGTGTTGTGACCATTGTTCTTTGGTTTTTGTGTTTTTTTTTTTTTTGTTCTAGGACTTGCATTGCATTACATACATGCATTTCATTCTAGGATTTATTTGTTTTCTCTTTTAATAAAAAAAAAAAAAAAAGAAGGGAAAAGCAAAATCTATGTTTGACACTATTTTTCTTGATTTTTGAAAACAAGGTTGGTCAATCTTTTTACACATGTCATGTCTTGTGTACCTTGTTTAACCTTGATGAGCTTATTTACTGCACTTGACTAGTTGAAACTTTGTAGTGCATGTTGTGTGGGAAAGATGTGTGTGGTTTTTAATCACTTTGCCTTAATCATAAAGTCACATGTTTTTGACTGACGGACTTGATCCTTTTGAGAAAGGCATAAATAACCATCTCACCACTGTTCACTAGCCAATCATGAACACCTTAGTGCATATTATAAGATTTTGTGCTCGAGAAAGTGTAACACATGCACAAAAAGAACATAAGGTATAGCCTCAATTAAATTAAAACTGGTGTGTACTATGGGCTTGATGCCAATTCACTTAATTTAAACCGGTGTGTACTATTAGGCTGAATGCCAATTCATATAAATAAGAGGCAAAAATGCAAAAAACTTACATGATTGCAAGCTTTTGTTCTATGAGATGTGAGAGTTATAGGATGTAACTCTTTAGGTGATAGTCTCTTTTAAATTATATGTGATGAATTGTGTAGACTTTGTGTTTGATTGCTATTTACATATCACCTCACATGTATCTCAAGTTTTTGCTAGTTTCACACACTACACAAGTTACTCTTTGTTAAACACTGTACATGCTAGTGTGTGTGTTTTTGGTCTGACCAACCAAGTTTGAAAATATTTTGAGATTTGTGCACAACATATTTTTTGCTTGAGAAAATTAAATGGGAGGATGATTGAAACTTGTTTTTGAGAAAATTGGGTTTAAAAAAAAAATTTAGGTTTTTGAAAAAGCATTCCATCTCATACTCATGCATTTTGATTTCATTGTTCAAATGCTTTGAGGAGTTGTTTTCAAAATTGAGTTTGCATTTTTCAAAACAGTGATTTTTCTCAAAATTTTAGTGAGCCTCTGCCCATTTTGATTGATCCAGTGTGATTTTCGATCGATCGAAAAAGTGTCCTAGATTGTTCTAAAATGACTGGAACATTCGATCGATCGAATGTAATCTTCGATCGATCGAAGATCGTGGAGAAACTTTTTAAAAAAAGATCAAATCTGACTTTTTCAAAATACCTTTTCAAACTTTTCAAAACTTTTTTTGTCTCTCCGACAAGGCAAGCTCAATAGTTCCAATTTTTTGTCGTTTTCTTCCGGATTTTTTGCAAGAAATCTCTTTCCTCAAGCCGGTAAGACTCTTTTGCCCTTCTTTTTGATTTTATTTTCAAGTTTTCATGCATTTTTTCATGCATTTAAGGGAGATTTTCGGAACTTTTTCTTTTTGGGATTGTTGATGATTCAGACCAAATTTTGGGTAAATGATCAATGGGTTTTTGTGAGGACACACTATAAACATGTTCTTAATAGTTTAATTTGATCAATTTTGAGTTTGATGAAAAATTGAAAATTCTAGGGTTCCTATTTGATCCGAATTGGAGCTTTTGTGAAATTGAGTTAAATTTGATGAAATTGGCTTTGTGTATTGATGTAATTAGGCATTATAATCATTGTATTGTGTTTTGTAATGCTTAATTCATCAATTTGGTGCAAAATTTTTTCAAATTTTTAGGGTTTTTGTTAAGAAACTCTATGTTCAAGCCAATTTTGTGAAATTGAACTTAATTTGAACTTGGTTACTGCATTAGTTCATGCATCATAACATTGTTATTGTTCATGCATCATATAGATTTTTATTCTATATTTTATTGTGCTAACTTGCAGTCTGCCCTTGGTTTTGTTTTTGTTCTTTCTGGTTTTCTCTTTGTGTCTCTGTCCTTTCCTTAGCATCATGCCTAGGAAGACTAGAGCCCGTAAGACTATTCCCTCTCCTTCTCCACCCCTACCTTCCTTTGATATTGAGAGGTTTCCTAGTGAGAAAAACCAAGAGGTTTATGAGTCTCTAAACCTTAAAAGAAAAGTTTGGGCTATGCGTTTTGTCATATTAGATGAGCTTGATCCTGCCATTAGGGCAAACTTTGAGCGTAGGGGATGGTTGCCTTTGTTAGTTGTGTTTGATCCTCCTCCTCTGGCTACCTTGATTAGAGAGTTCTTCTCGAACATCTCTATCCGCATCTATGATTCCAACACTCTAGTTAGGAGTTGGATACGAGGCGTAGAGTACTCCATTACTCCTCAGGTGGTGGCTGATGCTCTTGAGGTACCATTGGTTTGACATCCTGTCTATCCCTATGATGAGTCACCAGAGTTGAGTGATGTAATGTCTTACATCACTGAGTCATCTATCCAGTGGGGTTCTGATCCTAGGATCACCACCGCTGAGCTTCCTGAGTCTGTCTATCTCTTCTTTAGGATAGCCTGTCACTCTCTCTAGCCCATTTCTCATCTGCACACCATTCCTCTCGAGAGGTGTGTATTTTTGTATGCTCTTGTGACTGATGCTCCTATTAGTTTTCCTCATCTTTTTCTTCGTTCTTTGAACGAAGTTTATAGGAGTTCATCTACAGCTCATGCTCTTGTTCATCCTATCTTCATTCATAGGATTTTATTTTATCTTGGTTTAGAGGATTTCCCTGCTTCTGAGCCTGTTCATATGATAGCTCCTATAAGTGCGTCTTTTCTTAGACAGAGGGCCGCTCATCTTCGAGCTGGTTCTAACACCCTAGGTTTGAGCCGTCTTGTAGCGCTCCTCTTCATTCTTCATCTTCTACAGGTCCTGCTGGTGAGGATATTCTTGATCCAGATGTGGCTGCTGCTGCTGTTCCTCCACCTCCTTCGAATGACTTCGATGTTCGTCGTACCCTGGAGACTGTCATAACCGTTCAGGCGGCTCATGGTCAGATTTTGGTGGATTTGCTTGATGAGATGCGAGCTCTGCGAGCCGACTTTGCACGTCTACATTCACCCTCACCACCTCCTTTTGATGGCGACTTGTGATTGCCTTTTGGCATTCCATCACAAAAAGGGGGAGTAGAGTTTTGCCTTGTAGAGGAGTTTTTGTTGTTAGGGGGAGATTTTTTGTTAGCGGGAGATATTTTTTTTGTTAGCATGAGATTGTTTTTGTTAGTTTGTGGAGTTTATTAGATTGTATCTAGGTGCTTCACTTTGTATATCATTTTTGGGGATATTCATGTTAGGGGGAGTAACATTGATTGATATATTGATATACATGTTTTTTAGTTAATTCTTGTTGTCTTATGATTCACTGCTTATTGATTTATATTTATGAGTTGTTCATTGATATATATCTTTATTTTGTGTTGTGTGAATCTTACAAGAATGTTATACCTGTTTATATACTATTTTCTGTCACACATGCGTTTATGTGTTTGTTGAGTATTTCAGGAATATACAGGTTGATTCAACAAAGTTACTGTCTACACTTGCAACCGATGGATAGTAGATAGGGTTGAATTTAAGTTTATGAGCATTATTTTGTAAAGGGCTTTTTACTTGTAAACTTTGAGCTTTTAATTTGTGTTTTGTCACGGATTGCCAAAAGGGGAGTTTGTTAGGTTCTAAAGATTTAGGAATTTATGTATTTATAACTCTAATTTGTAATGTTGGCAAACCATGATCAAAACAATGTACTTAGTCTTGTTTAGGCTTGCTCAAAGTTGATAAAATATTGTAAAGTTGGAATCGAGTGACTGCAGATGCATTGGGGCATTTCGGGCTGGCTCGATCGATCGAGAAATAGATTCGATCGATCGAAAATCGGCCCAGATGCGTTTTCTGCAGAATTTTCAACTCAGCCCTAACTCTTTAAACGTTTAGGGTTTTATGTTTTTGCCCTAGGTATATAAGGCAAACCCTAGCCACGTTTTTAAGTGTTGCACAAGTTGTATTGTTGCTCATACATTGCGATTTTGTGTAAATCTCTTGTGAGATCTAGAGGAGCTTTTCTTTACACAAAACTTGGGTTTTCAAGATTGAGATTACTTCAACATCTTGATGATCAACTTGGTTGCTGCCTTTGAAGCTTAAAGAATATCAAGCGTGGGTGCTTGTAGCTGATTGAAGGATTCAAAGAAAGAAGTAGTCCGTGGACTCAAAGCCTGCGCGTGGTCGTGTCAGGAAGTTTTATTGGTGGGTAGTATTAGGAAGTCAAGCGGGGAGCTTGTAAGTCTTTTTGTAAGAACTTCAATTCTTTCTTAGTGGATTCCGTTTTGTCTTGAGGATCGGTGGGTAAAATCCTCCCCAGGTTTTTCCGTGTGGTTTCCTTGGTGATCATATCACTGTGTTATTTATTATTCCGCTGCATTATATTTTTGATATGATTATTTGATTGCTTTAACCTAGAACTGCTTAATTTGACTAAGTAACAACTTGGCTAATTAACTAGGCTACGCAATCTGGTTATTTGTAAGGGGTCTAAAACCGTTCAGAGATTACTTCTACACCTTGATGATCAACTCAGTTGCTGCCATTGGAGCTTAAAGAAAAACAAGCAGGGAGCTTGTATCTTTTGGAGAATCCAAGAAAGAAGGAGTCCGTGGATTCGGAGCTTGCACGTGGTCGTGTCAGTAAGTTCTACTGGTGGGTAGCATTAGGAAGTTAAGCGGGGAGCTTGTAAGCCCTTTTGTATGAACTTCGATTCTTTCATAGTGGATTCAGGTTTACTTTGAGGATAGTTAGGTCAAATCCTCCCCAGGTTTTTACCGTGTGGTTTCCTGGGTCATCATATCATTGTGTTCTTTATATTTCCGCTGCTTTATATTCTTGATATGATTGTTTGATTATGATAACCTAGATTTGCATAATTTGACTAAGTTAATCACTTGGCTAATTCTCTAGGTTAATCCAATTGTTGTTTTAAGGGGTCTAAAAACTTAACAAGTGGTATTACAGCGGGTAGCTCTTTTGTTTTAGATCTTTTGATCTAAGAGCTGATCCTTGACCTTTGTTGTCATGGACAATTTGAAGTGTCTTTCTGATTATGTTTCTGCTCATGCTTCTATTGATTTTTTTGATGCTTTTGAAACTCTTTGTAAGGAATTATCTAAATCTTTGAAAATTGCTAAGAAATTTAAAGAAGAGTTAAAATTGGCTAATCTTGAAAAAGAGGAATTGATTGTTAGATTAGATGAATCTAATAAAAAGAATGAATTTTTGAGAAATCAAATTTCCTTTCAAGATGAGAAGATGAAAAGCTTGGAACAAGAGTTAGTTGAATCTAAAACTAAAATTGAAAATTTGACTAATACCAAGCCTGCTGATGATAACAGAAGTATTTCTGTTTCTCTTAAGCCTAAACCTGAAAAAGTTTATATCCCTCCTTTCAAGAGGAATAATAAAAAAAAGGCTTACTGTGCTAGGTTAGACAAAGGTAAAAATTTTGATGTAGACGCTGAAATTTCTAAACCTATGTCTAAACCTACTGTTAGAGAGCATAATAAATCTGTTTTTGTTCCTACTTGTCACCGTTGTGGTGTTTTTGGTCTTATTAGACCAAATTGTTCTGTGTTGAAGCAAAAACCATAATCTGAGACTAGATTTGCTGTTAGGAACACTGATGTTCTTAAATTTGTTCCTATTTGTCACTTTTGTGGTGTCTTCGGTCACATTCGTCCTAATTGTCATAAATTGAAATTTAAACATTCTGTATGTCAATCTAGGATATGTGATGATATTTCTCCTGCCATAAGTCCATATAAATTGTTTCATATTCTTTTGAAAAATTTGAGCTTGTTGGCTTGTGAAAGGAATTTGTAGGATTTCAGTTTCTCTCGGAAGATTGGTGTAATTCTTCAAATACACTCTGCTTCTCATGGATTTTCACCTACAAAGCCAAAGTCTCGTGCTATATGGGTGAGAAAAGATTCTCCAAGGTGAGTGTTGCTGACTTATCCCTGTTTCTTTCTATTGTTTGTGGACATGTCTTGTTTCTGTTTTTGGTTATTTTGTTTTTTAAGTTTTTTTTATTTAAAAAAAAAATTCAAAAACATTGAAAAATTTCAAAAAGACAAAAATATTTTATTTTGTATCTTGTTTTATTTTTCTTGAGAATTACATGAGTTTTAATATCTCTCTTGATTTAGAACATGCTTGACATTGTGGAGAAACTTGAATAGTTTGTGTTAAGCTATTTATGATTTTGTATGAGTATGTACTAGTTTGTACATGTACTCAAGGGCTAATTAAGAAATTAATTATTCTTGTTTGTGTATCCTCTATAGCTTAGTTTTGCACTATCATGCATTGCTTTTACATTGTTCATTTAGCATAATATGTGCTTTTTATTTTTGGTCATAATTTTTTTTAAAAATCAAAAAAGATTTTGTGTTTTGTATTTCACATCTTGGATTTATAATTAAGAATTGGCCATATTATCTTTACATAACAGGTTTATGTACCTTGTTTAGCTTGGATGAGCTTAATTATTACACTATACTAGTTGAAGCTTTGTAGTGCATGTTGTGTGGGAAAGATGTTTATCTTGATCTTGAAGTCACATGTCTTTGACTGTCGACTTAATCCTTTTGAGAAATGCATAAATAACCATCTCACCACTGTTTACTAGCCAATCATGAACACTTTAGTGCATATTGTAAGATTTTGTGATCGAGAAAGTGTAACACATGCACAAAAAGAACATAAGGTGTAGTCTCGGCTTAATTGCTTAATGCTTAAAATTGGTGTGTACTATTAAGCTTGATGCCAAATCACATAATTAAAATTGGCGTGTACTATTAGGCTTGATGCCACATCACATAATTAAAATTAGTATGTATATTATGAGGCAAAATCAAGAAACTTACATTATTGCAAACTTTTGTTCTAGGAGATGTGAGAGTTATATGATGTAATTCTTTAGGTGATAGTCTCTTTTAAATTCTATGTGATGAATTTTGTAGATTTTGTGTTTGATTTCTATTTACATATCACCTCACATGTATCTCAAACTTTTACTAGTTGCACACACTACACAAGTTACTCTTTGCTAAACTTGGTACATTTTATTGTGTGTTATTTTGTTGTAGCCATCCAAGATTAAAAGTTCCTTGATCTTAATGCAAAATGTGTTTAAAGTTTGAGAAATTGGATTTTTTTTTTGGGCTTGAATGTACCCGAATTGGGGATTTTGTTCAAATTGGGTTTAATTGATGAAATTAGCTTGTTGATTTGATGTAATTGATCATTATTATCTGTCATCTAACTTGTGTGATGATCAATTGGTCAATTTTTTCCTAAAATCTTAACAAGTGGTTTTTAAATTTTGGGGTTTTTGTTAGAAACTCTATGCTCAAGTCAATTTTGTGAAATTGAACTTAAATTGAACTTAGTTTTACTGCATTAGAGCATGCATCATTACATTTTTTTTTTATGCATCATTTGTGTTTAGTATTCACATGCATTGCATTGATTTCTATATCTATCTTGCAGTTTTGCTGTTATATCTCTTTTTGTTTTCACACATAGCATGCATACACTTTACTAAATTGGGTACTCAACTTGATTTAAAAATCAATTGATTAATTTTTGAGTCATTTGTACATTCTAGTATATGCTATTTTTTATGTGTAAATTGCAGAAAATATTTTTCTTAAGAGATATGATGGATAATCAATGTGCAAATATTTTCTCTACTTATGCAACTGTTTATGGGTCACATAGTGCTATGTTTGCATTTTATTGAAAGAGAGAATAATTTTTTTCTTCATGTGTATTCTCAACTTAGTTTTTTTTAAAAAAAATCTTGGTTTGTGTCTTTTTATTTATCCCCACCCTCTTTATTTTTCCTCAAAACTGTTTTTCCTAAAACTAGTTTTGTTTTTCCTATTTTTATTGGGGGAGAAATTTTTTTTAACCTTTGTGGTTCGTAGGGGGAATTGTTACTCTTCGTAGGGGGAGTTGTCTTTATTTTCTATAGAGTTGAATTGTTTTGTGTCCCCTTGATTCTCTATTTTCTCTTATCCTTTATTGTGTAAGTTGACTGTTTACTTTTTGTTTGAGTTGTCTTTGTCAATATGTGACAAAAAGGGGGAGAAATTATTAATTTATGGGAATCATGTTTGTCTTGTTTAGGGGGAGTTGAAATTGTTTTTGAAAGGGGGAGAAAATAATTTTTTATGTATCTAACTTAGGGGGAGAGTTAGTTTGCATTTTTGTTGATTTACTGTTTTTCTGTCATACATGCGTTTATGCGTTTTGTTTAGTATTTCAGGAAATATACAGATTGATTCAATTGAGCTGCTGTCTACACTTGCAACTGATGGATAGTAGTTAGGATTGAATTTGTTGTTATGAGCATTATTTTTGTAATGAGCTTTTACTTGTAAACTTTTAGTTTTTAATTTGTGTTTTGTCACAGATTGCCAAAGGGGGAGTTTGTTAGGTTCTAAAGACTTAGGATTTTATGTATTTAGAACTCTAATATATCAAAACAGTTTATTTAGTCTAGGTTTAGGCTTGCTCAAAGTATGTTTATTTGTAAAATTGGAATTGAGTGATTGCAGAATGTATTGAACTAAATCTGCAAGACTCGATTGATCGAAAATTAGACTCGATCGATCGAACCACGCGCAGATTTATTTTTCTACAGAGTTCCAGTTCAGCCGAAATTCTATTTAAACGTTTTGGGGTTCAAGTAAAACACTTTGACATATGAGGGAAACTCTAGAACGTTTTTGAGATTTTTTAGAGAGATTAGAGTGCCTCTTGTGCCTCTTTTTATTTTTAGGGTTTTGTACCCAAACCTCTCTAAGTTCTTGTTGCTCATATTTATTTTCTGTTTTGTGTAAATCTCTTGTGAGATCTAGAGGAGCTTTCCTTTACACAAAACTTAGGGTTTTCAAGGTAGAGATTACTTCTACACCTTGATGATCAACTTAGTTGCTGCCATTGGAGTTTAAAGAAAAACAAGCGAGGAGCTTGTATCTTTTGGAGAATCCAAAAAAGAAGGAGTCCGTGGATTCGGAACTTGCACGTGGTCGTGTCAGTAAGTTCTACTGGTGGGTAGCATTAAGAAGTCAAGCGGGCAGCTTGTAAGCCCTTTTGTATGAACTTCGATTCTTTTATAGTGGATTCAGGTTTACCTTGAGGATAGCTAGGTCAAATCCTCCCTAGGTTTTTACCGTGTGGTTTCCTAGGTCATCATACCATTGTGTTCTTTATATTTCCGTTGCTTTATATTCTTGATATGATTGTTTGATTGTGATAACCTAGATTTGCATAATTTAACTAAGTTAATCACTTGGCTAATTCTCTAGGTTAATCCAATTGTTGTTTTAAGGGGTCTAAAAACCTAACACCTTTTATATACACTATCATCATATAGCGAGTCTTCTTTTCTTTAAAAACTTAAACAACTATGGCTGGAGGTATGTTTATTTTATTCCGCAACTCTAAATTTATCTTACAAGGGTTTCTCCCTCCTCCTTCTATGTCCAGCAAACGAATTTTCCATCTTATCCTCAACATTATAGTCTACCTCATTTACCTCCATAAAACGTAGAGTTGGACTACGGTTTTGAGGCTGGTTAATAACGGCTAAGGCAGCAAATTGCTTTGTCAGCGCTTTAAACTGCTTTTCCATTTGCTGAAAGCGTGCCTTTAGTTGTGTATTGCGTGCAATCTCATCGCGTTCATACTCACCATCTACAGCAGCGTGCCTTCCCCCACGTGATCCTCTCCATGCCATGGTAGGAACCTAACCATGCTCTGATACCAATTGATACAGCGTAGGAGTGTAGAAGCAGAATCTATAACACAATTGCTACAACTCTCCACAAAACCTAAGTTCTACATGAACACTAGGCTAGTAGGCAAGATAACAGAGAAAACCTCTTTAGCAAACTTTTATTAAAAAAACACACATAACATAAATAACCTCTCTATAAAGAGTATTTATAGGAATAGAATTTCTCCTACTCCTTTTAGGAAAAGAAATAATAAACCTACTTCTATTTGAGAAAGGAAAAACAATTTAACTAGGAAAAGAAAAACAATTAAAATCCCAATTCAACTAGGAAAATGATTTTAATTCAATGTAATAGAGTAATAAATCCTAATTCAAATAGGAAAAGGAAAACAAAAAAAAAAACTTTTTGTTCTTCATAATGTGATTTGCATCAAGCAGCCAACTTTATTACAAATGAAGGCCTTCGTTTTCAGCTTATGATGATGACCTTTACGAAGCCATCACACTCTTCCTTCAAAGTGCATAATTTTTCATCTAGACTCCTTTACATATCCACTTGTGGTCAAGGCATGTGCCCAATTGCCTGAACTGTGGGCTGGTGGGACTGGGATAGTCCATTCCCATGTGATGAAATATGGATTGGAGTTTTTTTATGGTGAGGTCTGAGATGAAAATAATGTATGGAAAATTTGGGGAGTTTGGTTTGGCCGAAATTTTGTGTGGGAGTATGGTGGAGAGGGATTTAGTGGTGTGGAACACATTGATTACGAAGTGTGCGCAAAATGGACTTTCCCAGTAAGGCTCTCGGGTTATTTCGTCAACTGAGTTTGTCTTGAATTATGCCTGATGCAGAGAGTGCCCCTTTGAAGCGTGGTCAATGAGGTTGTTTGGAAATTGGGGAGAAAACATACGGAGTAGCAAGAAAAGAGGGGATTGATTGTAATATCATAGTTGAAATGCATGGCTTGACATGTATGTGAAGTGCATTGGCACTGACATAGCAAGGACCTTGTTTAACAAAATGCCTCAAAGGAATGTTATTTCATGGAGTACAATGATTTTAGGGTATGCTATCAATGGAGACATTGAAAAGGCATTGGTTCTGTTCTCTAGGATGCAGAATGAGGAAGTGCTACCAAACTATGTTACCTATTTAGGGGTGATATCAGCATGTAGTCATGCAGGGCTATTAAATTATGGCCGAGCATATTTTAACCATATGGCTTAATCAAGTGATAAGAATATTCAACTTAGAAAAGAACACCATGCTTGTACGGTTGACCTTATCCACAGTCTGAAGCAAGCAAGACAGTCGCAGATTCAGCCATGAAATTACTTGAATAGGCTTTGCACCAAGATGCTCAACACAGATAACAATGAGTAGAGTCCTCAGGATGATCACTGCATTACTAACTTTTTCTTAGAAAAACTCAGCCATCTGAACTACAAGAGCAAATATCAATATGAGGAAATTACAATCGATATCTCTTGTTCAACCATTAGGTAAATAGTAGCAATGATAGTAGTAAGGCATGAAATAGAATGTACTTTGTGATCTGTGGCCCCAGTGTCAATGATCCAAGTTTGAGAATCAAAAGATCTCCTATAAACTAGAGTCGATGATAAAAATTGACAGTGTAAGATCAATACGAGAAGCAAAGTTGGACAGAACATAACTACCAGCAAAATTAGGCATGAAAGGCTGATTGTAGTTTGGAACGAGAGGGTGCTGATTGATTGGCTGAGTCTGCACTCTAGTAGCCATCACAACAACAGCTTGGTGAGAACCGATAGCATGAGAATTGCCATTAGACTAAGCATTTAGAAAAGCCAGCAGTTGATGACATTGCCCCCGAGTGACAGGGTACTTAGAAGCCTGAATTCTCCAATGAAGTAAAGCTGCAATTTGAGTTATTCACAGTTATTGGAGTTGGTGATTCAGGAACTGCAAAAGTTGAAACTCGATCAAGAATCTAATCACATATTCTCTGTTGATTGTTCATCGTGATCTGCATTGCACAGCATGAACATGGGGTGTGACCAAGAAGGATAGTTATCAGCACCAGTCAAAGGCTGAGTAACTAACATAGTACCAGGATTCTCACTACTAGTAAAAAAAAAGGGGGTTGGAATTCAGATCTTCTGCCATGTGACAGTGAGACGTAGATTTCTCAGAAGAAGATGAACTAGAAGTAGAAGGGGGAGTCACTTGTGTGTTGGGAGCCATGGAAGAATCTTAGGCATGCTCTGATATCATGTGAAAATCTCTCTATTATTTTCTCTCTAGTAAATAAAACTGGATATCTTTGATTGAGGGAAAATAAGAGTAAAGAATTATTACAATCCAAGGCTCTGTGTCTGTGTCTATAGTCTATATATACAAAACAGAGCATGGCTAAAAATGAAAGGAAAAAACTTAACTAACTACAGAAAAACTGAATCTGAAAGTTTGTTACAATAAACTTGCCACTTGTCCAAAACCTATTGGTACCAATGACACATAAGCTTATTAGTTCGATTCCACATCAGCTTCAGTTACTCTGGCCTGGGAACACCATCATATTGCAGCACGAGAGACTCGTGCGTTCATTAACAGGAACGGTATCGTTTCATGAAAAGTCAGTTAATGAATGAGTGAAACGTCACCGTTTTTGTAAAGTTTCTTTGCTTGCCTCTTAATTAACAAATTAAATTAGCTAGGCCAGTGATTGTTTGCCATATTGGAATTGAGGCATGGTCTGCACGTGTGTTTCACTTGCACGACAGGGCTGAGCAGCGGAGTTTGGCTTTGTTGAACCAGTCCCGGTTGTTGGTTTTGCTGACAGTTTACATATTACCTCTGTTTGGATGATTAATAGGCAAAACATATTACCTCTGTTTTGACAAAATACAGTTAAGTGAAATCTTTCATATTACCTCTGTTTCTGAAAGTTTAAAATATTAATAGGCAAAACTTTCATATTACCTCTATTTTTGAAACTTTCATATTACCTCTATTTCTAAAACTTTCATATTACAAGATAATACAAAATAAAGATGATTAATAGGCAAAACATATTACCTCTGCTTCTGTTACATATTGCCTCTAAAACTTTCATTTTCAAACAAAGGTACGTTTCTGTTTTGCTGCTTAGGTCTTAGATGATTAATAGGTTGTGGGATGTAATGATAGTATTGGGCTATTGGGAAAACACCACTTTTCGAAAGGAAAAACTGAAAAAGAAAAAGTTGGAATCCCCACTTACACTTAGACTTACGTTTGTACCCGTGCCATTCCCTTCTGTTCTTTTTTTTTTCTTCCTGAATAAAATAGTATAACTTTCTTTACCTTTGTTTCTGTCACCAACCTTGAGTTGCCTTAACTATACGCAATTTCCAACAATGTTCGCACATCAATATGATGACGTAATTCCATTACAAACGTTTGCCTTACCTTTGTAATAGATAATTATTTTATATTTTTCTGTTTTTGTTTTTGTTCAATAATTCGACTTTGTAATAGATACAATGGCAAACATTGTTATCAAATAATAGTCAGACCAAACACATTTTGTCGCACTACTATGGATCACTATTTTAACAAACATTGTCATCAAATAATAGTTCAAATTTCAAAAGGCACAATCAGGTAATGGTACAACTTGCAGCATGACTACTTTGGTAAGATTTATATAAAGAAAAAAGAACAAAGAAATCAAGTACAACGCATATGCATTTTGCTTCACATCATTTTAGATAAATATTTCCAGTCTTCCTCCTTCGTGTTGATGTACAGATTTCAAGTACAGAGAAAAAAGTTGGAATGCCCTCCAATGATTTACTGGTTTATGTGCAGCCAGAGTTGTTGGGTTTTGTGGAGCCTAGTTTATTTTTGGCCCGTTTTGTAGCCTATTGTAACCCTGTAAGCAGGATATAAAAGCCGCTTTTATAATTAGGGTTTGTTAAGTCTTGTTGTTGTGTTTCAGAGAGAGTGAGAGAAACACTGTAGCCGCACTTTGTATTTTTTCCCTGATAATAGTGAAATCCCTGCAACTCCGTGGACGAAGGCAAATTGCCGAACCACGTAAATACTGTCTTGTGCGTGTGATTATTTTCTTTGGCGTGTGTTTTCTCTATTTTTTGTATCTCACAGGTTGGGAATCGGGTTGAATTCCCTACAACTGGTATCAGAGCCTAGGGTTAGGTTTGAGTAGGAGCAATGGCAGAGGAAGCAGGAAAGGCGTCTGGAATAGAAAAGTTCGATGGCACAGACTTTGCGTATTGGAGGATGCAGATTGAAGATTATCTCTGATGATGTCAAAGGATCAGTGGGCTAAAATTTCTGGGCGCTAACGATCTACAAGCGAAATCCTGAAAGTAACAAACAATAAGTTAGAGGAGACCGGCCAAAAGTTCTCTGATGACAAAGTTAGTGGATTTGTTCTTCTCAGTTTAAGGAAAAAATTCTTTATTCAAAATTTCTTCAGTTACCCATACCTTTGTGCAGAGGGGTCCTTATATAGTGTTGATTTTGGCCGTTACTTTTCCAATCGTCGTAGTGTTTGGAGAATTCAGAGGACAACTTCCATAACTGTTATTGTAGTTACCTCATCAGAACCGGTGTCCAACAATAGTTAGGTGATTTGATACAAACAATACAACGTTTGGTTGTTTGGAAGAGTATCATGGCTCTTGGTGAAATAACCTCGTCCTTCACTGTGGACGGACGAGGTTCACTACTCGTACATCCTCCCTTGGACGAACGAATGTTGATCGAGTGTAAGGGGATGGTGAGTGAAGCGACGAGCGCAACAGCACTCCGTGTACGTAGTTACGGACGGCCACATGGACGAGAAATCAGCTTAGCATTTTTATACACCATCAGTTGCCCCCTCGTCCATGGGTTGTCCAAGTAATCTATTCCTTTGGACAGACAAACCTCTTTCAGCGATTTGGAGACGCCACGTGTTCTAATCTGATTGGTGGTTTATTTCGTCGATTCATTTTTTCGAGACGAAGACCATGTGTCATCATCTGATTGGTTGTGTCGTTTCATGTGCTTAGGTCAGCCACCTATAAATAGTGGGATGCCTTCATTACCCTCCTCACTTCTGAGATTTCACTCTTTTGACCTTCATCGTCTAGAGCCTCGTCTAAGAGTTTCCTTGTGTCCATAGCCTCAGTTCGTCCTAGAGCCAGGTACTCCTTCTTTCCTCGTCTTTAGGTTTTCTAAGTTTTCTTTCCAAAAATGTCAGAAATAGCCATCTCCTCGTCTAGTGATAGTACAGAAAAAGCCATAGACGAGTATTATGACGAGAGTAATTATGAGTCTAGTGATACCAGTAGTAGCAGTAGAGGAAACACCACTGACGAGGAGTATGTCTCAGGAGTCCCTGGGCTTCCTTTAGAAGAAATACAAAAACAACTTAGGAAAATTTCAGGGTCCCAGGTAGGTACCTCGTCTTCCATCCCTCCGTCTAGTCCTTTGGACGAGACGGAGGTAACTGTATATAGTTGCGCTGTAGATATTCCTTCCAAGACAGACGAGGAAAGGTTGAGTATTCTTAAGGAATGGTACCAAATCCCAGACGAGTTTAATCCTAGATTACCCGTCCGTGGAGAATGGTGTTGTAATCCCCATTTTGGGATAGGTGTATATGAAGCTTATCTTCTTGGAGGTCGTAGGTTTCCTTTAAATGCTTTCACTAGAGAATTGTTATTTAGGTTAGGTTTAGGAGTGTGTCAGTTTAACCCCAATGCATGGAGATTGATTATCTCTATGCAAGTTTTGTGGAGGGAAGTGTTTGGAGGGGATCGTCCTATTACCGTGGACGAGTTCCTTTATTGCTACAAGCCCTCAGAGATTCATCAATCTCCTGGCTTTTATCAATTCACAGCCAGAAGTAATGATTGTAGATTGGTGAAATCCTTGGCCTCGTCTGACAGAAAATGGAAGACGGAGTTTTTCTTCGTCTCTGGATTCTGGGCTGGAAATCCTGCAGACGTTGGCCGGGATACATTTGGTCGTTTTACCGGGGACCTAGGGAACCTTCGTCCTGAAGGTAAGTCCCTTTTTCCTTTTTGCGTTTCTTTCTTTTTATTAATCATTATATCATCTAACTTCAAGTTGTTCTGTTGCAGCCGTTGGACGACCTGTTTTAAGCAAGTTGCATCGCGATCGCGTCCACAGGGCTCGTTTGCATCCAGAGAGGGATTTTCATTCCTTGGTTAATCTCAGACGGCTAGCCAAGTGGGGGTTGGGTCCTGATCCATTTGAGGTCGCGCTTGCACACGAGATAACAGTGAGAAAAAGTAAGTATTGGATTTCTCCATTCTTTAGTATTCTCCATTTTTCTTTCTTTTAAATAACCTTCCTTCGTCCTTTTATAGGAATGGCCACCATGAGAAGCAGCTGAAGGTACTCGTCCTGAGCTTGATCGTCAAGCTCGTCCTGTGGCTGGAGATAAAAGGAAATCCATATCCAAAAATTTGGATTTGGAAAACCTCCCAAGCAGGCGCAGCAAAAAGGTCAAGCATGGCTCGTCTCAAGCAATTAAGCCAACCCCGTCGTCCCAAGAGCCTGCTAAAGTTTATGACATTGATTCGTCCACTCCCGTTGAGTCCACCCCGTCCAAGACTCCACCGTCCAAAACCATGCCTACCCCGTCTCAAACGTCTCAGAGGGCCCCTTCCAACATCATTGAGAACGAAGATCTAGCCTGGGAGCGTTTCAAGAACGCCGTTTGGACGAGGACATAAACGCCTGCTACGACATGTCCCTCAAGGACTTTGAACATTCTGGTGTTCACGACCTTTTCAAGGTAACTTTTTCCTTCGTTTTGGCCAAATGTTAAATTCCTCCTTCTCCCTTTTTTTTTTTTTTTTTTTTAACTTGTATTTGCTGTTGACTTTTATAGGGCATGTCCAAGTTTATAGCAGCGTCCAGACAGGCCACTGGGTTGGACAGGACGAGGATTCTGTTGGAGACGAGGATACATGAGTTAAAGGATGAAGCTAAACAATGGGCTGAGGTGGCTGCTAAGACGACGGAGGAGGCAAAGGACTTAAAGGCTTTAGTTGATGATCTGAAGGCGAGTGCTGCTGAAAAAGATGCTCGTCTTGAGGACTTGCAGAAAAGAAGCGACGAGCTCAGCACTCTCCTCTCTAAGGCTAAGGAAGATGCAGTGGCAGAGTTTAAAGCATCTAAACAATACACTGATGCTTTGGATTCCAACTATGCAGCAGGATTTGAAGATTTTAGGATGGACGCTGTTGAGAAGTTTCCTGATGTGGACTTCAGCTCCATCGTGCTCAATCTGAACGCTGCCACCACTAGCTCTCTCCTGAACCTTGACTCTGAAGACGTCAATATAGAGGACGACGCCTCGACCAAGCCTCAGGACGAGCCTAACCCAGATGCCTTAATTTAAGAAAAATCTTGATAACTTTTCTTCTTTTTTTTTTTTTTTTTTTTTTTTTTTTTTTTTTTTTTTATATGTAATTCTAGTACTTTTAGCTCGTCCACTTTAAGGACGAGTTTTGATAAACTAATTTACAAGGGTGTTTAGGACTTTTCTCGTCCGCCCTTGAAACAATCATGAATTTCATTTGACTGATGTATGCATGGACGAGTGTTTTCTTATATACAGGATCTCTTTGTTTTACTTGTCTACATTTCATATATTTATAAACTATTTTTACTAGAATTCCATCTGAGTTGTTTATGTAGAATGGTTAAGCAGTAATTCGTCCTTTAGACTCGTCATTGCATTTTTCTTGTCCAGGGTATGGTTGAGTATTATGCTTTACCTGATTCATCCCACGGACGAGCATGCCTTGTTCAATTCGTAATTTGCTCAAGCATAGAATCCTGTTCGTCCTTTTCTTGGATGGACGAACATGCTTCGGGCATTTGTAATCTGCCCTTAGGCATGGAATTTACTTTGTCCTTCACTTGGATGGACGAGTATGCCTTGGGCACTTGTAATCTGCCCTTAGGCATGGAAATTACTTCGTCCTTCTCTTGGATGGACGAGTATGCCTTGGGCACTTGTAATCTGCCCTTAGGCATGGAATTTTACTTCGTCCTTCTCTTGGATGGACGAGTATGCCTTGATTTCTTAGGCAAGTTTGAGATTACATCTCCGCATCAAGAATTTTCCCGTCTTGAGCTTTTCAGCATTCTTCAAGAGTTGACATGAACAAAAGTGCTATGGAAATTATTGATTCACACAACATTATGTACATTCCACATATATTGTTCATAACATAAGTATTGTTCGTAGACGAGGCATGCACCTTAGAGGCTAATGCCTTTATTTAAACAACACAAATTATAATGTCATCCACAATTTTAACATAATAATAATAATAAACCACACATAATAATAAAGCCACACAAACATTAACCCCTGATCTCGTCCAGAGTCATGCTCCTCTAGACTGGTACTTTACTGATAGTACTTCCTCAAGTGCTCCACATTCCAAGGATGCTCCAGCTTCCTCCCATCAAGGGCTTCTAAGTAATATGATCCTTGTCTTTTGCAGTTAACAACTCTGTAGGGGCCTTCCCAATTTGGTCCCAGCTTCCCATGGGCTGGGTTCTTTGTTGCTAAGGAAACCTTTTTCAGGACGAGGTCCCCTATGTTGAATCGTCTTGGCTTGACCATTGCATCATACCGCCTTGCCATAAGGTTTTTATACCTTGCCATCCTTTGCTCAGCATCCGTCCTTACCTCGTCTATTAAATCAAGGTTCAAACGGAGTTGTTCCTCGTTAGCTTCATCTTGGTAGGTTGTCACCCTATGACTGGCCATGTGCACTTCCGCGGGTATGACTGCTTCAGCTCCATAAGCTAGCTTGAAAGGAGTTTCACCTGTTGGGGTTCTTGCTGTCGTCCTATATGCCCATAGAACTCCTGGTAATTCGTCTGGCCACACTCCCTTTGCCCCCTCAAGCCGAGTCTTGATTATTTTTAGCAAGGATCGGTTTGCAACTTCAGCCTGGCCATTTGCTTGTGGGTGGGTGGGTGAGGAGTAGTGATTCTGAATTCCAAAGTGTATGCAAAAATCTTTAAAGAGCGTGTTGTCAAATTGCCGTCCATTATCAAATATTAATACTCTGGGTACGCCAAACCTGCACACAATATTCTTCCATACGAAGTTCTTGACATTTTGCTGTGTGATGTTAGCTAAAGGCTCTGCCTCTACCCACTTGGTGAAATAATCGATACCAACCACAAGAAATTTCATTTGCCTCACCCCTATCGGAAAAGGGCCCAGGATATCCAGTCCCCATTGTGCAAAAGGCCATGGGGCTGTCATTGGGGTTAAGTATTCTGACGGTTGTCTGGGGACGTTGCTAAATCGTTGGCATTGGTTGCAGACCTTGACATAGGCCTTGGCATCGGCTTGCATATTCGGCCAATAATATCCTGCACGGACGATTTTATGGACTAGTGATCTGGCTCTCGAATGATTGCCACACGCTCCTTCATGAATTTCTCTAAGTATATAGTTTGCTTCGTCTGGAGCAAGACATCGGAGATAAGGCTGGGAAAAGCCCCTTTTGTACAAAGTTTCATCCATAAGAACGTACTTAGTTGCCCTTACCCTCATCTTTCTTGCTTCATCTTTTTCTTCTGGAAGTTGTCCTTCTTTCAAGTACGATACAATGAGAACCATCCAATTTTCTTCGCTCTGCACCTGCTGCACTTCTGGGATGTCTATGCTTGGCATGTACTGAACCTCGTCAAACTTGTCAGCGACTTCACTAGCTGAGGCTTCTTTCGCTAATGTATCTGCTTCCATGTTCTCCTCTCTTGAGATTTGAACGAAGTTAGTTTCTTCAAACTTTTTCGTAAGTCTCATTACTCTGCCAAGGTACTTCTTCATTCGCTCTTCCTTAGCCTCACACATCCCATTCACTTGGCCCATGACTAGCTGAGAATCTCCCAGGACGAGTATCGACTTAGCTTCCACGGACTTGGCCAATTCTAACCCTTTGAGAAGAGCCTCATACTCGACTTCATTATTGGTTGCTTGGTACTGCAGGCGTACTTTGTGTTTCAGTTTATCCCCCTCTGGGGATTGCAAAACCACACCTATCCCTCCGGCGTGTTGTGTAGACGATCCATCCACGTGGATGATCCACTTTTGGTTACCTTCCATTTTACTTACATCGTCATGACTAGGAGTGAATTCTGCAATGAAGTCCGCTAGAGCCTGAGCTTTTATGGCATGTCTAGGTTGGTACTTTATGTCAAACTCACTGAGTTCGACAGCCCATTGAACCAATCGTCCTGTAGCCTCGAATTTGTTTATCGCCTTCTTGAGTGGGTGATCTGTCATGACGTTGATGACATGAGCCTGGAAGTAATGTCTTAGTTTTCTAGAGGCTGTCACCAGTGCGAAAGCTAACTTCTCTATTAGGGGATATCGTCCTTCCGCTCCCCTCAGTGCTCTACTTGTATAGTACACTGGCTTCTGTATTTTCCCCTCCTCTCTTATCAATGCTGAGCTCACGGCATGTGGGGTTACTGCTAGGTACAAAAACAACTCTTCTCCTGTCATGGACGGACTTAGCAATGGAGCCGTGATGAGATATGTTTTCAAGTCTTGAAAGGCTCTTTGACACTCGTCAGTCCACTCAAATGCTTTCCTTAAAATCTTGAAAAACGGTAAACACTTGTCAGTAGCTTTAGAGACAAACCTGTTGAGGGCAGCAACCCGCCCGGTGAGGGATTGGACTTCTTTAATGTTGCATGGAGGCTTCATGTCCAATATTGCTCGAATTTTATCAGGGTTTGCCTCAATTCCTCTATGGGAGACCATAAACCCAAGGAATTTCCCTGACGATACCCCGAAAGCACATTTGTTAGGGTTCAACTTCATGCGATACTGTCTCAACGTGTTGAACGTCTCCTTCAGGTCACCCAGATGTCCTTCCTCGTTTTGACTTTTTACCAGCATGTCGTCAACGTAGACCTCCACATTCCGCCCGATCTGCGGACGAAACATGTGGTTAACTAGTCGTTGGTATGTTGCTCCAGCATTTTTCAAGCCAAAGGGCATTACTTCATAACAGAATAGTCCCTGACTGGTGACAAAGGACGTCTTCTCTTGGTCTGCTTCGTCCATCCTTATTTGGTTGTATCCCGAGAAAGCATCCATAAAACTTAGTAGTCTGTGGCCTGCAGTAGAATCCACCAGTTGGTCAATGCGTGGCGGTGGGTAACTGTCTTTGGGGCAAGCCTTATTTAAGTCTGTAAAATCCACACACATTCGCCACTTGCCGTTCGCTTTTTTTACCATTACTACATTGGCTAGCCACTGGGGGTAGTACACTTCTCGTATAAATTTCGCGGCCAACAATTTCTGTACCTCATCCTTGATAGCAGCGTCCCTTTCTGGAGCGAACACCCTTTTTTTCTGTAGTACTGGCTTAGAGGAAGGATCTATATTCAAACAGTGAGTAATGACACTGGGATCTATACTTGGCATGTCTTCGCTACTCCAAGCAAACAGATCAACATTTTTCTTCAAAAAATGGACGAGGTCCTTCTTAACTTCATCTCTCAGGTCTGCTCCAACCCTGGTACACCTTTCGGGGTAATTCTCATCCAGGGAAACATTTTCTAACATTTCAACGGGTTCTGCCACAATTCTCTTTTCTTCAATATTCATGGATTGGATTTGCTCGTCCATGGCTAACATGGCCAGATAACATTCTCTTGCTGCCAACTGGTCTCCTTGTACTTGCCCCACCCCATGCTTTGTTGGGAACTTCACTGACAAGTGGTAGGTTGATGTGACCACCTTCCAACTGTTCAAAGTCGGCCTTCCAACTATGGCATTGTAGGAAGATGAGCAATCTACCACAAGGAAGTTTACATCTTTGGTGATTTGTTGCGGGTATGCCCCCACTGTCGCTGGTAAAAGAATAGTGCCTACGGGTTGTACCTTCATTCCACCAAATCCCACTAGAGGAGAACTGGTAGGACGAAGCTGATCTCGTCCCAGCCTCATTTGCTGAAAGGCTGGATAATACAAAATATCAGCCGAGCTTCCATTGTCTACTAGCATTCTTCTAGTTTTGTAGTCCGCAATAAGGAGGGTAATGACAATGGCATCGTCATGAGGGTGATGTATTCTTTCCGCATCCTCGTCTGTGAAAGTAACTACTTGTTCATCCGTGGTCTTTGCTCTCGGTGATCGTCTAGAGAGTTGGACGCTTTGCACCACTTTTAGGTACGTCTTCTTTGATTTGGACGACTGTCCTGTTGAATCTCCCCCTACAATGACTCTAATCTCCCCAAGCGGTGGTCGTGGCTGTTCTTCTACCTTACCCATCAGTTTCTTATCCTTCTGGTCTCGTCCAAGGAAATTTCTCAACTTCCCTTGCCTGATGAGATTTTCAATTTGTTGCTTCAAATCAAAGCATTCGTCCGTATCATGCCCATGATCTCTGTGGAAGCGACAATACTTGTTCCTATTACGCTTGTTGGGATCTCCCTTCATCTTCTCTGGCCACTTCAAAGAAGGCTCGTCCTTAATTTGCATAAGGACTTGCTCAAGTGGTACGTTCAAGGGGGTGTATTGTTGATTCCGTCTTGAAGAACCTGGTTTCTTGCTATCTCGGTCTTTCTTGTCTTCTGTCCGCCCCTTCTTTGAATGAGGGGCTTGCTCAGAGTGACGGACGGGATTTGCCTCCATTCTTTCCATTCTCTTCCTCTTCTTGGCTATGATCGCGTCTTCGGCGTTCATAAAGTTTTGGGCTGAATGGACGAGTTTGGCCATGGACTAAGGCTCTTTTTCATAAAGTTTGTGTATGAACAAATCAGAGTTGACCTCGTTATGGAAGGCAGCCAACAGCAGCTTGTCATCTACCTCGTCGACGGTCAGTGCTTCTCTATTAAAGCGTGTGATGAAGGAACGCAGGCTTTCATTATCTCCTTGCTCTATGGTTAGCAAGCTAGACGAGGAATGTTTATGTCTTTGTCCTCCAATGAAATTATTGACGAATAATTTGCTTAACTCTTCAAAAGAACTTACTGAGTTGGGGGGTATCTTGCTGAACCAAACTCTTGCAGGCCCTTTGAGGGTGGTTGGAAATGCTCTACACATTATCTCATCCGGAACCCTTTGAAGATGCATGGTAGTCTTGAAGGTAGCGATATGGTCAAAGGGATCACGCGTGCCGTCATATGAATCCAAAGAAGGCATCTTGAACTTTGGTGGCAATGGATGGCCATTGATAGATGCTGTAAAGGGTGAATCAGTTCTGTGAACCAAATCTTCTACAGGATTAGTCCTCCTCAGGTTCTCCCTCATCTCATCCATAACCTTTCTCATCTGGTCCACCTCCCTCTCTAAATGCGGTACCCTCCGGGAAGCGGTGCCCCTCGATTGACTTTCTGGTTCAAAATTCCTTTCATTTTCCTGACTTTGCTCTTGCTCTTCTCCATGGGCCTCATGCCGCTGCCTCGTGAGATTAATCTCCCTCCGCAAATCTTGATTTTGGTGAGTTAGTTCTGCCATGGCAGCGACTATGGATTGCATGTGTTGGGTTGATGAAGGCTGCATAGCAGGCGCTGATTGACGGTCACGATGGGGGTTATTAGAGGCATCTCTGCTTTGTTGAGGGCCTGGACTGGTGGCCCTTGATCTAGTCCGGACCATTTCAGCCCTTTGTCAAAGAAAGAAATTGCAGAATTCAACGATGAAATTCGATCGTAAAAAATTCTATTCTTCCCACAGACGGCGCCAACTGATGATGTCAAAGGATCATTGGGCTAAAATTTCTGGGCGCTAACGATCTACAAGCGAAATCCTGAAAGTAACAAACAATAAGTCAGAGGAGACCGGTGGAGACTGGCCAAAAGTCCTCCGATGAAAAAGTTAGTGGATTTGTTCTTCTCAGTTTAAGGAAAAAATTCTTTATTCAAAATTTCTTCAGTTACCCATACCTTTGTGCAGAGGGGTCCTTATATAGTGTTGATTTTGGCCGTTACTTTTCCAATCGTCGTAGTGTTTGGAGAATTCAGAGGACAACTTCCATAACTGTTATTGTAGTTACCTCATCAGAACCGGTGTCCAACAATAGTTAGGTGATTTGATACAAACAATACAACGTTTGGTTGTTTGGAAGAGTATCATGGCTCTTGGTGAAATAACCTCGTCCTTCACTGTGGACGGACGAGGTTCACTACTCGTACATCCTCCCTTGGACGAACGAATGTTGATCGAGTGTAAGGGGATGGTGAATGAAGGATGAGCGCAACAGCACTCCGTGTACGTAGTTACGGACGGCCACATGGACGAGAAATCAGTTTAGCATTTTTATACACCATCAATCTCTATGGGAGGAAATTGCATCTGCCTCTTTTGGGGACAAAACCTGAGGCGATGAAGGCTGAGGAATGGGCTCTTCTTGACAGACAGGTATTAGGAGTTATCAGGTTAACTCTGTCTAGGTCTGTTGCACACAATGTTGTGAAGGAGAAGACCACAGCAGATCTGATGAAGGCTTTGTCTGGAATGTATGAAAAGCCGTCGGCAAACAACAAGGTGCATCTAATGAAGAAACTGTTTAATTTGAAGATGGCAGAGAATGCATCAGTAGCACAACATTTGAACGAATTTAACACTATCACAAATCAATTGTCATCTGTAGAAATTGATTTTGATGATAAGATTCGTGCTTTGATTGTTTTGGCTTCTTTGCCAAACAGTTGGGAGGCAATGAGGATGGCAGTAAGCAATTCTACAGGAAAGGAAAAGCTCAAGTACAATGATATACGAGATTTAATTTTGGCTGAGGAGATTTGCAGAAGAGATGCAGGTGAAACCTCAGGATTTAGTTCTACCTTAAACCTTGAGACAAGAGGCAGAGGTAATAACAGAAATTCAAATCGGGGCAAATCAAAATCCAGAAATTCTAATCGGAATAGAAGTAAATCTAGATCAGGCCAACAAGTACAATGTTGGAATTGTGGGAAAATAGGTCACTTTAGGAACCAATGCAAAAGTCCTAAGAAGAATAATGAAGATGATTCTGCTAATGCTGTAACAGAAGAGGTACAGGATGCATTGCTTCTTGCAGTAGACAGTCCATTTGATGATTGGGTTTTGGATTCAGGAGCTTCGTTTCATACCACTCCATACCGAGAAATCATACAGAATTATGTTGCAGGTGATTTTGGTAAGGTGTATTTAGCTGATGGTTCAGCCTTGGATGTTGTGGGTATGGGAGACGTCCGGATATTGTTGCCCAATGGGTCTGTTTGGTTACTGGAGAAGGTTCGACATATTCCTGACCTGAGGAGGAATCTAATTTCTGTTGGACAACTTGATGATGAAGGACATGCAATATTATTTGTTGGTGGTACTTGGAAGGTTACAAAGGGAGCTAGGGTATTGGCTCGTGGAAAGAAGACTGGTACTCTATATATGACCTCAAGTCCAAGAGACATAATTGCCGTTACTGATGCAAGTACTGATACAAGCTTATGGCACCGCAGGCTTGGTCACATGAGTGAGAAAGGGATGAAGATGCTGTTGTCAAAAGGAAAGCTACCAGAGTTGAAGTCCATTGACTTTGACATGTGTGAAAGCTGCATCTTAGGAAAGTAGAAAAAGGTGAGCTTCTTGAAAACGGGCAGGATACCGAAGGCTGAAAAATTGGAGTTAGTACACACTGATTTGTGGGGGCCTTCTCCGGTTGCATCCCTTGGAGGTTCAAGGTATTACATTACCTTTATTGATGACTCAAGCAGAAAGGTATGGGTTTATTTTCTGAAAAATAAATCTGATGTATTTGAAACCTTTAAGAAGTGGAAGGCCATGGTTGAGACAAAAACAGGTTTGAAAGTAAAATGTTTGAGGTCAGATAATGGAGGAGAGTACATAGATGGAGGGTTCAGTGAGTATTGCGCTGCACAGGGAATTAGGATGGAGAAGACCATTCCCGGAACACCACAGCAGAATGGTGTGGCTGAGCGCATGAACAGAACACTCAATGAGCGTGCTAGGAGTATGAGATTGCATGCTGGATTACCAAAAACTTTCTGGGCTGATGTTGTTAGCACTGCAGCTTACCTGATAAACCGAGGGCCATCAGTTCCCATGGAGTTCAGACTTCCTGAGGAGGTTTGGAGCGGTAAAGAGGTAAAGTTTTCACATTTAAAAGTTTTTGGTTGTGTTTCTTATGTTCATATTGATTCTGATGCTCGTAGTAAACTTGATGCAAAGTCTAAAATATGTTTTTTCATTGGCTATGGTGATGAGAAATTTGGCTATAGGTTTTGGGATGAACAAAACAGGAAAATCATCAGAAGTAGAAATGTGATATTTAATGAACATGTTATGTACAAGGACAGGTCAACTGTAGTGTCAGGTGTTACAGAGATAGATCAAAAGAAATCTGAGTTTGTCAACTTAGATGAATTGACTGAAAGTACTATCCAGAAAGAGGGTGAAGAAGATAAGGAGAATGTAAATTCACAGGTAGATCAGAATACACCTGTAACTGAAGTCCGTAGATCTTCTAGAAATATTAGACCTCCACAGCGTTATTCACCCGCTCTAAATTATCTCCTGTTGACTGATGGTGGGGAGCCAGAGTGTTATAAAGAAGCCTTGCAAGATGAAAATTCAAGCAAGTGGGAGTTAGCCATGAAGGATGAGATGGATTCCTTGTTGGGGAATCAGACATGGGAACTGACTGAATTACCAGTGGGAAAGAAGGCTTTGCACAACAAGTGGGTATACAGAATAAAGAATGAGCATGATGGTAGCAAACGTTACAAGGCCAGATTAGTTGTTAAAGGGTTCCAGCAGAAGGAGGGCATTGATTACACAGAGATATTTTCTCCAGTTGTGAAGATGTCAACAATTAGACTGGTGCTGAGAATGGTGGCTGCAGAAAAATTACATCTTGAGCAGTTAGATGTGAAGACGGCATTCCTTCATGGTGATTTGGAGGAAGACCTTCACATGATTCAGCCAGAAGGGTTCATTGTTCAGGGACAAGAGAATCTAGTCTGCAAACTGAGAAAGAGCTTGTATGGCCTAAAACAAGCTCTAAGACAGTGGTACAAGAAATTTGACAGTTTTATGCATAAAATTGGGTTCAAGAGATGTGAAGCTGATCATTGTTGCTATGTCAAATTCTTTGACAATTCTTATATCATTTTACTGTTGTATGTGGATGATATGCTCATTGCAGGGTCTAGCATTGAGGAGATTAATAATCTGAAGAAGCAATTGTCAAAACAGTTTGCAATGAAAGATTTGGGAGCTGCAAAGCAAATCCTTGGTATGAGAATCATTAGAGACAAGGCTAATGGTACATTGAAACTTTCACAGTCAGAGTATGTGAAAAAAGTTCTCAGCAGGTTCAATATGAATGAAGCCAAACCAGTGAGCACACCCTTGGGTAGTCATTTCAAACTGAGCAAGGAACAGTCGCCAAAGACAGAAGAAGAAAGGGACCATATGAGCAAGGTGCCCTATGCCTCAGCTATTGGCAGCTTGATGTATGCTATGGTGTGTACAAGGCCAGATATTGCACATGCAGTGGGAGTTGTGAGCAGATTCATGAGTAGGCCTGGAAAGCAGCATTGGGAGGTAGTTAAGTGGATTCTGAGATATCTGAAGGGTTCATCAGATACATGTCTTTGCTTCACAGGTGCAAGTTTGAAACTGCAAGGTTATGTAGATGCTGATTTTGCTGGTGATATTGATAGTAGAAAGAGTACTACTGGGTTTGTATTTACTCTAGGTGGTACAGCTATATCATGGGTTTCAAATCTGCAAAAGATTGTTACTTTGTCTACTACAGAAGCTGAGTATGTTGCAGCAACTGAAGCTGGAAAGGAGATGATTTGGCTACATGGTTTCTTAGATGAATTGAGTAAGAAACAGGAGATGGGCATTTTACACAGTGACAGTCAGAGTGCAATCTTTCTTGCTAAAAATTCGGCTTTTCATTCAAAGTCGAAACATATACAGACAAAATACCACTTTATTCGGTACCTTATTGAAGATAAACTGGTAATACTTGAGAAGATTTGGGGATCTAAGAACCCGGCAGATATGTTGACTAAAGGTGTCACTATTGAGAAGTTGAAGTTGTGTGCAGCTTCAGTTGGCCTTCTAGCTTGAGGACAGGAGGATGAGTTGCAGGGATGAGGGATTGCTTTTGGAGGATAGCGGCTGATGTTAGTGATTGAACTAGTCTCCAAGTGGGAGATTTGTTGGGCTTTGTGGAGCCTAGTTTATTTTTGGCCCGTTTTGTAGCCTATTGTAACCCTGTAAGCAGGATATAAAAGCCGTTTTTATAATTAGGGTTTGTTAAGTCTTGTTGTTGTGTTTCAGAGAGAGTGAGAGAAACACTGTAGCCGCACTTTGTATTTTTTCCCTGATAATAGTGAAATCCCTACAACTCCGTGGACGTAGGCAAATTGCCGAACCACGTAAATACTGTCTTGTGCGTGTGATTATTTTCTTTGGCGTGTGTTTTCTCTATTTTTTGTTTCTCACAGGTTGGGAATCGGGTTGAATTCCCTACAAGAGTTGGTACATGAACATATGAAAGGCATCAAATTTGACTGGAGATTTATGCCATACAAAGTGGGATTGGACCTGATTCACAAAGAAGAGGAATTTTAAATACAAGTCAGTTTGTAATTCTAGGTCTGAATCATTTCAAGGAGAATATATCATTTCTCACATTTCTGAGAAGCATTTTCCAGATTTAACTTTCTCAAGCTGTGAATACTAGAACCTCACATTACTTTAAGTTAAGACAGTCTTGCACGTTTTGCAAGTAAACAAACTAGTAAACTCAACTTTAAGTTACTAAGTTGAGTGAAAAAGGGAAATTAAAGATCATTTTAGCCAATATGCATTCTAGAAATCAGTGTTTGAAACATCAATTGTCTTTAGAGAACTAAGAAAAAGATTATATCGTAATGCGTGACACGACGTTCATATCAGTTGTCTTTCATTTATAGACTTTTTATACCAAAATCAAAATTTTATAATTTTCTAGAGCAACACAACATGCTGGGATAATTTTTTTTTTAAAGAAAAATAAAAAAGTAAAATGAAGATCAACAGGGAAGAAGTCAACATTATTTACCTTGCGTAAGTTGCTAAACAATTTGATTAATGTTTCATCTTCTATGTCTTGAACAATTTCCTGCAGCTGCTCCTGTATATTATTCACAAGAACATCTCCCTCGGAGTCTATTACAGAAAATTTCGACCAATCAAGAGTGTTATTGAATGGCAATTCATGGTAGCTCAATAAGACAGCTGCAAGAGACAAACTTCTTAGAAAAGCAATTAGAAGAGATCATGTTGGAAAAATAAAAGTAAGTATGGTCTCAGCAGAAAGATTAAAAAAAAAATGACCTGCAAAAGAAAGAAGATCGAAAGCATAATACACTCCATAAGATCATTCTAGAATCACTTCATAAGTCTCGGGGAAGATGATATTACCAGGAATACAGTTCTCAACAATCGCTTCCACTAAACAGGCATAATAATAGTATAGGGCTGTAGAGCATGAGCAGACGTCTAATTTAAGATCCTTCAAAATTTTTGTTGGAAATTTAGACCCCTTAAACAATAACCAGATTGCGTAGCCTAGATTAATTAGCCAAGTTGTTACTTAGTCAAATTAAGCAATTCTAGGTTAAAACAATCACAATATCATATCAAGCATATAAAACATATAAAGCAGCGGAAAATAAATAACACAAGATATGATCACCCAGGAAACCACACCGGAAAAACCTGGGGAGGATTTTACCCACCGATCCTCAAGGCAATACGGAATCCACTAAGAAAGAATTGAAGTTCTTACAAAAGGACTTACAAGCTCCCCGCTTGACTTCCTAATGCTACCCACCAGTAGTAACTTCCTGACACGACCACGCGCAGGCTCCGAGACCACGGACTACTTCTTTCTTTGTATTCCTTCAATCAGCTACAAGCTCCTCACTTGTTTTTCTTTAAGCTTCAATGGTTGCAACCTTGTTGATCATCAAGATGTAGATAATATATCTTCCTTGAAAACCCTAAGTTTATGTGAAGGAAAGCTCCTCAAAGATCTCACAAGAGATTCACATAAACAGCAAATATGAGCAACAAAGACTCAGAGAGGTTTGGGTACAAAACCCTAATAAAAGGAGGCACAAGAGGCACTCTAATCTCTCTCTCTCTAGTCCCAAAAATGTGGCTTAGGGTTTCCTTTATATAGTGGGAGAAGAAGATCTGAAACCCTAATCCTTAATGGGTTTAAGCTGCTGTTTGGGCCGACTTAAAATTCTGCAGATACGATTTTCGATCGATCGAGCCTGTTCTTCGATCGATCGAGCCAGGCAGAATATGAAGTCTTCTTCCTGCAGCTTGTATGTTCTTGAATCTTGACTTGAATCACCTTGAGCATTGTCTAATAAAACCTATAGACTCTAAGATCTATATCTAGATAAGTTTGTGTTCACGATTTGCCAATTGTTCTAAACATTTAGAACCTAACAATCTCCCCCTTTGGCAATTCGTGACAAAACTTTCATACAAAATGAAATGCTCAAATACAAGAACAACCCAATACAATAAAATGCTCATTACAACAAATTCAACCTAACTACTATCCATCAGTTGCAAGTGTAGACAGCAGCTCAATTGAATCAACCTGTATATTTCCTGAAACACTAAACAAAATGCATAAACGCATGTGTGACAGAAAAACAGTAAATCAACAAATAAATTCTTGACTTCACAAAACACAAAACAAAGACATATATCATGAATAACTCATAAATATAAATCAATGAGCAGTGAACAAGAAACAGAAATAAAAACAAAAGTAAACTAACTCTCCCCCTAAGTTAGATACAACAAAAAGTTTTTATTTTCTTCCCTTTGAAAAATAATTTCAACTCCCCCTAAACAAGACAAACAAGATTCCCATAAATCAACAATTTCTCCCCCTTTTTGTCACGTATTGACAAAGACAACTCATACAAAGAGTAAACAGTCAACATACGCAATAAAGAATAAGAGAAAACAGAGAATCAAGGGGAACACAAAACAATTCAACTCTATAGAAAATAGAGACAGCTCCCCCTATGAACAACACAGGTTAAAAAAAATTTTTCTCCCCTTATAAAAATAGGAAAAACAAAACAAGTTGTAGGAAAAACAGATTTGGGGAAAATAAAGGGGTGGGGAGAACAGCAGCAGCAGCAGCAATAGGATCAGGAACAACCTCACCAGCAGGACCAAAGTTAAAAATACACAAACCAAAGTTAAAAACTAAGGTGAGGATACACATGAAGAAAAAATATTCTCTCTTTCAATAAAATGCAAACATGGCATTATGTGACCCATAAACAGTTGCATGAGTAGAGAAAATATTTGCACATTGATTATCCATCATATCTCTTAAGAAAAATATTTTCTACAGTTCACACATAAAAAATAGCATATACTAGAAAGTACATAGCTCAAAAATTAATCAATCAATTTTTTGATCAAGTTGAGTACCCAATGTAGCAAAGTGTATGTATGCTATGTGAAAACAATGAGAGATATGACTACAAAACTGCAAGATGGATACAAGAATCAATGCAATGCATGTGAATCCTAAACATAAATGATGCAAGACAAAATATGTCATGATGCATGCTCTAATGCAGTAAAACTAAGTTCAATTGAGATCAAATTGACAAAATCGGCTTGAGCATAGGATTTCTACCAAAAACCCCAAAAATTGAAAACCACTTGTTGAAATTTTTTTAAACAAATTGATGAATTGAGCATTACTAAACACAGCACATAGAGTATAATGCCTAATTTCATCAAAACAACAAGCCAATTTCATCAAATTCAACTCAATTTAACAAAAGCCCCAATTCGGATCAAGAACAAACCCTTTTTAAAAAAGCTTCTCCACGATCTTCGATCGATCGAAAATTACATTCGATCGATCGAATGACACAGTCATTCTGAGACAATTGAGAGCACTTTTTCGATCAATCGAAAATCAGTTTGGATCGATCGAAATGAACAGAGGCTCACTAAATTTTGAGAAAAACACAAGTTTTGAAAATCAACAAGCACATTTTGAAAACACTCCTCAAAGCATTGAAATAGAAGAAACAAATGCATGAGTATGCGATGGAATGAAATGCTTTTTCAAAAACCCAAATTTTAAACCCAATTTTCTCAAAAACAAGTTCCCATTGAATTTTCTTAAGCAACAAATATGTTGTGCACAAATCTCAAGATATTTTCAAATTTTTCAAACTTGAAACACAATTTGCATTAAAATCAAGGAACTTTTAATCTTGAATGGCCACAACAAAATCACACACAATATAATGTACCAAGTTTAACAAAGAGTAACTTGTGTAGTGTGTGCAACTAGCAAAAGCTTGAGATACATGTGAGGTGATATGTGAATAGCAATCAATCACAAAGTCTACAAAATTCATCACATAGAATTTAAAAGAGACTATCACCTAAAGAGTTACATCCTATAACTCTCACATCTCCTAGAACAAAAGCTTGCAATCATGTAAGTTTCTTTCATTTTTGCCTCTTATTTATATGAATTGGCATTCAGCCTAATAGTACACACCGGTTTGAATTAAGTGAATTGGCATCAAGATTAATAGTACACACCAGTTTTAGTTTAATTGAGGCTACACCTTATGTTCTTTTTGTGCATGTGCTACACTTTCTCGAGCACAAAATCTTATGATATGCACTAAGGTGTTCATGATTGGCTAGTGAACAGTGGTGAGATGGTTATTTATGCCTTTCTCAAAAGGATCAAGTCCGACAGTCAAATAACATATGACTTCAAGATCAAGACAAAGTGATTAATAACCACACACATCTTTCCCACACAACATGCACTACAAAGCTTCAACTAGTCAAGTGCAATAAAATAAGCTCATCCAAGCTAAACAAGGTACATAAACTTGTTATGTAAAAATAATATGGCCAATCCTTGATTATAAATCCAAGATCTATAATACAAAACACAAAAATCTTTTTGGTTTTAACAAACGTTATAACCACTTGTTGAGATTTTGAAAAAACTTATGACCAAAAACAAAAAACACATATTATGCTAAATGAACAATGCAAATGCAATGCATGACAGTGCTTAACTAAGCTATAGAGGGTACACAAACAAGAAATATCAATTTCTTAATTAACCCATGAGTACATGTACAAACTAGTACATCATCACACAAAATCAAAAATAGCTTAGCACATTTATAACACATGCTATTCAAGTTTCACCACAATGTCAAGCATGTTCTAAATCAAGAGAGATATTAAAACTCATGTAATCCTCAAGAAAAATAAAACAAGACACAAAATAAAATATTTTTGTCTTTTTGAAATTTTTCAATGTTTTTGGATTTTTTTTTTTAAATAAAAAAAACTAGAAAAAAAAACAAAACAACCAAAAACAGAAACAAGACATGTCCACAAACAATAGGAAGAATTAAAACAGGGACAAGTCAGCAACACTCACCTTGGAGAATCTTTTCTCACCCATATAGCACGAGGCTTCGGCTTTGTAGGTGAAAAACCATGAGAAGCTGAGTGTATTTGAGGGATTACACCAATCTTCTGAGACAGACTAAAATCCTGCAAATTCCTTTCACAAGCCAACAAGCTTAAATTTTTCAAAAACATATGAAACAATTTATATGGACTTATGGCAGGAGCAATATCATCACATATCCTAGATTGACATACAGAATGCTTCAATTTCAATTTATGACAATTAGGACGAATGTGACCGGAGACACCACAAAAGTGACAAACAGGAACAAATTTAGGAACATCAGTATTCCTAACAGCAAGTCTAGTCTCAGATTTCAGTTTTTGCCTCAACAAAGAACAGTTTGATCTAATATGACCAACAACACCACAATGGTGACAAGTAGGCACAAAAACAGATTTATTATGCTCTCTAACAGTAGGATTAGACTTAGGTTTAGAAATTTCAGCGTTAACATCAGAACTTTTACCTTTGTCTAACCTAGCACAATAAGCCTTTTCTTTATTATTCCTCTTGAAAGGAGGGATATAAACATTCTCAGTTTTAGGCTTAAGAGAAACAGAAACAATTCTGTTATCATCAGCAGGCTTAGAACTAGTCAAATTTTCAATTTTAGTTTTAGATTCAACTAACTCTTGTTCCAAACTTTTTATCTTCTCATCTTGAGAGGAAATTTGATTTCTCAAAAATTCATTCTTTTTATTAGATTCAACTAATCTAACAAGAAATTCCTCTTTTTCAAGATTAGCCAATTTTAACTCTTCTTTAAATTTCTTAACAATTTTCAAGGATTTAGATAATTCCTTACGAAGAGTTTCAAAAGCATCAAAAAAATCAGCAGAAACAATAATGTCCTTTTTATTCAAAACATCACAGGCATCAACAAAATCAGCAGAAACATGAGCAGAAACATGATCAGAAGGACACTTCAAATTATCCATGACAACAGGGGTCAAGGATCAGCTCTTAGATCAAAAGATCTAAAACAAGAAGAGCTACCCGCTCTGATACCACTTGTTGGAAATTTAGACCCCTTAAACAATAACCAGATTGCGTAGCCTAGATTAATTAGCCAAGTTGTTACTTAGTCAAATTAAGCAATTCTAGGTTAAAACAATCACAATATCATATCAAGCATATAAAACATATAAAGCAGCGGAAAATAAATAACACAAGATATGATCACCCAGGAAACCACACCGGAAAAACCTGGGGAGGATTTTACCCACCGATCCTCAAGGCAATACGGAATCCACTAAGAAAGAATTGAAGTTCTTACAAAAGGACTTACAAGCTCCCCGCTTGACTTCCTAATGCTACCCACCAGTAGTAACTTCCTGACACGACCACGCGCAGGCTCCGAGACCACGGACTACTTCTTTCTTTGTATTCCTTCAATCAGCTACAAGCTCCTCACTTGTTTTTCTTTAAGCTTCAATGGTTGCAACCTTGTTGATCATCAAGATGTAGATAATATATCTTCCTTGAAAACCCTAAGTTTATGTGAAGGAAAGCTCCTCAAAGATCTCACAAGAGATTCACATAAACAGCAAATATGAGCAACAAAGACTCAGAGAGGTTTGGGTACAAAACCCTAATAAAAGGAGGCACAAGAGGCACTCTAATCTCTCTCTCTCTAGTCCCAAAAACGTGGCTTAGGGTTTCCTTTATATAGTGGGAGAAGAAGATCTGAAACCCTAATCCTTAATGGGCTTAAGCTGCTGTTTGGGCCGACTTAAAATTCTGCAGATACGATTTTCGATCGATCGAGCCTGTTCTTCGATCGATCGAGCCAGGCAGAATATGAAGTCTTCTTCCTGCAGCTTGTATGTTCTTGAATCTTGACTTGAATCACCTTGAGCATTGTCTAATAAAACCTATAGACTCTAAGATCTATATCTAGATAAGTTTGTGTTCACGATTTGCCAATTGTTCTAAACATTTAGAACCTAACAATTTTTGATGCATCTATTCTTTTCCTGCAATATGAAACACATTATTTGTGTGGAAGATTTAAAGGTACATAGAAATAGAAACTTGTACAACCAAAACTGACTATGCTGGATGATGTATGCAATATTAGCCAAATAAATAAGGTAAAGGCCAAAACAATGCCCTCAAAAGAGTTCAAGACCATGCAGCAGCTAACTACATCTTAATGTCCCATGAGAAATTGGCAGAACAAGTGCTAGAAAAGGATTTTATTCCCCAATTAATACGAAGTCTGACAATTTTCCAATAAGGAAAAGAAATTTTTGCTAGGCATAAAAAGAAAAAGAAAAAGAAGTGGGGTAGTTGTCCAAGAGGGAAAAAAACAACCCTTTAATGTAGCAGATGAAGAACTAAATGAAACAACCATGCTTAGAACATGTGTATTTTTGAAAAAAGAGATTTTTTTTTTTCTCAAGTATATGAGCTATATACCTATCTATAAAATCATATCCAGAACTTAAATTGAAATCTGCTGGGTAGATATCATATCCAAGAGGTGGGAGAAACATATCCATGGATGGATTAAATTGCATAACATCCTGAGTTGCACACAGAACTCGAATTGCATTATTCAGTAATGGAACATCTATGGTTTCGCGGCAATGCACAAAAAAGTGATCAGCTCCTTGGCTTCGATTCCAATAAGGGTGTTCTTGGATCAAGCTTTGGACATAATTCTGGACTACAATTTCCATATCCTCATAGCTAGGTTCCTGCATTCCACAAGAAAGTAAATTATCAAAATGGTTCTGTTCTTGGATAATATCAAGAATCACTTTTAACACATAGAAAGAGCAAAGTGATCCTATTCATTGAAAGAAAATAGACAAATACATTCAAAGATTATAAACTAAATCATTATGGATACCTCAGATAGCATTAGATGGGTGCGAATTGGAATAAAGAAGAGCTGAGCCTGCTTAGGATCAGTGGTGAGGAAGGTGCTCTTATTGATATTACTGAAGAAGTAGCCCTCGTCTCTGTACTCCCATGTGAAGCTATCAGGATCGGTGATGGGGAAGGGAAACTTGTAGTACTTGTTGTTGGAAATTTAGACCCCTTAAAACACAATCAGATTGCGTAGCCTAGATTAATTAGCCAAGTTGTTACTTAGTCAAATTAAACAATTCTAGGTTAAAACAATCACAAAATCATATCATGCATATAAAACATATAAAGCAGCGGAAATAATAAAGAACACAGTGATATGATCACCCAGGAAAACCAAACCGGTAAAAAACCTGGGGAGGATTTTACCCACCGATCCTCAAGGCAAAACGGAATCCACTAAGAAAGAATTGAAGTTCTTACAAAAGGACTTACAAGCTCTCCGCTTGACTTCCTAATGCTACCCACCAGTAGTAACTTCCTGACACGACCACGCGCAGGCTCCGAATTCACGGACTACTTCTTTCTTTGTATTCCTTCAATCAGCTACAAGCACCCACGCTTGATTATCTTTAAGCTTCAAAGGCAGCAACCAAGTTGATCATCAAGATGTTGATGTAATCTCAATCTTGAAAACCCTAAGCTTTGTGTAAAGGAAAGCTCCTCTAGATCTCACAAGAGATTTACACAAACAGCAAATATGAGCAACAAAGACTTAGAGAGGTTTGGGTACAAAACCCTAAAAATAAAAGGAGGCACAAGAGGCACTCTAATCTCTCTCTCAAAAGTCTCAAAAACGTTCTAGGGTTTCCCTTATATATATAAGAGTTTTACTTGAACCCCAAGACGTTTAAATAGAGTTTGGGCTAAACTGGAACTCTGCAGAAAAATAAATCTATACGTAGTTTGATCGATCGAGACTTACAGATTTAGTCCAATAAATTCTGCAATCACTCGATTCCAATTTTACAAATAAACATACTTTGAGCAAGCCTAAACCTAGACTAAATGTTTTGATCATGGTTTGCCAACAAAATACAAATTGAAGTTCTAATACATTAATTCCTAATTTCTTAGAACCCAACACTTGTTGAGGACATCATCTCGGTACATATACACCTTGAATTTGCTTTCCATTTCTTGGTA
This sequence comes from Quercus glauca, assembly GCA_023736055.1. Lineage (NCBI taxonomy): Eukaryota > Viridiplantae > Streptophyta > Magnoliopsida > Fagales > Fagaceae > Quercus > Quercus glauca. Next base: position 30,242,773 of record CM043325.1, read on the forward strand.
AGTAGATGAAAAATCAACCAGGTAGTTCGAATCCTCATCCCATTCAGCTTTCTTGTAATTGTGGCTACCAGTTGGTGCAGGGTAATGGGGACTGGAGATGAAGTCTGAGTCTTGATGCTTCGAATCCTCATCCCATTCAGCTTTCTTGTAATTGTAGCTGCCGGTTGGAGCTGGTGCAGGGTAATGGGGACTGGAGATGAAGTCTGAGTCTTGATGCTTCGAATCCTCATCCCATTCAGCTTTCTTGTAATTGTAGCTGCCGGTTGGAGCTGGTGCAGGGTAATGGGGACTGGAGATGAAGTCCACGTCTTCATGCTTCGGTAAATAAACATTGAAAGGTGATTGAAAATCACTCAAGAAAGGGTTGCGGTTGACGGAGTAGCGCGGCAGAGTCAGCCATGCAATGTTAAGTATTGCAGCGCCGAGAAAAACTGTAATGTATAAAAAGCAGCGCCGAGAAAGATTGGGAATGGGAATGCCTAGGAAACTTCTGGCCATGGTTGGGTTTTTCTTTCTTTCTTACTTCCTTGGAGGTTGGATTTTCTCTAGAGCGGGAAAAGGAAAACCAAGTTGGTTTCTTGGGAAGGAAGTGAGGAAGGTCGGTAAGTTAGTTAGAGGGAGCTGTAGAAGTTAATTGGTTTAATATATAGACTATAGAGAGAGATTTAGAGGCCTGGTTCAATGTGATTATGAGGGAAAATCAACGGGTAATATCTGTTAAACCCAGTGTGACACTACTGCATAACAATAAAAAAATTAATCAATTAAATATTCGCTAGTGTAACACCAATATCATATAAAGTTCCAAGTATCCAACACCAAAAATATACATAAAGTTCTAAATTAACAAATCTTTCATTGGCTACCAAAGGAAAATCATCCCAATTACAAAGTTACAAAGAGTTTACACACGTTTCAATTGTATTAAGATAATGAAAAATGTCAACCCCTTCAAAACCATTACAACTTGATCAATAGGGTTGGATGGTCCTAATCTCACCATAGAAAGACGTAATCAATCAATCAATATTAATATTAATATCAAAGAAGAGCCCTCATGCGAGAGAGCATGGGGTTCCGCCAACTGGCACCCTTCTTTGATAACTTATCCAATTTTTTTTTTTTTTTTTTTTTTTTTAAAACTTCCACCTCATCTTTTAACACTATTCCTCTGAGTCCTCTTTCTTTCTCTCAACTCTTCTCCATCAATTCAATTGACTATTCAGAATTTCAGATCCTTCAATTGTCCGTTCCTTGCAATTTCAATCTCTTTTCTTCTTTACAAAACTATGTCTTAGTATACTTCCGACCTATACTATATCACTAATATAAATGCTCACAATTTTCGAAGTGACTCTTTATCAGTTACAAATGCTCTCAGCAATCCACCGTTTCATACATCAAGGTTCGGCCATCTCAACGAGGATGCAAAGCTTGCTGCATCACATTTACGAACATGGAAGTCTGAGCATGTCAAGCGTTAAGTTAACTAGGCTGCACTGTTTCTGGATGGTTCTTCCATTTGGTTTGGGGATGTGCCTGATTGTATTGCTAATATTGCTGAAGCTGAGTCTAATGCCCATCTGTAATTATCTCTTTTCTTCAATGAAATGAATATTTGCCTTCTTCTCAATTTTGTTTTTCAAAAGGACTAAATCGCAGTTACAGTATGCCCTCTTACCATAACTTCTCTTTAACTTTTAAGTTTCTCCTTTTTATGTTGAATTTTTTTTTCCTTTCTAAAATCTTTAGTTTGCCAATGCCATTGCTAACTTTGCATGATTAATCACAAGTACACTATAGTGGTAATTCTAAAACGTTTTTTTAGTAATCAGCGTTTTATAACTTAGTAGGTTGGTGTTACTTGTGTTGGTGTAGTGGAGAACCTGAATCACTTATTGCTTCATTGTGATGTTAGTTATGCCTATGAAACTTTCATCAGTTTTGAATTGGTGACAGAATTAGTTTCGAAAGCACTCCTTGATAGTTTGGAATTCAGTGACATCTTGTTTGATGTGTTTAGTATGGAAGGACTGCAAGTCTTGTACGTTTCAAAACATTGAGAGGTTCCTTGATTAGATGAAATTGTCACTGCTTCACACCTTGTTTGAATGGTCTTAGGTTTGGGGTTTTTATTCATTGTACCTCTGTTTTTGAGTTTCACAACTTTCTTAGCTTTTCTTTGTAATTTTTTGAATTCTGTGTTCATCATTGTAAATATGAAGTGTTTTTATTTATATTAAATCTATTCCACTAACTCAAAAAAAAAAAAAAAAAAAAAAAAAAGGTTTGGACCATTGTTTTTGAAAACTCATCTTAAAAATCATGTCCCAAAAACACTGTGCAGATGAGTTTTTGGTGGACACCCATTTTGTGTTTCAGTATCAATGTTTTCCTTTCCAAATAAGGCTGTGGCAAACTTGTAATAAAAAATCCAAAACAGAAACATATTGCCAAATAAGTTTTTGGGGGAAAACTCTATAAAATTTTTTTTTCGAGAATAAATTCTCAAAGCACAGTTTTTCAGTGATTTTTAGAACGTTTTCTAAGAATAACCAAATAGCACATTTGGCAAATAAATAAATAAGTTTTTCAGCATAAAACTAATCCAAAATCACATAAAGAAAGCCTAAATATTTTCCAATATAAGTAGCCCTCCTTAATACCAAGAATGCCACTATGACAACCAATTTTGAACTTTAAGACTAGCTTTTTGTCTAGACATCTCACATAAATGACCCAAAACGTCCTAAACTGCCACGTTATTCAAAGAGTAGTACAAATTAAAAGAACTAGATTGTTCTCAAAAGAAAGGATGAAAAAAAAGATTAGATTGAGAAGCTTTAAAAGGCTTCCAAGTTCCAAGTTCCTTCTTGCTATACATTGGCTCAATATGCTATTACAACATGACTCCTTTGGTAAGATTTATATGAAGAAAAAAGAAAAAAGAAATCAAGCATATGTTTTTTGCTTCACATCATTTTAGATAAATATTTCCAGTCTTCCTCCTTCATGCTGATGCACAGATTTCAAGTATAGAGAAAAAAGTTGGAATGTCTTCCAATGATTTACTGGTTTATGCGCAGCCAGAGTTCGTACATGAACATATGAAAAGCATCGAATTTGACTGGAGATGTACACCAGGAAAAGTGGGATTGGACCTGATTCACAAAGAAGAGGAATTTTAAAAGATAAGTCAATTTGTAATTCTAGGTGTGTATCATTTCAAGCAGAATATATCATTTCTCACATTTCTGAGAAGCATTTTCCAGATTTAGCTTTCTCAAGCTATGAATACTAGAACCCCACATTACTTTAAGTTCGGACAGTTTTGCATGTTGTGCTAGTGTAATTGATCTAGTAACCTTTTTCTTTTTGAGCACAAATCAAACAAACTAGTAAACTCAACTTTATGTTACCAAGTTGAGTGAAAAAGGAAAATTAATCATTTTAGCTAATATGCATTCTAGAAATCAGTGTTTGAAACACCAATTGTCTTTAGAGAACTAAGAAAAATATAATATCATAATGCATGACAAGACATTCATATCAATTGTCTTTTCATTTATAGACTTTTTTATGCCAACATCAAAATTTAATAGTTTTCTAGAGCAACACAACATGCTGGGAAAAAAATTGTTAAGAAAACAAGTAAAATGAAGCACATAGTTAAATATAAACAAGATCAGATAAAGATATCAGATCATTATTTACCTCGTGTAAGTTGCTAAACAATTTGACTAATGTTTCATCTTCTATGTCTTTAACATTGTCCTGCAGCTGTGGGATTATATCGTCCACAGGAACATATTTCTCAGAGGCTATTACAGAAAATTTTGTCCAATCAAGAGTATTATTGAATGGCAAATCAGGGTTTCTGAACGAGACAACTGCAAGTAATGCACAAACTGCTTAGAAAAGCAAATAGAAGGGATCATATTGGAAAAACAAAAGTAAATCTGGTGTCAGCAGAAAGAAAAAAAGAAATGACCTTCAAAAGAAAGAAGATCAAAAGCATAATACATGCCATAAGCTTATTCTACAATCACTTCATAAGCATAGTGTGAATATGAAATTAAAGCTTATGTAATGAGCTAAATTTCCCCAGTTTGGTAGATGACATGCATAACATCGAAAAGACTATTACCATTTAGAGATTAATACTTTATTTATCTTTTAAAATTATGCAGGGTTATTTTTTGAAAGTCACAGGCCATGGGTTATTTAATCCGAAACAAAGGTAGATGCTATAATGCTATAGCTTAATTTTGGGTGGTTGTTTGGCCAAGGAACTGTTTTATACTAAGTTTTACACAAATCAACCATTAAGGATGACACTTTCGCTTAGTTCTATAGCTTGGTGAGATTGTTAAATCTTGCTTTAAGTTTCTTTTTTATTGTTCGTTTTACAGATAAATTTACTTCTTTGCTAAAGAATTTGTGCATTCTCAAAAAGTGTTTTCAATAGAAGGAAATGATGCAATGCACAAGGACATGTCTAAGGTTAATGTAAAAATTTTCACAGAGAGACAGTAAGGTTAATTTATAGAAAACCATAACATTTAAAAAAAGAGTCTTGGGGAAGATGATATTACCAGGAATACAGTTCTCAACGATCGCTTCTGTTATACAGGCAGCATAATAATAGTATAGGGCCATAGAGCATGAGCAGACGTCTATTTCAAGATCCTCCGAAATTTTTGATTTAACTAATCTTCTCCTGCAATATGAAACACATTTTTTGCGTGGAAGATTTAAAGATACATAGAAATACAAACTTGTACAACCAAAACTGACTATGCTGGACGATGTATGCAATATTAGCCAAAGAAATAAAGTAAATGCCAAAACAATGCCCTTAATGTCCCATGAGAAATTGGCAAAACAAATGCAACAAAAGGATTTTATTCTCCAATTAATACAAGGTTTGACAATTTCCACTAGAGAAAGTAAATTTTTGCTAGGCATAAAAAAGAAAAAGAAAAAGAAAGTTGTCCAAGAGGGGGGAAAAACCCATGTAGCAGATGAAAAACTCAATGAAACAACCATGCTTAGAACATGTGTACCACTGAAAAAAGAGATTTTTTTTTTTTTTTTTTTTTTCTTGAGTATACGAGCTATATACCTATATTCTATAAAATCATATCCAGGAGGTGGGAGAAACATATCCTTGGATCGATCAAATTCGAAAGCATGCCAAGTTGCACACAGAACTCGAATTGCATTCTTGAGTAATGGAAAATTTCTGGTTGCCAACACACCAATTTTGTGGCAGTTCACAAAAAAGTGATCAGCTCCTTGGCTTCGATTCCAATAAGGGTGTTCATTGATCAAGCTTTGGACATAATTCTGGACTACAACTGCCATTTTCTTATAGGGTCCCTGCATGCCACAAGAAAGTCCATTACCAAAATGGTTCTGTTCTTGAATAATACCAAGAATCAGCTTTTAACACATGCATATTGTCGAAAGCAAGAGCAAAGTGATGTTATTCTTTGAAAGAAATATAGACAAATAAATACAAAGATAACAATAAATCCCAAAGATTATAAACTAAATCATTATAGATACCGTGGCTTGCATTAGATGGGTGCGAATTGGAATAAAGAAGAGCTGAGCCTGCTTAGGATCAGTGGTGAGGAAGGTGCTCATATTGATATTACGGAAGAAGTAGCCCTCGTTTCTGTACTCCCATGTGAGTCTATCAGGATCAGTAGCGGGGAAGGGAAACTTGTAGTACTTGTTAAGGACATCATCTCGGTACACATACACCTTGAATTTGCTTTCCATTTCTTTGTAAGTCGATGAAAAACCAACCCGGTAGTTTGAATCCTCATCCCATTCAGCTTTCTTGTAATTGTGGCTGCCAGTTGGTGTTGATGCAGGGTAATGGGGACTAAAGATGTAGTCTGAGTCTTCATGCTTCGAATCTTCATCCCATTCAGCTTTCTTGTAATTGTGGCCGCCAGTTGGAGTTGGTGGAGGGTAATGGGGTCCAGAGATGAAGTCCGAGTCTTCGTGCTTCGGTAAAGAAACATTGAAAGGTGGATGAATATCGCTCAACAAAGGGTTGTTGTTGAGGGAGTAGTACTGCACAGTGTGCACTGCGATGAAAAAGATTGCAGCGCACAGAAAAGCTGTGAGTAGTAAATGGTTGCGTGGATTCCAAATGTGAATGCCTTGGATAATCTTCTTGACCATGGTTGGGGTTTTTTTTCTTTCTTTCTTACTTTCTCTTGGAGATTGGATTTTCTCTAGAGCGGGAAAAGGAAAACAAAGTTGGTTTCTTGGAAAAGAAGTGAGGAAGGTAGGTAAGTTAGTTAGTAGGAGCTGTAGAAGTTAATTGGTCTTATATATAGAGAGAGATTTAGAGAGGGAAAATCAATGTTAGTGTGCTACTGTTAAAATCTGTTTGCACGCAGTGTGACACTACTGCATAACAGTAAAAATTAATTAATGTCATTCTTTTTTCTTTTTTTGGGTGACAGCAACAAAGTTTAATTTGGACTGGACCTCTTCAACTTTTTTTTTTTTTTTTTTTTTGAGAAGGATCTTCAACTTGTTATATATATATTAAGGGAGTGGAAGGAAAATGAGAACAGTCTCTTATAGTGGCAGTTTTGGATACGTCACCAAAAAAAAAAAAAAAAAAAGAAAAGAAAAGAAAAGAAAAGAAAAGAAGCCTTTTTTGTGTGTGTGTGTAGAGGAAGAAGAATGAGATTAGTTTTAGTTTCCTTTCTTCAAAGAAAGTATTGTGTTTGGCTCACTATAGATATCATATTAAAATACTAATTTGAAACTAACCAGAATAATTAACAAAATTTCTTCTAATTCAATCCAGCATGAATCTTTGGAAAATAGTTATGTAGTCCAAAAGTCATGCTATATAGGGAAAATGAAAGTGGTCCTTTGCATACTTTTCATGGCCTACATTTCACACCTTTTTGCATTAGCTACCACAATCATGAAAGTGAAACAAGAAAATAAATAAGGTCCAAAGTGAGCTCTTTGTTTTATGGGATTGTGACAACACACCAAGAGTGTAAGTCATGCTCTCAGGTCAAGAGTGCAGGTACATTTTAGTCTTATATGTTATAAGGAACTAGTGAACCCACGCGTTACACGTGATAATTATTTTTATGGTGGTTTTATTAATTTTTTTTTTTTTACAATTTAAACTAATTTAATAATGAGTAATGTATTTCATAATTATATTTTTATTTATTATAGGAACAATCATAAATGTAATATAGGAACAATCCAAAACACCAAAAAAACATAAACTAAAAAAAATTAATAAAACTTAACAATGATTTATTGAACCAATATTAGGATAATTTTTTTTTTTTGAAAATCTATTAAGGTTATTTTCTTTGTAGAAATTATAATTTCAGCCAACCAAAACATATTATCAAATAAACAATTATTAGCAAAATCTAAGAATTAAATTTCTATACATGCATTGTTATAAAATAATAATAATTAAAATAAAATTGCAAAAGTTAAAATTTGTCACCTATCCGATTATTTTCGTTTGGTTAACCTTTGCTTTTCTTTAAATGAATGGCATTATAGAGTACTTCTAATACAACTATTTAGAGTACTTTATCCACCACAAATGATTCAAAAATAAACAAAAATTAGTAAAGTCTCATAGTTTAACATCTAAATTGAGCACTATAAAAAATCATGATATGTAATAGAATAAATACCAAATTATCAAAATCATGCTATATAATAGAATAATATTATATTTTTACATGCTATATTTAATTCTTTAGAACGCAATAGGATAACATATAATTAAAAAAAAAAAAAAACAACAATAACAATTTAAAAAACAAAACTAAATAGAATCAATCCAAAATAGAGTTTTAAAGAATATAAAAAATTATCAACCTAAATTAGAGATGTAAGAAAAAAAAAAAAAATCCACCAAAAAATTTAGAGAGAGAGAGAGAGAGATAACCATTTTTTTTTTTTTTGGTGAGGGTAAACTATGCATAGAATAGAAGAGATAGTGACAAATTTATAGTAAGAGGGTGTGAATATGAAGAGACAAAAATAAAAGAAAATGAAGGGAAAGAAGAAGAATGATATTAATGTAGAGGGTAGTTGGGAGATGAAAAGGTAAGGGAGGGAGAAAGATTGAAGAGGTAATGGAGAGATGAAATGGTAAGAGAGAGAGAAAGGTTGGAGAAGTGTAAATATTAAAAAAATAAATGTTAAAAATAATTATAGGAAAATTGGAAGAAAAACCAAAAAAAAAAAAAAAAAAAAACGTTGAAGCCTTTCAAACTTTAGTTTTTTTTTTTCCTTTAAGCTGAAAAGGCTCACACAAAACCCTAAAGCTAAACTGAAAAGGCTTTAGGTTGGGCTTTATAGTGGAACTAAATAAATAAGAGGTGGGCTGAATTAATTATAAAGATTTATTATAGGGCGATAGTGGAAGTAAATAAATAAGAAATGGGTTGCATTTATAGGGCTAAAAATTGTAAAAACCATTATAAAATTGTAGGACAAATTATATTTAAAAAAAAAAGAAAAAAGAATGACATGGCAGTTTATGTGGCGCAACGTGAGAGTAGCAGCATTAAACACTACGCTTCAGCTTTTAATAATATATAGATGGTTTTCATCTACGAGGAAAGCATGCTATGAATCCGATCATTAACATTAACATCCTCAAAAGGGGTTGTTTTTGCTTCTTTTAGGTACTGTTTGGGAAAGTTCATAAGCTCTATGCAGGCATTATATTCTTCTTAGAGCAATCACATTAGTTTGTGTAAATTTTCTGTCTATTTTGCAAGAAAAAACCTACTTTTTCTATTTTACACATCCACTTTTACAAAACATCCACATCAGTTTATTTATTCTACATATTTATTCAATAAAATATTCATTCTTTTTACATTTTTTATTATTTCCTTCCCTCTCCTTTCTAGAACAAACTCACAAACTTGTCTTATCCGTCAAGCCACACCCAAACCTAGCCAGCCACCCTTCAACAAAATCCGTCGAGCCACGCCCACACCCATCCTTCAACAAAATCACCCACACCCAGCCAGCCACCATCTTCTCTGTCGAGCTACAGACCCAACACAAACCCAAAATCACCCACACCCAACCACCAGCAACCATCAATGACATCAAACAATGACATCATTCTCCATACAATTATATAGTTATAATTGTATTTTAATTTTAGATATATGGAAATTTATAAAAATTATATAGGTTAGGTATGACCTATTAATCAAATAGATTATTAAACAGGTCATATATATTGACTTTACATGACTTGTTAATTAAACGAGTTGAACATGTCGTGTCAAGTCAACCTGTTTAATAAACAGGTTGTGTTCGGGTTAATGATTCCTGACACATTTACTAAATAGGTCAAGTTCAGGTCAACCCATATAGCTGAATATTCATGGCTCGACACGAAATGAACCCGACCTGCAAACACAAATTCCCACCCGTACCAGGAGGTGTCAACTAATTGAGCTTCAAAAATCTTGGCACAAGTTTTAAAGTATATTCCCTAATAACATAGGTTTTCAAGTTTGAATGAATTTAAAGAATTAATGACTTGAAAAAAGTAGTTGTATATGATTATACAATTATATAGTTCAAAAGTCACGCTAGTCCATAGTGGGACTATGTGGCCATTACTTTACAAGTCTAAATTTATTTCAAGAACACTAACCAAAGACCCATTGCAATATTATTAGCATTAAAGTCTTATAATAGTAACACACATTTTGATGTTTGTTTGTTTTTATTTTTTATTTATTTTATTTTATTTTTATTATTTTTATTTCGATAGTTATAATGGAGAATAGAAGATTGGAATCCTTGATGTCTCCATTGATAGTTATATCTAATTAGAATACACTATCTTTTCAAATAAGGCAACCTAACATTAAATAATTTTATTTTAGGTTTGATTAAATTTCCTTAAACAAATTTTAATTAATAGGTATTTTCTACTTTAACAGGTCTCTAATTGACTTTTCCTTTATTAATACTAACTAGTCGCATACCTGCGCGCTGCGCGTGATAATTGTTTTAGGATAGTCTCATTAAATATTTTATTAATACTATAATTTTAGTTATTAACCATTGGTTTTTCATTAGTTTTTAAATTAATAAAAACCTTAAATATACATTTTTTTACCTTTATACACACACACACACATATATATAGTGAATCTTTCCACATACCTTTAAGAAAGCTTTATATATTCGACTTTTTTGGATTCGTTAAATTATAGACTACTATTCCATAATGATAGTGATTAATTAATTTTATATATATTTTTTTAGTGATCTCATTTGTAACGTTTTTTACCATTATCATATATTTACTAACTGATTATTTGTATAACAAAGACGATAAACGAGAGGTAACATTGTTCATTAGATTTTTGAAAGTAATAGTGTATGAAAATATTATATATATATATATATATATATATATATATAAATAAGGTTAAATGAAATGTCAAAAAATGGATTTCTAAATTTTCTGACTTTATTTTCTTATGTAATTTCTACTATTATCAGAGAACATCTCTTTTTTAGTTATGATTAATATAGTTTCCATAGTTAGAGTTTGATTAGTTTTAAATTTAAATTTAGTACTATGATTGTATTTAATTTTTGATTGTTGATTTAATTTTTTAAGTGAATTTAACGGTTTATGTTACTATACTGTAAAGTTTTTAATTTTCTCCACACAGTAATCTCTATTTTATTTTTTACTTCTGCTTACAACCTCTTTGTTTTCAAATCAACGATTACTAATTGACGTTTGTTTTTTTTTTCTTTATCTACTCTTTATTACTTGGTATTGGTTTTTTTCTATACCATCTCTCTCTCTCTCTCTCTCTCCATTGGCAACCTATCGTTTTCCAAAATTTGGTGATGATTTTATTAGTTATTTATTATTATTATTTTTTTAATTTAGTGTTTCTAACTTGATTTTTTTTTTTCCTTTGATGCATTGGGTGTGAGAATGAGTGTTTCTCTAGCATTACTCCACTTAATGTGGACAATTTTTTTTATTTAATTTAGGCAAAATATTATATTTAAAATTTTTTAAAATAAAAAAGGAGTGGAAATATAAATAATTTAATGATATATATGGGGGGTGTGGCTGAATTTAAATGTTAAATAAAATGATATGAGAAAAAAAATAAAAATAAAATACATAACAATAAACACTAACTTATCCAAATAATTCTATGTAATATAATAATAGTACATTCTTATATACTAATTTTAATTATTTATAATGCAATATGATAATATTTAACAATCAAAGTCATAAAAAAAAAAAAAAAACTTAAAACACAAAACTAAATATCCCATCAACCAAAATAGAGTTCTAAAGAATACAAAACTTTATCAAGCTAAAATAGAGATGCAAGAAAAATAAAAAAAAAAATCCACCAAAAATTTGAGGGAGAAAGAGCGGGAAATAACCACTTTTTTTGTGAGAGAAAATTATGTAAAGAATGGAAGAGTGAATGACAAATTTATACTAAGAGGATGATAATAAAAAGAAATAAAATAAAGGAAGATAAAAGGAAAGAGGAAGAGTGATATCAAGGTAGAATGTTTGGGGAGATGAAAAGGTAAAGAGAAGGAGAAAGGTTGGAGAAAGTGTAAATATTAAAAAAAATGAGTACAATTTGATGAGCACAATTTTCTTTAATTTAAGTAAAATATTACATTTTTTATTTTTTAAAACAAAAAGAGAGAGAAAATATAAATAATTTAATGATAAGGAGGATGTAGTTGAATTTCAATATTGAGTAAAATAGAAGAGAAGAAAAAAAAATTAAAAGATATAACAATAAACACTAAATTATCCAAATTATGCTATGTAATGGAATACTATTTTATTTTTATCTACTATCTTTAATTTTTTTTATAATGTAATCGGAAAAAATTTAACAATCAAAAAGCAAAATAATGATAATAATAACTTAAAACAAAAAACTAAATTGTATCAACCTAAATTAGAGTTCTTAAAAACACAAAAATTTATCAACTTAAAGCGGAGATGCAATGAAAAATAAAAATCCACCAAAACATTGAGAGAGAGAGAGAGAGAGAGAGAGAGAGAAAAAAAAAAAACTATGCAAAAAATGGAAAAGAGTGACAAATTTATAGTTAGAGGGAAGAGATAAGAAGAGACAAATAAATGAAGATGAAGAGAAAGATGAATAACAATATTAAAGTAGAGGATAGTGGGGAGATGAAAAGGTAAGGAAAGAAGAAAGGTTGAAGAAAATGTAAATATTTAAAAAATAAGTGAATGTAAAAAAAATTATAGGAAAATAGGAAATAAAAAAGAAATATATATATATATATATATATAGATGTTAAAACCGACAAAGATGTATATGTAAAGTCAATAATCTATATATATATATATATATATATATTTTTTTTTTTTTGTAAAAAAAATAGGAATAAATAATAAATAATAATTATGTAGCGAATGACGTGGTGATGAGGTGGCGCAACAGGAGCTCAGCAGCAATAAATGCCACGCTTCAGCTTTTAGTAATATTTAGATTAGATTTAGATTTAGATTAGATTAGATATAGATTAAATGAAGGCTAAATTACAAATTACACCTCTAACTTTGACTTGTTTTTAATTCGGTTCTTTAAGTTTCGCTAATTTTCATTTCATTCCTTTAACTTTCATTTGTTTTCATTGTATTCCTTCCATCCAATCCATATTGGACAATATTAAACTAAGCAAGAATGGACAATATTGACGGAATGACTTAATTAATTGGTAACATATTTAAGTTAAAGATCGAAAAAAAAATGAAACTTAAATGACTAATTTGAAAATAGTTAAAGTTGGAGGATGTAATTTGGAGTTTAAACTTAAATAAATATGTTTTATGTAAATAAAAAAAAAATCCTGATTATTACATAGGATGTGGATGAGTAGATAACTAGATATGTAATTATAGTCTATTTTTATTTTTATTTGAGGAAAAAGTAATGGATGACGTTAAATTGACCCGGATATCATAATTGCTACACGTTTGATAATTGCCATACACTTAGTCTACAATTATGCAATCTACATCAATCAATTATTATATAGAAAATTTTAAAATTATAACTTTCCAAGTTTTTGAAAGTTTCAAATAATGACCAAAAGACTTTGGAAGTTTTGAACAATGAGCAAAGACTTGGTGAGACGTTAACAAGATTAAAAACTTCTAATGGTGTTACTCGTTTTCATGATTAAAGGTATCTGACATATCAATAACTTAAAAGAGTCACAATTATTTTCTCCCACACAAATTTTAGGAGATAAATCTACTAATTAAACTTTTCTTACTTGTTATTTTGGAAGACTCTGTCTTCCCCATAAGTCTACTCCCCCCATTCACTTATTAAAATATTACAAAATGTATGTACACATATTTTGGCAGGCACATGCAGCTGCTTAACTCTGATAAAAAAGTTCAAGTAGAGATTGGCTATATGCTAGATGAGTTTTCAATGGGCATTGCATTCAGATTTATTTTTCTTTTATTCTGAAAACTCATGAAGGCTTTAGGTGTGACAAATAGTTGATTTTGGTTCTTCCATTTACGTGACTTTGTTGGGGAATCTTACATTCCCTTCATACAAGATCATGATCCCACGTTTATCCTACACCATGAAAAATTCTTCATTGAGATAGATCGTTATTTTTTTTGGATAGGATTGTAAGATATTAGGATTTTAAGATTCAGGGTCAGCATTTGACAACCATGCAAGGTACAAGCATCAACTTGATTTCATCAAGAGACTTGAGATTCACACAAAAAAAAGAAAAAAAATTATTATTATTATTTTTGGTTTATAAAATTTCTCTACTTGGTATTAGATCGGCATACTGAGATGTAAAGTGTTTAGAAGTCCACTTCTAATAAGATTGGGCTAGGTTTTGTAGAATGTGCATCTTCCTCTCATATGTCTTCTGTTAAGACTACTAGACCCCGTGTTGTGCAGGGTTTTGTCCCTCAAAGTGGAAAATTGACCTCTAATTTAGAAAAATCTGAAAATAGTAAAGGAAAAAGGGTCAAGAATAAATCTAAATCTAGGCTTTTTTCACGTCCCAATGAAACAAGATCAATCTCATACTCCATACTTCTGCGGTGTTGTTGGACATATTCATCCAAACTGCTAAGATGACAATGTCGATCTGTGCAAGTCAGATTAGCTTTGACTTGCAGCACACTAGTTCCAAACTTTGAGCTATGCGAGATTATTGTTTTTGCAGTTTGTTTGTAATCAAATTAAATTCGTGATATATTTCATTTGATATAAATTATTAAAATTTTTGTTGTAAAGCTGAAATTTTACTCGTTGCATGAATTGAAATATAATGCATGTAGCCCATGGGCATCATCTTTATTGTAAGCACCGCCATACAGCCATTTAGTAAACTTTTATTTTTTTTTCATCTTTGATTTGATGTTAGATGCGGTTTCGTGTTTTATGGCTAAAGTGTGTTCCTTGTTATTGAGTATTCACTTCATTTATTGTATGAAAAATTCTACGACTACAAGTAATTTTACATCCATTTTTACAACTATCTAATGTGATTGATGGTGAGTAGTGGAAAAAAAAATTATGAGTCCATATGAAAGTAACTGACAATCTAGTGATAGTTTGGACATAAGATAATTGTGAAAATGTGTGTGATATTGGTTGTGGTCTTAGAATAACCCTCTAATTGTGTTTGTCATCTTTGATTATTTGGCACTTCTTTTCAAACACCGGCCTCTCTCTCTCTCTCTCTCTCTCTCTCTCTCTCTCTCTCTCTCTCTCTCTCTCTCTCTCTCTCTCTCTCTCTCTCTCTCTCTCTCTCTGGGTCTTTAATTATATATAGATAGCTGTCCTAGGATGGTCATCATTCATCAATACAGCACCTAAGCATTCGGTTATTGGGAATTGCCTACTAACAAAAATTTAGGTAAGTTTTACTTGTGATTAATCAAACTATTAAAAACATTTTCTTTCATTAGTGGAATTAATTTTGGAAAAAATTGAAAAACGACTTATTTATGAAAAAAAAAAAAAAACCTTAACTGATAAACAAAAATATAATGAATATGAGATTGTTTTATGGGTTTTCTTAAATAAGATATCATTTAATATACTCATGAATGACTTTTTATAGAAAAATTATTAGGTACTACCGGAGTACAATAAATGCATACTCTCCTCTCTCATATGAATAGTGGGTTTTACCATAAATTTAATTAGTAAGACTCACCATTCATGTGAAAAGAGGAAGTCCACGTTTATGGTACTCCAGCAGTATACAATAATTTCCCATTTTTATATATCATATATTTCTGTCAATTCTTAAACCAAAAAAAAAAAAAAAAAAAAAAAAAAAAAAAAAACCATATTGGTCTCAAGCACAATATATATACCCTTGAAGTCAAATCATTTTGATGCACAATAATTTTAAAACTTGCTTAAAGATGCTGAGCCACAAATCATTGTGCATTTGTACCTCTTGAAGTGTCTTAGCAGTTGGATCAACAAATCATGTATCACTAATGGAAACATTTCATCAATGTTAACATTCTACAGGTAACAGAAATATTCATCTGTTTGATGTGAGCAGAAAGAATTTGAATGGCGAGAAACATGCAGTCAAGTAATGTTGAAAGATGAATGTCTGCATCGCCAGAGTTCGTACATGACCATATGAAAAGCATCAAATCTGATTGGAGGTGTATTCCATTTAAAGTGCTTTTGTACCTGATTCACAAAGAAGGAAATTTTAGAGGATAAGTCAGTTTGTAATCCTAGGTCTAAAAAATTTCTAGGAGATTATATAATTTCTCACATTGATGTGAAGAGTTTTTTAGATTTAACTTTCTCAAGCTGTGAACACTAGGAACTCACATTACTTCAAGTTAGGATAATCTTGCATGTTATGGTAATGAAATTGATAATGTAACATTTTCTTTTTGGAACAAAGATAATGCTGTAATGCTACATTCATATTGATTGTAATTTAATTTATCTAGTTTCTTGTACCATAAACAAAATTTAATGACTAAGGAACCAACACTTCTAGAGCAACACATAATGTAAAATTTAAAATGAAGTAGTTTAGATCAAGAAAGAAAATCAAGATGTTCTTTCGGTGGGGGAAGAAGTTAGAGCATTATTTACCTTGAGTAAATTGTTATGCAATTTGGTGAAGGCCTGATTGTCTATGTCCTTAAAGGTGTACTGCTGATTGTCTTTGTCCTTAACGATGTACTGTAGTAGGTCTTCATTCCTGGTGACTGTTACAGAAAATTTTGTCCAATCTAGAGTATCTTTGAATGGTAAATCTAGTTCGCTTAGCGAGACAACTGCAGAGTGGCACACAATGTAATTCAAAAAGCAATAAGAAGAGAATCGTTTTGAAAATGATAAAAGAAAGAAAAAAAGAATCTGGGCTTTAAAAGAAGAAATCAAAAGGATAATAGATGTTGTAATCCCATCCAATGATCACTTCAAAACCTAATGTGAAGAGAAAACTGAGCTTTCAATAGGCTTGCATTGGGGATATAAGATGCATTAGAAACAAAAGACTCTTAGCATTGTGAGATGCATATTTTATTAATCTTTAAAGCTATTCTAGGCTATTTCTTGAAAGTCACAGGCCATAAGGAAGGTTTTATTCACCTAGCTAAGGCTAGGAAACCTTAATGTGTTGTATGCCTATTTGAGGAATATTCTGCATTTAAAAGCACAAGCTTTCTGCACTAGCAGTGGGATGTCCTATTGGAAGTTGGTAAGGCTTCACACAGTCACACTCACAGTCACACATAAGTCTTCACCATTGCAGTAAAAAAAAAAAATGCTTAGGGAAAGATGATTTTACCAGGAACACATCCGTTAAGGATCGATACTGCAATACAGGCGGTATAAAATTGGGATTTAAGGCACGGGCATAATTTCTTATTAAGTTCTGCATTATCCTCCAAATGATCAATTCTACTATACACCAGCAATAAATTCTAAGAGGCAGCAATGTTTCCAACAACGAAATATATGAAACACATTCTTTGTGTGGAAAATTATAAAGCTGCAAAGATTAAAAAAAAATTGCACAACAAAAAATGTTTTAGGCAAAAATCATACAAAGAATAAAAGTAAAATTCCAAAACATACCCCTGAAAAGAGTTCAAGACAAAAAAAAAAAAAAAAAAAAAAAAAAATCTAACTACATGCTAATGTCCTAAGAAAATTCTAATAGCTTTATGAGAGTATTTTATGGAAGTTACCTGTTTCTGTTTGCAATGTCTTTTCCAGAAGGTGGATGATGACTGTATCTTTGGATGGTGTAAATTTCGAAGCAAACCGAGATGCACACACAACTTGAGTTGCATTCTCGAGTAATGGTAATCCATTGGCAGCAATCACACCAATGCCATGGCAATTCACAAAAAAGTGATCTTCGTTTGGATTGCAATAATGGTATTTTGAGATTAAGCTCTGGGCATATTTCTGGACTACAATGGCCATTTTCTGAAATATTATTCTCTGCATGCCACAAGATGTACACAAATTGATGTTATTCTTTGCAAGAATATAGATAAATTATAGCAATCCCGAAATGATATTCACAAATTATAGCTCATTGTTTATACCTTGCCCTGCATTCGGTAGGTGGAAAGGGGGATAAATTTGAGCTGAGCCTCATGAGGAACAGTGGTCAGGAACTGACTCTCATTGAGATTCTTGAAGAAGAAGCCCTCATTCGAGTAATTCCCCATGAGCTTTCTTGGTGATTGGTAGTACATGTCAAGATCTTCATCTGGGTACATATAGATCTTGAACTCCCTCTCCATTTGCTCATATTCATGCAAGAATTCCTCTGAAATGTAAAGCTCATCATCTGACGCAATATACATGGGAGGGTCTGTTCCATTATCTTTCTTGGAAGGTGCAGGTTGTGGGGTGGTGGAGAAGAAGCCTGAGGTGAAGCTTTGATATTGCCAGCAATATATGTAGACGTAAAGGCAGGTGGGCAAAATGGCAAAGATTACTACGGCAACGAGAAACAAAACACAAACGTGTTTCTTGGTGCGTGACTCTGAATAGTTGTTTTAAGCCTGTGACTGTGACTGCAATGAATTGTGACAAGTGTGGCGGTTTCTATTGTTTTCCATTGTTTCTTTCTTGGATGATTGATTTTCTTGGAGCGGGAAAACTAAGTGTGTTTCTTTGGGAAGAGAGGAAGGTAGTTAAGTTCGTTAGTGAGAGTAGAAGTGGTCTAATAATGCAACCTGGACCGTGCATGATATTAGCAAAACTAGAAGTGAATGTATTAATTATGTAACGAACTAGCACTAACTATATTCGCATGTCAATATTGTCAGTATTTTGAGATATATCAGTGTCAGTCTTCTCTACTTGTGGGGCTCAATCGGTCGATATGCAGTCCAGGCAACAGATTCAACGGTTTGAATTTATAAAATATTTTCCTATTGTGAAGGGCCTTGTTAGAATAGGGGTCTCCCGTAGTGGTTCTTCCTTTGGAGTGTTCTTTCTTATTCAATTTTCTACTTGGTCAATGGTCGCCAAATCACAATGTTCACTGTCTTATGTTTATTTCTTTTTTGTCAGGAGATTTACAGGTTCTGGGGCTTAAATTACAATAATAAAATTGTTATCACATAATTATATAATTGGAACTTAATTTAGAATTTTTCTGTATAATTAATTAGGGTGTGCAAACTAGATGGTTTAAATATGCATCAAAGCGTAGGTACACTCTGTAAGGAAGTAGATTCTTGAGTGTAATCCTCGACTCGTACGACCATGGATAAATATCAGTTTCTTAATGCACCTGCACCCATTATCTAAAGAAGATTTAGATGAAAATGATGACCTTCTTCAGGGCATTATGTATGTAGTGCCCATCAGTCATCACATGCTCTTGTGCTGTATGCAACAAATAAGTTCTAATGAAGCATCAAATCTAGGATTAGGGAGGAGGCTTTGGCATTCATTGTGGAGTGTGCCAATTCAAAACAGGGTGAAGTTTTGCTTGCAACTTGCAAAGGGGTTCTTGTTGGTCCCAATGGTGTGGATGGTAATCTCGTTAGGGCGGGAATTACCAACGTATTTGTAAAGAGAAAAATTGTAACTAGACACAAATGGATGGTATTTATAGATTTGTTAATGCTTCAAGCAACATATAAGATTTATTAAAGAACATGACTCTTTAATCATTTGTGTGAACAGAAAAGCCTTGATTTTCACATACTTGAACTCATCGAGAATGACAAATTCAATGTGTAAAATTAGACTAGGCTTATTTGAAATCACGAGAAGATCTCTTTGATTTAATTCAATGTGTGATCACATAATTATATAATTGGAACTTAATTTATCATTTTTTTGCATAATTAATTAGGGTGTGCAAACAAGATAGTTTAAATATGTATCAAAGTAGGGACGGACTCAGGATTTTAATCTAGCGAGGGCCGGAGTATAAAAGGAAAAAAAAAAAAAAAAAAAAAAAACTCCAAATAGGCATCTATATAGTATTAAAAAATTATAAAGACTCAAAATTGTTATTTCTAAATACATTAAGATGCAATCATTTATCAACAAAGACAAAAACAAAACAAAAAAAGATTTTTTTAATACTAGACTAGCTAGGATTTTTTTTTTTTTTTTTCTATTTAAGTTAGAGCATTCATAGTGTTTGTGTTAACAATTTTAGCTTTTAGCACCTTAAAAAGCAATTTTATCTATTTTACCACTTTACTTTACAATACATCCAATATCAAATGTTCTATTTTTTTTTATCACTTCATCTATAATAATATAAACAACTCATTAAAATAATAAAGGAAGAGAGAGAATTTGAGTTTTTTAATTGAAGGAAGAGATATAATCTTAATAAAATATTGTATTTTATTTTTAATAGCTTGTAACAATCAATTGGTATTTATTAGGGGTGGAAATTCGTGTTTGCGTGTCGGGTTTGTGTCATGTCGACTCATAAGTGTTCAACTATATGAGTTAATCCTAACCTAACATGTTTATTAAACGGGTTAGGATTCCTCAACCCTAGTACAACCCATTTATTAAATGGGCCAGTCGTGTAGACTTGTTTTTTCAGATTTTATCAAAACGAAAAAAAAAAAAAAAAACACTAATTTTAGTATTGACTAGATTGATATGAATTATGAAAAACTAAACAAATAAATATTTTTAATATAAAATTCAGAACTAACGAATAATTGTATTATAAATAATAATTCAAAACTAAAGCAAATCTCAATATTACAAATAATCAACTAAATATGTTAAAGAAAATGAACCACAATAACTAATAAGTTTATATACCTAGGGTTTGAAGGGTATATTGGTAAAATGTTATTTACATAAATGGGTCAGACAAGTCAAATGGGTTCTATGCGATGGACACTAACCCAACCCATTTATTAAACGGGTTAGTTGTGTCAACCCGAATATGACACGAACCTATTAAGCCTCAATCCATAATCTATTAATTTTGTGTCGCGTCGTGTCAGATTCCCAGGTTGTGTCCAATTTTGCCATCCCTAGTATTTATACCAGTTTGTTAGGACATATGTGAAACTTGTTAGAGCCATATGTTACGTAAATTAGCTAATCTTTTGACAAAATGCACTTTACTTGTAATTTGGTAGATTTAGGATGGGTTTAGTATTTCAAGGAATAAGAGTTTAAGTTTAGTATTGAAGCCATGTAAATCTGTCTAAGAAACAAGTGAAGAAGTGCTGTTCATTACAGCTTGACAGATAGCTCGACAGAAATAGTATCTATCGAGGTTTAATGAAGAAAGTTCAACAAAAGCTCGACAGAAAATCTGTTGAGATCTACGAAATTAGAATTTCTAGATCTGTTTTTCGGCCCAAGCTGATGTGTATGTGTAGGGTTTCTTTTCTCACAACCCTAAACATATAAAGGCTTATTTTAAAGGCCGTCACATATGTATTGAGTGACTATACATGGAGAACATATGCCGAAAGTGACCTAGTGCCTTATTTTCTCTGAAAGAAGCTACTGCATCTTTGCACCTTAGGGTTTTATAACCAAGTGCTTCTTGATCTTCATTGTTGATGAAGTGAAGAACTTTGCAACCAACAATATCTTCAAGTTGTTGGACTAAGCTGTGCATCATTGGTAAGTCACATACTGAGATTCGTGCAAAAGGGTGGCGTTCATATATTGAAGAGTTCAGAGGTTCTAAAACAGTAAAAGGTTTCTACTGTAAGTTCATCTACGAGGATTGCAGAGTCTAGGGACAAAAGTTTTGTATTAGATTTGAAACTTCTCTTTACTATAGTGAGTTGCTTTGTAGGAAAGTTTCCCCCTAGATTTTTTACTATGAAACTAGTTTGTTTCATTGGTTTTTCTGGGTCATCATATATTTTCTTATTTACTATTCTGTTGTGCATGATTTTGACATGATATTGATGTTTGTTTGTTTGTTTTAACAAGGTTTATTCATAATAAATTTAATTAACAACTTGAGTTTAAAACTTGTTAATTTTATTAATTGAAGTCTAAATTTCCCAACACAGTTTACTGTAATTGTAAAAAATTTAGCTTTAACTTCTCCAATAACACATGATTTCTTGGTTCTTTGGTGGTAAAATGGTTTTTTTTTTTTGGTTGCTAAAATACAATCACCATTGTGAATGTTTTTATTGTTTTTGTTAAGTTTTTGGGTTGGATAGTTGCTATTTGGATGAGTCTAGCTGAGCTTATTGAGAAGGTTTTGGAAGGGGGGTCCAACTACAAAAATTAAACATATAATAAATTTAAAAAAAAAAATTTGGACCCGCGGGGCTGCCGGGGGGGGGGGGGGGGGGGGGCTACCTGGGTCCGTCCTTGTATCAAAGCATAGGTACACTTTGTAAGGAAGTAGATTCTTGAGTGTAATCCTTGACTCGTACGACCATGGATAAATATCAGTTAATTAATGCACTTGCACCCATTATCTAAAGAAGATTTAGATGAAAATGATGACCTTCTTCAGGGCATTATGTATGTAGTGCCCATCAGTCATCACATGCTTTTGTGTTGTATGCAACAAATAAGTTCTAATGAACCATCAAATCTAAGGTTAGGGAGGAGGCTTTGGCATTCATTGTGGAGTGTGCCAATTCAAAACAGGGTGAAGTTTTGCTTGCAACTTGCAAAGGGGTTCTTGTTGGTCCCGATGGTGCGGATGGTAATCTCGTTAGGGCGGGAATTATCAACGTATTTGTAAAGAGAAAAATTGTAATCAGACACAAATGGATGGTATTTATAGATTTGTTAATGCCTCTAAGTAAAAGATGTGTCTCTTGAGCAACATATAAGATTTATTAAAGAACATGACTCTTTAATCATTTGTGTGAACAAAAAACCCTTGATTTTCACATCCTTGAATTCATCGGGAATGACAAATTCAATGTGTGAAATTAGACTAGGCTTATTTGAAATCATGAGAAGATCTCTTTGATTTATCTTTTCCACTTCACTTTTGACCTCCAAACGCGATTTTTTTGGCAAGTGCCCCCTCCAACGTATTACCTTCTTGAATTAAGTAATAGCCAACTTAACCTTAAAATACTAACTTGACATTAAAATATATTTTCTATGGTAACGTTGGTAAAGTAGCACCATCAACAAAGTGGGTATTATAATTTCCCACTATGAGGGACAAAGCCTACACTATCAAATTTTGCGTCATCCTCCAAATGGTCTGCCAATGTAACTTAATTTTATTTTCCTGCAATATACACCAATTAACTTTAACAAAAAGATGTGTACCTCTGAAGAAAAAAAGAGAGACTTCTTAATTGTCTAATTGCTAGATTTATAGAGCAGTTGAAGGAAGTTACCTGTTTGATATGACAATATTTCCAGGAGGTCGATGAGTGAATGGTTGAACTTCTCGACCTGGGAGGACAATATCCTTGATTGGTTTGAATTCCAAAGCATCCAAAGATTCACACACGACTTGAATTGCATTCTCAAGTAATCGCATTCATATGGTAGCTTTCCAGCAAATGTCATCGCAATTCACAATAAAATGGTTGGTACCTTGGGTTCGATTCCAACAAGGGTGCTTTGAGATTAAGCTCTGCAAAAAATCTTGGACTAAAATGGCCATTTTCTCATTACATGGTCCCTGCAAGCCAAAAGAAGTCATTCTTTGGGAGAGTATAGATAAATACATACATACATACAACTAAGGAAAAGGTCAGCTTGATCATACATTGCCCTTCATTCGGTGGCTGGAAATGGGGATAAAGAATAGGTGAGCCTCATCAGGATTAGTACGTGGTGAGGAACTGACTCTCTTTGAGATTCTTGAAGAAGCAGCCCTTATTGGATAACTTCCTTGGCGACTTGTAGTAAATATTGAGGTCTTTATCCTGGTATTCATAGATGTTGAAGTCTTTCTCCTTCTGTGTATACAAGTCTATGACAAGCTCCGGAGTGTGAAAGACATCTGACATGATAGGATAGCTTCCATTTTCTTGTTTGGAAGCATTCTGGGAAGGTACAGGCTTACAGGGTATATGGGATTATCATAGTCATAGATGAAGCCGGAGTCTTGAGGGATATGAATGTTGAAATATATATGGGTGTGTACTTCTTGAGAGGCATAAATATGGAAGCAAACCAAAAGGCAAGTGGGCAAAAGGCCAATGATTGCTATGTTGAGAATGAAAAAGAAGCTTGTGCTGTTGGGTGACTCGAAGGCCTTGTTTGGGAGGACGGAATGAAATGGAATGGAAAGAAATGAAAATAATAATTTTAGAATATGCTTCTCTTCCCTTCTTTGAAAGTTTTAATGGAGGGAATGAAAATCTCATTTCCTTATTTGAGAGTTTAAGTGGAAGAGAATGGAATGGGTAAGAGAGAATGCTAATTCCTCTCTATTCCCTTAAAACCTCAAATTTTCATTCCCCCCGAAATTGGGAGGAATGGGAGAGAATAAAATTAGATTTAATATTTTTTTACTAAAACTTCCAAAATACCCCTTTGTATTCAACTATTTATTTTAAAATAAGGGTTTAATAGTAATATTATCATAAAATAATTCAATTTTGTTCCTTTCATGTTGCTTCCAAATAAGATTACTTACATTACATTCACTTTCATTCATTTCCATTTCTTTATTTTAAAACATCCAATCAAAGTTACTTAATTCCATTTCATTTTTTTCCATTTCTTTTCCTTACTTAAATATATTCCATTCCTTTCCTTTCCTTTCCTTTCCATTCCCTTATGATCATTCCATTCCTTTATGAACTCCCAAACGGAGCCTAAGGGTTTGGTGGCTATGGAGGATTGTATGTCTATAATTGTGACTGCGAAGCATTGTGTGATAGTGAACGATTACAATTGTGACTAAGGTGGTTTCTTGAAGGCATGGTTGTTTTCTTGGAAGGATTTTGTTTTCTTGGGATAGTTTGGAGTGGGAAAAAAAAAAAAAAAAAACCAAGCTGGTTTCTTGGAAGTGAGTAGGGTTTTTTGGATTTGGAAGTTAAATTTTCCTCTATTAGTCTGGGCCATGATAAATGTTTGGTCTATAATGCAATCTCGATCGATTAACATGCCTCCCACCATGTCATCATTAATGACAATAGTACAATTCTACTACTAATTTGGATTAGAGGAGTAAAAGAACTTAATCAACAATCTTTAACACTTTTATTATCTCACACTTCCAATATCCATAACCCATATCCACACTTTGGATCAGTTTGGTTAGGCATTTTGTAAGATTTAAAATGCGTTTTTAAAATCCAAAACACTATTTTGTAACCACAACTCAAAACATTTTACAAACACTTATTTTAAACTTAAAACATAATTTTTCCAACAATTTACACAAACGCAACCTTTGTGAATGATTGTTCATGTGTAAGAAGTGTAGACTTTGTTAGTGAGAGACAATCATTAGTCAACTTTATTTACTTCATAAACAATCACTATCTCTCTCTTTCTTTCTTTCTTTTTTTCTATAGTATTCGTTAGTTGAAGTTGATTGATTGCCTAATTCCTAGAAAAGATAAATAAAAAAAATAAAAAATAAAGAAGAAGAGTAAAGAAAACAGGATTAATGATGTATACCCTTAGCTTAGTAGCTGTTTCTAAAACTTAGAAGATGCGTAAGGATTTTTAGGGATAAATTCTTGAAAATTATTAAGATTTTTGAGATAAGAACCTTAGAAATTTCAATTTCAATTTCAATTTCAATTTAATTAATTTTTTTTATACAAGATAGAAATTATACTCTAACCTAATCCAAGTATATATGTGTGTGAAGTTCCCTCCTGGAGACTTGAACCTCAGCCCTTACCGTTTATACCCCACAAATACTTATTTTTGTGGAGTGACCATCGCATCAAAAGTGTGTAGTGGTTCAATTTAATTTGATTGCTAAAGGACCTATTTATCAAAGTGAAATTAATCGCAACCCAATCCCAATTTATAGGAGGTCTATTAGATTGGAAACCCCTTTATTGAAGTCTATGGGAGCCAAATACACTGGAAAGTCGAAAGTAAGACTTTGAAATGTTGTGGGACACAATTAAAGAATCATTTTAACCCAATTTACCTGATGGTGGCAGTCATTTGGACTTGGTTTTCATTTGCCTTATAATGTATTGGGTATATTATGAAGCTATCCCAGATTATTGTTGAATCGGATGCATTATGAAAAGGGAAAAATCTGCATGTATGGATCTGATGGATTGTTCTCCTGACGGGCCAGCATCCTGACGGGCCATCACTTGTGGGCCGAGTTTGGATGGGCCAGTTAATCCGTAAAGCCCTTAAGCGGAATTTAAGCACAAATAAAGTTCTAGAAGACACGTTCATTAATGAGTCATTTCCACAAGGAAACACCTTGTCCATCAAGTTTGGGATTCTATGAAGAAGACTCCTATAAGGAAAAGATTTCTATTCTAAGTTAAAGAGATCTACCCACTACTATAAAAGCCCCCATACCCTTGCTGACCAAGGTACGCATAATTTACCCTCTCTAGCACTCTAGAGTTGTGAGAATATTTCTGACTTAACCTTCGGAGGGTATTCGGCCGGCACCACACCGGTGCTCTTCGCAAGGTTTTCTCTTCTCTTTTTTGTGTAGGTTTATATTCGAGTGCGTATGTATTGTGTGGCTCACTGGTGAAATTCTTGACTTCATCAGTTGGCGCCGTCTGTGGGAAATACGTTTTTTGCTGCAATCCGCAAGCAATACTATAGTTTCCCAGATCAAAGAGTTGCATGGTGCTCACTCGCTCGATGGCAACCACCAACGACGTTCAAGGAGAGGAACAACCCATGACTGCCCTAGAGAGACAAGTTCGAACTCTTGCTGCCGCCGTGAAGCGCCTCACTAAGCAAAACAACGACTTGGAAGAACAGCTGCGCCAGAAGAATGCAGCACCGAACGACTTACAAGAAGACCAAGAAGGGACCAACGCTGCAAGAAAAAACCAGGAGAGACCTGAAGCCAGCCACGCCCCAAGCAGGCCGGAGAGACAGAATTTAAGCATGCCATCCCTCACGGATGCGACTCCACCACACATTGTCGCAAAGATGCAAGCTATGAGAGAACAAATGGAGGTTATGATGAATGCACTCAAGGGGCGAGTTTCTAGTGACCTTGACGATCTAGTCAACCGCACTGATTCGCCTTTCACTGCAGCCGTGAACTCCTTCCCCCTACCACACAAGTTTCGAATGCCACAGATCGACAGTTATGACGGAATAAAAGACCCTCTAGATCACCTAGAGACGTTCAAAACCTTGATGCACCTTCAAGGGGTTGCATATGAGATAATGTTCAGGGCTTTTCCCACCAAGCAAAAGGGAGCCGCAAGAATTTGGTTCAGCCGGTTGACACCAAGCTCCATCAGCACTTTCAAGGAATTAAGTGCCCAGTTCACATCTCACTTTATCGGGGGACATAGGTACAAGAAGTTGACGGCATGCCTGATGAGCATCAGACAGCGAGAAGACAAGACGCTGAAATCCTACATAACCCGCTTCAATAAGGAGGCACTTTCAATCGATGAGGCTGACGATAAGATACTGGTAGCAGCCTTCACAAATGGGTTGCGAAAAGGTAAATTTTTGTTCTCTATATACAAAAATGACCCGAAAACCATGATGGAGGTCCTTTACAGGGCCATCAAATACATGAATGCGAAGGACGCATTGCTGGCCCGGGAGGACAAGCCGAGGAAAAGAGAACGGCAGGAAGACACCCGGCAGGACCAAGAGTGAAAAAGACTCAAAACTGGAGACCGAAGGGACGACCGGCGGTCTAAGCCTCAAGGAAGAAAGTTTACAAGCTTCACCCCATTGAATACCCCAATAGACCAAGTCCTAATGCAGATTAAGGATGAAGGGGCTCTAACCTTTCTAGGAAAACTCAAGAGCGATCCGAGCAAGCGGTCTAGAGACAAGTACTGCCGTTTCCACCGCGACCACGGTCATGATACGTCTGATTGCTATGACTTGAAGCAGCAGATTGAAATCCTTATCAGACAAGGAAAGTTACAAAAGTTTATCAAGAAAGAAAGGACGGATCCTCCACCTTAAGAACAGCAACCCCGAAGGGAGAATGAGCGCCCCAGACCCCCAATCGGAGACATAAGGATGATTGTGGGGGGAACAGCGACAGCAGGCTCATCTAAGAAGGCCTGAAAGACCTACCTCCGAATGGTTCAGAACGTCCAACTGACGGGCTCGGTTCCAAAGATAGCCTGTAGGGATAGCCCAATAATTGGGTTCTTGGAAGAAGATGCACGACGACTTCATCATCCGCATGACGATGCACTGGTCGTTACCCTATGAGTCGGGGAGTATAACATGCACCGAGTGTTGGTCGACAATGGCAGCTCAGCGGATATCCTATACTATCCCGCATTCCAGCAAATGATGATCAATAAGGAACGGCTAATACCAACAAACGCCTTGCTGGTGAGGTTTGGAGGAACGAGAGTATTCCCGCTGGGTGCAATCACGCTTTCGGTGACGGTAGGAGATTACCCTTAGCAGATTACTCGAGACATGACATTCCTCGTAGTTGACTACTCATCTGCATATAACGCTATCCTTGGACGACCAACTCTTAACGCATGGAAGACAGCAACCTCAACCTACCACCTGATGATTAAGTTCCCCACGGAGTATGGGGTCGGGGAGTTACGGGGGAATCAGGTGGCTGCCCGTGAGTGCTACTTAGCCATGTTGGAGATAGAGGATCACCAGTAGACAATGTGCATAGAAGAACAGTGAGTCACTGCTGAACCCGTCGAGGAACTAGAAGAAATAGCTCTAGACGAATCAAAGCCTGAACGAACGACTAGGATAGGGACATCGGCCAGCTAACCCATACGGCAGGCCCTCAGAGAGTTCCTTAGGGTTAATCAGGATGTATTCGCTTGGAGCCACGAAGACATGCCCGGGATTAGTCGCTCAGTCATGGTACACAAGCTAAATGTGAACCCTAAGATTTCACCCGTAAGACAGAAGAAACGAGTATTCGCTCAAGAACGGGACAAGGCAATAGCAGAGGAAGTAAAAAAGCTACTCGAGGCAGACTTCATCCGGGAGGTATATTACCCCGACTGGTTAGCCAACGTAGTGATGGTAAAAAAGGCTAACGCGAAGTGGCGAATGTGCGTCGACTTCACGGACCTCAACAGAGCATGCCCAAAAGACAACTATCCGTTACCTCGGATAGATACACTGGTAGACTCAACGACGAGACATCAACTTTTGAGCTTCATGGATGCTTTCTCCGGCTACAATCAGATTAAGATGGACAAAGCCGATCAGGAGAAGACCTCTTTTGTCACGAGCCAAGGGCTTTTTTGTTACAAAGTAATGCCGTTTGGGCTCAAGAATGCAGGAGCAACGTACCAAAGACTAATGAACAAGATGTTCGCGCACCAGATTGGGAGGAATGTGCAGGTGTACGTCGATTATATGCTTGTAAAAAGCCTTCTGGAATAGGACCATCTAAGAGACCTACAAGAGACCTTCGACACCCTCAGGTCGTTCAATATGAAGTTGAATCCGAACAAGTGTGTATTCGGAGTAACGACAGGGAAGTTCTTGGGATTCATGGTATCCCAGAGAGGAATTGAGGTCAACCCGAAGAAGATACGGGCCATCATGGAGTTAAAACCACCGGAGACAGTGAAAGAGGTGCAGAGCTTGAATGGCAAAATTGCGGCTTTAAATAGATTCGTTTCTAAAGCGACGGACAAATGTCTACCGTTATTCCGCACCTTGAGAAAATCTTTCAAATGGACGGATGAGTGCCAGAAAGCATTTGAAGACCTAAAGAAATACCTGGCCTCTCCACCGCTTCTCAGCCCAGCCGAACCAGGGGAAGAGCTCTACCTATACTTAGCGGTTTCGCAAGCAGTGGTCAGCGCGGCCTTAATAAGAGAAGAACAAGAAACTCAACTACCCGTCTATTTCATAAGTAGGGGTTTCCGGGGGGCAGAAGAAAGATACCCCCAGATGGAAAAGCTGGCCTTCGCACTTGTAACTGCAGCCCGAAAGCTCAAGCCATACTTCCAGGTGCATGCCATCGTAGTCTTGACGGATCAACCTCTGAAGAGAGCCATGAGCAGCCCCGAAGCTGCTGGACGAATGGCTTTGTGGGCAATAGAACTAAGCGAGTTTGATATAAAGTATCGCCCGCGAACTACAATAAAGGGCCAAGCCGTGGCAGATTTCATCGCCGAGTATACCCCGTTAGAAGGCAAGGGGGCAGACATACTCAGAGAATGGAGCATCTACACGGACAGATCTTCAAACAGGCAAGCTGGAGGAGCTGGAGTGGTAATTCAAACCCCAGACGGGGATAAAATCGAATGCATGGTTCGATTGGATTACGCAACGACAAACAACGAGGCCGAGTACGAGGCATTAGTGGCAGGATTAGACCTCGCGACGGCAGCAGGTGCTGAAGTTATGGTCGTACATTGCGACTCCCAGGTAATAACAAGTCAAATTAATGGCATTTACGAGTGCAAAAATGAAAGGATGAAGAAGTACCTAGAAAAAGTCAAGAATCGGATCGAGGGCCTCAAAGTACGATTCATTCAAATTCCAAGGGAGGAGAATGAATGCGCCAACCGTTTGGCAAAAGCAGCCTCAGCAAAATCTATGCTAGTCCCTGATCAAGTATTGTCATTTATCCAAACGTCCTCAATTATTGACGACGGAACAGAAGTGCATGAAGTGAATTCTGAGAACGATTGGACCACGCCACTATTAGCCTACCTGAGGACGGGCGCACTACCAGACGGAAAAGAAGCAGCCAGAAAACTGAAAGTCCAAGCCTTACGATTTGTACTGATCAATAACCTTCTATACAAAAGGGGATTCTCGCGACCATATCTAAGGTGTTTGAATCACGACGAGGCAGACTACGTAATGAGAGAAGTCCATGAGGGCATCTGTGGAAACCATTCGGGGGCACGATCCTTAGTACACAAATTGATCCGAGCAGGGTACTACTGGCCTACGATGCAAAAGGACGCACAAGACTATGTCAAGACATGTGACAAATGCCAGAGGTTCAGTAATTTGATCAGGTAACCAACCGAAGAACTGACACCCATGACGGCCCCTTGGACTTTCGCCTAATGGGGACTAGACATCATAGGCCCCTTCCCAACCGCGGTAAGGCAACTAAAATTTCTAGTAGTTGGTATCGACTACTTCACCAAGTGGGTGGAAGCAGAGGCCCTGGCCACTATCACGGAGAAAAACATTCGAAGCTTCGTTTGGAGGAATATTATCTGCAGGTATGGGATACCAAGCGTGCTTGTCTCCGACAATGGAAAGCAGTTCGACAACAGCGCATTTAGGAGCTTCTGCTCGGAGCTAGGTATTAAGAATCAGCGAGGATAGGAACGAGGAAGCTATGTGGCTCCAACTAGACCTGGTGAACGAAGTCCATGCTACAGCAGAGCAGAGGTTAGCGCGATACCAGAACCTAATGGCAAAATATTACAACTCCAATGTCAGACAGAGAGACTTTCAGATCGGGGATCTTGTGCTACGAAAAGTAATGAGAGCTGCTAGAGACCCCTCTCAAGGAAAGCTCGGCCCCAACTGGGAAGGACCATACAAGATCTCATCCTGACAAAGGAAAAGGACCTACCACCTTGAAACTCTGGACGGGTAGAAGCTGCAGCACCCGTGGAACACAGAGCACCTACGGAGATACTACCAATAGAGACGACATAGAAGGCATCAACACCCCCCAATTTTCCAGTTTATTTCTAAGTTTTCAGTAGTTTTTTTAATTCAGATAGCTATTCCCATTGTTTTACTTTGCATTGAACAATTCTTTCTACGAGTGCTTTTTTAAGCCCAAGGGGGCAAGCACCTCTTTCCTATATAATTTCTTTCAGACTCCATTGAGTTTTCTCTACTTAATCTACTTAGTTCAATATCGGACGGTTAAATCTTAAGTCCTATGGAGGACGGATTAAAACTTAGTCCACGTGATGGACGGGTCATCCCAAGAGGATGAAAATCTTAAGTCCTTTGGTGGACGGATTAAAACTAAGGTCTACATGTTGGACGGATCATCCCAAGAGGATGAAAATCTTAAGTCCTTTGGTGGACGGATGAAAACCTAGTCCACACGATGGACGGATCATCTCAAGATGATGAAAATACTTGAATCCTAGGGAGGACAGATAAAAACTTAGTCCACACAATGAACGGATTCTACGAAGTCCACTAAATGGACGGATACTACCAAATCCACACAGTGGACGGGTCCTACAAAGTCCATAAAGAGGACGGGTCCTGCAAAGTCCATAAAGTGGACGGAGTAAATCCACAAAGTGGACGGACCTCCCCGGAAGGGATAAAATCTTAAGTCCGCAAAGTAGACGGACCACCCCTAGAGGGTTAAAAATTGATTAAGTCCGCCAAGTTGACGGACCACCCCAAGAGGGTTAAAAATTGAGTCCACAAAAATGACGGACAGCCACAATTGAGTTAAAAATTGATCGTCCACAAAATGGACGAACCACCCAGAGTGTTAAAAACTCTGCAAATCCATAATTTGAACGGAGTCCACAACTTGGACGGACTACCCCAGGATGGTTAAAAACTAACATCCTCAAGATGGATGAATTTAGGAAGACGCCTCATATCAAATAAGACAATGATTTCTTCAGTACGACGGACCTAAGGGCGAATGATACAACTCATTAACCAAATCAAATAAAGTTTAACAGATAAAGTGACAGAGTATATATGCCAAGTGAATAAGAAAATATTGATGGACAAAGTACCTATAAGAGGGAAATGTTTGATAATAAGAAAAGGACGGAATTATAAATTGTTCCCCAAATACCTTTACATATTAAAAATTAAAATAAAAAGGCGAAATAAAGTTTAAACTACAACGGGCGCTTCCTTCTCTTCGTCATGACGGGCTTGGCCATCCTTAGGATCGCTTTCAATGATTTGTTGATCTCCAGGAGCACTGACGGGTGGGTTCTCTCCAAAGAGCTCATCCGTGTCTTCAGAATGGGCAGGACGGGTAGAGGTGAGTTCTTGAGCATTAATATTGACGGACGACAAATCAAAGTCTGGATATAATGCCTTTACTTAACGGATAGCCTCGTCAAAGCCGTCATTATAAGAATCCCCAAGCTCTGACAAAAGGGCGTCGGAATCACGGTACTCTTGGATAGCAGCATCCTTTGCCAGACGGAGCTCTTTTTCTTTATCTTCAAGGACTTTCCTCAGCTCCTCCACCAACTTATAGCACTCGTCTCTATCCGTCTCAACCAATTTAAACTTCTTCTCCTAGACGACCCTCCATGCCTTCAGCTCTGCAAGCTCTTCCTCCGTCAGCTTGGCCTTTTCCCGAACATGGCCTAGGGTCGTCTCATGATTGAGACACCGCCCCATAAGGCCCTTCACCATGACCATGGTCTGGAATGGGAAATAATTCAGAAATCAAAAGCAGTAGTAAGACGGATAAAATAGAACGGATATGAGTCGGACGAGGATTACCTGAGCTATTCTGAATAAACTCATCTCACCCATGGCCTCCGTCGAGTGATTGTCCAGGTCTTCGTAATCCTCGGAGGTGATAATGGAAGAAAGCTTTTCCAAAGCATATTTTGGGTTGTCCCGGAGAAGGGGAGGTGGTTTCTTAAGGCTGAAGGACGGATCCTTCATCCGACCTTTACCAGCCCCATGTTTGGGTGGGGTGGCCGTCTTGGCCCCTTCAGCCATAAGCCCCACGACGGGCTCCAGGGGGACCTTAGGCTACTTAGGGGGACGGTCTCTCTTGGACGGCTGCTTTCGCTTTGTAGAGACCGTCGCCTCCTTTGGATCCATAGCATTGGCCTCCCTGTTTTTTGCAGCGTTGGTCCGTATAAGTGCCCTTCTCTTAGCAATATTCATTTCTGTAAAAATGAACGGATAAAGTTAGCTTCACAAAACAGAACCAATTATTCAAGCAAGAGGGGAATGACGGACGTATGCTGACGAATCCTTTTTTCATATTTGATTGCTTGAGGTGAAGGTACAGGTCCGTCACAGTACCAACAAATTGTGTCAAGATTGACCAATTTTGCCCAGGTCCTTTCTTCCGGCGTGGTCTTGTTGAAAATTCTTTCAAGAAAACTGAATTCCTCAATGCTAATTTGTGGGCGCCATCGGACTGCAAATAAAGAGGACGGTTAGAAAAGTTTTGAAATAAACTTAACGGTTTAAAAAAGGCTCCTCACACATTAAGACGGACACATACCATTCTCAGGTAGTATGTCCCATGTTGTGTCAACGGGCATGTGGTCTGTCTCCCCTGGACGACACATCCATCCGTCACCTTCTAAGAAAAAATAACGACTCTTCCAGTCTCTGTTGGAGTCTGGGGTTTCGTATATTACCTTAAACAGTGAACTCCTAGGTACAAAACTGTATATACCCCTAGACTTGTCAATTTCATCTGGACGGTAGCAATGTAAAAACTCTCGTACCGTCAGCCTCTTGGCTCCGTCAGACCAAGCCCCATACAGAATCTCCATTGCTATGAAGACTTTCCAGGCATTGGGGGATATTTGGTTGACAGACAAACCCAAATATTTTAGCAGCTCCCGATGAAGGGAGCTCAGTGGGAACCTGAGTCCTGCCTTCAACATTTGCTAGTATACTCCGACACCGTCTACCCCCTTATAATAACATTTCTCCGATTTGTAAGGCAGACGGATGGGAATATGATCCGGAATCTGATAGTTGGCCCTAAGAGTTTTGAAGTGGCTCTCATTGATGGTTGATGTAAAATCATTAATCGTCTACTTTGGAAGCATGATGAACTCCCTTGGTCCATCGACCCCTACGACGGGTCCTAATTATTGCTCTTCGCTATCATCAAACTCTACTTGTTCAACCAATTCCATATCCTCATTTGTTGAGGACGGAGAA
Organism: Quercus glauca; assembly: GCA_023736055.1. Taxonomy (NCBI): domain Eukaryota; kingdom Viridiplantae; phylum Streptophyta; class Magnoliopsida; order Fagales; family Fagaceae; genus Quercus; species Quercus glauca. Next base: position 30,277,323 of record CM043325.1, read on the forward strand.
GAGGCGGACGAAATCCTATCGTCGCTGGGACTGTCCAGGTTTTTATGACCTGACGGGTATACCTCCTCATAGTCCGCCCCATCACGAACAAATGATTGATTACTCGACGCACTAGACATTGCCTAACTTAAGACTATGACAACTCTATAGAAAGGGTGACGGATGTATAAAGTGAGGTATAACAAATTTGACGGAAGAACGAAATGGCAAAAAGTACTTACCAGTCAGTATGAATGTGAACGGAGAATGTTTGATGGTGACGGATGCGAATAACTAGGCAATGAAGTCTGACAAGGATGACGGATTGCGCTTTGATCAAAGTATTTCTGAGCAAAAGTAGGAAATGAGAGGTAAAGGCTTGATATTTATAAAAAGAATTACACGGGAGGCGAGGCGACGCCTCGATCCAGGACAACGTCCAGTGGTGAAGCAACACGTGTCGTGATGTCTGTTGGAAATCATGCCTTGGAATGAAACCATCAGATCCGCAAGTCTCTGACCCGTCATGACTTGGTCATGGATCGTCACCCCACGTGCCCTGTAAAGACTGACGGACTCATAGGGTGAGGGGGCAACTAAAGAGGGAAAAATATGCACGTATGGATCTGACGGACTGTTCTCCTGACGGGCCAGCGTCTTGACGGGCCATCACTTGTGGGCCGAGTTTGGATGGGCCAGTTAATCCGTAAAGCCCTTAAGCGGAATTCAAGCACAAATAAAGTTCTAGAAGACACGTTCATTAATGAGTCCTTTCCACAAGGAAACACCTTGTCCATCAAGTTTGGGATTCTATGAAGAAGACTCCTATAAGGAAAAGATTTCTATTCCAAGTTAAAGAGATCTACCCACTACTATAAAAGCCCCCATACCCTCGCTAACCAAGGTACGCATAATTTACCCTCTCTAGCACTCTAGAGTTGTGAGAATATTTCTGACTTAACCTTCGGAGGGTATTCGGCCGGCACCACACCGGTGCTCTTCGCAAGGTTTTCTCTTCTCTTTTTTGTGTAGATTTATATTCGAGTGCGTAGGTATTATGTGGCTCACGGGTGAAATTTTTGACTTCATCACATTATTTGTTGTTAGTAGTATTAATGGGAAGTTCATTGACGGCAGTATTGGCCATCTGTTTCAAGGCATCCTTGCCTTGCTGAACTCTTTTACTAGCTGGAAGGTCAATCATGTGAATCGGGATTACAACAGAAGTGCTCATGAGTTAGCTCATTTGGCAAGAAGAAATGAAGTCTCGCAGGTATGGATAGGAGTTCTTCCTATGGTTGTGCAGGAAATTGTTCAATTTGAATGTATTAAATAGTGCCTCAGTTTCTTGTCTTCTCTGGTTCTTTTCTGTTGTTCTTCCATTTCTCTGCCTGTTTTCATGTACAGGCTTTGTATCAAAAATAAAAAAAAATAATGTATTGGGTATAGGAGTGGTACCCATTGTTGCACAAGTAATGTGCTTTAAAACCAACCAATAGCCCGGCCCATGTGCATGTGTTTGTTTTCCTTTGCAAATATATAAACAAGTAAAAGATACAATACAAATTTTGAAACAAATAAAAGGAAAGTTTCCTTAAGAAAATCTTAAAATTTTAAGGAGATCTTTTCCCGGAATTTTTTTTTCCTCTATTTGGAATTGGAAGCAAAACGGAAGAAAAAAAAATGAAAAATAAAAAACAAGATCTGTAAAACAAAAAATGATTTTTTTTTTTTTTTGGTTTTTCTAAAAATTGTACAACGAATTTAAAAAATCTAGAAAAAGAGGAAGAAGAGAATTCTTTATTCCCTAAATAAATATCAAATTAAAAGGAAAAAAATGCAAAAATTAAAGAAGACATTTTTCTCAAAAACAAAAATTTCAGTTAGCCCAACTGGTAAAGTCTCTGATTATTATATAAGAGATTTGAGATTCAATCTCCGCCTATATCAAAAACTGATTGATGTCTTGGTCTGATGATAATGAACTATCATTAGAAGCGGACGCCATAAGTTGAAACTCTCTCAAAAAATTATATTTATGATTCATCTTAAACTTAGGGATAAAGATTAATGGACGGTTCAAAAATATTGATCACACTATAAATTACACTCAAAAGCCATAATAACTTTTAAGGGAGATTATGGTAAGTTATACTATACACAATAAATTCTCTTAACTAATATGAGACAATTACCCAAGTATGTATGGATCATAAGTTTTACTCACTATATGCAAAGGCCTATTCATTTCCTAAAGTCGGCCTTTTAAAAGCCAGTAGAAATCATGTGCTGGAAAGCAAGTGAACATCGACAGTGGAGGCTTTTACTGCCAAAGGTATATTAATTTATTGCTGTATCCAATGTTGTTTTCTTCCATTCAGATATAGGCTTATGGGTTGTCCTTATTTAGAAGTCCACAAGAACAAGCTCATTAGTAAAACTATGACAGATTATTAATAGGTAGTTCAAAATGAATAAACTAGAATTCTAATTCTTATATATTTCCTTCTTGTCCTTTCCATATAGTATGGTTTGCTTTATGTTAAAGTATGCAAAAGGGTTTTAATTTTTTGGAACTGTTAGCAGACTTTCTTTTTTTTGTTTTGTTTAATTTGATCTGTCCTTTAGAAGTGATTTCATTCAACCTTACTCAATTCAAGCTTGGATCCAAAGCTGGCCGAAAGATATCATGGACAATTTAAAGAACTCAAAGTACTTCCTGGAGTCATTTGTCTTTATTTTGTGGTCTATTTTGACTAATAGGGACAAAGGTAAGGGAAATAGATCCTTTCCCTGCCACTAATGTGAACATGCATAGTAAAAGTTTGATTTTTATGTGTAGGGCAGCTAACAGCTCAGAAATAAAAGAAAGCCTCAACAGTAGCAAAATAGCAAATCCAGACCTTTATAAAGTTTTCCAATTGGCAACTAATCCTGCTGGAGGAGAGCTGCTAGGATAGAAGAAAGAAATGGAGGGGATTCAATTTTGTTTATAAAAATAGAGATGGGTCCATGGCTGGTTGTTTAAGTTGGACTAGAGAGGCTGAAATAGAAGTAACAAAGAGGTAGTAGAGCTGATGAAGGACATTCAGATGTTTAGGAACCAGTTGACGGATGTTCGGATTCTGACAAGTGGACAAACGTCTTCTAGAAGAGCCTCAATGTTGTACTTTTTTATTCTAGTTTTATATGTGTTCCTTTGTATCAATGTATCATGGCGCAAATCCATCACCAAAGTCATACATTTTTTTAGAACAAAATAGAAATCCATAAAATTTTAAGATTATATTTTCTGTTTAGAGAGAAATTCCTTAATATATATGTTAATGATGACAAATAGTTAGACTGTCATTTTAATCTCTTAGAATTATCTTCCATTTCGTCTAACATAGTTGAAAATTTTTTGATCGTTGTTTTCTCACTTTCACACCTACTTTGTTTAAACAATTGAGTTGCAGACCTTATTGCAAAACCAAGGATGTGCATACCAATTTCCAATCTTAAATTTAACAAAAATTAGTATAGTAACAAAGAATGGCAAGAAATGTTTGTTTTTTTTTTTTTGTTTTTTTTGTTTTTTTGGTCTTTTAAATGCAGAAGGCATAATCTGCTTGAAAGTTTTTGCCAAAAGTGCTAGTTTTTGTTCTATCTCATATTCGTTTTATTCCTTTTAAAATTATACGTCTCACTCCTCAAATTTTCCTTAAGCATAGAAACTCCACAAAGTGAAACACACACACACACTAGATTAGAGAGGTTGGGATCATGAGTAGATTGAATGGAGAGGAGAGAGAAGCAGAGAATTGAGAGAGTAGAGAGATGTAGATATGTGAGAATGAGGTCTTGTGAGAGTTTCCTCTCTTTTGCTTGACAAAATGCCCTCAGTATCACTGACATTGCTATTATTAGCAATCTACCGGACTCTGTCCTCTGCCACCAGGGACGGAACTGTAGTTTGACATTGGGGGGGGGGGGGGGGGGGGGGCAATGGTCCGCCTTGATATTTTGAAAAAAATATATTATATAATTATATATATATATATATATATATTTTAGGGTAAATTACATATTTAGTCCCCATCCTTTACATTATATTTCAATTTAGTCCCTAACATTTCAATTATGTCAATTTGGTCCTTAACCTTTTATTGCTGTGTCAATTTAGTCCCTACCATTATCTCTTGGATGAAAAAGTCTGACGTGTTAAACAGTTTAAATAAAATAAATAAAAAATGCCACATCAACTACCACTAGACTAACACATCAATTTTATTTATTTATTTTTTGTTTAAAAGAGAACACGTGAGTTTTTTTTTAGAAAACCCAAATCAAATCTTCAGAATTTTGCTTAAACAGGGGTAGACCCATCATGTAAAACACTATCTCCCTAAAATCCAAAATCCCTTCTCCTTCCTTCCCGCGACGCCTTTCTCTTCCAGCGGCATCAAGTTCGTCCCTCTCTCTCTCTCTCTGAGTAAACCAAACGACAATAGAAACATTCCCAAACCCATGACTCTTCCTCCACGGTTCCCTATACCCATGTCTCTACTCCATAGTTTCATCACAAAATTGTCTTTCATGGTATAAAATATCTATTCTGTCAAATCCTCATCAAGGAAAGTTGACTGTTAAGGCTGATCTTATTTTTGAAGAATACAATACGGCCTTAGCCATTATATGTCTAACTTCAAAAAATAATCCAAGACATTTTTTAAGGTTTAGTCCCTTTCACTTACCACTTCTACCCCTAAATCAATGCAGGTGAGCCTGATGTTGAAGATAAAGAAGATGATTGCAAAATCATCACTGAAAAAACAGTATTTGATCACATACGTGAAAAATCCAAAAACTTATAATTAAAAGCAGTATGGTGAACAAAATTGGGGCTCTCTATTTCCTTGTACCCAAAAATCAGTGCAATTAAATTTGCATAGAACTGAACCTTCACGTTTTGAGGAAAGGGATTTTTTTTGTGGTTGATAGATGTGAGTTAGGATTCAATTATCTGTTATTTTTCTTTTTTTTCTAATTTAAAATTTTGCTGACATTCTATAAAATAAAATTTAAAATGCTGACATCTTAGTTCAGTGGCAGATGATGTGGCAATTAAAAAAAAAAAAAAACAGTTTGACATGTCAGACTTTTCCATCCAAGAGATAACGGTGAGGACTAAATTGACATGACATTGAAAAGTTAGGGACCAACTTAACACAATTGAAAGGTTAGGAACTAAATATGTAGTTTACCTTATATTTTATATATATATAATGAGCTTGATTCAAAAGTTAGGCCCAAAAAAATTTAAACCTGGCCCCCTCCAAAATCTTGGTTATTTAAACCATAAAAATGCTCAAACAATAACACAGATCAGCCCCAAACTTTTGCACCCTAAACCCAAATATGGCCCAAAAAACACCATAAATTAGCTCAAATAAAATCCATTTCAACCTAAACAATATTAAAAATTTTAACAAAATAAGTAAGCCCATTTTTAGACTATGATAACAAAATAAAAACCATTTAAGCCTCGAAGAGAATCTGCAGGCTGATGCCTCATCACCATCGCCAGCAGCCACACATTTACACTTCGCTCATTCATTGTTGCTAGTCAGATCTCCATTATCATTGCAAGTATTTCTTCTCTCTTTGCATTTTGCAAGATCTGACTCTCTGGCCAATGAGTCAGTGACTCATTTGATTTTTCTCTCTTCCTCCATACGCATTTATGTGTTTTGTCTATCTTTTGGAATCTTTTTACATACTAATTTATGTGTTTTGACTTTTGTATCTCTTTGTCTAAGAGACTGTCTTTTATGTGTGACTATATTTTTCTATTGAGATCAAAGAAGTCAATACCGTACCGGAGGTTGTATCGGTTTGACTACCGGTACAATATATTTCGGATACCAGTCAATACCGGTGTACCGTTTCGAATTTACCGCTATTATATATATATATATATATACACACAAAAAATAAAAAATAAAAAGATTGAAAACAGTTAATGGTATTGTCAGTGCAATAAGAATCATGTCTACCAAACTATTGCCATTCCAGATATTGAGTACGTGTAGAAAAGAAAGAAAAAAGCCCAACACTTTTTCCTCTTTTTTTTTTTTTTTTTTTTTTTTTTTTTTTTTTTTTGTGTGGATAAAACGCTGGCCGTAGACTGAAGCCACTACACACGTAGCTAAGGGAAAAGGCCACCTTTATAAAAAGTTAACTCCGGCCACCAGGGGCGGAGGGAAGGGGGGGGGCGAGGGGGGGCAGGTGCCCCCCCTGAACTTTCAATTTTTTTTTTACTGATAATGATAATGTATTGACTGCCCCTCCTGAACTTTCAATTTTTTTTTACTGATAATGATAATGTATTGAACTGAAATGTCTTATTTGCCCCCTACACAAAAGACAAAAAAAAATTTCTATCTGTTGGGAACAACCTACAACTACATGGTTAAGAACTCAACAGCCATAACTAATAGAACTCTAAAACTACTATAACTTTAATATAAAACTATTGGTCCCACCTAGTAATGAAAAAAAAAAAAAAAAACTTACTGCTAATGCTATATGCCTATACGGAGTAGGAATCACAGCAGCCTAATACTATTAGAACTCGGAAAAATAAAAAATAAAAATAAAGTGTATAGATAATACAGTATAAAGCACGCCTCCCATAAATAAATAAAAATAAAAAAAGAAAAGAAGAAGAAGAAGATAGTTCTTTGAATTTTTTTTTTTTTTTTAAATTAAGGGGAGAACAATTAGTTTTTTCATAATTTGTAATTTTATTAATATAATAAAGGTAAATTTGATAATTCATTTGATTCAATACTTCAAAGCTCTGCTCTTCCTCAAAATCTCTCAAATTTTGGGGAATTAAAAATTAGTGGTTAGAAGTAATTAGAACTCCTCCAAACCCTTCCAAATCTCTGCCCCTCCTTCTTTAAAAAAATCCAAATAAGATAATTTAACTTACTCTCCCTCTCTGTACTCTACTTTCCTGTACTCCCTCTCTATCCAAACAAGCTATTAGAGTTTCTGTTGAGTTTTTGAAAGCATTCAAGCTGAGTTTTTAAAAGCATTCAAGTCATTGAGTCACATTTAAATATTCACAGGTATATTGCGTACTCTTAATATTCATGTTCAAATTTTTTTAGATTAGTTTTTTACTTTTAATCTTATCTTGTAATCTTGCCCCCCCTGACCTAAATTCCTGGCTCCGCCACTGCCTGCCACAGACTACAGCTACAACAAAGATAACTTTGTCCCACATTTATTTTATTGCTTTATACACTTTGGCCATAGAAAACTTATTTTATTCATGGGAGATAAAACCAAAGACTGGTTGCTTTTTTCAATTTTTACAGTTCCAACGTTTTCTTTTTTCAAAATTTCACGAGTTCCAACCAATTTTTTTGCTGCATGCACGGTATTGACTGACTTATCAAGTCTTACAACTCCATCAACATTTATCTTCATTTCACTTGTTTCAGTTCTCTCCCTCTCTTCTCTCTCTCTCTCTCTCTCTGTTCAACTCTGCTTAGTAACCCCATTAAGCATCATCTTTGCCAACGTAATGCTCATAAAATGATGGCTTAAGGAGGAAAAAGAGACAAGGAAGGCCATATTTGACGCGAGGAGGAGAGCGATAGTCACTGTGGGCGTTTTTGGGTCGTTTGGTGTAATTTCAATTCCGGCCCGGTAATCATTATTCGGCCGAAATCCGGTATGTATCGCGGTATGGCCGAAACAAAGCCGGTATAGCCGGTATTTAAACCGGCACAAAATTACTATGTTTCGGTACTGGTTTAGCCACCGGAACGGAAAATTTCGGCTGTACCGGCCGGTACGGTACGAAATTAACTACCTTGATTGAGATATGCTGTAAAATTGTGTGCTGTCAATAGTGGGATTGTGGGAAGTTGGTAGAAGCAGTTGATTGGATAACACTATTGGTAGTGGGGGGTAACAGTTGATGTGGGGCAATGGGCAAGTATGACTGAATAAATAAACAAAAACAAAGATAGAACAATTGCATAAAATGTCACACCAACTTAACTAAATAAAATTGTGACTCTTACCCACATTTAGTGACTCATAGTAACATAACTAGCTAATAAATTGATAATATAAAATTCATAAATTGCAACTGATTAATTATAAATTGATAAGTAATGAACTTACTTTTAGAAAAGAAAAAAATTTATACTTAATGAATTATGCATAGTGATTATATTCATGTTTACTTTGTAATAATAATTATTCCTTCTATGACAATCATTGATGATTTTTTAGATTTAAAAAAATTGTCTAGTTCCTTTTTCATAGATGATTGAAATATAATATATAAGAAATGATAGTTTTATTTGTTAAAAACACTAAATAGGTACTTATTTGGATTTTTTTTTTTTTTTTTGGGTGTTAAAACTCTCCCCTCCTTTCAACTAAGAATTCCAGCTCCTTTCAACTAAGAATTCCAGCTCCGTCCCTGTCTGCCACATCCTCTTGTTTCTACCAACCCGAGATGTTATCTCCAACAAGCATTCTATCAAGCAGGTGGAGGCCTCTCTCGACACTTATCCCAATTCTTGACCTGGGTACATACTTTGGGCGGCAGGATCAAAATCTTAGCATTATGTATATATAATGTCCAGAATCTATACTCTTGCTAGGCCATTTCCATTACCATAGAGTAACATTTTCTGCGATAGAACAGTTTCTTAATGGGATCGTTTAGAGAGTGGGAATGAAGGACATGCGGGAATATTAGAAAGCTGTGTAGGGAATATTATCATAGAAGGCTACTATTAGAAAGCTGTATAGGGAATATTATCATAGGGTTTAGATTAAGGAAGCTAGGAATCCTAAAACAATAAATTGGCATCTAGAATCTGACAATTTCAAGTTTTTTCTCTGTCTCTTAAAAGAAGTTTCTCTGGGTCACCAGGTAAGCTTCCTTTTGGACTGTAGAACCTGACGTTCCTGGTAGTAGGATTCATTGTATCTCAACCTTTTGCTTGGAGGTGGTTCGAAGGCCAGCTCTCTCTTCTTCTATTTCTCTTAGTTTCATTTTTTTCTTTTCCCATTTTTTCCGGGGCTTGGGAGACACGAGAGTTGTGAGGGGTGTGAGATATGGAGAACCTTACAAAACATTGGCAAAGTTTGTCTCTGAATGCCGGTGAAGGTGATGAGCTGGGGTTGGATGATGAACTCTCAACAACGAGCTTTACTATGGCAGCGAAATTTTTGACAAAGCGAGCACTCAATGTGGAGGCTGTGACAAAAACCTTCAGCCCTCTGTGGAGGTCAGTGAAGGGTTTTGAGGTTAGGGAGATCAGTGACCATGTTCTACTGTTTACCTTTGAAAAAAAGGAAGAGGTAGAGAGGATAATGAGTAATGCCCCTTGGAGTTTTGATAAACACCTGGTGGTTCTGCAGTGGTATGACAGGGCAGCTTCCATCCGGGACCTAGAGTTTAAGAGGATTCCGATTTAGGTCCAAATTCACGACGTTCCGTTTAAGTTTATGAATAAAACTGTGGCGTTGAAACTCTGTGAAGTGGTAGGGGAGGTCTGCCAAAGTAGTGATGAGGGAGAGACGGATGGGGGGAGTTTTCTACGCATGAAGGTTGTCATTGATATTAGCAAACCTCTGTGCAGGGGACGACTAATATCTCTGTCCAAAGGCGAGCAAAGTTGGGTGTCTTTCAAGTACGAAAGACTCCCCAACATCTGCTATTGGTGTGGCTGTCTGAACCATATAGATAGTGATTGTGATTTGTGGATTGAAAGTGAAGGTAAGCTCAATAAGGAGAACCAAGCTTATGGCGCATGGATTCGGGCTTCTCCGTATGTAAAGGGCAGAAACTTAGTCCTCAAAGTTCCTGGTTTTTATGCTGCAAAGAAAGCTCAAAAGAAAGTGGAAGTGGAAGTTGAGGCCGAGAATGTGGTGGTGCCGCCGGTGCTTCTGGTGGATGATCTTCTTCCCACGGTGGTGCAGGGACAATCCGAGGTTTTAGCACATTTTCAAGGTGCTGTCAACGAGGTTCCAGATGTGTCAGAAGGGGAAGCTATGATTCATGATGGGGCGGTACTGGAAAGCCATGTTTCAAGGGAAAGTTTTGATGTAAGGCTAGCTGAGATTGATAGGGACCTGACCCGGTTTGACAAAGAGAGGGACGTGAGTTCAGGGACTTCCAAAGAAGGAAATCTAGATGGGAATAAGGTTGAAAGTACAGCTAGTGGGGTTGAAGTCCCATACACGGCAGTGGAAAGCTCAAAAGCAAAAGCAAAAGTAGGGGCTGAGATGGTGACTACTCAAACTTGTGAGAAGGAGGGGGTCTTGGTAAGTGTTCCTATTACCCAATCAGCTTTATCTGATATTTCTAATATTATGAGCTCTAGGAAAGTAGTGTTAGGGTGGAAAAAGCCAAAAGGGTTAGGAAAAAAGTCCATGCACGGCAGGTTGTGAATGCTATTCCTAGGAATTTCACAAAAAACACTAAAAGGCTAGCATCTGAGGGGGATTTCAGTGAGTTACCTAACAAGAGGAGATTGGTTTCTTGCTTTGATCAAGATCAAAATATTTTAATGGTGGAGGCTGCAGAGCAGCCCCGCCAACAGCTATGAATATTTTATGCTGGAACTGTCGAGGACTTGGGAGCCCTCAGACAGAGCAGGAGTTTGGTGATTTAATTCGGGCTCATTCTCCCTCAATTGTGTTTGTAGCCGAAACATGGTTGAAAAAAGCTAGGCTAATCTATTTACGTGACAAGTGGAAGTTCGATGGTATGATTGAGTTTTCAAGAGAAGGGAGAGGCGGAGGGGTGGTGATTTTTTGGAAGAAAGGTATGGATTTCTCGGTTGATTCTTACTCACCAAACCATATCGATGCGATCATTAATAAAGGAAAGGAGGGGCAGTGGAGATTTACCGGTTTCTATGGGGAATCCGAAACAAGCAATCACCATATTTCTTGGGCCACCCTAAGAAGATTAAAAGCAAAATTTACTTTACCTTGGATATGTGCGGGGGACTTTAATGAAATTATTCGAGCCCATGAGAAATTGGGGGGGAGACATAGACCAAGTAGGCAAATGGAGGAGTTTAGGGACGTGTTGGATGAATGTGGCTTTCAAGACTTGGGTTATAATGGTAACAAATTCACTTGGTGCAATGGGCATGCGGAGGGGCATACAGTGTGGGAGAGAATTGATAGAGCGGTTGGAACGTCGGATTGGCTCTCTATGTTTCCGGCAACGAAAGTTGTTCATTTGGAGTGTGGTACTTCGGATCACAAGCCGATTTTGATTCACTTATTGGGTATACCCACTCGAGTGAATAAACCTTGGCGGTTTGAGCAAATGTGGATGAGGGATGAGGGGTGTAGAGAAGTCATTGAAGATGCTTGGTCTCATGCATATCATGGTAGTCCGATGAGTAGAGTGGAAGGCAAAGTGGAGAGGTGTCGCAAGAACTTGAAGTGGTGGAGCAAAGTTGCCTTTGGTAATGTGACCCGTAGCCTTAGGGAGAAAAAAGTTCTCTTGAAAGTGGCCGAGGAAGAGGCTATAAGGGGTGGAAGTTTCTCTCGGGTTCAAAGGTTGAAGTTAGATATTTCGAAACTTTTGGTTAAGGAAGAAGAAATGTGGAAACAACGATCTCGTGCTCTATGGTTGCAAGAGGGTGATAGCAATACTAAGTTCTTCCATAGTAGAGCGTGTCATCGGTTTAGAAGAAATTGTATTGATGCTCTTGAAGATCCGAGTGGGGAGATGTGCACGGATGCGGATGGGATTTCTCAGATTTTGGTCAATTATTACCAACTCCTTTTTAATTCATCTAATCCGTGTAGGGTGGAGGAAGTTGTGGCTGATGTGCCTTGCTCTGTAACGGAGGAGATGAATGTAGTGCTAAATAGGGAGTATACTAAGGAAGAGGTGGTCACGGCTCTGAATCAAATGATCCATTGAAGGCCCCGGGTCTGGATGGACTCCCCCCCCCCCCTTTCTTTCAGCATTATTGGCCATCAGTGGGCGCCGATGTGACGGAAGCAGTGTTGAGTTGTCTTGCTTCGGGTGTCATCCCTCCATCCATAAATTAAACTTTCATCACCCTCATCCCAAAGGTAAAATGTCCCACTAAAGTCTCTGAATACCGCCCTATTTCTCTATGTAATATTATCTATAAGCTTGTATCAAAGGTGATTGCAAACAGGCTTAAAGGGGTGCTACCCTTGATTATCTCAGAATCCCAAAGCGCTTTCCAATCGGACAAAGCTATTTCTGATAACATTCTTGTAGCTTTCGAGACTTTGCACCATATGAAGAACCAAAAATCTAAAAAAGGGGGTTTTATGGCTTTGAAGCTTGATATGAGCAAGGCTTTCGATAGGGTGGAGTGGAGTTTCTTGGAGGCCACAATGTTGAAGATGGGATGTGATGCGCGGTGGGTGGCCTTGATTTTGAGTTGTATAAATTCTGCTTCTTATTCAATTCTTGTGAATGGAGTTCCTAAGGGCGATATTCGGCCATCAAGGGGTATTAGACAAGGGGATCCCCTCTCCCCTTTTCTTTTCTTAACCCTCAATTGCCAAATGCAGCAGGCCGCCAGGTCCGAAGCTATTAGAGGTTTCTCTCTTTGCAAAAATGGCCCAAAAATTTCCCATTTGTTCTTTGCGGATGACACCCTCCTTTTTTGTCGTGCTACTAAGAGTGATTTGGATGTTATCCAAAATATTTTGGCGTTGTACGAGCAAGCCTCTGGCTAAAAGCTGAATAGAGAAAAAACTATTGTGTTCTTTAGCAAGGCTACTTCGGCCGATAGGAGGATTGAGATAGTCAACGAGTTGGGGGTTAGTGAAGTGCGGGAATATGAGAGGTACCTTGGTCTCCCGGCGGTGGTGGGGAGGAATAAAAAGGCAAGCCTCAATTTCATTAAGGAAAGAGTTTGGAATAAGCTTTAAGGTTGGAAGGAAAAGCTTCTCTCCCAAACAGGTAGGGAGGTGCTCCTAAAGGCGGTTGTTCAAGCTATACCCACCTTTGTGATGGGTTGCTTCAAGCTCCCATCCGGATTACTAAATGACATAGAAATGATGATTAGAAAATTTTGGTGGGGCCAACGGGGTGACCAACGCAAGATTCATTGGAAGAATTGGGAAACAATGTGCAAGCCAAAGGCGTTAGGTGGTATGGGTTTTAAAGACTTAGAGAAATTTAATGAGGCTATGTTGGCTAAGCAAGTGTGGAGATTACTAGTTGATCATTCCTCTCTCTTTTACCGGGTCTTTAGTGCGAAATATTTCCCAAGTGGGTCAGTCTTTGATGCTAAGGTAGAATCGGGGTCGTTTGCATGGCAAAGCATCGTTAAAGCCTCAAAGCTGGTTCAGTCGGGTTTACTTTGGCGAGTAGGGAATGGCTCTAAGATTAACATTTATAAGGATAGGTGGCTGCCTGGAGGAGCCCCGGCGTCTGTTGTTTCTCCAAGAATTGAAGAGGTTGCAACTTGGTCGGTAGCAAATTTGTTAGAGCCGGATGGAGGTGGCTGGAATGAGCAACTAGTAGATGACATTTTCCTGCCTTTCGAAGCCCAAAGAATCAAGAGTATCCCCCTGTGTGTCACGGATCAAGAGGACTGCCTCTCTTGGCCGAGAAGTAGGTCAGGCTCCTACTCCGTCAAAACCGGTTATCAGCTGTTGTGCGAGACTGAGACGAACTCCCTGCCTTCCAGCTCAGATTCGGGGGTGACAAAATGCTTTTGGAAGAACATTTGGCGGCTGAAAGTGCCAAACAAGGTAAAGGTATTTCTATGGCGTGCTTGCTCTAGAGCTCTCCCAACAAAGATTAATCTCCAAAAAAGAAGGGTGGTGGACAACCCAACGTGTGACCAATGTGGCTGCATGGCTGAAGATGAATTCCACGCTCTTTGGGATTGTGAGAAGGTACGTGAGGCGTGGACACCTGTCTTTGAGGAGGTGAGGAGAAATGGTCAGCGCCTTCTTGTTATGAGCGACCTTGTGAGTTTTATCATGGCAGAAGGTTTATATTTGGAGTTGTTTGCGATGACGGCGTGGTTGATCTGGATGCGGAGAAACAAGCTGAGATCGAATGATAATCCGCAGCCATGCTCCAGGATTGCCTACTCTGCCTCGGCTCTGTTGGCTGAATTTCAGCAAGGAAAACAGAGCTCGATGGGAAGAACCAATTCCAATCTGGTGTGGTGGCAACCTCCGTCTGGATCTTCAGTCAAAGCTAACTTCGATGGAGCGGTGTTCAGTGGGGACCAAGAAGCTGGTATTGGTGTAGTCATTCGCAACAATGAAGGGCTGGTGTTGGCGGCGCTGTCGGAGAAGGTACGGATGCCAGTATCGGTGGAAATTCTTGAGATGTTGGCGGCTAGGAAAGCTGTTATTTTTGCCAGGGACCTCGGATTCAGCCAGGTGTGTTTTGAAGGCGACTCTGAGCTTGTGGTGAAGTCCTTACAGTCGGGTTTGGTTTCAAATGCTTTGGTTGGCCATTTAGTAAAAGACATTATGTCTATAAGGGGGCACTTTCTGTCCTCAAATATCATCCATGTAAGGCAGCAAGGCAACAATGTTGCCCATGCTCTAGCTAGGGATGCTTGTTTTTCTTTTCCTTTAAGGGTTTGGATGGAGGAAGTCCCTCCAAATATTTCCTGTTTTGTTGTAAAAGATTTGCCTTAGTTTAATGCAGTTTGCTCTCCCCGAGTTAGGGGGTTCCTCAATGTAAAGTTGTAATTTACAACTGTGTATTTGTTGGCTTTTATTCCGTGCCAAATTTGATTGTAATCATGTTCAATCGTTTAATACCCTGTATTTGTTGTGGGACTTGATGTAAGGGGTGTGTGAGAGAAAGAGTGTTGAAGACTCAAGCATTTGAAGAAGAAAAGGATTCTCGCGGGTATATCGCGGGTATGTCGCGACCAAGCTTCCCGCGAAGTGAAGCATGTGCCAGGCACATGATGGAATGCGAAGAGTCATGCCAGGTGGAGACAACTGTGTCTCGCGAGTATCTCGCGGGTAAGGCCTTCCCGCGAGACACCCGCGAGACTAGCTGTTCTGCCAGCCTGTACTTTTTGAGTCACACCTTTTGCACCCCTCCTATATATATCACCCTTACCCACAATTGTTGAGGGATGCTTCAGAGAGAAAAACCCTAGCCAAACACATTGGTAATTAGAGATTGTCTTCCCCACCTTCTCTAAACATTTTGCTTGTGGTATCTCCTCAACCATTCCCTCTCCATTGTCCATATCTTTGAGAGGTTGATAGCCCAAACACTTGACACACCTTAGAGAGTGCTGAGTGACGTTTTTGGTGCTGCTGGGAAGCATTGGAAGGAGCCTTCAATGGCAGATGCAACATGGAGCTTGTTGCGGGATCCGGATAACTAGGACAAGACACGGTTCCGAGAAGCCTTGTTGGAGTAGGAGCTTGGAGGGCTTAGGTACATCGGGTAGACTAGGCTTGGAGGGTCTTTTGCTAATCCATGTATCCCAACTGATTGTCTAGTGGATCGATTTCCGCTTGGAGGGCGGCGGAGAGGTTTTTCGCCGAGTTCTTCGGTTTCCTCTTCGATAACACGTCTCGGTGTTATTTGTGTTTGCATCCTTCTTCCCTACTCTTGTTCATTTCATTTTTACTGCTGTGTTGCTTTAATTTATGGATTAGAGTAGTTGTTTGTTTATACGCTTGTGTTTGCACTATTCCGCACTTGTTAGTAAGTTAGTGTAAAATCAACCAAGCCGTAATTTGAATTTGGGGGTCTAAACCGCTCGTGTGTTTTTAACACATTTTCGAGCTTTCAATTGGTATCAGAGCGGGTACACTTGCTGAGGTTTAATTACCTAAGTGTGATCCTTGACCCTTCTTGAGATGGACCGGTCTCAATCGCTCAATGTTCCACCATTTTTTGATGGGAACAATTATGCATTCTGGAAAGTTAGAATGAGAGCATTCTTATGTTCTATCGATGATACCGTTTGGGATGCGGTTGAGATAGGTTGGACCAAGCCGGTGGCTCCTAAGTCCACTTGGGATAAGGCAGCCCTTGCGGCAGCAAATGCTAACAGTAAAGCTTTAAATGCTATCTTTTGTGGTGTGTCCCCTGATGAATTCCACAGGATCTCTCATATGACAGTAGCCAAGGAAGCTTGGGAGATTTTGGAGACTACCTATGAGGGTACAAAGAAAGTCAAGGATACAAAGCTCCAAATGCTCACCACCAAATTTGAAGAACTCAAGATGAGTGATGATGAACCATTTGACTCATTCTATGGGAAGCTCAATGAAATTGTCATTGCTAAACTCAATCTTGGGGAGAAGATTGAAGACACTAAGGTGGTGAGAAAAATATTGAGGTCCTTGCCTGAGAGTTTTAGAGCAAAGGTTACAGCCATAGAAGAAAGCAAAGACTTGGATGAGATTAAGATTCAAGAGCTGATCGGTTCTCTCCAAACCTATGAGCTGGGATTGCCTTCCCATAAAACGAGCAAATCGTTTGCTCTTAAAACCATCAACGAAAGATTGAATGATTCCTCCGAAGAAGACGGAGTGGAGAAAAAAGTAGCATATCTTGCAAAGAACTTCCGCAAGTTTCTGAAAATGAAGAACAGTGGGAAACCGTTCAATAGAGAAAAGTTCTCTTCTTCAAGAGGTGATAAGAAAGAGTTTAAGAGAAAAGAAGGAAAGGACTATCAACCCTCTCCAGACATTGTGTGCTATGAGTGCAACGGTCATGGACATCTCAAGAAGGAGTGTCCGAATTTTCTGAGGGGAAAAGGAAAAGCATATGCTACAACGCTCAGTGACTCTGAATCTTCTGATTCTGACTCGGAAGAGAGCTGTGACGGTGAGGGAAACTACTCCGCTTTCATGACTATTGCTCATGAAGATTCCTCGGATGACTTGGGTGCACTTGAGAAGGAACTTGGTGAACATTCTGATTCAGAATCTGCTGGAGTTGTGGAAGAATCAGACGCTGAAGAGGAAGAGAATATAACTAATCTTCAAGAGAATTACTCCTCACTTCTTGAGAAGTCAGGGGAATATGCAAGAATAGCCAAGGCAGCTGTGAGAAAAATGAAGAAAGCAGAGGAAGACTACCGAAGTCTCATGATCAGACATAAGGAGGCCAAATGCGAAATAGAAGGGCTGAATGGTGAGCTGTCAGAAGCATACTTGAAGATCAGATTTCTTGAGCAAGAGGTGGTGCAAGCGCAAGCCAAGATAGAGAGGGTCTCCTCCAGAAAGTTGGATGATGTTATCTCATCCCAAAAACATTCTTCAGACAAGTCCGGATTGGGATATACCGGAGGAAGTAGCTCATCAGTCAAAGCTACCAAAGAAGTGAAATTTGTGAAGGCCGTAGAGCAAATTGTAGAGGAGGCCGTTCCTGAGAATGTTAAGGTTGAAAAGAAGAATGTAAATGAGCAACGGATGATGAATAAGCCTCGAAATCAAGCTGGAGGTAGACACGAAACCAGAGCAAGATCTCTCTCAAGACCTCAACGGGGTCCTAGAACGGATTATGTGTGTCACTATTGCGGATTGCAAGGACACACCAGACCCAACTGTCAAAAATTGAGAGCAGACAATAATGCAAGCATTCCTCGATCACGTGGAAGAAGGAATGACAATAGAGCTTGGGGTGGTGAGAACTCAAGAAGCCAAACTCGTGATGCCGGAGTGACAGACGTGATGAAGATGATCGGTGCCTTCACCACTTGCTTGGAGAGTTTCACCAGGAGGTTTGAAAGTCCAAACTCTCGTACCCAATCCGTCAAGGATATCACCCCAAACGCACGTGACGTGTGGGTGAAGAGGGGTACTCATGCATAAGTACTATAATATGTCCATGCATTAATTCTTTCCATGTTTAGGGACATTTGTTGTTGCATTGCATCATGCATTACTTTCATGGTTTGCACTTACTATTTTTTTCCTTTCTTGTTCTGTTTTGGGTGTGTTTCAAAAAATTCAAAAACCCATAAAAATTATAAAATCTAAAAAGTTTAATCACTTTGTTGAGTTTTGTCTCAAATCATGTTTTGCCTTGTACCTTTGTACTTATGGCTTTGTGCATTTAACGAGCTTAGCTTGTCCCTCATGCACTCATATCATAGTGGAAGAAATTCTGAAATCTATGTGACGGTTGTAAATAGATCTTCAACCCTGTCATGAATGATTAGTGAATGGTTGTGTTGATCTTGATACATGCATAGACTCATGCCTATATATCTTCCCACTTTTATTTTTCTTGCTTAAAAGAGCTCTCTAAATGTAAATCTCCAAATGAAAAGAGATATAGAGCTGCAAAAGCCTGTCGCACAAACTAGTATTCGACTAGGAAAAAGGGAAAGCGACCAAAATAAAATGTATGATGCCCAAAAAGCCAAAGGCTAACTCATCAATTGAAATATCAAAAATTTCAGGCATCTCTCTCTAAATGTGATTCTCTTTGCTCAAAAGTTGCAAATGAAGTGTTAAGAATGGAGCCAAATGAAAAGCTTCAATGAATTGTTATCAAGTTCGTGTGGGAGGTCATATATGCATGTTTCCATAATTGAGATAGATCACATAATCTAGTGCTAGTTGTGTATGCCTTGATTGAATTGATCATTGAAGCCTCACATTGGTCTAAGGACTATCTCATTTTTGATATCCACACACAACACACAAGTCTATGTTCTATGAATGTCATAATCATTTGTGTGATTGTACTTGATTAAATGTGTTTCACATGCTCAATCTTTGTTGATCAAATCCAAAAAGGTTTTTGTGAGTTTTATTTGTTTTTGAAAGTGGTTTTAGACTTTCGTGTGTTTCTTTTTGGTCAAAATGAATTTTGTGTTTTTCATCAAAAAAACTGGTTCAGTAGCTTTCTCGCGAGAAGCTCGCGACTAAGAAGCTTCCCGCGAAAAGCTGTTTGGCAAAAACTGAGATTTTCTAAAAATCAGACAGAGAATCTCGCGACTGTTTCGCGACTGTTTCGCGACTTAGAGCTTCTCGCGAAAATTTTGTGCTTCAGTGGCACTTTTCGCGGTTGTCTCGCGACTGTCTCGCGGCTCCCTATCCCGCGAAAAACGCGTGTTTTCAGTTTTTAAAGGGCTGATGTGACAGTTTTTCAAAACATAAAACTTCCCTCTTCTCTTTTCTTCGAAACTCTCTCTACCCAAAAACACTATTTCATCAAAATCCCTATCCAAATCAAGCCTTTTTCTGCATTTTCTTCTTCAAGGTATGTTGATCATTCACTTCTTTTTAAGTTTTTACTTAGATTATGCAGAAATTTTTAGTTAGGGTTATGATGATTGGGGATTTTCGAATTTTTGGGTTGGTTTTCTAAATTGGGCAATGTTTGTGTTAAATCTTTGATTGGGTTTTGTTTCTTTTGATCTTATTGCATCTGTGTTGGCCCCTTGTGGCATTTTAAAGTGTATTTAGGCATATTTTCACCATGTTCATGCATTGTTCATACTTAAAGTGTTGTTATGCACATTAGGTGTTTGATTGAATGTCTAAATGACATTGTTGTGCCTAATTGGTCTCAAGTGAGTCCCAATTTCAAGGTTTCCATATACCTTACCGTGTTTTGGTCTAAAATTGATCTTTGATCATGTGTGTATTACACCTTGCACATGTTGCACTCACTTGGCAAACACCTAGGTACCCTCTAGACACACACTCATGCAGTTCATGTTACACACACATATGCATACACACAAACACACACTTGCACAATAATTTAATTTCATGCAAATTGTCTTTTTGTTCATGCATTTGTGTTTTAGTTTAAGGATGTATGTTGTGTAGCATGCGTATATGAATTGGTCATGCCCTGTTTTGAATGCTACTCTGTTTTTGGTAGTATCACATTTTGATTTAAACTAACTTGAATCTAATCAAGTTTTGTTCTTGTGTTGTGTGCACTTGTGCTTTTTGTGTTATGTCCTCTTGTACAGATGTCTCCCACCAAGCATGCCGGTACCAAGAAGAAGGGTCCCAAGCGTGCTCGTACTGACTCCGATAACTTCAAATCCGCAGAGGCAGATATGAAGTACAATGATTGCTACAAGAGAGCAACCATTGTCATGGAAAGGGTGGTGCAGTTGGAAGAGCTTGAGAACACGTGCATTCCAGATGCATTCAAAGAACGGACTTGGACCAAACTGCTGAATCCTATTGGAACTGTGTACTCAGAGATAATCAGAGAATTCTTCTCCAATGCTGAGGTGGAAGAGAATAAGATTCTTTGCTGGGTGAGGCGCAAGGAATTTGAGATCACAAGGGACAGCATTCAAGACTTCTTGGAGATTCGTCCTCCCTCACAGCCAATGACAACTCAATATGATGAGAAATTGGGGCATATCACGGAGATGATATCAGCACTTGGTGGAGTTCCAAAGAAATCATCAATGGACACTCTCAAGTTCTCTCCAGAAATGAGAACTCTCAGCTATGTCATGATCCATAACCTGTATCCGGTCACCAACCTCACTACTCTCTCGGCTCCAAGGACGAGGTTTCTCTATGACCTCTTTACTCACAAGGAAATTGATATCTGCAGCCACATCTTTCACATTCTGAAGAAGAGCATCAAGAAGCAGAATTCCAGAACAATAATGCCCTTTCCCTCACTGATCATGGGTCTCATTGCCAAGACAAAGCTGAAGTTTCCTAGTGGCCTCACTGTTGTTCAGAGGGATTACCCCATTGGTGCAAACACTCTGACTCGGAGCACAGCACACATCAAAGGCCCGAAGACTGGTCCTCATCTCATTCCACCGCCTAGGGGTGCCCCTCAGGATATCCCAGAGGAGGGTGGAGATACTGAGGAGGAGATTGACAGGTTCACTTCTGCCCCAGAGACTGATCAGCCTTCATCTTCTGCTCCAGCACAACCACAGGGTCTCAGCAAGCTTGATCAGATCCTAGCAAAGATGGATCTCATGTCCACAGTGCTTGACACTCATGTACAGCACACAGCCGATCAGTTTGCTTACCTTTAGGAGCAGATCACCACTCTATCCACTCAGATTCAGAGCTTATCCCCTACACAGGGTTCAGACTCCGACTCCGACCAATTCTAGTCCTTTGGCCATTCCGGTCAAAAAGGGGGAGAAAATTTTGAGGGGGAGCTGATGAACAAGAGCTTGCACAGCCTTAGGGGGAGCATAGCTTAGATATTGGTTATTGGTTATTGGTTTTTACAGACGGGTTTACTAAGTTTTTACTTGGTTTATAGTTAATGTCTTATTGTTTTTAAGTTTATACTTCTGACACTTATGGTTTTAACTTTAGTATTAATTTCAGTATATTTTCAGTAGTTTGTGTTTTTTTTGTTCTATGCTTTGTGGCATATGTGCTATGTGGCATTTTCTTGTACCCATGTTGCTTATGTAAGCTTTAAGGGTTTGTTCCATGCATAAAATTTGTAGGTCTTTGTGGTTTGTGCCATGCATTTGCTATACCATGCTTATGCAACCTTGATGCATGTTTGCTTGTAGTTCAATGTCATGCATTGTTTCTTCAAGTACATCACTCTTGTGCCCTAGTAGGATTGTTCCTAGATGCAAATACTTCGTGTATTTCGCATTGGTTGAGTGTTGGAGTTGCAAATGATTCTCTTCAAATGAGCTTATCATCTTGCATATCCGGATGTTCATTTCATGTGTAAATGAGCATAGTAATTGCTTGTGTATAGTGATTACTTGTTTGATCTTGCCATGATCTAGTGTTTCTATTTCATATAGCTTGATCCTGTTTTCTTTATTGCTCCATATGCATTTCAAGTTTTCTACATGCAATGATATTAGTGTGTTGTTGTATTTCAGGAGATACTGGTTCATATGTTCAAGAGCTTTTCAGAATCTAGAATTAGGTGTGAGTGAGTTTTGCCTTTGTTCCCAAACTCACGTTTAAGTCTAGAGTCTGTTTTAGGGTTTTGTCACGGAATAGCCAAAGGGGGAGATTGTAAAGTTGTAATTTACAACTGTGTATTTGTTGGCTTTTATTCCGTGCCAAATTTGATTGTAATCATGTTCAATCGTTTAATACCCTGTATTTGTTGTGGGACTTGATGTAAGGGGTGTGTGAGAGAAAGAGTGTTGAAGACTCAAGCATTTGAAGAAGAAAAGGATTCTCGCGGGTATATCGCGAGTATGTCGCGACCAAGCTTCCCGCGAAGTGAAGCATGTGCCAGGCACATGATGGAATGCGAAGAGTCATGCCAGGTGGAGACAACTGTGTCTCGCGAGTATCTCGCGGGTAAGGCCTTCCCGCGAGACACCCGCGAGACTAGCTGTTCTGCCAGCCTGTACTTTTTGAGTCACACCTTTTGCACCCCTCCTATATATATCACCCTTACCCACAATTGTTGAGGGATGCTTCAGAGAGAAAAACCCTAGCCAAACACATTGGTAATTAGAGATTGTCTTCCCCACCTTCTCTAAACATTTTGCTTGTGGTATCTCCTCAACCATTCCCTCTCCATTGTCCATATCTTTGAGAGGTTGATAGCCCAAACACTTGACACACCTTAGAGAGTGCTGAGTGACGTTTTTGGTGCTGCTGGGAAGCATTGGAAGGAGCCTTCAATGGCAGATGCAACATGGAGCTTGTTGCGGGATCCGGATAACTAGGACAAGACACGGTTCCGAGAAGCCTTGTTGGAGTAGGAGCTTGGAGGGCTTAGGTACATCGGGTAGACTAGGCTTGGAGGGTCTTTTGCTAATCCATGTATCCCAACTGATTGTCTAGTGGATCGATTTCCGCTTGGAGGGCGGCGGAGAGGTTTTTCGCCGAGTTCTTCGGTTTCCTCTTCGATAACACGTCTCGGTGTTATTTGTGTTTGCATCCTTCTTCCCTACTCTTGTTCATTTCATTTTTACTGCTGTGTTGCTTTAATTTATGGATTAGAGTAGTTGTTTGTTTATACGCTTGTGTTTGCACTATTCCGCACTTGTTAGTAAGTTAGTGTAAAATCAACCAAGCCGTAATTTGAATTTGGGGGTCTAAACCGCTCGTGTGTTTTTAACACATTTTCGAGCTTTCACTCAAAAAAAAAAAAGAAAAAAAAAAAAAAGATTAAGGAAGCTAGGAAATGCATGCTTTCTAAACTTTTAAAATAATAAAGATATTACAAATTTTACTAGGAAAGCTTAAAAACTAGCCTAACGAGAAATGTGATAGTGTTGTTGTTTCAATATAATAATAAATAAATGTTGAAATAATTTTTGAATGGTGCTACAGGTATTATATATACTAGTTGCTAACTCGTGTGATGCATGATAAAATTACTGAAAATGAAATCTAATGAATGCTAAAGTACCATCAATCAATATCATATACTATATATAATAGTAGACCTCTTTCTTGTAATTAAGGATGTTGCAACATGTAGGAAAAAAGACCATCTAACTTTCAGCCACGCTTGTAATTAAAAACGAAACGTTATATTGTTTTGGTAGCACAGAACACCATTTGAAAGCCTCCCATATAAATTAAAAAAATTAACCTCCCTTATACGGAGAAAGAGAAAGAGAACGAGAACAGAGTTGTTCTCCCTCTCTACTGTTTTTTGTTTTCTGAAACTTCTCACTGTTGATTTTCCCCTGTTGATACGTTTAGGGTTCTTCTTTGATCCCTTTTGAAAAATAGATGGCTTTATTCTCTTTCTTTGATGCTTTCGTCTCAAATTATCATCTCTGGTTCTTATAAAAACAAAACAGTCGGTTTTGTCATTGTTTTTTTTTCCATAATGGAATGCTAAAAACATAGGCGCAGGGGAGATAGATAGACATCTTAGGCTAGCACCATTGGCGAACTCTAACCACCAAAAAATTGCATCCCTCAACTGGCGGTACATTGTTACAGGGAGAGTTTTATTTATTTATTTATTTATAAATTTTTAAAAGAAAAAACCAAAATCTTGCGATAACTATGATTTATGTTTGGCAGTTTGGGTATTTGATATGTTTTGATTTAAGCATTTCGGTTATTTATGGTTTCGATAAAGGTCTTTCCCCTTAACCAAACCTTAAACCCTTCCCTCTATCCTTTCAATATTCATTCTAACAGCCATTTACTCCAATCGTTCTCTGCCCCCCATCTCTTCTCTGCAAACAGTATACATTTTTAAAACCAGAAATAATGTGGCTTCTCATATGGCCGATTAAGCAAACCGCTTCACTATTTTTTCTACTGTTTTGTCACCACGTTGAAACCTTTACCGGCAAGGCTTTTTTATTTTGTTTTAAAATTTTATCATTTAAATATGATTTAGGCTTGGGGATTTCAATCGAGTTGATTTTGATTTAGGCTTAGGTTTGGATATGTAATTTTTTGAATGCAAAATTCTTTAAAAAAAATTGTGTTTAAGGTTTCAGATATGCTTTTGATTTTTGATTTGTTCTTCACAATGTCATTTTGTTAATCATCTTATAGGTTCTAAAAAAAACTCTGCTGGAGATAGATCTACTTACATTGTTTAAATTTGAGACAAAATTAAGAGAGAGACAGATAGAGTCCCTAAGGTTCATATAGAAATCTGAGGGTCACCCCTACGAAAGCCGCCACCCGTCATCATTACACCATTCCGTCACTGTTAGATTTCTAAAACCACTACCAGTAATTTAAAGAAATAAATAATTGTGCGTTATATAGGTTTTGGTTGGCTTAGTTTTGATATAGGCATTAGGGTAAATATTAGGCTTTGAATTAGGTTTTTTCGGGATTTTTTTAGAAAATAACTATAAAATGCAAACAATATCATTAGTCAGGCAACGTTTCAAACATATTTGGTTTCTAACAATTCGAGTTCAGAGGAGTCGATTTTTGGGTTATAAAATCGAGTATATTGTACTCGAGTTTCCTTGTTTTGCCAGCAGCTGAGGTGGCCAGAGTGTCCACGTAGGCCAAAAATCGAGTTCATTGGACTCGATTTGTAAGTCCAGAAACTGAGTTCATTGGACTCGATTTGTAAGCCAAGAAACCGAGTTCATTGGACTTGGTTTGTAAGCCCAGAAACCGAGTTCATTGGACTCGATTTAGTTTAAAGGAAATCGAGTCCATTGTACTCAGTTTCCTTTCCACGTGTCCATCATTACACGTACTAAAAAAAAACTCAAAGTTCAAAACACACAGTTTCTCGCTCTCATTCCCTCTCACTCTCAGTCTCTCTCTCAGTCTCACTCTCATTCCCTCTCTCCATCGCCGTCATTGTCACTCTCATTCCCTCTCGCTCCGTCGCCATCCCTTTCGCTCCGTCTCCGTCGCTGCCTCTCGCTCTCGTCGCTCTGTCTCCGCCTTGCTCCGTCGCTCTGACTACCTCACAAAAGTAAAGACTTTCTCTTTTTTCTAGGTTTATTGGTAATGGATGATTAGCATGCATTGATTGTACTTGATAGATTTTGGGGGGGGGGGGGGTGGGTGCAGAGTTTGCTACAAATATTTGATACTATGAGGCATTTGTAACTTTGTATAACCAAATTTATGTGAGGAAATGATTTGTTCAATTCAAGGAAAATGTAGGATTTTGATTATGGTCATCTAGCTGGCCTTTAATAAAATGTGCTCAATAGAGCTTTTTTTTGGGGAAGTTACATATTTAAATAGCTTGTCTTTACACTTATACTAAATGTTTTTCATGTTTTACTTGTATTATTTATTCAAAACGTTTCTCATTCTGTCAAATGTAATCTGTGTAAGCTAAAGATTTTGCTTGTACATTTTAATTCTTCCATTTCCTTAAATGCCTATCTTCTTACTGAAAAACAAGGAAAATTCAGCTCTTTAGCCGGTATTGCTTGCTTTGGGTGATTTAGAAATAAGAATTGATCATGACCTGTTGATACCTCCCTGATCTATTTAGTTATCTTTCCTTCCTTAGCATGATTTGCATCATTGTTTCTAGTCCTAATAAAGTATTTTGCATTTTAACCTTATTTTAATAAAGAGCAGCTATGTTTTGATTTTGTTAAAAAAAAATGTCATTTTTAATTAAGGTGAGTTCATTGTATTAAACTGTTTATATCTTAGTTTGATTGGTGTTGGACCATTATGGTGTGCTTTGTTATGAACTGATTCTTTTCTTATCCCTTTTTGCTTATTGCCTTCTTGTCATACAATTTTGGAAGAACATTAACTTCCAACAAATTTGAGAAAGATAAACAACTAGCTGTAGTTATCAAGCATATGGCTTTGACTCTGTAAATTTCTCCCTTGCCCTTGAAAGTTGTGACTTTTTTTTTCCTAACATAATAGGTTATTAATGATTTATGATAATCTGTTGTTAAGCACATGACCTGGTTGAGAAAATTAGAAAGACTAGGAGGTGGAAAACTTGGTTGGTTGCCTATAAAGTTGATATGAATAAAGTTTACAATAAGACGTATCTAGAACTTCATTTTGACTATGTTGGAAGAAATGAATTTTTGATTAAGTGGTGCATATGCACAATTTCTTATCAGATTCTATTGAATGGTTCCCTGGGTAAAATTATTTTCCCTCAATATAGCTCAAGGCAAGGGGATCCACTTTCACCTTATAAGTGTGCAAATAGCTTGTTTTTGGCCCTTTGTTCAAGGCAATAATGATATGCAACATAGTTTTTTGAAATTTTTTATGTGTTATTGTTTGTAATTCTTTCTAGAGACGTTGTAGGGAGCAGGCAAATTCTTTTACTAAACTGGAATTTTATCTGCAAATCTAAGAAAAGATCGTTGGTTAGGATGTAGAAAATGGGTCCTTTAAATAAGGTTTGATAGCAAAGCAGTTCTGTTATAAAGGAGTTATTTGTAAACCAAGTTGTTTGCTGCATAAGGATTTAATGGCTAAGTATTGTGAAGGAAAGCATTTTTAGTTTCAGATCTAAGCATTCTGACTATTGGGTTAGAAAGGTGTCCTGTCTTGTAGATATTCAGCTTTGACTGAAACTGCATATTGTATTGGAGATGGTACTTTAGTTTTACTGAATCAGAGTTCTTATGCAAACTACTGTAGATCTAATTGATTGTGATAGATTGTGTTGTAAATTTTATCTCACTAGGAACGTTTACCAACCTACAATGGCAGGTGAAATGTATAAGATTTCATTGTCTAGAGGAAAATTTAAGGAGAACTTAATTTGGCTAAACTCTGAATCTGGACTTTATATTGTTAAAAAGGGTATTTCTTAAGCAAAAACCAGACTTTGGAAGATAATGATGGTACTGTTGTTTCAGCTTGGCAGGATTCTTTTTGGGCCAGATATGAGAGCTTGATATTACCTTTTAAATGTTTTTTTTTTTTTTTTTTTTCTGTGGAAGTAATTAATAATGGTTTGTTTGTGAAGTCTGACCTAATTAGAAGAGAAGTTGTAGTTTTTGCTTCATGTGTGAATGTGTAATCCATGGTGAATATGAGGAAATTATGAGTCATTTGTTTTTTCGTTATCTAATGGGTACAATTTGGTTTACTTCAGTGTGTGGTTTTAGAGTGGATTTTGTTTGTTTGTTGTTGTTGTTTCTTGGGATAAGTTAAAATGGATTTTTTGCAACCCCAATCAGTGAGGGTTAGGTTAGAGCACTGGCTATTTGTTTTGATTGAAATAATGTTATTTTCAAATTCAGGATGTGAAAAAAAAAACCAAACCATAGGGATTCTTTCTATGATGGGTGTCTTAATTTCTTCACAAATGAAGAAATTATATATATGCTGTGCATTTTTCTTTAGTACATCACTCTTGTGCCCTTGTAGGATTGTTCCTAGATGCATATATGTTTGTATGTATTGGTTGAGTGTTGGACATGCAAATGATACTTTGCATATAAGCTTATTGGCTTGCATGTCCGGATGTTCATTCCTTGTGTGAATGAGCATTGTGATCACTATTGTATAGTGATTGCATGTTTTGTTCAAGCCATGATTTATTGTTTTATTGCTTAAGTCCATTTTTGCTTGATCATATTCTGATTGCTCCATATGCATTTCAAGTTTTTCTGCATACAATGATATTGCTGTGTTGTTGTGTTTTAGGAGATACTTGTTCATATGTTTCAAGAGCTTTTCAGAATCTAGAGTTAGGTGTGAGTGAGTTTTGTTCAACTATTCCCAACTCACGTGTTAAATCTAGAGTCTGTTGTAGGGTTTTGTCACGGAATAGCCAAAGGCGGAGATTGTAAGGTTGAATTTAGTCAACCATCTTGTTGGCTTTATTCCGTGCCAAATTTGCTTGTATTTTAGTATTTTGTAACTCTGTATTTAGGTGGAATTATTGTAAGGGTAGTGTGTGAAAGAGTGTGAAGAAATGTTCCTCAATGTGCAAAGAAGCAGGGACTCACGAGTGGAACTCGCGGGTGGCTCACGGGTGCAAGCTGCCAGATGAGAGTCACGTGCTAAGCATGCGGGAAGCTGAAGCATTATGCCAGCTGGTGCACTACAGGACAAAAGACCCAGGCTGGCCAGTCGCGAGGCCAAGTCGCTAACCAGCCCTGTTTGGGAAAAACTATCTCTTTGTATTCCAAACACTCACCACTATATATAGACCCTTATACCCACCAAATGTAGAGAGCTTCCAGAGAGAATTTTGTGAGAGAAACCCTAGAGAAAAACAAGATTGATTCATCCACAATCTTTACCTTAGAGACTCTTCAAATTCCTCTACTCTTTTCCTCTCCATTGTTAAAATCCTTGAGAGGTCTTTAGCCAAATCCTTTTCTCACCATACCCATATTTGTGAGAAGGTTTATTTAGTGCTTTGGGAAGCAGTTAGGAAGGAACCAATATCCATTGGTTGATGCTATGGTTGATAGCGAAATTTGGTAAGCTAAAGAAGAAATAGGTTCGACGCAACCTCGTTGGAGGAAGAAGCTTGGAGGGCTCAGGTACATTGGGTAGATTAGGCTTGGAGGGTCTTCTGCTGTTCATGTATCCCAACTACATTCTTTAGTGGATTATTCACCGCTTGGAGGGCGGCAGAGAGGTTTTACGCCGAGGGCTTCGGTTTCCTCTTCGATAACACATCGTGTGTTGTCCGTGTGTTTGCATTTTCCTTTCCTTTATCTTTGCCATTTATTTACTGCTGTGGATATGTTTATATTTGGCTTAGATTATTTATCAATTCTGTGTTTGGCTTATGTTCATGTTCCGCACATTAATTGTTTGATAGTAAGTTTGAATTGATATTTTGTAATTTGGGGTCTAAACGTTCAAGGGTGTTTCATACTCATTTTGAACATTCAATATTCTTTGTGTATAGATGATTATAGAATGGTACAAAGATACGTAGTAGGCCAAAATTTTTTTTTAAGGTGTATGATCTATGCAATATCAACCAAAGAAACAAAGTAAAATACCAAAACAAAGCCCCTAAAAGAGTTCAAGACCAAGCAATAGTTAACTCTCTTCTAGAGAAGTCCAGAGAGTATGCAAGAGTGGCTAAGGCAGCCATAAGAAAAATGAAGAGAGCAGAGCAAGATTACAAAAGTATTCTAGTGCGGTACAAGGAAACAAAGTTTGAAGTTGAGGCACTTAATGGAGAACTAACCAAGGCCTACTCCAAGATCAAGTTTCTTGAGCTTGAAGTGATTCAAGCTAATGCCAAAGTGGAGCACATTGCCTCCAAGAAGCTTGTTGAAGTGCTTGCATATCAAAAGCCATTTTCTGACAAAAGCGGCTTAGGATATTCCGAAGAGAGTAGTTCAAGTGCCAATGTGTCCAAGGAGATGAAATTTGTTAAGGCTAAGGAACCAATGGCAGCAACTCTAAGTGTTGAGAATGTAAAAGTGGAGAAGAAACCAAATGGAACTACTCAAATGGTTTTGACAAAACCTCAAAATCCATTTGTGGTCAAACCCAAGGCTAAAGGGAAGTCTCTCCCAAAGTCTCAAAAAGGTCCTCACAAGACCAAATTGTTATAAATTTCACACATTAAAGAAAGTGGATTCTCAAAGGCCAAGAGGACAAGGAAAGGGGAATTAGAACACCAAGTAGTCAAAAGGGCGAGAAGCTGATTTTGGTTTTGGTGATGTGATAAAGATAATAGATACCATCACTTCTTTTTTGGCAAGCTTTAGTCAAAGGTTTGAGAATCACAGCTCTAGTACCCAATCCTTTAGGGATATCACCCCAAACGCATGTGTCGTGTTGGTGAAGAAGGGTACACATGCATAAGCATTAGACCATGTCCACGCATTAATTCTTCCTATATGTTGTGATTTTGGTTGGTTGTTTGCTTATGTTTCACATTTTAGCATGTTTTCTTTCAAGCTTGTTTTGTTCTTGTTGTTTTTGTTGATCTTACTTTACATGTTTTTTTTTTTTTTTTTTTTAAGTGAGTTGAAAAATTCAAAAACCAATAAAAATTGAAAAATCTCTAAAAAGTTTGATCACTTGTGTTGTGTATATCACATGTGAGTTTGGCCTAGTACCTTCGTACTAATGGCATAGTGCATTTACGAGCTTAGCTTGTTATGTATGCACATTTATCTTTGTGGAAAAATCTTGAAATCTATGTGTGACTGTTGTAATTGATCTTCAAGCTTGTCATGAATGATTGGTCAATAGTCTTGATGGTTTTGATACATGCATATACTTGTGCCTATATATCTTCCCACACTTGTTTTATGTTTTTGCTTCATAGCTCAACAAATGTCAAATCTCGAAAAGAGATAATGAGCTGCAAAAGCCATCGCAGATACTAGTATTTGACTAAGAAAAAGGGAAAGTGACTTGTATTGAAATGTATGGTGCCCAAAAAGCCAAAGGCTTACTCACAAAATTGAAATATCAAAAATTACAGGCACTGATCTCAAAATGAGATGTATTGTTAAAAAATGATCAAATGTTATGAACTGTAATGAAGTCAAATGAAAAGCTTCAAAGATATGTAATCATTTCTTGTGGGAGGTCATATATGCTCATTTCTATAATTGAAATAGACCACTTGACTTAGTACTAGTTGTGTATGGCTTGATTGAATTGATCATTGAAGCTTTATTCTAGACTAAGGACTACTCCACATTTGATACTCACATAAAACACAATACTTTGTTCAATGAATGCTTATTTCATTTGTTTGATTATACTTGTTCAAAAGTGATGTATACTCAATTGCTTGTCGATCAAACCCAAAAAGATTTTTGAGTAATTTATATGTTTTTGAAAGTGTTTTTGTGCTTTCATGTTTTGAGTTTTTGTTCAAATTGCATTCTTCATGTTTTTCATCAAAAACTCCTTTAGAGGCATTTTCGCGAGAAGCTCGCGACTAAACTCTTCCCGCGAAAATGGGTTAAAGCAAAATAGTGAAAATACAAAATTCAGACAGAAACTTTTTCAACTGTCTCGCGACTATTTCACGAGTAATGCTTACCCGCGAAAAGTTTTGTGCTTCAGATGCATTTTTCACGAGTAACTTCACGAGAAAGTAACCTGTGAAAAACATGTGTTTTCAGTTTTAAAGGGCAGATGTAGATAGTTTTTCAAACATTCACTATTCCCTTCATTTTGCCTCCCTCGAGCCTCTCTCAACCCCAAACACATTTTCACAGAAAACTTCTTTAAATCATATCTAAGATATGTTTACTCAATCTTTTATCTTTATTTCCTTAGATTATGCAGAAAGTTTTAGGTTTTCTTTTGTTGGGTTCATTTTTGAAAAAGGGTTGGGAACTTTAAATTTTGTAAAATTTTTTCCAATTTCTTGATTGGGCTGTGTCCCATTTGGATTGTTTGTGTTTGTGTTGGGCAATTGTGGCATTTTAACATGTATTTAGGCAAGTTTCACTCATGTTCATGCATTGCTTATATGTTAGTTTTATAGGTGCATATCAAGTGTTTGATAAAATGCCCAAATGGCATTTTGGTGTTGTTTTGGACTCCAATAAGTTCCAAACTTTGGAGATTACCATGATTGGATTAATCATGTTTTGATCATTGGTTGTGTGTTTTACACACTTTGACCCAAATGTGCTTTGCCATGCCTTGCACATACATCACATATGCACACTACATGCACACTTGAAGCACAAACTTGCACTTGTCATGTGTTTGCATTCTTCTTTCCTACTCTTTTAGCTTTCATTTTACTACTGTGATTTGATGAATATGGCTTAGAGTAGTTTTATTGTTTGTTCGCTCGCATTACTCTATTCCGCACTTAGTTTAAGCTAGAGTAAAATCAATCGAGCCGTAAATTTTAATTTGGGGTTTAAACAGCTCTTGTGTTTTCACACAATTTTGAGCTTCAATCATGCTAATCATATTTTGTTACATGTTTAGCACTTATAACATGTTTGTGTGACATTGTTTTTTTTTTCCTTTTTAGGACTTTGTGCTTACTTTTATGGACTAACTTGACACAAATCAAGTTTGTGTTCCTGTTTTGTATTTTTGCACTTGTTTCTCTGCTTTGTGTCTGTTTGTGCAGATGTATCACCGTTCCTCTCATGGTAAAGAACCTGTGATTGACCTTACGTCATCCCCTGTATCAAAAAGAACCCAGCATTCGTCAGAAGTCTCCAACAGTGAGAGATTCAAGACTCCTTTGGATTCTCAGACTTTCTCCAGCATTTTTAAGGATGCCCCCACTATAGTGGAACTTATTGTCTGGATTGACACCCTGGGATCCACTTTTATCCCTAGGATTTTTGTGGATAAAGATTGGGCTAATCTATTCGAAAACTTTTGAGGTTCCGATTGATGAATTAGCTAAGGAGTTCTACTCAAATGCTAGATTCACCGGAGTTGAACTGAAGTGCTGGGTGAGAGGAAAGGAATTCATCATCACTCTAGACTACTTTACAAAGATCCTTCGCATTACTCGACCAACAAATGTGGACATCACTCCATATGATGATAGACTTCCTCCAATGACAGATATCCTTTAAATTCTTGGAGCTGATAATAAGGTTTCATCCAAAGGAACATCCATTGAACTGCGAAGTTTGAACCTGAACTAAAGACACTTACATTGATCATGTTCTCCAATCTTTATCCATTGTCTAACACGGGGTTCATCAATCTTGGAAGAGCACGGTTCTTGTGTGATCTCATCACAGGAGCTCCGATTAATATTTGCGCTCACATCTTCCAAACTATGGGAAAACAGCAGCACGAACAGCAACACAGATGTGTCTTCCTTTCTGTAGTCTTATCATGAAAATCATGGTACTTAAAGGTGTTCGTTTGCCAAGAGATGGAACGATCATAGTTCATCAACACCCAATATCCATTGTGTCCCTTCAAATGAGCAAAAGTCACTTTTCTGCTAAATGGGAAAAACAAAATCCGTCCAGAACACCAAAGAGTGAATCTGTTTCACATGTCACTCCTTTCGGTCATAGCTTAGCTACTCACACTACCCTTGGACATACCAAGATTGCATCTCCTCACGTTCCTAAGCCGCAGACTACTAGCACTCATCCATGACAATCTAGCTCTCATGCTGATAGGTTGACTATTTTGGTTGAGGGTTTGCATGAGCATATTTCAGGACTTGCATATCTTATGCTGACAGCCAAGTTCAAATGCGTCTCACAACCATTGAGACACAATTAGATGTGATTCAACGCAAGCTAGACGGGAGCTTTTAGCTATTCTTGCCAAAAAGGGGGATAGCAACTTACAGTATAGATTAGATGATAGCATATAGTAAGGGGGAGAGCATCACAAGAAGGGAAGTGTGCATATTGAAAGGGGGAGTTTTGTGAGCTTAAAAGGAGAAAGCTGACACATACTCACTTACTTTTGGATAGTCTACCCATTGTTTGGCTAGTCTAGTTTACAGCTTATTACTTTTTACCTTATAGTTTTTATAACTTGTGGATATTTACATTGCTTTCTTTTAAAGCTTTGAGTACTTTGGTTTAATATTGGTTTAATATTCAGTACTTTGTTTTTATATCCTTGATTTGTAGCATTTTTTAGTACTTTTAGATTTTGTTGCATTATCTTGAGTACTACACACTTGTGCCTTTGTTGGATCTTGTATCATTGATGCAAATACTTGTATTTTGCATTGGTTGTCTGTTAGATATGCAATTGATTTTTGTGTTGCTCTTAATTGCATTGCGTGTTTGGATGATCATCTACTAGTTAAATGATCATTGTAGTCATTCTTTAATGACTGTTCCTATTTGATCAAGTTATGCTTTATTGTTTATGTAGTGCTTATTACCTTGATCGCATTTTACTTGCTTATATACGTACCTTGTATTCAACTTGTCATGAGCTTAATGAAAGTTTTGTTTGTGTGCGAGTGTTTCAGGATACATGTGTATACATGCAAGTGCTTCACAGCTTCTAGATTAGGTGTGAGTGAGTTTTACCACTGTTCCCAACTCATGTTTAAGTGTAGAGTCTGTTTTAGGGGTTTTGTCACGAAATGGCCAAAGGGGGAGATTGTAAAGTTGTGATTTACAACTATTTTTATGTTGGCTTTATTCCGTGTCAAATTTGATTGTAATTTTGTTTAATCTTATGTACTTTGTATATTATGTGGGATTTCTTTGTAAGGGTTATGTGCGTGAGAGAGATTGTGAAGACTCAAGGCAAATTGAAGACCAAAGAAGTTTTCGTGGGTAGCTCGCGAGTAGCCTTCCCGCGAAGTGAAGCATGTGCTTAGCACATGATTGGAATGCAAAGAGTCATGACAAATGGTGACAGCTGATTTTCGCAAGTGTCTCGCAGGTAAGGCCTTCTCGCAAGATACTCGCGAAACATTCTATTTTGCTATTTTGTCATATCTGATACACTTTGTCTCTACCCACACTATATATACCCACATTACCCATATATGTTGAGGAGTGCTTTCAGAGAGAAAATCCTAGCCATAACCCTGGAGAGTGAGAGATTGTCATACCCACAATTCTCTACATAATCCATTGTGGTTTTTCTCAACTCCTACCTCTCCATTTCCAAATCCTTGAGAGGTTGAAAGCCCAAATACTTACCACACCCCAATCTGAGTGTAAAGTAAGGTTTTGCTACTGCTGGGAAGCATTGGAAGAAGCCATTTGTTTGGTGGATGCAATTGGGCTGAATTGCGTGATCCATAAAGCTAGAGAAGACAAGGCTTGGCGAAGTCAGTTAGTAGTAGGAGCTTAGAGGGCTTGAGTACATGGGGTAGACTAGGCTTGGAGAGTCTTTTGTTATTCATGTACCCCAACTTATTCTCTAGTGGATCGATTTACCACTTGGAGGGCGGCGAAGAGGTTTTTTGCCGAGTACTTCGGTTTCCCCTTCGATAACACATTAGCGTGTTATCTTGTAATTTCACTCTTCTTCCCTACTCTTTTAGCTTTCATTTTACTGCTGTGATTTAATGAATATGGCTTAGAGTAGTTTTATTTTTTGTTTGCTCGCATTTACTCTATTCCACACTTAGTTTAAGTTAGAGTAAAATTAACCGAGTCGTAAGTTTTCATTTGGGGGTCTAAATAGCTCTTGTGTTTTCACACAATTTCGAGCTTTCATAAAGTATGTAGGAAGCAAGCCATTCCTAAATAATGTAGCTAATTAGCCTACTATGTTAAGGCCCAAGGATTCCTTACGCAGACCAAATTAAGACTAGGAGTACTATAAAAGAATTGGAGACCCCTAATCTCCTCTATCTCTCGTTCTAATTCCCAACTCTACCTTTTAGCCTTTATTACTCATGATGATTGCTCTTTATTATCGAGTCAAGGTATCAATTGGTTTTTGGTGTAAATGAGATATGAATCCTAAATCTCATGTTCAATGAAAAATTTTACCAGTTGAGCAAATTGTAACTTATTTTTTATGGCTCTTTTCTACATCAAAAGAATTTGTGATGTTAGAGTTATAGAGCCCAAAAGATGAATCAAACATACCAAAATTTAAACAATAATATTTCTTTTTCAACAATTCAAAATGCAAGTTAATGCATATATTCATTTTTAATGAAAGTTATTTATAACATTTTGTATAACATTAAAAAGTATATACAATTTGAAAATTATTATTTTAGTTAAAAAAGAATCAAATCCTACTTTTTCTACTCTACAATTCAAAACACCAAAAAATCGTAACTCAAAAATTAATAAAACTTAGGGGCTGTTTGGATTTTAAAAAATGCTCACTCATGACTCTATAACTCATCACTTATCACTAAAAATACCACAACTTCCTAAGTTGGCATGCATGGCATTTGTTTCCAACTTTGATAACTCAAAAAATTTTACTTTTTGTGGGACCCGCGGATTGACTTAGTGCAACTTTTACTTCTTATTTCTTTTTTTCTCTTTTTTCCTTTAACCCCCAATACCCAAACTCAGCAAACCCAAATTGCTCTCAAGCACCATTCATCGCCTCCCTCTTCATCCATTCACCGAACCCAGCACCTAACTAAAAAAAACTGTTAAGGTTGAATTGTTGACTGGTTAGAGATATTTGTGGGATATTTGTGGGATATTTTGTGAGATATTTGTGAGATATTTGCCATGCAAGGGTTACGTGTATTAGAGTTCAGCATTGTAATTGTTGGGTTGTAATTGTGCATGCAAGGTAAGCAAGGAGAGCCGTGATTCAATGAAGGCAGTTATGAAGAGCCGTGATTCAAGGAAGGCAGTTATGACAGGTTGGCAGGTCAGTCAGTTAGGAATTAGTTAGGGAATTGGGATCAGCTTGTTGTAACAACCACGTAGGGAGAAGTGTATAAAAGGGAAGATTGTTGTAAAGAAGGTTAATAAGAAAATTGCCATTCAATTTGTTTCTTTTTCTCTCTGCCTTTCCTCTGTTTTTCCTATTCTCTCTTTGGAGGACCAGCTGGCCTCGAATTCAGCTAGAACTCATAGATATCAAGCTCCATTCTTAACAAAAACCATCACTATCCAAACCATAAAACATCAAACCAATCCACCATAGCAAATCCGACCATTCATACCACCAACACCTTTAGCACCACAACAAATTACACCATAGAGTTTAGAAAGATCTAAAAGAGGGAAAGCAGAGAAGAGAAAAGATCGTGAGAAGTGAAGAAAAAAAGAAAGAAAGAAAGAAAAAGAAGAGAACCCAAGCCCAGAAACCCAATGAAAAGGAATGGAAAAAAAAAGAAAAAAAGAAAAAAAAAAGCAACCAAATCCAGAAACCCAATGTGAAAAAAAAAAAAAAAAAAAACAAAACAAAACAAAACCCAAGCCCAGAGACCCAGTGAAAAGGAATGAAAAAAAAAATGCAACCAAACCCAAAAACCCAATGTGAAAAGGAAAGAAAAGAGGGAGAAAGAGAAAAAAAGAAAAAAGAGAACCCAAGCCCAGAAACATAGTGAAAAGGAGTGGAAAAAAAAAAAGAAAAAAGAAAAAGAAAAAAGAAAAAAAATGCACCCAGAAACCCAATGTGAAAAGGAAAGAAAAGAAGAAGAAGAAGAGAATAGAGAAAGGTGATTGTCCCAGACCTAGCGTGAAAGGCAAAAAAATAAAAAGAAGAAGACAATGTGTGTTGGAGAAAGCAAAAGGTCTGACCATAGGTCCCATGTATGTGTGTTTATTTACCAAAATGCCATGGAAACTCAATTTTGATAATTTGAAAACACCTAAAATGTGTTTTTAGTTTCCATAACTCATCACTCAAAAATCAGAGAATTGAGTGATGGAAACAAAAACTGAAAACACATCCAAACAAACTACTTAGCCATAGGATCCACCAGTTTTGAGTTATGGGTGATGGAAATAGAGTTACGGGTGATGGAAAACTATAAATCCAAACAGCCCCTTAACATTTATTAATTGGAAAAATTAGGGAAAATTTTCAAATTTTCTCAAACCCTATTTTTTCTACCTAACAATTCAAAACACCAAAAATATAACTCAAAAATTAATGAAACGTAACAATGATTAATTGGACAAATTAGGAAAATAATATGTTAATGTTAATCTATTGAGATTATTTTCTTTGTAGAACTTGCAAATTCTTCCACACAAAAAAGTTATCATATAAACAATTACTAGTAAAATATCATAATTAAGTTTCTATATATGTAATGTTATAAAATAATAATAATAATAATAATAATAATAATAATGAAAATACAATTGCAAAAAGTTAAAATATGTCACTCATCCGATTATTTTCATTTGACTAACATTTACTTTTGTATTAATAAGTGACGCTATAGAGTATTTCTAATACAACTATTAAGAGTACTTTCTTTGCATAAATTACAAAATTTTCCCCCTAAAAAGATTAAAAACTAAACAGTGGACAAGTACTACTTTTACTTTCGGGTGTTTGCTACAAGGTTTCCCAATTCTTATTTAGAGCATTAGCATTAACCTCGCCAAATTAAATAGTTTTTCAACAAAAATTTGGCTAAACTCAACCAAAACTACCCTACATCAACCTTAACAGTTTATCAATTTTTTTTTTAACAATGAATAGTATCTTGCTACATGTATTGAGGACTATTCATCACTGCATCAAAAGGAAAATTATTTTTTATTCCAAAGCTCTCTCTCTCTCCCCTTCATATGTAACTGTCTCTCATTTCCCACAAACCTAGCTCTCCACAAAATTGGTGCCCAATTTATGGGTTTTGTAATTCACTCAAAAGGGCGTTCAAATCATCAACTAGTTTAGAAGTTCTTGTTGGTTTGCTTTTAGGGATAGATGTGGTGTATTGATGCAAATTAATGATGATTGATTTTACGAAATGGGTATGTGGAAATTGCCAAAAATAAGAGGGCAATTGGTTATTTGAATCATCACAACCACTGCTTTGTGTTAATTATTTTGGATTTAAAGGGTTACTTTTTTCTGTTTTTTCTATCTTATATTTCAGGAAAATGATAAAAGTGAAGGAAATTTTTGTTCTAGATGGTTGAAGAGATTTTGGTTTGTAATGGTTTGTGTAGGTGGCAGTTTGGATGGTAGGTGGCTCTTTGGCGTGGTATGTGGTGGCTTGTGTGGGTGGTGGTTTGGGTTGGTTGGTGTAGCACGATAATTTGTGTTTTTTGGTTGAAAATTGAGTAGAGATAGGAGAGAGAAAAAATATTATATGGATAAAGAAAAAAAATATTAAGGTTGATGTAGGTGTCTATTTGTTAAAATAGCAACATATAAGTTTTTTGGATTAATTTAGCTAAAACCTTATAGAGATTGATGTGGATGCTCTTATCATATAAGAAATGGCTAGCATTAAGTGATTAATAAATAACAATTTATGAGAGGGGGGGGGGGGGAGAGAGAGAGAGAGAGAGAGAGAGGAAACGTTCATTAAATTCTTCAATAAGGGTGGAAAAACAGAAATTCAATGAATGAGATCTTTAGTGCGTTCTCAAGAGTTTCCATATCAAAATTAATATTTCAGCTATTTATGCACTCAAGTTTTTTCAATTAGTTGTGCCGATACCATATTTTTCTATAAAAAAGTTACGTATCTTTCATTCTACAACTGAAGACGATTAACACTTGCTATTCGAAGAATTTCAAGAGTAAGTGTTATTGGAAGGCTACAAACAATTTGTTGTGAAGACTTTTATGATCGTATTAATGGTATTCTTAGCTTTTATTGGAAGCACACAAGGGCAGCCAATTTGTTGCTTTCGTGACGCTTGTTGCTGCAACACTTGTTCGCATCCGCCGCCGCACATAATTAATAATTGAAATTTGCAAAAACATATAAAATGTATGAGCGAAGTATGAATAACATATGAGATATATGAATAAATTATTTTAACTTTTGGTTGATTTGCTACAATTTTTTGTATGTTGCTGCGCGCACGCACACACACACACACACTCTCTCTCTCTCTCTCTCTCTCTCTCTCTCTATATATATATATATATATATATATATATAACATGGTACAAGCATAAAACACCACAATAGCTACTATTGTTGACACGACAAACTTCTCAAATGAGGAATTTTAGAGCTTCAACTTAGCAAAAGTAACAATTGGGATTTAATGTAATTGAGTTTTCTTTTGAAGCATAATTTTGTTTTTTGTCATTTTATATACTTTAAATCGATTGGAAGTTGCTGATATGGATGAAACACAGTGATGGAGTTACACTATTCTCAGGGGCCATAGATTTTGCTTTGACCAATGATTGTCTTTCTTCACAACGATGTTTATACTAATGAATAATGCTTCCAACTTCATATATTTGATAAATTAGGAAAAAAAGAAGAAGTTTCGTCTAACATATATAAAAAAGGGTGCACTATTCATATCTGATATTCATTTTCTTTTTTTAATTATAATGCTAATTTCAATACTTATTATTTGATATTCATTTTCTTCTTTTATTTATAATGCTAATTTCAGTACTTATTATTTTAAACCGCATATTTCAATTTTTAGCTAGTTTAAATTAAAAGACAAATATTAGTGAATGTTGTTATCCTTAGTTATTTGTGTTACATCTAGAATTTCATATCTAAGTTACTACAATACTACTTGTGGCAACTGAAGCTCAAAATATAAGTATATTACATGAGGCCAAAACTTATATTATCTTCAAGCTCCCCTTAGCCTTACAGAGTCCCTAACAAAATTTCTTTTATATTGAATTTGATTTCAAAAGACTTATTCAAAATTATTTGAATTAAACCTCACAAATTAGAAAGAAAAAATAAATAACATTACTACGTTGTAGCTGATTAATATACAAACAAACTACCAATTTAACGTGATAAATCACTATTAGTAATTTATAAAGCAAAAATTAACAAAATTAAAATTGTTACCCATTTAACCTAAAACTTTTCATATTCTAAATTTGTCAAACACCTATTAACAAATAGCTATTGATATAAAATATTCAGTAATTCCTTCAATACGCAAGTTGTTCATGTTGTAAAAAATTTGAGAGAATAACACAGCAAGCAGCCTAAACTCTTTCTTACTTGGATCCTACCAAATATATATATATATATATATATAGAGAGAGAGAGAGAGAGAGAGAGAGACAATCAATTATGACGGTGTTTGAGGCAAAGTAAAATATTAAAAAAACTTGAAGAAGCAAACGGTTTGGCTAGCATATATACCAGATAGTTAATTTATATCAAAAGATATAAAAATCTTACAATCAAATAGAATCCATCTTAAATGTAAATAAATACATGTGGTACAATCAAATAAATAAAAGGTTTGTCAAGATGATCAAGTTTGGTAA
Source organism: Quercus glauca (assembly GCA_023736055.1). Taxonomy (NCBI): domain Eukaryota; kingdom Viridiplantae; phylum Streptophyta; class Magnoliopsida; order Fagales; family Fagaceae; genus Quercus; species Quercus glauca. The sequence goes on from CM043325.1 coordinate 30,318,441, forward strand.
TGAAGAAGACACAACAACTATTGATGAGGGTAATCTCTATCTTAAACTTGTGATAATAAAGAAGATGCAACAACTACTAATTATGCAAATCTAGCATAATCTTATTTTGATTCAACTACAAAAAAAATGACGATAACTACCATAAAAAAATTATATATAAAAAAAAAAAAATCAAGGGGAATAAATAATAAACAAACCTATGAACTAAATAAATTTTAAACACATATAAACAGAAGTAGAACACCCACTAAAGTGTTTCATTTCCTTAGACAGTGTGGCTCAAGTCACACCAAGCCCTGAAATGAAAAATTATGAAGATAAAAAAGACATTGTGACACCTCACAACAAAGGTTGGGTGATAATAATAATATTTACTCTCACCATCTCAATTTGTTATTTAATTCAATCATTACTCCAAAATAAAGGAGAAAGAACATGTATACCTTTCCAACTAGACTCCAAAGGAAATTATAAAATGACAACTTTATTTTTCTCCCATGTATGCCACATTCCGTATGATATGTATGTTAGGAAACCCATGCTTTTTAGAGATACTTTAATTAATGTTAGCTCACTGAGGAGTTTCTCTTTCTCTCACACTGTAAGGCAAGGAAATGTTGTTGCACATGCTTTAGCCTAGAAAGCAAAACTTTCTTTTCCTTTATTAGTTTGGATGGATAGATAAGTCAAATAAACAACATTCATCTAAAAGCCACAATGATATGGTTCAAGCATTTTCCAATAAAAAACCATTTCAAATAATTACAACATATCAATTTTTGGAAAGAAACCTCATCCCCAAGAAATAATGAGCTATCCACATCAAACATTGTATTACTTTCTCTTTTTTAAATTATCCACATAAATAAATAAATAAATAAAAAGCAGACTCCATACAACCTAGAGATCATTATGAATTATCACAATAAAAAATGATATGATCAAAAATAAAGACTAAGGCATCGACATGGTTGTAGAAAAATGTGCTAGACACTGATCTCAATGTTGATTTCTTTTTCCTTAGCTCATCATGCTTAAATGGTAGTCACATAACATAAGAGGCATAGATTTAAAAAAAAATCTACAATTAATTACAACTTCTCAATTTGACGAAAATATCACACCTACAATAGTTTAGGACGTGCCCATTAGAAACAAATATCACAAAAGATCCAAAGAATTTTCCAAACAGCTTAATAAATAATTTGGGATACATCTCAAGGTTAAAAATGACTAAGACAATTTCTATCAGTACTTATATATTGTAAGGAGAGGAGGAAGGAAGACAAAGAGACTGCCATTAAAAGGTGGGGAAGGGGAAGGGGAAGGAACTAAATTTGCATGAGAAACAGAAGGTGGGGAAGGGGAAGGAACAAAATCTGACACAAAGGTAACCCATCAAAATGGTTTAACATCAAGAAAACTTCAAATTAAAAAGCTTCCCAAAGTGAAATATAAGAATTGCTACATCCCATAACATAGCCAATAAAAAATAAAAAACAATAACCAAAATCCTTTTTGTTTGGACTTAATTTAATAATTCTTAGTTTTTAAAACTAATAAATAATGAAGTTACCACTAAAAGGTGGAGTTGAAAATTCTTATCTCAATTAACAAACAGAGCTTCTAATACTGATAAATGCTTTGGCAGGGTCAAATGCGGCAGACTGTACATAACACATGGAACATCAAAATAAAAAATGTTCAGTTAAGGGAAAACAATTCTTAAGAGACACCATTCCTCTTATCAGCACGTAACCTCCTTCTTTTTTCCTTGTTGTTCCTAACGCCATGTGAAGCCTTCCCTTTTTTACTGGGGAGGGGGGATTAGTCATGTAGAAAGAAATTACAAAACAAATCTTTAGAAATGTATGCATGGAAGAGACCACCTATCCATCTAACTCCCCAACAGAAGCTTGGGGGAGACCACAAAGGAAAGCCGCTACAATATTCAAAACTACAATCGAATTACCTTTGGTACCAATCTACAATGACACAAATATTTTATACAGTTTGTTTAAATTTAAATAAATACATAGAGGAGACCTACTACAATATTTGGCATTGTAACAAATACATAGAAAATTGTTTCAGCTGCAACAATATCGCCTTATTTTGCACAGACTACACGAGCTAATCTGAGTCACATCACAACACTCAAGAGGCAGTAGGCAGTAACAAAATGTAAGAAGGTAATAAAAAACATCAAGCAATCAAGCAAAAAGAATAGAGCAGAAAACAGACTAGAATTTAGAGATACCTGAACTAAAGCATCCAACTTCTGTCAGTATTTATATACTATGAGGAAAGGAGTAAGGAAGAAAAATGATGTGAATGACATGGCTGCTGACGTATCTTAATGTGAGCATAGCAATATTAAATACTACACTTCAGTTTTTCTGCTTCAGCCCTTGTTTCAGCTTTTCTCTCTTCTGTTTCAGCGCCTCCAAACTTTCTGCTTCAGCCCTCCTTTTCTTTTCAGCGCCTTCCTTTTTCTTCTCCAGCCGTGGTGCCCTTTTTTTCTTTTAGATGTGGTGCCCTTTTCAGCCCAAAACGATTGTCTTTTTCAGCCCACTGTTTCAGCCTAATACCTTGCTTTCTTTAGCCCAAAAACCTTGCTCTCTTCAGCCCAAAACCTTCCTCCTTTTAGCCCAAAAGCAGTTCTTCTTTTCAGCCCAATATTTTCTTTTATTCTGCCCAAAAACGTTGCTCCTTTCAGCCCAACATTTTCTCTAGCTGCTTCACATCTCTTTTATTTGAATAAATCTTCATTTTCTTCAAATCTGCAATAAAATTTAAATAACAATAATGAAGTCTAAAATCAACAAAAAATAAATAAAATTAGACTAAAGTTTAAAGTTGAGAAGTGATAAATTATGCTAAATTATGCAAGTCATCAGTAATATATAGATTACTACATATTCTATATAAAATGATATGTCAACTTCTAAAATACTCAATAAAATTGTAATTAAGATATTTATTTATTTTGTTGTTGATGTGACACCAATAATCATTGTTAGGCTTTTTTTATAAGATTTTTATAGTAAAATTGATAACACCTTTAATATTGTTCTTACTTTTGTTTTTCATTGATGACACGCCAGTTTGTAAGATTTATGCAATATTAATAAAATTTATGTCCCTAACATTTCTCTTATGACTTTAATAAATCTATCTATTTTTTATATAAAATAAAGAGGCCGCACTGGACACATTAACGCAAACATATATAAGTTGTACATTTTATTAGGGACAGAACAAGGATTCAAACTTAGGGGGGGGAGGCCAAAGTTCTTTGTTCTTAGATTTTAAAAAACTGGAATATCAATACTAGAGGTTGACAAAGTTGCATTTTTAGCATTTATTTATTAATTTTTATTTGTATTTTTTCATTCGAAAAAAAAATCAATAATAGGATTTTATAATCAAGAGTTTTGCAAGCCAATTGGTACGTCTTAATATTTTCAAAGTCTAACTGATGTGTGGATGAGGCGATCAATACGTGGCATAAGAGTTGTGTTTGTTTCTAGACCCCTTAAAACATAACCAGATTAACCTAATTAATTAGCCAAGTTATTACTTAGTCCAAATTCCAGATCTAGGTTAACATAATCATATAATCATATCAATGTAAAGTGTGGAATATAAAGAACACAAAGATATGATGACCTAGGAAAACCAAACCGGTAAAAAACCTGGGGAGGATTTAACCTAGCTATCCTCAAGGTAAAACTGAATCCACTATGAAAGAATCGAAGTTTGACAATAGTGACTTAGACCACTAACATCCTATTGCTACCTCATGTAGAAAACTTACTGACACGACCACGTGCAAGCTCCAAGACCACGAACTCCTTTCTTGGATTCTCCAGCAAGTACAAGCACACCCGCTTGTGTATCTTTAAGCTTTTTAGTGCAGCAACTGAATGATCATCAAGCTTTCAATGAAATCTCCTTCTTGATAATTCTAAGCATGTGTTAAGGCAACCACCTCTCAGATCTCACAAGAGATTCACACACACAGCAAATAGAGTAACCTAAAAAACGTGGCTAGGGTTTCCCTTTTATACCTAGGGTAAAACATAAAACCCGACATGTCATGTGGGCTTAGGGCTGAGTTGGAAATTCTACAGAAAAAAACATTATGCCCGACTTTCGATCGGTCGAGCCAGTCAGATTGCACACTCAATTCTACAATTAACTCGATTTCAACTTTATATAAAAGACATACTTTGCGCAAGTCTAAAACATGACTAACAACCTGTTTTAATCATGGTTTGACAACAACACAAATTAGAGTTCTAATACATTAGTTCCTAAGTACTTAGAACTTAACAAATTCCCCCTTTGGCAATCCGTGACAAAACACAAACACAATGCTTAAAGTTACAAGTAAAAACCCTTTACAAAAATAATGTCCATTACAAAATAATCCAACCTAACTACTATCCATCAGTTGCAAGTGTAGACAGCAGCATGACTGAATCAACCTGTATATTTCCTAAAATACTCAACAAACACATAAACGCATGTGTAGAAAATACAAGTAAAACAAAAATAAATTCTTGACTTCACAAAACACAAGAAACATATATAACTTATAAATATAAATCAATGAACAGTGAAACAAGAAACATATATAACAATGTATCTCCCCCTAACATGAACAGCACAATACATCAAGAGCCAAAAAAATGATACATACACAGTGAAGCACCTAGATACAATCTAAACTCCACAAGCTCCATCAAACAAAAATCTCTCCCTAACTACAAAAATCTCTACAATAGTCCAAATGTACTCCCCCTTTTTGTGATGGAATGCCAAAGGGCAATCAAAATCCATCATCAATAGGAGGCGGCGAAGGTGAACGTCTAAGATGCACCAAGTCTGCTCGCAAAGCACGGAGCTCATCAAGCATGTCCACCAAAATCTGACCATGAGCCGCTTGAATGGTCATGACAGTCTCTAAAGTACGACGAATGTCAAAGTCATCCAAAGTAAATGGCAGAGGAATAGCATCAGCAGTAGCAACTACAGGATTAGCAGACGCCTACCTGTAGAAGGCTCAACACGAGGGTGTTTAGAGCTCTCTCTCATATGAGCAGCCTTCTACCTAAGAAAGGAGGCACCTATAAGAGCAACTATGTGTACGGGCTCAGAAGTGGGGAAGTCATCTAAACCTAAAAATAACAAAACTCTATGAATGAAAACAGGCTAAAAAAAAGCATGAGCGGTAGGAGAGCTCCTATGAACTTCGTTCAAAGAACGAAGAAGCAAATGAGGAAAACTAATAGGAGCATTCGTAACAAAAGTGTACAAAAATGCATATCGCTCCAAATGAATGGTGTGCAGATGAGAGATAGGCCATAAAGAATGACATGCTATCCTAAAGAAAAGATAGTGTAACTCGGTGAGCTTAACAGTGGTGATCCGAGGATCAGAACCCCACTAGATAGAAGACCCAATGATGTAAGCACTGTTTTAAAAATTGGACCGGACCGGCCGGTCCGACCGGTTCAACCAGGAACTGAGAGCCAATCTGGTCCGGTTAAAAGCCCCAAAACCGGTCAACAACCAAAAAACTGGCCAAAAATCGAGGTTGAAATAGAAGTTAAAAAAAAAAAAAAAAAACAGTTTGATGCCCATTTCGGTTTTTAAAACCATGGATGTAAGACATGATGATGTCTAAGGGAGGAGACTCATCATAGGGATAGACAGGGTACTGGACCAATGGTACCCCAAGAGCATCAGCCACTACAGTAGGAGTAATGGTGAACTCTACACCTCATATCCAACTCTTTACTAAAGTATTGGAATCATAGACGTGGATAGAAAGGTTCGAGTAGAACTCTCTAATCAGGGTAGCTGGAGGTGGATGACCAATATCCATCAATGGTAGCTAGCCCCTACGCTCAAAATTAGCCCTAATGGCTGGATCAAGCTCATCTAATAACACCTTACGCTCAGCCCAAAATTTTCTCTAAAGGTTTAGTGTCTCAAAGGTCTTTTGATTTTTCTCACTTGGAAACCTCTCACGATCAAAAGAAGGAGTAAAATGAGAAGGGGCAAACCTATGAGCTCTAGTCTTCCTAGGCATGGTGCTAGGGTAAGGACAAGACATAAGGACAGAACCAAAAAGAAACAAAAAGAAAAAAACCAAGGGTAGACTGCAAGTTAGCACAAAAAAAAATATAGAAATAACAATCTATATGATGCATGAACAGATAAATGTCATGATGCATGCTCTAATGCAGTGATAACAAGTTCAATTTAAGTTTAGAATCACAAAATTGGCTTGAGCATAGAGTTTATAACAAAAACCCCAAAATTTTGAAAAACCACTTGTTCAATTTGTACTAAATTGACCAATTGATCATCATACAAGATAGAAAAATAGTTTATTATGATCAAATTTATCAATCCAACAAGCCAATTTCATCAATTAAACTCAATTTGAACAAAATCCCCTAATCCTGGTATCCAGCCCTAGAATTTCCAATTTCTCACAATACATCAAATTGATCAAATTAAACACCATAGATCATGTTTATAACATCCCCCAACAAAAACCCATTTATCAATTTTAAGAAAACAAGCTTGAATCATCAAAAACCCCCAAAAATTCTTAGGTTCAAATTTTCCCAAATAATCCATGATTTTATGCATGAAAAATGAAAATAAATGCAAAAGGAAGGGTATAAAGGTCTTATGGCCTTGGGAGAGAAAAACCTTGCAAAAATAATGGAGGAAAAAATCGCAATTTCGATTGATCGAAGAACAAATTCGATCGATCGAAATTCTGGAAAAAAAAAATTTTGAAAAACAAAGAAATTTTGTGCAGAAACTCCTTAAAGCATTGAATTTTCAAAATAAAATGCATGAGTATGAGATAAAATGTCTTTAAAAAACACAAGTTTTGAACCCAGTTTTCCCAAAAATAAAATTTTCAATCCAAACTCTTAAATTTTCAAGCATCAAATATGTTTTGCATAAAACTCAAGGAATTTTCAAACTTGGTTGGTCAAACCAAAAACACACACAATAACATGTACAAAGTTTAGCAAAGAGTAACTTGTGTAATATGTGCAACTTGCAAAAGTTTGAGATACATGTGAGGTGATATGTGAATAGAAATCAAACACAAAGTCTACAAAATTCATCACATAGAATTTGAAAGAGACTATCACCTAAAGAGTTACATCATATAACTCCCACATCTCCTAGATCATAAACTTGCAATCATGTAAGTTTCTTGATTTGCCTCATATTGTACACACAAATTATAGTTGATCAGAAACTTATTAAAATAGCCGGGATAATGTACACACCAATTTTAGTTGTTTGATTTAACTTTAAGTCCAATAATATATACACCAATTTTAAGCATTTAAACTGAGGCTACACCTTATGTTGTTTTTGTGCATGTGCTATACTTTCTCGAGCACAAAATCTTATGATATGCACTAAGGTGTTCATGATTTGCTAGTGAATAGTGGTGAGATGGTTATTTATTTTCTCAAAAGGTTCAAGTCCGACAGTCAAATATATATGACTTCAAGATCAAGACAAAATGATCAAAAACCATAAACATCTTTCCCACACAACATACACTACAAAACTTCAACTAGTAAAGTGCAATAAATAAGCTCATCCTAGCTAAACAAGGTACAAAGACATGTTATGTGACAATAAATTGACCAACTTTGATTTCAAAACCAAGAAAATAAATACAAAACACAATTTGCTTCCCTTTTTCCTTTTTTTGTTTTTTTTTTTTTTTTGAATTTTGAATTTTGAAAAGAAGAAACAAAAACAGTCCTAGAATGAAATGCATGAATGTTATGCAATGCAAATCCTAGAAACAAAAAGAAAACAAAAACCAAAGAACAATGGTCACAAAGAGTAAAACAATGAAGCATAAGGACCATGAAAACAACTTCCAGCAGCAATATATTCTGCCTCTGCAGTAGACAAAGACACAGAATTTTTCTTTTTACTCATCCAAGCAACAAGATTGGCTCCTACATAAAAACACCTATCAGTGGTGCTTTTTCTATCATTAGCATTACTAGCCCAATCAGAATTAGAAAATCCAGCAAGAGACAGATTAGACTATTTACTATAAAATAATCCATAATCACAAATTCCACCTACATATTTTATGATTCTTTTAACAGCATTCAAATGTGAAATCTTAGGATTAGATTGAAATCTAGAACAGACACCAACACTAAAGGCAATGTCAGGCCGACTAGCAGTCAAATACAAAAGACATCCAGTCATGTTTCTATATAATGTAACATCAACAGACTCACCTAATGGATCATTTGTTAATTTTGCATTTGCAGCCATTGGTGTTTTAGCATGGGCAACCTTGTCCAGTCCAAATCTCTTGACTAGATTTCTTGTGTACTTCACTTGGTTGAGGTAGATTCCTGAGTCAGTTTGCTTCACCTATAATCCCAAGAAATAAGTTAGTTTACCAACCATGCTCATTTCAAACATTGCCTTCATTTCATCTGCAAAAGAGTAAGCAAGAGAATCATTAGTAGCACCAAAAACAATATCATCAACATAAATTTGAGTTACAACAAAACCATTCTTATCCTTTCTTATGAAGAGAATAGTATCTACAGATCCTCTTTTGAATCCATGCTCAGTGAGATATATAGTCAATCTATCATACCAAGCCCTAGGAGCTTGTTTCAAACCATAGAGGGCTTTCTTCAACTTGTAGACATCATCCGGTCTGTGAGGATCAACAAAACCCTTTGGTTGTTCAACATATACCTCTTCTTGCAGCATCCCATTCAAGAAAGCACTCTTGACATCCATTTGATACAACTTGAAATTCAAATGGCTTGCTATGGCCAAAAGTATCCTGATGGATTCCAGTCTTGCTACTAGTGCAAAGGTCTCATCAAAATCAATCCCTTCCACTTGTGTGTACCCTTGAGCAACAAGTCTTGATTTATTTCTGATAACAACGCCATGTTCATCTAACTTGTTCTTAAAGATCCATTTAGTTCCAATCACATTTACTCCCTTTGGTTTAGGAACTAATTCCCACACATCATTCTAAACTAATTCCCACATATCATTCTAAACAAATTGATGAAGTTCTTCATGCATGAAATTAACCCAATCAACATCTTGAAGTGCTTCATCCACCTTTTTTGGTTCAACTTGGGATAGATAGCATGAGTGAGTACTCACATTCAAGGCTTTTGATCTTAATCTCATGTTATCATTTAGACTACCTAATATATTTGGGGCAGGATGATTCAACTTAACTCTAGAAGATAGACCTTTAACCAAAGATATGGAGGTACCTTTCTATTCAGACAGAGGACTAAGCTCACTTTGTGCTTGTTGAGTTTCATGAACTAGTGTGGATGGTTCTGAACTTGATGGTATTGAAACTGTATCATTCAACAACAACAGCTCTTCCTCACTATGCTTCCCCACATAATCAACAGGAAGTGAATCATCAACTTCTATAGACTTATCTTGACCCGGAGTAGTGTTTTTAGAATGTGCTTCTGAACATACTTCATCATTGATCACAACATTTGAAGGTTCCATGACTGTTTTGGTTCTCAGATTGTACACTCTAGAAGCTCTACTAGTAAAGGAGTATCCTAGAAAGTATCCTTTATCACTTTTTGCATCAAACTTCTCTAGGTTCTCTCTATCACGTAGAATGTAACAGTCACTACCAAATATCCTGAAATATTTGACAACAGGCTTCTTCCCTCTTTAGAGTTCATAGGGAGCTTTCTTGGAATCAGGTCTGAAATATACCCGATTGAGTGTATGACAAGCAGTGTTAACTGCTTCTCCCCAGAAAGATTTGGGCAACTTTTTATTGTGTAGCATGACATGTGCCATCTTCTGAACAACCCTATTCTTCTATTCCACTATTCCATTCTGTTGAGGCGTCTTGGGTGAAGAGAACTCTTGATGTGTGCCTTAATCATTGCAGAAGGTAGCCAGCTTGGTATTCTTATATTCTCTTCCATGATCACTTCTGATTCTGGCTATCATAGTATCTTTTTCAACCTGCAATTTCTTGCATAGATGTATCATCTTCTCAAGAGCCTCAACTTTATCTTTCAAAAGCACAACCCAAGTATATCTAGTAAAGTCATCCACAACAACTAGAATATACTTCTTTCCACCTAACCACCTAAACTCTAAACTCTGGCATGACCCATAAGGTCAATGTGCAATAACTCTAGAGGTCTTGAAGTTTGAACACTAGCTACAGACAGATGTTTGGATTTCACTTGTTTACCTATCTGACAAGGTCCACAGATGCACTTATCTATCTTCTCAAACTTAGGTAAACCAATAACTGCATCACACTTGGAAATCTTCTCTAATTGCTTATGATTTGCATGCTCCAACCGTTGATGCCATAAATCAATTTGATCGATCTTTGCACTAAAATACTTGGTGTTATACCATAACAGTTGTCAGCTATCCTTACACCAACATACATACAGTCACCTCCTCTATCAAGTATCTCACATTCATACTTAGTGAAGAGAACATTCAGTCCATTGTCACAAATTTGACTGATGCTGAGTAAGTTAGCCTTCAATCCATCAACATACCAAACATCTTCAAAAACTGGCAACCCTGGAATGTCCACTGTTCCAATGCCTCTGATCACAAATTTGCTTCCATCTCCAAAAGTGACTGTCATAATCTTTCTTTCAAAGAGTGTCTTGAATAAATCTTTGTTTCCTGTCATATGCCTGGAACAACCACTATCCAAATACCAAAGACAAGAATCATGTGCCTTTAAGGCGGTTAAAGCAATATAACACAAATAATTATCATTACATGTGATTAGACCAAGATGCTCAAGGAAAGATTTAGCAAAAGAAACAAGAGACAAAAACAACAAGTAGGCAAGTTGACATATAAGCAAAAAGGTTTTCCAAGAATCCATGACAACAGGGGTCAAGGATCAGCTCAGAGATCAAAAGATCTACAACAAGAGAGCAACTTGCTCTAATACCACTTGTTTGTTTTTAGATCCCCTAAAACATAACTAGATTAACGTAATTAACTAGCCAAGTTATTACTTAGTCCAAATTCCAAATCTAGGTTAACACAATCATATAATCATATCAATATAAAGTGCAGAATATAAAGAACACAAAGATATGATGACCCAGGAAAACCAAACTGGTAAAAAACTTGGAGAGGATTTAACCTAGCTATCCTTAAGGTAAAACTGAATCTACTATGAAATAATCGAAGTTTACAATAACAACTTAAACCACTAACATCCTATTACTACCTCATGTAGAAAACTTATTGACACAATAACGTGCAAGCTCCGAGACCACGGACTCCTTCTTTCTTGGATTCTCCAGCAAGTACAAGTACACCCGCTTGTGTATCTTTAAGCTCTTTAGTGCAGCAAATGAATGATCATCGAGCTCTCAATGAAATCTCCTTCTTGATAATCCTAAGAATGTGTGAAGGCAACCACCTTTTAGATCTCACAAGAGATTCACACACATAGCAAATAGAGCAACCTCAAAAATATGGATAGGGTTTCCCTTTTATACCTAGGGTAAAACATAAAACCCTACATGTCATTGTAGAAAAAAACATTCTGCCCGACTTTCGATCGATCGAGCTAGTCAGAATTGCACACTCAATTCTGTAGTTAACTCGATTCCAACTTTAAAAAAAAGACATACTTTGAGCAAGTCTAAAACAAGACTAACAACCTGTTTTGATCATGGTTTGCTAACAATACAAATTAGAGTTCTAATATATTAGTTCCTAAGTACTTAGAACCTAACAAGTTGTCTCTATGGCTATGAGGGTGGAGTCATTTGAGAGGGGCATAGAGCTCTCAAGTGAGAGGGAGAAATTGGGTAAAGGTTATTAGGTTTTTGTGATTTTTTTTTTTTTTTTTTGCTAGGATTTGTAATTAATTTGTTGTTATTGTTTTTGCTTAGATCGGATTTATGATTTGTTCAAAGATTTTTCTTATTATTTGGATATGTGCATTTTTTTTTATATATAGATTTCGCTTGTTATCTATTTGTTGAATTTTTTTTGGGTCAATTTGTAAATTTTTTGGGGAGGTGGGCCAATAAGTATATAAATTTAAGAGCTAAAATTAAAATTCTTTTTGTTATTACACATACTAGTATTTTTTTTTTTCAAAGGTTTTTTTCCCCCCCAGGGGGGGGGGGGGGGGCGAATGGCCCCCCCTTCCCTTGATTAGTTTTGTCCCTGCATTTTATAACATAAAGCTTACAAATTAATATTTTATCAATAATCACAAAAAAAAAAATATATTTATTACTTAAGATGTTGGAGTCTACAATTACACTTATTGCCTATTACTTTATAAACGTTTTGTAAAAAAAATTTATATTAACTTTAGCATTCTATGACATTCGTAGACTTTGTTGTTGCCTTTTTGCTCAACAATACAACTTTGTAATTGATACAAAGGTAAAGCACTATAATTATAGATGATCATGACTCAATTTGTCACATTACTATAAATCAAAGTTTGAACAAACATTTTAAAAGCCACACTTTATAATTCACAAGTGATTTTGTCGCGTAATTCACTACTAAGAATTCCGTACATGGATGAGCTATGATAAAAGTGGTGGTACAAGACTTTTTGATGTATATAAAGACAACTACAGTTTCTATCTGAATAAACGTGGTTTGATTTACATCTTTATGATGACACATATGATCATAATGGAAATATTCTGTAAGTACCCCAAATGGTTCAGCAACGCAATGTCATGTCAATTGTCAATCTTAACATCTACAATAACAGGAATATTTATTTTTTTTATGTGTTCACTGTTCAGAAAGAACTTGAGTGCTTAATTTCTCAAGAAAGAAGAAGAAGAAGAATAAAGAACTTGAGTGGTGAGAAACAGAAATCAAGTAAAATGAAGTCTGCGTGCATGCTGCCAAAGTTCGTATATGACCATATGAAATGCATCCAATCTCACTGGAGGTGAATTCCATTGAAAATGTTTTCGAATCTGATTCACAAAGAAAAAAAAATTTAGAAGATAAGTTAGTTTGTAATTTTAGGTTTGAAAATGTCTAGAAGAATATATCATTCCCCACACTGTCAGGAAGCATTTTTTTAATTTTGACTTTCTCGATCTGTGAACGCTAGAAACTCACATTACTTTAAAGTCACTATCATGCATGTTATGGTAGTGTAATTGATCTAGTAACGTTACACTAGGTTACCAGGATGAGTGAATAAGAAAAAGTAAAAGACCAATTTAGCAAATATGTACATATTAGCTTTCAAAACGCTAATGGCCATTAGGGAAGTATGAAAAAGATAAAGTCATAATGCATGTCAGGACATTCATTTTAATTGAATTTTCATTTATATTCTTGTGTCATTAAAAAAAAAAAAGAATACAAATTCCAAAGCAACATAGCATAGCTATAAGTTTTTAAGAAAAGAAAAGAAAAAGTAATTTGAAGCATATAAAGTCTTTTTAATGGGCGAAGAAGTCAGGACAGTTTTTTTTTACCTCGAGTAAGTTGTTATGTAATTTGTTCAGCTTTTCACCATTTAAGTGTACGCCTTTAGTTCTTCCTATAATAGAAAATCTCGTCCAATCAAGAGTATCATTGAATGGCAAATCAAGGTTGAGGAACGTGACAACTGCAAGTAACACACAAGCTTTTAGAAAACCATTGCATTTTATGGTGAAAACAAAATACTACAAAAAAACAAGGGGAAGATTATATTACACAAAAAAGATTATAGGCTTATAGCACATTACTTGCAGGAACACATTCCTCAAGGATCGATTCTACCATACAGGCAGCACGAAATGGGGATAACTGGCATGAGCAGTAGTTCCTATCAAATTCTGAATCTCTTACTACTTTCCTGTAATATATATACACCATTAACTTTAACAATAAAATTCAAAGAGGCAGCAACGGTCCTAGAACAAAATATGAAACATATTCTTTGTGTATAGATGATTATAGAATGGTACAAAGATACGTAGTAGGACAAATTTTTTTTAAGGTGTATGATCTATGCAATATCAACCAAAGAAACAAAGTAAAATACCAAAACAAAGCCCCTAAAAGAGTTCAAGACCAACCAACAGTTAACTACATATCGTTTGCATTGGAATCAGGTGCAAGTGGTGCATTTTAGACACATAGCATGGGACAAGAAATGAAAATTATTAAAAATTATAGAGTGTTTTATAATTTATAATAATCAATTAGCATATTAAAATAAAAAATTCACAATGACCCTGATGTCTTTCAAAGAAATTTTCCTATTGATAAATGCTTTAGAAAAAAGAAAAAGTAAATGCTTTATGATTTTTTCCTATTCACCAAGAAAAAAGATTGTCTTTATTGGATGGAAGTTACCTGGTTGTTGTGGACGGTTTAAGATCTTGAGCTGGGATGATAATATCCTTGAATGGGTTAAATTCCAAAGCATCCAGAGAGGTACACACAACTTGAATTGCATTCTTCATCAGTGGCAATCCTTTTGTAGCCATCACATCAATTTCATGGCAATTTATGAAAAAATGATCTGCACCTTGGCTTTTATTCCAATATGGTTTTTCCGTGATTAAGCTCTGGACATAATTCTGGACTACAATGGCCATTTCCTCATTCGATGTTCCCTGCACGCATTATCAAAATGGCTTTGTTATTGGACAAAGATCAAGAATAGAAAGCAAGAACAAAATGATATGTTATTCCTTGAAGGAATATAGATATACCATGTTATGCATTTGGTGGGTGCGAATGGGGATAAAGAAGAGGTGAGCTTCTTGAGCAATAGTGGTGTGGAACTGGCTATCTTTGATGTTCTTGAAGAAGTAGCCTTCGCTTCCATTCTGGTAGTACTTGTTGAGAACTTCATCTTCTGGGTACATGTACACCTTGAACTTCATTTCCATTTGATAGTAATTCGTAGTAAAATTCTCTGAATAGTAAGGATTTCCCTTCTGTTTAACTGGCTTGTAATTGCTCTCCATTATTTCATGGAAATGGAGTCTGGACTCTTCCTGCTGCTTAGATAAATAACCAACAAAACGTGAGTGAAAAAGGCTGTAGAAACTGTCACTGCCATTGCTGGAATGTTCGAGTGCGAAGATCAAGAAGAAAAGGCAAACAAGTATCAATTTCAAATACTTCCATGATATTTTATTAATCGTTTTAGAGAAATGTTGGACATAATGGCGTGGATCTGTATTGGGTGAAGGGTTTTGTGACAGTGGCTTTGAAAGTATGCGATTTTTACGAATTCTATCAGCCTTGGACATGGTTGAGTTTTCTTGCTTTCTTTCTTGGTTGATGGATTTTCTCTTGGTTTCCTGGGAAGGAAGACAGAAAGGTGGTTAAGTTCGTTAATGAGAGCGGGACAAGTCACTTGGTTTTATATATACTGCAATCTCGACCGTTCACATTTTACCCTTGGAGTACTCAGATCCCATTTTAATTTCTTTTTTTTACCCATTTTATTTTTTCAGCTCATAATTGTACGTGATAGAGATAACATGCATGTGGACTACGTGGCTTTGTGTGAGTGGTTTGTTGGTTGATTGTTATGAAAACTGTATGGCTATGGCTCTAGGCCAAAATGGCCAAATTCCACATTTTTTTGAAATTTTTAGCAAAAAAATACTATTTCAGAAATAAATGGCAATCTATCACTTTTTCTAGTACTTGAGTTTGGTGAACTCGAGTACCCTATTTTATAGTTCCACTGTGGCACTGCTGAGCTGGAAATTGGGCGATTAAAAAAAATAATGCGGTACTTGAGCTTGGTAAACTACCATGCAACACAATACTCGAGTGTACCAGGCTCGAGTACCTTTTATAAATAAAATGCAGAAAACTTTATTTCTACAATACTCGAGTTTAACAAACTCAATTACTGTGTAAATTTTTTATTATTATTATTTTTTTTTGTTTGAGTATAATCGACAAATAAACATAAAGATAAAAATAAGTAGCTTTTTTATATTTTTATTTATTTAAATAGAAGCATTGTAAAATATAGAGATTTTAATTTCGAAATATGAATTAATTTCTACATTAATTAAAATTGTTCGTTGTTTTCTCATAAAAAATGGTCACTATTTTCTGTATAAACTATTTCTATGGTTTTACATAAAATTATTTTCTGTTCAGCATTATTTAAGAAATTGTTCACTCTCTTTTTTGCATAAATTATTTTCTGTTCACTATTTAAAAAATTGTTCACTATTTTCTCATAAAACACCTGGGGAAATCGTGTTTTCTAAATTTAAACGCCAAATCTGAATGCTTTTTCATGTTTGAATTTCACAATACACTACAACAAAATGTACTTTTAGTGACGAAAATTAGTGAGGAAATTTTTTTCGTCACTAAAAATACAGCTTTAGTGACGAAATATGAATTTCGTCACTAATAATGAAAAAAATTATTACATTTAGCGACGAAAAATAAATTTCGTCGCTATTGTGATCTGAAAAATAAGTGCCACGGAGGGAAACTTTGGCGCCAACTTAATTAACCTATAGTGACGAAATATTTCGTCACTAAAAGTTGAAATTTTTAGTGACGAAATATTTCGTCACTGTAGGTATTGCTATGGATAGTTTTAGTGACAAAATCATATTTCGTCACTAAACGTATGCTTTAGTGACAAAATATTTTCGTCACTAAAAAAATAAAGGTTTTGCACTTATATGTTTTTAGTGACGAAATCATATTTCGTCACTAAACGTATGCTTTAGTGACGAAATATGAATTTCGTCTCTAAATCATAAGTATTAGTACATTATTAGCGACGAATTCGAGTTCGTCGCTAAAGGTATCCAACAGTGACGAATCCAAATTTGTCACTAAAAGCTTTGTACATATATAAACTCAGGCCCCAACCAAAAAAATTATTCCGCCAAACTAAATTTAGCTACAGCGACGAACCGTTTCGTCGCTAAAAGTTTAATTTTAAACTTTTAGCGACGAAAACGTTCGTCGCTAAAGGTGTTAGTGATAACACTTATGAGCTTCAGCCCCTTTTTTTCATTTTTTCACTTCTCTTTTCTGGTTTTTCCTTTGCTTCAGCCCCTTTCCCTCACATACCCACAAAAAAACTTTCCCCACAAAATCCCATTCCCTCATTTCTCTCTTTTTTTTTTTTTCACTTTCCCTTACCTGATTCTCTCTTTCCCTCACTCAATATATCAGCCGCCGATGAAGCTTTCAATGCCGCCGTTGCGTTGCTTAAGCGTCGCGAACTGCGCCGTTGCGACCTTAAGTGGGTCACGATCGGCGCCGATCGCGACGCTTAAGCGTCGCCGTTGGCGCCAAGGGTCGGGTCGCGCAACGGCGCCGATCGCGACGCTTCAGCTCCGTTGGCGCTGATCGCGACCCTTAAGGGTCGCGCAACGGCGCCGATGGCGACGCTTCAGCTCCGTTGGCGCCGATGGTGACACCCGACGCCGACGACACCGACGTCGACGCCAAAGCCAACGCCGACCCAGTCCTTACTCGCCACGAATCTGGCCTTGCCGGGGATGTCTCTGTCGCATGTGACTCATGTTCGATCCGTCAAGCACACTCAGAACTTCGCCGCCAAAGCCGCTACTCAGCGCCGTTCCAGTTCCTCCTTCTTGTTGCCACCGGTAAGTCTCTCAAACTCTCACTCTCTCATGTTTGTTGTGGGTCTGTGACTCAGAGACTAGAGAATGGGTATGTTTGTTTTGTTGTGGGTGATTTGTTGGTTCAAAGTTTGAAATACAAAGGGGAAGCAAGCTTGTTTATGATGGTACTGGGAAATATTTGTGTGGAGTTAATTTTTATTTTTATTTTATATTTTATTTTCTGAAGAATTGCACATGTGGGGTTTGTTTTGTAAAGTGTTTGGCTATGTAGGAAAAGAGAAGATTCGGCATTGGTGGCGAGCTTTTGGATACTGAGATTATTAAATTTTGAATTTGGAGTTGTTACTGAGGAAGAGAAATGAGTACTCAACTTTTGGATATTCAACCCAAGGAACTCAAATTTATATGTAAGTCAATCATTACCATATGACCCACTTTTAATTATCAACCTGTAAATTTATTTATTTTTCTTGTTTTAATAATGTGGGCTATATCTACCATCATTATTGTTAGAATTTCTTCACACTCTGTTTGATCACTGATGAATTAGCAAACATATGGATTTTATAATAAATTTTAGTGGAAACAAACAGAGCTTATTCAAATCGTCGAAATAGCAATTAACTAGTAGAAGACATATAAGAATTGTTGATTTCATTTTTCTTCCAATTTTGAAAAAAAAAAATGAAAATAACATGAGGATTCCAATGTTCTATTTTTTAAAATATATGGAAGTAGTATCCGAAACCAATGAATTTGATAATAGAATAAATTAGTAGGCCTTGGGGTCTTGGCTTAGGTGATTATGGGATGGGGTGGGTTCATTCAATTGGGTTTATCAACCAGGTACGTTTTAGATTTGGTTTTTGATTGATTTGTCAACTGAGTATCTAGATCGAATTTATGAAAATGAGTTTCTGTTGGATTTTCAATTTTCATAGCAATTGCGATTGGAAGTGTGATTTTTTACCCCCATTTGTTTGAAGTTATTTCTTGATTGATATTAATGATTTCTACTGATATGTATCACTTTGCTTATCAAAACTATATATATATATATATATATATAAAGTTAGTTAGATGAGCTGATTATCTATAAGATCCAAGATTTGCACTTGGGTTGTTCCAGTTTTGTTTTCTAATTTTAACGTTTTAAAATTGTTTGCTTATTGGATATTATACGAGTTGCCTCACCCTTGTTTTGAATTGGATTTAATGTTCCCATGAGACTTCTTAAACTTAATAACCATTTTAAAATCGAATGTATGATTATGTTTGTCTTCTCCTTTTTGGCTTAATACATTCTGTTATTTCTCTTTTGTTAGACTATAGATGAAAACCTGTAAAATGCAAGTTCACATTTTGTAGGTGCTTGCAAATGGTCCAACAACCCGAAAATAAAATTTTATGGGGGACAATTTATATTTGATTTCTGCTATTAAAAGTTTCAGGAGTTCCTAAATACAAATTTTAATAGGTATTAAGTAATCAATCAATTTTTGATTGATTAATCAAGCAAAGAATCCTTATTGAGTGCAAAAATGTCTATAAGTCATTTGACGAGAAGCATATATTGAGAGGTGTGAGCTTCAAGGTGAATCTTAATATATTTAATTTCATGTTATTATGTGCAATGTAGACAGGGGCGGCGCTAGTCTATATTCAGGGGGTTCAAATGAACCCCCTGACTTCAAAAAAAAAAAAAAAATTTATATATAAAAAATATTTTTTTTGTTATTTTAGTACTTTAATTTATTTTTAAAAATATTTTTGCACACTCTGAATTAAATTTTGCACATCTTTATTACAAGTATTTCAAACTCTAAGAGTAAAAAGTAAGTGTTTGTAAATTATAAGTGTCACTTTTTTTTTTTATAAATTTATATTATGTGTGTGAATGTATCTAATATTGTTTGTGTGCATTACTTTTTATTATAATGCTATTTGTGTGAATTATGATGTGTGTGGACGTTTGTGTGTACAATATAAATATAATATAATTTAATAATTAGGAAATAGAAATGGTTTGTTACATGTGTGTGTATTGTTATCGTGTTATAATAACTTTTTGTTATAAAGTTAGTAAAATTTAAGAAAAAAAATTGTAAAGTTAGTGTTTGTCCAAGCATTTGATTGGTTAAGTAAACACGTAATGTATAATTTTATGTATGAATGAGTGTGGTTCAGTGCATCAATAATTAATACAAAGCTAATGAGTTTAGTTTAGTCATTTAGTTTAAAATATTTTTATAAAAAAAATAACAAATAGATAATAACAATTACATAAAAATAAAAATGTTAGATAAACTTAACAAAATAAAATAGTCATAGGCTCATAGCTACCCACATTGGCAATAAATACTCATAATGAACTATCATATAACAATTATTAAAAATTTGAGAATTTGTAGAAGAAAATTGTAAAATTTCATGTATTAATTTTTTTTGTCAATAACTCGATATATTCAAGTTCTTTCTTAATTCAAATTTTTTAATGACCCCCCTAAACAAAATTCCTAGAGCCGCCACTGAATGTAGACCAAACTAAATGACGGTGATGTTGGGGCCTAGATACTGATATGAAAGTTCTACATTAAATATTCAATTTTTCTATAAGGAGCATCTATGGGTGGCTCTTAATGGTTTTATATTGAGAGAAATACTTATACCCCTGGTCTGTGTGTGTATGGGTGGGTGTGTAAAGATGTCTCATTGGTCAACTTACCACTACCATGCAAAAGATGCAAGCTTTGCATGTTTAGACGTGGACAATAGGGAAGACTTGTTATATGGCTTGTAGTGGCCCTCAAGTGAGGCCTAGGGTTATCTGACGCAAGATTTACTCTCTACATGGATTTTTGAAGCGGTTTTTAGTGGGAAACCAACGGGCAATTTCGTTTTTGAGAGGATAGGTGATATGATGTTTCCCGCGTCTGTCTTTGTCTTGGATAGGCAATTTTGTCTTTGTCTCTAAAGGAAATTTAGAAAAAAAATTTCTGGTGACTAACTATCTAAACTAGTGTGTGCGCATGTGCATGAGGGCATGGTTTGTTAATTAGAAATATGCAACATATTATGCTGAAAAAATGGTTATTTATTATTACTACATATTAGGCATGGGATTCTGTAGAAAACGTCACCCACAAAAGTGCTACTTATAATGATACTATTTTTAATAATAATGTTGCCAATCTGTTTTTGTTAGTCTTATTATCATCACCCCCACCCCCTGACATGTATCCATGCAATATCCATGTTGTTCCTCTCTTATCATCCTAGATTCATGATAAAAGTTAAATTTCAAATTTACTAATTTGTATCCAATATATGGTTGTGTAACTGCATATATGGTATGGATTTGTATCAAATTTAGATACAATGGATATTTGACGTATCCATATACCTCCTAGCTAGGGAAGGGTTTGTAAACCATAGGAGCAAATATTTCATATGAATGCCTGTCAAAGGGAAATGCTAAGTTCAATGAAACACCATGAATATTATTGTTAAATTTTCTTCTCTTCCTTTAAAGATTCTTGTCATTTATAAGTAATAGTCTCTAGTAACAGGTGGTAAGTCTTTGTGATAGTCTCAGGATTGGCTGTATCAATTGAGTTTATAATGGGATTTAAAAATAAAAAATAAAAATTGTAATGGGTATTTAGTCACAAAATTCCCAAAGGAAGAGACTATTAGGATTTTGATTGGCAAATCTCTTTTGATCCCCAAGAGAGTGTTTGAGAGATTAAAACCACATAGTCTATTTCCAATGAGGTTCATTGTTGTAAATAAATTAATTTTATTTTTATATATAATCTTCGTGATTCAATTTTTAAACTTGGGCTTGTGCTTAATAAATTACACATTCTTTACTTTTAGTTTTGGTTGTGTGTGTATCTTATACATATATAACAGTAAAAATACGAATTTGTTGAGTTTGTATTGCTAGTAGTGGTGATATGGCCTATAAGTGTATTGATAAACTCTTTATAAATTAGACTTTTTTTTTTTTTTTTTTTGCAGGTTAAATACTCATTGTTTGTGAAACTTTGGATTTTTTCTTAAAGGTGTACGCTTAGCTTGAGCATAATAAATTTTTTTATAACATAGTTAATGTTTTTACTTTACAATTTTAATGTAATAGTGTTTTTATATTTGTGCAAATTTCTTATTGGTGGCTTTAGGAGATTACTTTTGGCATTATTTGAAGACATATGAGGACATCTTTTGGCTTTAGGGGGTTCTAATTATATTATGCTACATTTCTTGTATTGTTATAAAACATTTTAAGTTATTGTATGTGTTGCAAACAATTATTGTATGGAAGGAGTTTGAATTTGATACTTGTTTTAATTTTAACTTGTGGAATGTATGGATCGATTTTTTATAAATGTGTTGTTGAAACAAATGTGTTAATCAAATGTGAGGTTTGAATAATGTAATGATAGGTTACAGGTTAATATCAACGTCATGAAAATAATAAAAACAGAAAATATGTTTTAGTGATGAATTTTTTCGTCACAAATATGGCAACAAAAAATTGTTTTAGTGACGAAATATTTCGTCACTAAATGCAGTGGAATTTTGTAAGAAATGGTTTTAGTGACGAACATTTTCGTCACTATATATGCATGGATTTTCTTAAAAATAGTTTTAGTGACGAATATTTTCATCACTATATGTACCCGAAAATAGTTTTAGTGACGAAATTTTTCGTCACTAAATATGATTTAATAAACTGAAATGGTTTTAGTGACGAAATATTTTCGTCACTAAATACTGTTTTTAGCGAGGAAAACATATAGCGACGAAACGTTTTCGTCACTAAAAATTTTTTTTTTTAATTACCAAATTGGACTTTTAGTGACGAAATTTTTTGTCGCTAAAAGTCGCCAAGACTTTTAGCGACGGGGCTACAGCGACGACATGAATTTCGTCACTAAAGGTTCTTAGTGACGAAAAACTGGACTTTTAGTGACGAAAATTTTCGTCACTAAAAATACATTTTCTTGTAGTGATAATCGAATATATTTTTCGGCATTGATAAAATTTGTTTTTACATTGATGAAATTTTCTCTCTGCACATCATATTTACTGTATATTCAAATCTGCTTACTGCATTCATAAAATCTATTTTTTGCATTAATTAAAACTATTCACTGTTTTGTCATATAAATTGTTCACTGTTTTCTACATAAACTCTTTCTAGCATTGGCGCAGTTATTGCACTTAAATGGTTTTTGTGTTTTTTTAAATATGTAACCATATGAATAATGGACAAACTCCATGAAAGAAAAATGAATGATTCGTATAAATCACCTAATGGTAAATGCCTCGAAAAATTCGAATTTGTAAAAATGTTCGAATTAGTTGAATGTAGAAATTCAAGAAAAATCGATGGAAAATCAATGAACGTACCAAATCGTGAAGGTGTACATAAGATGTACAGATAGTCTAGACTTGTTGAGAAATTTGATTTCATTGAAAGTACAAAATAATGAAAATTCAATGGAAAGGTATGTACGTTAGATGTATAGATCGTATGAATTTGTTTAAAAATTTGAATTCGTTGAATGTACAAAACTGTGAAAACTCAAGGAAAAATTGTGTACATTAGATGTACAGATAGTACGAATTTGTTGAAAAATTCGAATTCGTTGAGTGTGTAAAATCATGAAAATTCAAATGAAAATTGAAGAACATACCAAATTAAGTAAACTTAATGGAAAATTAATTACATTAGATGTACAGATCATCTATTTTTTTGCATTGATAAAATCTGTTTCTACATTAATAAAATTTGCTCTCTGCATACCATGTTCACTGTTTTCTCATAAAAATTGTTCATTGTTTTCTGCATAAACTATTTCTAGCATTCTGTATAAAATTATTTTATGTTCAGCATTATTTAAAAAATTGTTCATTCTCTTTTCTGCATAAATTATTTTCTATTTACTATTTAAAAAATTGTTCTCTGTTTTCTCATAAACTATTTCTAGCATTCTGCATAAAATTATTTTTTGTTCAGTATTATTTAAAAAATTGTTCACTCTCTTTTCTGCGTAAATTATTTTCTGTTCACTGTTTTCTCGTAAAACACCTAGTGAAATCGTGTTTTCTAAATTTAAATGCCAAATCTGAATGCTTTTTCATGTTTAAATTTCACAATAAATGAATTTGTTTTTCTACATTGATAAAATCTGTTTCTACGTTAATAAAATTTGCTCTCTGCATATCATGTTTACTCTATATTCGAATCTTCTTACTGCATTAATAAAATCTGTTTTCTGCATTAATTAAAACTGTTCATTGTTTTCTCATAAAAATTGTTCAATATTTTCTGCATAAACTATTTCTACGATTTTGCATAAAATTATTTTCTGTTCAGCATTATTTAAAAAATTGTTCACTCTCTTTTCTACGTAAATTATTTTCTGTTCACTATTTAAAAAATTGTTCGCTGTTTTCTCATAAAACACCTAGTAAAATTGTGTTTTCTAAATTGAAACGCCAAATCTGTATGTTTTTTCATGTTCGAATTTCACAATAATCGAATCTGTTTTTTTGCATTGATAAAATCTATTTTGATACACACTTTGTCAAAATTATCCAACAATGATAGATTGTGATTGGTTGTTTATCACTTTCTAATAAACTCACTATTTTTTCTACTTCACCTACAGTCTACCATGTAGACGTATAGAACAAGTGTGACAAAATGAGTAGAAATTAGAGATGATTTGAATACAATGAATCATAATTTATTGAAAATTTCCCTTTATTACATTTTATTATTATTATTATTATTACTCCTTATTTAGTTTATCTAAAAAGTTAAACATTTTTGGGTTTATCCAAAAATCTATGCCACGAAATACATGGCGGGAAATCTAGACCAAAGAACTGCCAAAATAAAAAATTGAGCGGGATTGTTGCTGTACTTAAATAAGTTGTCACAAGCAACATAAATTACCAACCAACCAAAAAAAAAAAAAAAAAAAAAAAAAAAACAGAAACTACATCCACCTGATCAAATAAAAGTGGTAGGTTGGGTTTCAGTTTTCACATACAACTTCGAAGTAGGTTCTTGACCAAATATTTTGTTTCTTTAAAGTCTTTCAATCTCATATTTGTTATATTCTTTCCCTCTGTCTAGGGGCTGAGAGAGAATAGAATCTATATGTCTGGAAAAAAAAATGTTTGTAATAGAATCTATGTTGGTTTAATGGCTGCAATCGTGCCTGAAAAATAAAATAAAATGTAGCTCAATAATCAATTTTCTATTATGACTTTTACCTTAGAGCATGTTTTGAGTGTCCATTTACGTGTGTGATTTTGAACTTGTTTCTGTGTTCTTTTGGTGTTTGAAAGTAGGTGTGCCTGTTAAAAGTATTGAATGCTAATGTTATGATCCTTAACACTCAAAACTATTTGTAAGATAGATTTTGGCTCAAGTAGGACATGATATGTTGTTCACTATTTTCTGCATAAACTATTTCTAGTATTCTGCATAAAATTATTTTCTGTTCAGCATTATTTAAAAAATTGTTCACTCTCTTTTAAATTATTCTCTGTTCACTGTTTAAAAATATTTTCGCTGTTTTCTCATAAAACACCTAGTGAAATCATGTTTTCTAAATTTAAACGCCAAATCAAAATGCTTTTTCATTTTTGAATTTCACAATAATCGAATCTATTTTTCTGCATTAATAAAATTTGTTTCTACATTAATAAAAATTTTCTCTCTACACATCATGTTTACTCATAAAATTTGTTTTTTGCATTAAGTAAAACTGTTCACTGTTTTCTTGTAAAAATTGTTCACTATTTTCTACATAAACTGTTTTTAGCATTGGCGTAGTTATTGCACTTAAATGGTTTTTGTGTTTCTTTTTAAATATGTAACCATATGAATAATGGACAAACTCCATGAAAGAAAAATGAATGATTCGTATAAATCACCTAATGGTAAATGCCTCAAAAAATTTGAATTTGTAAAAATGTTCGAATTAGTTGAATGTAGAAATTCGAGAAAAATTGATGGAAAATCAATGGACGTACCAAATCATGAAGGTATACATAAGATGTATAGATAGTCTAGACTTGTTGAGAAATTTGATTTCGTTGAAAGTACAAAATAATGAAAATTCAATGGAAAAGTATGTACGTTAGATGTATAGATCGTATATATTTTTAAAAAAATTTGAATTCGTTGAATGTACAAAACTGTGAAAACTCAAAGGAAAAATTGTGTACATTAGATGTACAGATAGTACGAATTTGTTGAAAAATTCGAATTCGTTGAGTGTGTAAAATCGTGAAAATTCAAATGAAAATTGAAGAACGTACCAAATTGAGTAAACTTGATGGAAAATTAATTACATTAGATGTACAGATCATCCAAATTTTTTTCCAAATTTGAAGTCGTCAAATGTACAAAATCGTGAAAATTCAATTTAAAACTATATACTAATGTACTAATCATCTTGATTTGATGAAAATTTCAAAATTGTCGAACGTACAAAATCTTGAAATCTTAATGGAAAATCGAAATTGTTGAACGTAACAAATTGTGAAAATTCAATGGCAAGTTGTGTACATTAGATGTACAAATATTCTGGACTTGTTGAGAAATTTGATTTCATTGAAAGTACAAAATCATGAAAATTCAAGAGAAATTGTGTACATTAGATGTACAGATCGTTCAAATTTGTAAAAAACAAAATTTAGATGTACAGATTGTTCAAATTTGTTGATTGTATAAAATCTTGAAAGTACAAAATAATTTTGTGTAAATTAGATGTACAGATATTCTGAATTTGTTGAAAAGTTTGAATTCGTTAAATGTACAAAATCGTGAAAATTAAATGGAAAACTGTGTACTAATGTATTGATCATCCGAATTTGTTGAAAAATTGGAAATCGTTGAATGAACAAGATCGTGTAAACTCAACAGTTAATGAACAATTAATCACATGAAATTTATAAAAGTTGAATGTACATAATCATCAATTGTCAGACATTAACAACAACATTTTGTAATGCACAGAACATGTAGACATTAACAATAGCGTCTAACGCAGTAACTTCATTAATAGACTTGATGGCTTGCTCTTGCGCCTTCCCCTTTAGATGCTTCTTAGCTTTTTGGATTGCATGAAAACTGTTGGGTTTTAGACCCCTTAAAAACAACCAGATTGGTTAGCCTAGATTAATTAACCAAGTTGTTACTTAGTCAAATTATGTAATACTAGGTTAAAGCAATCAAATTGTTAGGTTCTAAGGTCTTAGGATTTTATGTATTTAGAACTCTAATTTGTAATGTTGGCAAACCATAATCAAAACAATATATTTAGTCTTGTTTAGGCTTGCTCAAAGTTGGTAAAATATTGTAAAGTTGGAATCGAGTGACTGCAGATGCATTGGGACATTTCGGCCTGGCTCAATCGATCGAAGGTTAGACTCGATCGATCGAAAGTCGACCCAGATGCGTTTTTCTGCAGAATTCCAACTCAGCCTAAACTCTTTAAACGTTTAGGGTTTTATGTTTTTGCCCTAGGTATATAAGGCAAACCCTAGCCACGTTTTTCAGAGTTGCACAAGTTATATTGTTGCTCATACATTGCGGTTTTGTGTAAATCTCTTGTGAGATCTAGAGGAGCTTTCCTTTACACAAAGCTTAGGGTTTTCAAGATTGAGATCACTTCAACATCTTGATGATCAACTTGGTTGCTGCCTTTGAAGCTTAAAGATAATCAAGCGTGGGTGCTTGTAGCTGATTGAAGGAATACAAAGAAAGAAGTAGTCCGTGGACTCGGAGCCTGCGCGTGGTCGTGTCAGGAAGTTTTACTGGTGGGTAGCATTAGGAAGTCAAGCGGGGAGCTTGTAAGTCCTTTTGTAAGAACTTCAATTCTTTCTTAGTGGATTCCGTTTTGCCTTGAGGATCGGTGGGTAAAATCCTCCCCAGGTTTTTCCGTGTGGTTTCCTGGATGATCATATCATGTGTTATTTATTTTTCACTGCTTTATATGTTTTATATGCTTGATATGATTTTGTGATTGTTTTAACCTAGAATTGCTTAATTTGACTAAGTAACAACTTGGCTAATTAATCTAGGCTACGCAATCTGGTTATAGTTTAAGGGGTCTAAACCGTTCAAGTGGTATCAGAGCGGGTAGCTCTTCTGTTTGAGATCTTTATCTCTGAGCTGATCCTTGACCCCTGTTGTCATGGATTCTTGGAAAATTTTTTTGCTTATTAGTCAACTTATCTACTTACTGTCTGTGCCATTTGTTGTTTTTGTTAAATCTTTCCTTAAGTATTTTGGCATAATCACATGTGATAAGAATTATGTTTGTTATACTGCTTTAACCGCCTTAAAGGCACGTGATTCTTGTCATTGGTATTTGGATAGTGGTTGTTCCCGGCACATGACAAGAAATAAAGATTTATTCAAGACACTTTTTGAAGGAAAGATTGGGACAGTCACCTTTGGAGATGGAAGTAAATCTGTGATCAGAGGCATTGGTACTGTGGATATTCCAGGATTGCCGATGTTTGAAGATGTTTGGTATGTTGATGGATTGAAGGCCAATTTACTCAGCATTAGTCAGATTTGCGACAATGGTTTAAATGTCCTCTTCACCAAGTATGAGTGTGAGATACTTGATGGAGGAGGTGATTGTATGTGTGTTGGTGTGAGGACAGCTGACAACTGCAATAGGATAACACCAAGTGTAAACAACAAGTGCTTTAGAGCAAAGATAGATCAAGTTGATTTGTGGCGTCAACGGTTGGGGCATGCTAGTCATAAGCAGTTAGAAAAGATTTCCAAATGTGAGGCAGTTATAGGTTTACCTAAATTTGAGAAGATAGAGAAGTGCATTTGTGGACCATGTCAGATAGGTAAACAAGTAAAATCCAAGCATCCATCTGTGACCAGTGTTCAAACGTCAAGACCTTTAAAGTTACTACACATTGATCTCATGGGTCCTGCAAGAGTTCAAAGTCTGGGTGGAAAGAAGTATATTCTAGTTGTTGTGGATGACTTTACTAGATATACTTGGGTTGTACTTTTGAAAGATAAAGCTGAAGCTCCTGAGAAGATGATCCATCTGTGCAAGAAATTGCAAGTTGAGAAAGATACTGTGATAGCCAGAATCAGAAGTGATCATGGAAAAGAGTTTGAAAATACCAAGCTGGCTACTTTCTGCAATGAGCAAGGCACTCACCAAGAGTTCTCATCTCCCAAGACTCCTCAACAGAATGGAATTGTGGAAAGTAAAAATAGGGTTATTCAGGAGATGGCACGAGTCATGCTTCACAACAAAAATTTGCCAAAGTCTTTCTAGGGAGAAGCAGTTAACACTGCTTGCCATACACTCAACCGGGTGTATTTTAGACCTGACTCCAAGAAGACTCCCTATGAACTCTGGAGAGGGAAGAAACCTGTTGTAAAATATTTCAGGATATTTGGCAGTGACTGTTACATTCTACGTGATAGAGAGAACCTAGAAAAATTTGATGCCAAGAGCGACAAAGGATACTTTCTAGGATATTCTTCCACCAGTAGAGCTTATAGAGTGTATAATCTGAGAACCAAAACAGTCATGGAATCCTCAAATGTTGTGATAAATGATGAAGTGTGTTCAGAAAGCAATGTTCCTGCTCAAGATAAGTCTTTAGAAGTAGATGACACTCTTCTTACTGAGGATGTTGTCAAGCATAGTGAGGAAGAGCTGTTGGTGTTAAATGATACAGCCTCAGTACCTTCAAGTTCAGAACCAACCACTCCAGTTCGTGACACTCGACAGGCACAAAGTCAACTCAATCCCTCATCTGCACAGAGAGGAACTTCCACTTCTTTAGTCAAAGGTCCATCCTCTAGAGTGAGACTGAACCATCCCTCCACAAATATATTGGGTAGTCTGAATGATAACATGAGGTTAAGATCAAAAGCATTGAATGTGATCACTCACTCATGCTATCTGTCCCAATTTGAACCGAAGAAGGTGGATGAAGCACTTCAAGATGCTGATTGGGTAAACTCTATGCATGAAGAACTTCATCAATTCGTTCGGAATGATGTGTGGGAACTAGTTCCTAGACCAAAGGATGTAAATGTGATTGGAACTAAGTGGATCTTTAAGAACAAGTCAGATGAACATGGCACTGTGATCAGAAACAAATCAAGACTTGTTGCACAAGGGTACACACAAGTGGAAGGAATTGACTTTGATGAGACATTTGCACCAGTAGCAAGGTTAGAATCCATCAGGATATTGTTGGCTATAGCAAGTCACCTAAACTTCAAGCTATATCAGATGGATGTCAAGAGTGCTTTCTTGAATGGAATGTTACAAGAAGAAGTGTATGTTGAACAACCTAAAGGCTTTGTAGACCCTCATAGACCGGATGACGTCTACAAATTAAAGAGAGCTCTCTATGGGTTGAAGCAAGCTCCTCGGGCTTGGTATGACAGATTGACTGCATATCTCACTGAGCATGGATTCAAAAGGGGATCTGCAGATACAACACTCTTCATAAGAAAGGATAAGACTGGTTTTGTTGTAGCTCAAATTTATGTTGATGACATTGTTTTTGGTGCTACTAATGATTCTCTTGCTCATTCTTTTGCAGATGAAATGAAGGCGATGTTTGAAATGAGCATGGTTGGAGAACTAACTTATTTTTTGGGATTGCAGGTAAAGCAAACTGAGACAGGAATCTACATCAATCAAGCTAAATATGCAAGGAATTTGGTTAAAAGATTCGGACTGGACAAGGCTGCTCATGCTAGAACGCCGATGGCGGCTAATGCAAAGTTGACAATTGATCCATCAGGTGAGTCTGTTGATGTTACTTTGTATAGAAGCATGATTGGCTGTCTTTTGTATTTGACTGCTAGTCGTCCTGGTATATCTTTTAGTGTTGGTGTTTGCTCTAGATTCCAGTCGAATCCTAAGGTTTCTCATTTAAATGCTGTTAAAAGGATTATAAAATATGTGAGTGGAACCTGTGAATATGGTTTATTTTATAGCAAGGAGTCAAACTTGTCTCTTACTGGCTTTTCTAATTCTGATTGGGCTGGGAATGCTGATGACAGAAAAAGCACCACTGGAGGGTGTTTTTATGTCGGAGCCAATCTTGTGGCTTGGATGAGTAAGAAGCAGAATTCTGTTTCTTTATCCACTGCTGAGGCAGAATATATTGCTGCTGGGAGTTGTTGTTCACAGCTCCTTTGGATGAAGAAACTTTTGGTGATTATGGGATTCCTCAAGATACCATGGTTGTCTATTGCGATAACTCTAGTGCTATAGATATATCTAAGAATCCGGTTCAGCATTCTAAGACCAAGCACATTGAGCTTAGGTATCATTTCATTAGGGATTTGGTTGAAAAGAAAATAGTTGCTCTTGAATATATCCCTACTGATCGTCAAAACGCTGACATCTTTACCAAACCACTTGATGAAAGTAAGTTTGAGACACTTCGTCAAGTGATTGGTGTGCTTCGCTGTCCCTAGCTGTTTTGGCTTCCTTGGTCCTTGTGCTTCATTGCTCTATTCTGTTGTGACCATTTTTCTTTGGTTTTTGTGTTTTTCTTTTGTTCTAGGACTTGCATTGCATTACATACATGCATTTCATTCTAGGATTTATTTGTTTTCTCTTTTAATAATAATAATAATAATAATAATAATAAAAAAAGGGAGAAAGCAAAATCTTTGTTGAACACTATTTTTCTTGATTTTTTGAAAACAAGGTTGGTCATTCTTTTTACACATGTCATGTCTTGTGTACCTTGTTTAACTTTGATGAGCTTATTTACTGCACTTGACTAGTTGAAACTTTGTAGTGCATGTTGTGTGGGAAAGATGTGTGTGGTTCTTAATCACTTTGCCTTAATCATGAAGTCACTTGTTCTTTGACTGTCGGACTTGATCCTTTTGAGAAAGGCATAAATAACCATCTCACCACTGTTCACTAGCCAATCATGAACACCTTAGTGCATATCATAAGATTTAGTGCTCGAGAAAGTGTAGCACATGCACAAAAAGAACATAAGGTGTAGCCTCAAATTAAATTAAAAACTGGTGTGTACTATTAGGCTTGATGCCAATTCACTTAATTCAAACCGGTGTGTACTATTAGGCTGAATGCCAATTCATATAAATTAGAGGCAAAAATGAAAGAAACTTACATGATTGCAAGCTTTTGTTCTAGAAGATGTGGGAGTTATAGGATGTAACTCTTTAGGTGATAGTCTCTTTTAAATTCTATGTGATGAATTGTGTAGACTCTGTGTTTGATTGCTATTCACATATCACCTCACATGTATCTCAAGTCTTTGCTAGTTTCACACACTACACAAGTTACTCTTTGTTAAACACTGTACATGTTAGTGTGTGTGTCTTTGGTCTGACCAACTAAGTTTGAAAATATCTTGAGATTTGTACACAACATATTTGTTGCTTGAGAAAATTAATTGGGAAGATGATTGAAACTTGTGTTTGAGAAAATTGGGTTTAAAAATTTTGGGTTTTTTTTTTGAAAAAGCATTCCATCTCATACTCATGCATTTTGTATTCATTGTTCAAATGCTTTGAGGAGTTGTTTCAAAATTGGGTTTGCAATTTTTCAAAACTGTGATTTTCCCCAAAATTCAGTGTGTTTCTGCCCATTTTGATCGATCCAGTGTGTTTTTCGATCGATCGAAAAAGTGTCTCAGAATGTGCTAAAATGACTGTCACATTCGATCGATCGAAGATCGTGAAGAAGCTTTTTTAAAAGGTTGAAATCTGACTTTTCAAAGAACTATTTCAAAAACTTTTTCAAACCTTTTTCTCTCTCCGACGAGGCAAAGACTAAAAGATCCAATTTTTGTCGTTTTCTTCCAAAATTTTTGCAAAGAATCTCTTTCCTCAAGCCGGTATGTCTGTTTTACCCTTCCTTTTCATTTTATTTTCATGATTTCATGCATTTTTCATGCATTTTAGAGTAATTTTCGGAACTTTTCTTTTTGGGATTTTTGATGATTCGGACCAAATTGTGTGCAATTGATCAATGGGTTTTGATAGGGACACTCTATAAACATGTTCTTAATAGTTTAATTTGATCAATTTTGAGTTTTGAGAAAAATTGAAATTTCTAGGGTTTATATTTGATCCGAATTGGGGCTTTTTGTGAAATTGAGGTTAATTGATGAAATTGGCTTGTGTAATTGATGCAATTGGTTATTATAAACTGTTTTCAATGGTGTGTAATGATTGATTCTTCAATTTGTTGCAAAATTTATCAAGTGGTTTTCAAATTTTTTGGGTTTTTGTCAAGAAACTCTATGTTCAAGCCAATTTTGTGAAATTAATCTTTATTTGATCATGGTTACTGCATTAGTTCATGCATCATAACATTGTTAATATTCATGCATCATATAGATTTTTATTCTATATTTTTTTGTGCTAACTTGCAGTCTGCCCTTGGTTTTGTTTTTGTTCTTTTTGGTTTTCTCTTTGTGTCTCTGTCCTTTCCTTAGCACCATGCCTAGGAAGACTAGAGCACGTAGGACTATTCCCTCTCCTTCTCCACCCCCACCTTCTTTTGATAGTGAGAGGTTCCCCCGTGAGAAAAACCAAGAGATCTTTGAGACTTTAAACCTTAAGAGAAAGGTTTGGGCTGAGCGTTCTGTCATATTAGATGAGCTAGATCCTGCCATTAGGGCAAATTTTGAGCGTAGAGGTTGGTTGCCTTTGTTAGTTGTGTCTGACCCTCCACCTCCGGCTACCTTGATTAGAGAGTTCTTCTCGAACCTCTCTGTCCACATCTATGATTCCAACACTCTAGTTAGGAGTTGGATACGAGGTGTAGAGTACACCATTACTCCTGATGTAGTGGATGATGCTCTTGAGGTACCGTTGGTTAGGCATCCTGTCTATCCCTATGATGAGTCACCCGAGTTGAGTGATGTCATGTCTTACATCACTGGGTCATCTATCCAGTGGGGTTCTGATCCTAGGATCACCACCGCTGAGCTTCCTGAGACTACCTATCTCTTCTTTAGGATAGCTTGTCACTCACTCTGGCCCATTTCTCATCTGCACACCATTCCTCTTGAGAGGTGTGTATTCTTGTACGCTCTTGGCACTGATGCTCCTATTAGTTTTCCACATCTTTTTCTTCGTTCTTTGAACGAAGTTTATAGGAGTTCATCTACTACTCATGCCCTTGTTCATCCTATTTTCATTCATAGGATTTTACTTTATCTAGGTTTAGAGGATTTCCCTGCTTCTGAGCCTGTTCATGTTATAGGTCCTATAGGTGTGTCTTTTCTTAGACAGAGGGCCGCTCATCTTCGAGCTGGTTCTAAACACCCTAGGTCTGAGCCCTCTAGTAGCGCTCCTCCTCCTCCTTCTTCTTCTACAGGTCCTGCTGGTGAGATTGTTCCTGATCCTGTAGGTGCTGCTGCTGTTTCTCCACCTTCTGCGGCTGACTTCGATGTTCGTCGTACTTTGGAGACTGTCATGACCGTTCAGGCGGTTCATGGTCAGCTTTTGGTGGATCTGTTCGATGAGATTCGTGCTCTGAGAGCGGATTTGGCGCATCTTCGTTCTTCCTCACCACCTCCTTTTGATGATGGCCTATGATGCCCTTTGGCATTCCGTCACAAAAAGGGGGAGTAGAGTTTTGACTTGTAGAGGAGATTTTGTTGATAGGGGGAGACATTTTTGTTAGCATGGGATATTTTTTTGTGGAGTTTATTAGATTGTATCTAGGTGCTTCACTTTGTATATCATTTTTGGGGATATTCATGTTAGGGGGAGTAACATTGATTGATATATTGATGTACATGTTTTTGTTGATTCTTGTTGTCTTATGATTCATTGCTTATTGATTTATATTTATGAGTTGATTCATTGATATATATCTTTATTTTGTGTTGTGTGAATCTTACAAGAATATTATACCTGTTTATATACTATTTCTTGCCACACATGCGTTTATGTGTTTGTTGAGTATTTCAGGAATATACAGGTTGATTCAACAAAGCTGCTGTCTACACTTGCAACCGATGGATAGTAGTTAGGGTTGAATTTTAGTTTATGAGCATTATTTTGTAAAAGGCTTTTTACTTGTAAACTTTGAGCTTTTAATTTGTGTTTTGTCACGGATTGCCAAAGGGGGAGTTTGTTAGGTTCTAAGGTCTTAGGATTTTATGTATTTAGAACTCTAATTTGTAATGTTGGCAAACCATGATCAAAACAATATATTTAGTCTTGTTTAGGCTTGCTCAAAGTTGGTAAAATATTGTAAAGTTGGAATCGAGTGACTGCAGTTGCATTGGGGCATTTCGGCCTGGCTCAATCGATCGAAGGTTAGACTCGATCGATCGAAAGTCGACCCAGATGCGTTTTTTTGCAGAATTCCAACTCAGCCCAAACTCTTTAAACGTTTAGGGTTTTATGTTTTTGCCCTAGGTATATAAGGCAAACCCTAGCCACGTTTTTCAGAGTTGCACAAGTTGTATTGTTGCTCATACATTGCGGTTTTGTGTAAATCTCTTGTGAGATCTAGAGGAGCTTTCCTTTACACAAAGCTTAGGGTTTTTAAGATTGAGATCACTTCAACATCTTGATGATCAACTTGGTTGCTGCCTTTAAAGCTTAAAGATAATCAAGCGTGGGTGCTTGTAGCTGATTGAAGGAATACAAAGAAAGAAGTAGTCCGTGGACTCGGAGCCTGCGCGTGGTCGTGTCAGGAAGTTTTACTGGTGGGTAGCATTAGGAAGTCAAGCGGGGAGCTTGTTAGTCCTTTTGTAAGAACTTCAATTCTTTCTTAGTGGATTCCGTTTTGCCTTGAGGATCGGTGGGTAAAATCCTCCCCAGGTTTTTCCGTGTGGTTTCCTGGGTGATCATATCATGTGTTATTTATTTTCCGCTGCTTTATATGTTTTATATGCTTTATATGATTTTGTGATTGTTTTAACCTAGAATTGCTTAATTTGACTAAGTAACAACTTGGCTAATTAATCTAGGCTACGCAATCTGGTTATAGTTTAAGGGGTCTAAACCGTTCACAAATAATCATATCAAAAGAATAAAGCAGCGGAATAATAAAAGACACAATGATATGATCACCCAGGAAACCACACGGTAAAAACCTGAAGAGGATTTGACCCACCGATCCTCAAGGCAAAACGGAATCCACTAAGAAAGAATTGAAGTTCTTACAAAAGGACTTACAAGCTTCCCGCTTGACTTCCTAATGCTACCCACCAGTAAAACTTCCTGACACGACCACGCGCAGGCTCCGAATCCACGGACTACTTCTTTCTTTGAATTCCTCAATCAGCTACAAGCACCCACGCTTGATATTCTTTAAGCTTCAATGGTAGCAACTTTGTTGATCATCAAGATGTTGAAATAATCTTTACCTTGAAAACCCTAAGTTTATGTGAAGGAAAACTCCTCAAAGATCTCACAAGAGATTCACATAAACAGCAAATATGAGCAACAAAGACTTAGAGAGGTTTGGGTACAAAACCCTAAAAATAAAAGGAGGCACAAGAGGCACTCTAATCTCTCTCAACAAAGTCTCAAAAAACGTTCTAGGGTTTTCCTTATATATAGGAGTGTTTTACTTGAACCCAAGACGTTTAAATAGAGTTTGGGCTGAGCTGGAACTCTGCAGAAAACGCATCTGACCCGAGATTCGATCGATCGAGTCTATCCTTCGATCGATCGAGCCAGGCAGAAATGCTCCAATACATCTGCAGCCTCTCGATTCCAACTTTACAATATTTAATCAACTTTGAGCAAGCCTAAATAAGACTAAATACATTGTTTTGATCATGGTTTGCCAACATTACATATTAGAGTTCTAAATACATAAAATCCTAAGACCTTAGAACCTAACAAAAACGGTCTAATAGCCTTTGCAT
The DNA here is from genome assembly GCA_023736055.1 of Quercus glauca. Classification (NCBI taxonomy): domain Eukaryota; kingdom Viridiplantae; phylum Streptophyta; class Magnoliopsida; order Fagales; family Fagaceae; genus Quercus; species Quercus glauca. Next base: position 30,355,049 of record CM043325.1, read on the forward strand.
TTTATTGTTTTCTTGTTCAAGACGAGCAAGTATGTTAGCAGGTTCATCTCTAGGTAACTCAGCTAAGTGTGCCTAAGGAACTCGTAACCCATGCCATCGACAATACACCTCCAACTCACACCTCTTCTCGTATAGGGTTGACCATGGTGGTTCTACTATGGTGAACTCTATTGCGGTGGTATCTATACTTAGTTTTGTAGGTTTGCCGACCATGATGTGCCCAACGCTTCCAAGACTCTTGTACGTGTATATTGGCATATTAAGGAAATCTCTCTTCTTTCCAACCCATTTCCCTCCATAGCGGTCTATGTATGTCTGTAGTTGTTGATTTGCTGGAACTTGTGATAATCCATTTGTTGAAGTAGATCCAAACTTGTTTCGCATTGTACGATTTGATGTTAAGGCATTGCGACTCATAGCTTAGTCAATCTACGAAGTTAGTGGGGTAGAAATAAGATCATTATTGTGGTGCATTTATAACCTCAATTCATGTTCCAAGCATTATAATTTTAGTTATTAGGGATTGTCATGTCAATACAAGCTGGAAAAACACTACATGAACAAGATTTTAAATGTTCCCAATGTCACAGTAAGATTTGAAGATGTTGGCAATAGTTGCAGTGTTCTTGAACAGAGTATCATATTTAATTGACACAGTGCTATGTCCCTGGCACCAGGGTATGATTATTCATATATTTAAGTATTCATGTGAATGTGGATGATATGACTGGACAGTTTGTGAAATCGTGCCGAGCTGTTGTGTAGCACGTGTGAAACAGTTGTATTTTTTTAATTTTGCCGCCCAAATAGTTGTATTTTTTTTATTATAAAACAAATAATTTGCTATTAAAGTGGAATTGGTTTAGAAACTTACAGTAGTAGATTGTCTGTCTTTATTTTTATTGTTCTGGATATATTATGTGAAGCCTTTTAAAGTGAAATTGGTTTGAAACTTTGAATGGTTAGTTGCTAAAATTTTATAAAATCAGTTTATTATACTGTGAATTGTAGCGCTGACTTGGGTGCATAGTATGTATTTTGTTTGTATTTGGCTCTTTTTGTTTGTACAATTATTTGTTTATTTGTGATTTGTCTTTACCTATGGAAAATGAGTTAGTAGAAATTTAATATTGATGATTTCTGTCATTTAAAAGAAGGCCGTTTTCTCTTTTAATAGATAAATTGTATTTTAATATATTAAGAAATAATTATTTTGTTTTTTTTTTATTTGTTGATAGTTTCTTGATACTAAATAGATGATACTCATTTTTTGTTTATATTTTAATCCCCTTAATCAAACTTCTATCTCCGTCTCTAAATCCAAAAAGGCCAAAACACATCGGAATGACCTGAAATTATTCCCAGGGTGGAACATGGGGTGTTACTACCAAAACAAAATGGTAATATAACAGCTATTTCTAAGGTTCTACTAATTTTAAGCTTAGTGTCCGTTTATAGCTTATTTAGCTGTTTGCTAAACTTTCTGCTGAAAGTGTGCTAAATTATATTTGTACTTTGAAAAAATTTGAAAAGTTGAAAAATAATGCAGGAAAAAATGAGGTTTTAAAAAGCTGTACACAAAAACTAAAAGCTAAAAGTTGAAATTAATGCCAAACAAACTCTTATCTCTCTAAAGGTTTTATTTTTTTGCATAATTTTTTTTCTTCTTTCTTAGATAGTTGTAATAAATAAAAGAGAGAAAAAAAAATGTTCTAGAATTAAATAATTTAGCAAGCAATAATTGTGCAATAATACCATATTTTTATTAGAATCCAACAATAACTCCTCAGCTAAAGTGTGTGCATGTATATTTTGCTAGCACATAGAGTATTAGAAGTGAATTTAACCTAACGAAAGATTTGTTAAAATTCACATCCAACAAAGAAATATTGAGTGATGTAAAATAACTTAGAGTTACAAAAAGTGTAACTAGGACCCAAATCCACATGTATATCATACTCTCAAATCTGTCTCTATCTAAATAGTCTCCCCTTGATCTAGCTACCTAAAGCTCGAGCTAATGAACTCACATTCTTGTGTATTTCTTTTTTAAACACATCTATTTTTCCTACATCACCAAACAAAAAACATGAATCTATTATTTCTCACATCACTTTGGATTCCGACTATCTTTCTTGTACTCATTCTCATCCTCTCTTTGTCATTGATTTTGAAACAAAGGAAAGTCAAGAAAGTAGCCAACCTTCCCTCAGATGCTCCAAAGCTTCCCATCATTTGCAACCTCCATCAAATTGGAAACGCCAGCCACCATTCCCTATGGAATCTCTCTAAAAAATACATGCCTACCATGCTCCTACAATTAGTATCTGTTCATTGTATCATGATACAAGATTGTGTCCACAAATATGAGATTATAGTTTTATTGAACGAGATAAAATTTGATGAGCTCACATTAAATTTGGCCCCGCCCCCATGTTTAAATCTTGGCTCCATCCTAGTCTCTTATCTCTTCATCTTGACTAATTAGTAGCTTTGAAACTACTATACATTGGGTATGATATTGTCACATGAATTGTCCTCACGACACAACATTTAATTTGTTAGATATCAGTTATTTTCACGTCACCAAACCACAAATTAATCATCAAACGATAAGAAATAATAATCTAGAGGTATGGACTGGAACGTGTGGAGGATATTGAAAGAGAGCAAAAATGAAAAACCTAGATAAATATTCTGAGTGTTGACTGTAAGATAGACTTGATGGAGGAGTAAAGCAAAGAAAATTTTGTTTGCTATATGGTTTCATTAATCTTTCTGATGAGTGGATGACTTAGACTTTTGGGATTCCTTCTTAGAAGATTGGAGGTTCCCTCCGAAACTGCTATTTGTTAATTTGATTTTAAAAAAAAAAAAAGAATCTTATTGTGTTAGCCAGTGTTCTTAAAAAGTTCAAGCATATGAAAAAAACATTGTAATTGAATCTAAGGTTACCCCTTCTGCCACATGATTAAAAATCCTCTTGGGCTGTTAAGTTTAATCTATTTAAGATTAGTATGTCAATCTTATTATTAGACATCTACATCTCATTGTGGATTTTCCTAGCAGGTGTGTAATTGATTCTGCTGCTAACTTTGATGTTTTAAAATGGCATGACAATTACTTTTAGAAATGCACTTGATGAGTTTATTTAATGGGATTTCTAAATGCTTCGAAGATTTATAACTTACAGTCAACTACTTAATTTTAAGAGTAAAGTAATGTTCATAATACTTGTAATTAGTTGTAGAAGCATAAACTATGAAATAGTTTCTCGTGGCCTTTAAAGAATCAATGCTTATCTATACTATTACTAACATATCCCTTTGAGTTTTGCTTATGTTGGGCATATATGGTTTGATTTTTTTTTCTTCTATTAAGAATTAAATCCTTCACTAACCAATATTTCACTATGCAAATGGCTCAATTTTGCTAGATAATATATTTGTGTGGGCTTTTATTAATGTTTTGCGTAGATAAGCACAGTGCGTGTTCTTTTGTTTTTTGTTTTGTTTTGTTTTGTGTATGTATTTTTAATAGAAATGAAAAGAGAAAAAGAAGTGGTACAAATAGTGAGAGTTGAAGACAAATTTATAAGGTATTGCCAAAGATATTATTCCAATGTTTTAGGAAACTATGCCCTCCTGGTGGACTTTGGCAAGATGATCTATTCAAACCTAATGCCATTACAGCTGCACTCAGCCCTCCTACTCCTACAGGGGGACTTTTGATTGAGTCCAATTCCAATATCACAACACCACATAGAGCAAGGTCAGCCATTGCTAGGACAACAAATTTTTTTTAATGTGTTCTTCGCTTGCAATACGTTGATATTTATGCTCTCAAATATCAGAGTATTGCCGAGCTGTTTGTTAGGACATATGTAGTTCACTTGTTAAGAACATATGTCGTTCTTTTATGTAATTGGCTAATCCTTTGACAGAACGCACTTTACTTGTATTTGGGTAGATCTAGGATGTGTTGAAATACTTCAAGAAACCATGTTTCAAGATCAAGTGTGGAAGCATTCAAGTCTGTCCATGAAAACAAGCTGAAAGTGCAAGGTTACTAAAGCTCGACAGCAGGCTCAACAGCTAGCATCTGTCGAGGTTAAGCAAGCTGCTCAAGCCCATAAGCTCAACACCTGCTCGACAGCTTCTCAACAGCTTCTATCTGTCGAGGTTTATAAAATCAGAATTTCTGATCTGATTTCTTGGGATTCGTGAATGTGTCTTTGGGCCTTCTTTTCTCCTAACCCTAGACATATAAAAAGATTTTTTTAAGGGCCGTCAATGAGTTCACAAGTTGCACAAGCATTGAGCAAACTTTGTTCAAGCAAATTGTGATCGGAGACAAAGTTTTGCCCTAGTTCATCTCTTTTGAAGAAGTTGTTGTGTATGTGCACCTTTGGGTTTTATGACCAAGCATCTTCTTGATCTTCATTTTGTGGATGAACTGAAAAACTTTGCAGCCAACCATCTTTCTAGTTGGTGATTGAAGTCGCGTACTGGGATTCACGCAAACTGGTTAGTCACATACTTTGGAGCAATGCATCAAAAAGGGGAAACTGTCACTACAGAACAAGTCCAATTGGGTATTGGGGTAAGGGTTCAACTGTAGGTTGGTAAGGTACTTGGGATTCCTTTACTTGTAACCGCTTATTGTGATAATAGTGGAGTTTCGGGAGTGGTGACCTGAAAATCACCCGGTGGGGTTTTTGCCGTTAGGTTTTCCCCATTCGTAAACAAATCACCGTGTTATTTATTTTCCGCTGCATAATTAGTTTATTGGTGATTTGTTTGTGCTACCACGCATTTGCATGTTAATTAACTTAATTAATTCACTTAGCTAAATTAATTGGTTAATTTATCGTAAGGGGTCAATTCGTTTTTGGCCTATCAAGTGGTGTCAGAGCAGGCACACTCTGATTAGGTTAATCTTTCCTATGTTTGATCCATTGACCCCTATTGTCATGGCTTTCACCTGCTTAAAGAGATCTTTGTTTTCAAATACATCTTGTTTTTCTAATCTCTATTTATTTGAGTGTCTCAGAAAATACAAGTCTAAAAGTTATTTGAATTCTCTTTTGATGACTATTGGAAAAGATCTCAGTTTGGCTAAGAAGAAACTAGACTGTCTCAAAATGAAAATGTGCAAAGGAGTTCATCCGAGAAGAGTGAAAGTTAAAGGCTTAGCTCATAAAAGGCAGTTGAGAGAAAGTACCATTCCCACTGATTTGTTATCTAAGCACGAAGTGTGTTTCATGATGAAATCCGCATTTAAAGTAATGGACACATGTTTGTGGTACCTTGACAGTGGTTGCTCAAGACACATGACCGGAAACCGATCCCTCTTCAAGGTTTTCAAGTCAAAGAAAGGTGGCAATATCACTTTTGGTGATGGAAGCAAGTCATAGATTAAAGGGAAAGGAATCATCTCTCTACCTAGACCGCCAGACATTTCAAATGTTCTTTATGTAGAAGGTTTAAAAGTGAACCTATTGAGCATAAGTCAGATATGTGATCAAGACTTAATGGTACTATTCTCAAAAGGAAAGTGTCTTGTCATGGATGAGTCTGGAAAGAAGCTCATTAGTGGTGTTCGCACTTTAGACAACTGCTATGGATTGGCTCCTGATGCTGATATTTTGTGCAATAGCATTCATTTGCCCAATGAAGATCTATGACATCAACGAATGGGACATGCTAGTTACAAACATCTTTCTATTGTATCTAAGCATGAATCTGTCTTGGGGATACCAAAGCTTAGTAGAATGAGCAATGTGGTGTGTGGACCACGTCAGCTTGGAAAACAGATGAAAGCTAAGCATCCAGGTACACAGACATCAGCTACATCTAGGCCATTGGAGCTTCTACATTTAGATCTTATGGGTCCAACTAGAACTGAGTCTATTGGTGGTAAGAGATACATCATGGTTGTGGTAGACGACTTCACTAGATACACTTGGGTCATTCTCCTACGATCCAAATCTAATGCTCCTGAGCACATTAAGGCCTTGTGCACAAGACTACAGAATGAAAAGAGTCTAAAGATAGATCGAATACGAAGTGACCATGGTAAAGAATTCGAGAACTCTTATATGGAGTCCTTTTGCACAAGATCAGGTATATCTCAAGAATTCTCTGCTTCTATTACTCCTCATCAAAATGGTGTGGTAGAAAGGAAGAATAGGGTTATTTATGAGATGGCTAGAGCCATGTTGCACAACAAAAATGTGGCTAGAAACTTGTGGGGAGAAGCCGTGAACACTGCATGTCATACCGTTAATAGGGTGTACTTCAAAACCGGTACCAAAAAGACTCCTTATGAGTTATGGAAAGGAAGGAAGCCAAATGTGAAGTATTTCAGAATCTTTGGAAGTACTTGTTTCATCCTCAACGATAGAGAAAATGTGGGAAAGTTTGGCTCTCAGAGCGATGAAGGTATATTTCTGGGTTACTCTTCTACAAGCAAGGCTTATCTGGTATACAACAAAAGAACTATGAAGGTAATGGAGACAGTAAATGTTGTCATTGATGAGTCTTCAGATTCCAGTTCTGAGAAAGGCATTAAGGAACTCCCCAAAGAAATTCTTCCTCTTGAGCCTAAGGAAGTTCAAGACATTGTTGAACAAGAACCTGCATCTCCAAGTACTCCCGGTACTCCTAGTGTTATGGAAGAATTTGCAGACATACCCACTTCACCAAATTCTAAATCTCATGAGGAGAAGGGACCTTCCTCTAGGATTAAATTAAATCATCCTCTAGGAGTTATTGTGGGAAACATGAATGAACTCACATTAAGGAAACGTACAGTTGATAAATGTGTTGCTAACTTTGTGTCTTATTCATGCTACTTGTCATAGGTTGAAACCAAGAAAGTTGAGGAAGCACTACAAGATGAAAGTTGGGTTGAAGCAATGCATGATGAACTGCTACAGTTTCAGAGGAATGATGTTTGGACCCTAGTACCTAGACCGGAGGGTGAGCACATCATCGGTACAAAGTGGATATTCCGTAATAAGAATGATGAAGAAGGCAATGTGATTCGCAAAAAGACTCAACTTGTAGCTTAAGGATACTCACAATTAGAAGGAGTAGACTATGATGAAACATTTGCCCCAGTTGCCAGAATGGAGTCCATCATAATTCTCCTTGCCCTAGCATGTCATCTGAAGTTCAAACTTTATTAGATGGATGTGAAGACTGCTTTCTTGAATGGGCTGCTTAAAAAGGATGTCTATGTGGCTCAACCAAAAGGATTCATTGATCCACACTTTCCGGATCATGTGCTGTACCACAAGAAGGCATTTTATGGGTTGAAGCAAGCCCCTAGAGCTTGGTATGATAGACTCACACAATATCTAGTGTCACATGGGTTCAAAAGAGGAAAAGCTGATCAAACTCTCTTCATCAAAAAGGAAGATAGCGAGTTGATAGCTGTTCAAGTATATGTTAATGATATCATCTTTGGGTCGACTAAGGATGAACTTGCTCATGGCTTCTCAAAACTCATGCAAGCCGAGTTCGAGATAAGCATGATTGAAGAGCTGACTCACTTCCTTGGATTGCAAATTCGTCAACAAGATTCAGGTATATTCCTACTCAATCTAAATATGCTAAGAATCTTGTGAAAAAGTTTGTTTTAGAATCTGCTAGTTCTGTTTAAACCCCTATGAGCCCAAATGTTAAACTCATTGTAGATGTGTTAAGCAAGAGTGTTGATCCTTTTCTATATAGAAGCATGATAGGTAGTCTTCTTTACCTTACTGCTAGTAGAGCTGACATTAGTTACAGTGTTGGTGTGTGTGCTAGATATCAGGCTAACCCCAAAGAATCACATATGACTGCTTCAAAAAGAATTATAAAGTATGTCAAAACCACTGCTGAGTTTGGTGTGTGGTACAGCAAGGACACAAATGATGTCTTAGCTGAGTATTCTGATGCGGATTGGGCTGGGAATGCTGATGATAGAAAGAGTACATCGGGGGTTTGATTTTATGTAGGTAACAATCTTGTCTCTTGGATAAGGAAAAAGCAGAACTCCATCTCCTTATCCACTGCAGAAACTGAGTACATTGCTGCTGGTAGCTATTGCACCCAACTCCTCTAGATGCAAAAACTCTTTCATGATTATCATATTTGTCAAGAACATCTCACTATCTACTGTGACATTACCAGTGCCATCAATATCTCTAAAAATCCGGTTCAACATTCTCGAACCAAACACATAGAGATTCGACATCACTTCATTAGGGAGCTTGTCGAAGATGGTATTCTCACTCTTGAGTTTATTCACACCGATGATCAGAAGGTTAACTTGTTCACCAAACCTCTTGACAGCAAATGGTTTGAATTTCTTCGTCGAAACATTGGTGTTATCTCCATGGATTGATTTCTTTCTCTCCTCCTTCTTCCTCATGCATTTGCATCTAGTTTTATGCTTTGCTTTGATAACATGTTTTTGTTTATTTATTTTCAGTTTTTATTTTTTATTTTTTTTATATAAAAATAAAAATAAAAAATTTGAAATTCAGAAAAATACAAAAACAGTGTGCGTTTTGTGTACATTGGTACTTGTGTATCTTGGATGGCCACTGAAACAAAGTTTTCTAAACTTTGTATCATTTGTAGCTTATATGAGCATCTCTATGTACAACTAAGCAAGTGAGCTTTGTGGCTGTTGTTTGTGATGAGTAAGATTAAGTTATCTCTTAGACTTAACACTCATATCACTCTTTTTGACGGGTAGGACTAGAAAATCCTAAGAGAAAGGCATAGATAACCATCTCACCACTGTTGCCTGCCAATCATTAATTACACATGTATGCTTCGGCATAGCAAAAGTGCAATGTCAATGACATTTGTGTGCTTCGACATAGCAAAATTGGAATGTCAAATATCAATGGGTATTTCTTTTCTCTCTCTTATATGCCCATGCATGATATGCTAAATAAAAAGAAAATATGCAAAGAAAATAAAAAGCAAAAAGATCAAAAATGCTTTTAAAATGATTACAAGCGTGTATTCTAGGAGATGTGGGAGTTATAAGATGTACCTCGAAGGTGATAGTCCCCATCAAACAGTTATGATTGTGTGTGAGTTAAAGTGACTTTCTCATGTCTCAAATCATCATAACATGTATACACTTATGCAATCTTGCGATGTTTTTCACACAACACACAATATTCTTTGCTACTCTTGATACATGTGCAGGTACAATGTGATTTGGCCATCACTAGGTTTACATGTTCTTATGTATGCTCACTAAACTGTCTTGACTTGTTTTTGAAATATAAAATTGGTTAGACTTGTTTAGTGTGTGTGTGTGTTTTTGGGGATCCATGTGCTTAAAATTCCTATTGAGAGATGATCTTGAGAGCTTAATAGGTTGATTGGATCAGTGTTTGAGTTGCATGTTGGATTGCATTCATTGTTAGGACATATGTGGTTCACATGTTAAGAACATATGTCATACTTTTATGTAATTGGCTAATCCTTTGACAAAATGCACTTTACTTGTATTTGGGTAGATTTAGGTCGTGTTGAAATACTTCAAGAAACCGTGTTTCAAGATCAAGTATTGAAGCCTTCAAGTCTGTTCAAGAAAACAAGCTGAAAGTGCAGATTCATTAAAACTCGACAGCTGGCTCGACAATTGCATCTATCGAGTTTCAGTAAGTTGTTTCAATCCCGTGTCTCGACACCTGCTTGACAGCTACTCGACAGCTTCTATCTGTCGAGGTTTATAAAAATTAGAATTCTGATCTGATTTCTTGGGATTCGTGAATGTGTCTTTGGGCCTTCTTTTCTCCTAACCCTAGACATATAAAAGGATTGTTTTAAGAGCCGTAAAAGAGTTCACAAATTGCACAAGCATTGAGAAAACTATGTTCAAGCAAATTGTGACTAAAGACGAAGTTCTTAACCTAGTTCATCTCTTCTGGAGAAGTTGTTGTGTATGTGCACCTTTGAGTTTTGTGACCAAGCATCTTCTTGATCTTCATCATATGTATGAACTGAAGAACTTTGCAGCTAACCCTTATTACTAGTTGGTGATTGAAGTCGTGTACTGGGATCCGCGCATCTGGTTAGTCACGTACTTGGGAGCCGTACATCAAAAGGGGAAACTGTCACTACAGAACAAGTCCAATTGGGTATTGGGGTAAGGGTTCAACTGTAGGTTGGTAAGGTACTTGGGATTCCTTTACTTATAACCGCTTGTTTTGATAATAGTGGAGTTTCGGGAGTGGTGACCTGAAAATCACCCGGTGGAGTTTTTGCCGTTAGGGTTTTCCCCATTCGTGAACAAATCACCGTGTTATTTATTTTCCGCTGCTTATTTAGTTTATTGGTGATTTGTTTGTGCTGCCATGCAATTGCATGTTAATTGAACCTAATTAATTCACTTGGCTAATTAATTGGTTAATTAATCACAATGGGTCAATTTGTTTGTGGCCTATCAAGTGGCATTAGAGCAGGCACACTCTGATTAGGTTTTAATCTTTACTGTGTTTGATCCATTGATCCCTGTTTGTCATGGATAGAGGACAATCGTTAATTATACCTCCTTTATATGATGGGACTAACTATGCCTACTGGAAAGTACGCATGAGAGCTTTTTTGCAATCCTTAGACGAGAAGGTGTGGCAAGCTGTTGAGATTGGCTGGACTAAGCCAAAGGAAGCGCCGGCTGATTGGGATGAAGCCAAGATCAAGGCGGCAAACTTCAACAGCAGGGCATTGCATGCTTTGTTCAATGCGATCACCAATGAGGAGTTCAAGAAGATATCCTCAACTGAAACTGCTAAGGAGGCTTGGACCATCCTCCAAACAACCTATGAAGGAATAATGGCTATCTAAGATTCAAAGCTTCAGAGGCTCACTACAAGCTTTGAAGAAATAAAAATTGAGGAGGATGAGTCATTCGATGAGTTCTATGCCAAGCTCAAGGACATAGTAAACTCAGCCTTCAACCTTGGGGAAACCATTCTTGAACTCAAGATTGTGAGGAAAGTGCTCAGATCTCTACCCGAGAAATTCCATGCCAAGATTACGGCGATAGAAGAATCAAAGAATATTGACAAGATTCCTTCAACTGAGCTAGTTAGAAACTTGCAAACCTACGAGCTAGGGTTATCTAGGATTGGCAAGTCAAGCAAAGGCAAGAGCATGGCCTTGAAGGCCAAGAGCAGTGAGATTTGGCAAACAGGGATGACAAACAGGGATCAATGGATCAAACACATAAAGTAGTAATGTTCCTAGTACTTTATGTTGATGATATTCTACTCATTGGAAATGATGTAGGGGTAATGTCATTTGTAAAGGTTTGGTTGTCAAGCCAATTTGATATGAAGGACTTGGGTGAGGCTAACTTTATTCTAGGGATTAAGCTTTGGCGAGATCGCAAGAATAAGATGTTAGACTTATCACAAGCTGGATACATAGATAAGGTTCTAGAACGGTTTAGCATGCAAAACTCCAAGAAAGGATTGCTTCCTTTCAGACATGGAGTTCCTCTGTCTGATGACCAAAGGCCTAAGACTCAAGAGGAAGTAGATATGATGAGACAAGTTCCTTATGCTTCTGCAGTAGGAAGTCTCATGTATGCCATGCTTTGTACTAGACCAGATATCTGCTATTCAGTTGGCATGGTTAGCCGATATCAATCAAATCCAGGACCAAAACATTGGCAAGCTGTAAAGCATATTCTCAAGTATCTACGGAGAACGAGAGATTATATGCTTGTTTACCATTGTGAGGATTTAATTCCCATTGGCTATACAGATTCAGATTTTCAATCGAATCTAGATTTCAGAAAATCCACTTCAGGATGTGTTTTCACCTTGGGAGGTGGAGCCATTAGTTGGCGGGGTATTAAGCAATCATGTATTGCAGACTCCACCATGGAAGCAGAATATGTTGCTGCTTGTGAAGCAGCAAAGGAAGCTGTATGGCTCAAGAAATTCCTCTTTGACCTTGGTGTAATAAGAATGGAGCAAGTTCCAATCACATTGTTTTGTGATAACAGTGGAGCAGTTGCACAATCTATAGATCCAAGGAATCACAAGAAAGGAAAGCACATTGAGAGGAAGTACCATATCATTCGAGATATTGTTGCTCGTGGAGATGTGGTGGTAGCAAAGATTGAAAGTGCAAACAATCTAGCAGATCCATTTACCAAAGCCTTGCCTCAAAGGACTTTCGAGTCACATTTGGAGGGAATGGGAGTTAGATTAGTGCACAATAGTCTTTAGGACAAGTGGGAGATTGTTAGGATTGGTGCCCTTAAATCTTATTGTAAGATGCTATGTATGATATTAAGTGTGACATTGTGTTTGACATTATGTATGACTTAATATTATGTTTAATAAATTTGTTTTATTATTATCTGAAATAATGGTAACATGAATATTCGGACATTATCACATAATCCATGAGATGCATAGTATGTGATTTATGTGAAGAGTCACAGAAGATATAAATCACAAGTTCTTTGTAAACTCAGAATTTTAGTTCGTAGTCGGTGATGAAATTGGGCATTTCATCTGCGAAGACTATAACATATCAAGTACGATGATTTGTCTTGATCATGGAAATGGAGACTTCTAGTTGATGTGTTAATATGTTTTAAGAGTTAAGACATATTGAACTGGACCGCCATGAGATTTATTATTTGCCTAAGGACTGTCAAATGAATAATAAATCTCATGACTTGTATTTGCATGAACTCTTAATCCTGAGAGAATAATGGACCTGTTCATAAGATGTAGGTTGCTTTGATATATCAGGAGTGAGATCTATACAGATGGTCAAAACCTCAGTATGTTGGGCAACCACATTAAGTGTTGATGGAACATGTATTCTCAAGATGGATTTCATAGTCTCTTAATGGAGATATAAAATATTCCCTTGAGATAAGTTTAATGAGTTTGTTATTCAGAGAGTTAGGCCTAACTACTTTAGTAAGTAGTTACTAAATTATATATTTATGGAATTGGATTTCATGAATATATAATGAATAACATTAAAGGATTAAACCGGGTATTCAAGGATCAAGATGTAGTAATTTACAAAGTGGCAGTCTATATTAATAACTTTGTATTACTACGAATATTTTATGAAGGGGTTGCATGTATAATAAAGTCTTGGGATATAATATATAGATAAGACCTAGAGTGCAACTATATTTATATAGTGGTATTAAATATAGTTAATGGTAACTTTGGACTTGTCAAGAGTTGACAGAAAAGCCCAAGGCCCATTGGAGCTAGTGTCTTATTGGTCCATTTTGGTCCCACTCCAAGCCACACACTTAAGCCCAATTGGTAAGGCCCAAAAGGCCAACCCAATTAGATATATTGGTTAGATACAAAGGGAAAAACGTACAGAAATAAATTAGTAAGAAAAACATCATTGTAATGGTGTGGAAGTGAGTTTTTGGTACTCACTAGTCATCCCTTTGTTACCAATTGAGAGACCACACATCTTGGGCGATTAGTGGAATTGGAGTGAAGATTAAGAGTATTCCAAGTGCTTCAATCTTCGGTTTTGTAATTCACCGCTTCAAGGTACGATCTCTTGTTCTCAAATTCTGAAATTTACTTTACGCATGTTATCAATATTGAATGAAGTAGATCCGTTCAAAACTTACTTTTCCGCTGCGTACACATATTTAATCCCATCAGAAGCTCAGTGATGTGGAACTTAACCGAGAAGAGTTGTCCACTAAGTTTAATAAGGCAAATCAAACTATTGGAGCGCTGAGGTTTGAAAACAATTTCTTGGCTGAGAAGACCAAGAAGCTTGAGGCGGAGCTATTTCAGGTTAGAGCTCAGTTGGAGAGGACCTCGAGTGCAGAGCTTAATGAGATACTCAGCATTCAGAAATCTGCTTCAAATTGAACAGGTTTAGGGTATGATCTTTCTTCCTCTATTATTGCTTCCACTAGTGCTACTATTTTTGTTCCTCTTGCTAATACTGTTAAAATTGAAAACACTGATGTCAAAACTAAATTAGATAGTGAGAACTTAGACAAGGGTAAATCTATCCTAGGAGCACCCCTTAAGCTAGAAAAGAAAGATGCTAAAAACCCTAGGGCTAAGAAGGCTAACTCTCAAAAGCCAAACAGAAGAAGCAGCATCTCTGTCATCATTGTGGTGTTGCCGGTCATACTCGACCAAATTGCTACAAGTTGCTAGCCACTCAACAGAGCAACAGCATGATAGCATATGGAAGCCAAAATCAGCTTCAATCCTCTCTTGCTCCTCTTGGAGATCTTTTGAAAGTCCTCATGTTCCTTTCGAACTTGAACGGGTTTAATTCTTCCCCTTTGCCGTCGGTTCAAGGTTTCAACCAAAGAAAAGGTTCTTCCAAGGTGTGGAAGAAAAAGGACTCTAAATGATTAAATCACTTTCTTCTATCTTCTTGTTTTTGTTTGTTGCATTACTTGTGTGTTTTGCTTTTATTATGAGTCAGTCTAGTTTTTGCATTGCATTGATAGCATGTTTTTGTTTATTTTATTTTCAGTTTTGTTTATTTTGTTTTTTATAAAAATGAAAAAAAATTGAAAAATTAGAAAAATACAAAAACAGTGTGTGTTTTGTGTACATTGGTACTTGTGTACCTTGGATGGCCATTGAAATAAAATTTTCTAAACTTTATATCATTTGTAGCTTAGATGAGCAACTCTATGCATAACTAAGCAAGTGAGCTTTGTGGCTCTTGTTTGTAATGAGTAAGATTAAGTTATCTCTTGTACTTAACACTCATATCACTCTTTTTGACGGGTAGGACTAGAAAATCCTAAGAGAAAGGCATAAATAACCATCTCACCACTGTTGCCCCCCAATCATTAATGACATCTGTATGCTTCGACATAGCAAAAGTGTGATGTCAATGACATTTGTGTGCTTCGGCATAGCAAAATTGGAATGTCAAATATCAATGGGTATTTCTTTTCTCTCTCATATATGCTCATGCATGATATGCTTAAAAAGAAAATATGCAAAGAAAATAAAAAGCAAAAAGATCAAAATGCTTTAAATATGATTGCAAGCGTGTATTCTAAGAGATGTAGGAGTTATAAGATGTACCGCGAAGGTGATAGTCTCCATCAAACATTTATGATTGTGTGTGAGTTAAAGTGATTTTCTCATATCTCAAATCGTCATAACATGTATACACTTATGCAATCTTGCAATGTTTTTCACACACGACACGCAATATTCTTTGCTACTCATGATATATGTGCAGGTATAATGTGATTTGGCCATCACTAGGTTTACATGTGTTAATGTATGCTCACTAAACTGTCATGACTTGTTTTTTGAAATATAAAATCAGTTAGACTTGTTTAGTGTGTGTGTGTGTTTTTGGAGATCCATGTGCTTAATATTTTTCATTGAGAGATGATTTTGAGAGCCTATTATGTTGATTGGATCATTGTTGAGGTGCATGTTTGATTGCATTCATGTCTATGTTTTTCACTTCTCGAAAAACTGTTTTTAAAAGCTAGCTCGACACCTCCTCGACACCTCCTCGATACCTAGCTATCTGTCGAGCTACTCAAGCTTTTTCTTATTGCAATCTCGACACATCCTCGACACCTGGTGGATCGATCGAGAAATCTCCTGTCTCCTCAATAGCTTCTCGACACCTGGTTGATCGATCGAGCTTTTATTCTGGGTTCTGGTGTTTATTCCTTGATACCTCCTCGACACTTGTATCTGTCGATGACCATTCTTCTCGACACCTCCTCGACAAATGTCTTGACACCTCTCAATACCTGTATTTATCGAGATTTACTGAGGTTCTATATATTCTCCCCGGGCGATCCAGTTCTCATTTCCCTCGATCTCTCTCGATCTGTCCGCACCTATTCACCCGCATGATTTTCGGCCTTCCTTGCTTCAAATCAAGTGGTATGATCTCTTTTCTTCTCATATTTCATGCATTTCATGTTTTTGAATCTTAGGTTTTGGGGTTTTTGAAAAATTTTGGGGTTTTTCAAAATTGATGAGTTTTTCTTGAAATTTTGGGATGGGTTTTCATTTAAATATGTTCAAAAACTCATGCATTGCATTTCATTTGCATTATAACAGTATTTTCATGCATTTAGATGTGTGCAATATGTTTGTGTGCTGGTAGGATTGGATTAGACTGAGCCCATGATGAATTTCTTTTGCATGTTACATGCTCATGCATTTCCCATGCATACGTACTCCTTTTCAATATATCTTGATATATTTGAAATGTTTTAGGACTTTTCTGAATGTCTCTTTCTCCCTTTCTCTCATTCTGTTTACGTTAGTAGTGTCTATGGCACCTAAACGTAAGTCTGCTCCGTCTCGGAACCCTCTTCGTTCCGGGGCATCATCTTCTTTTGATCCTACTCCTTCTAACATTCGGTTCCGTGATGAGGATGCCCGTAAAGCATTCTTAGAGAACTTCTCTCGACGAGGTGTTCATTTAGAACGCTGAGTCATTTTGGCAGACTTCGCCGACACTGACCTTCCCGATGTCATTCACAGTCGGGGATAGGAGTCACTGTGTGGTGTCCTAGTCACTTGTCCTCGCGTGCTTATTTAGGAGTTTTACTCCAACATGCACGGGATTGATTCTTCAGTACCTCTCTTTCATACTCGCGTTCGAGGTACACGCTTTGCTGTCACACTGCAACTTGTTGCAAAGGTGCTTAGAGTTCCGAGGGTAGTGCATCCTGATTACCCCGGTTGTGAGCGTCTGAGGACTGTGTCCAAAGATGAGATGATGTCTGCTTTCTGTGAGCACCCATCTGGTTGGGGTGAGCGTCAGTTTACACCATGTCAGCCTTTTGCTAAAGGTCCTAGATTCATGAACATGGTGATGACTTTTTGTGTTGCACCCACTATCTCACTATAACTCTATCATAGAGCCGCGTGCTCGATTTTTGCTTTCTTTGTTAGAGCACCTCACTATAGATTTTCCTTCACATTTTATTCTTTCCGTTATAGATGTTTTTAGGGATACGGCTACCTGTGATAAGCTCATCTTTCTATCTGCTATCACGAGGATCTTATGCCATTTTTCTATTCCTTTTTCCTCCTCCGATCACTTCTCTGTCATGTGTGCCATAGATGCCGCTACTGTAAAACATAGTGAGGCTCAGTTTAGGTCACGACAGGAGTCAGCAGCTCCTCCCTCCGGTTCGCCTCCATCTCGTTCAGCACCATCTCGATCTACTCCATCTACATCTGCTCCCTCCTCTTCTATGGGCAATGTATCTCTTGGAGACATCATGGCGCAGTTGCAGCGCATGGATGCTCGCCTTGATACACTCTTTACTGAGTTGTATCAGGTGAACATTTGTGTTGGTCGTATTGCATGACGTCAGGTGACCATGGGTGGTTTTGCTCCTAAGGTTACTCCTTCACCACCTCCTCCAGTGGCTTCTGATTCTGATGCTAAGGTTGATGATGATGATGGTGATGATGATGACGCTTCGGATGATGATGGAGATGCTGGCTCTTCTAATGAGATGTCTACTTGACACTCTACCCTTTGTCACTCGTGACAAAAGGGGGGAGTAATTTTGGGATATGAGAGTAGTCATCTTAGGGGGAGAGTTAGTATAGGACATTTTTTTGATAAGGGGAGTGTTGATATTTGAGAGATGTAGTGAGGATATGATGTATCTTTTCTTTTCTTTCTTATATAGATACATTGTTCTTGTAAATTTGATCTTGTGATCATTCTGACATATATTGTACTTATTTCTTTCTATATGTGGATGCATGTTGTTTCTTTCACCTACCTCTTACATGTGTTGTTTCTTTTCTCTCTTTATACACATATTTCTTTATTTGTATGCAATCTATTATTTTTGTTTCACACAACGATGCTTTGATGAGTTTTGTTTAAAGTGTTTCAGAAATATAGGTTGTCAAAGTCTACTTGCCATAGACTCTCTTCTTGCAAAGTTTTTTGAGAGTTTGTGTTAGGATAGAATTTATTGTATTAAACAAGTGAATATGAGTTAAGTGATTTATGACTTCTCTCATATGCTCATTTGTTTGTCGTGGTTTTGTCACGGATTGCCAAAGGGGGAGATTGTTAGGACATATGTGGTTCACATGTTAAGAACATATGTCATACTTTTATGTAATTGACTAATCCTTTGACAAAACGCACTTTACTTGTATTTGGGTAGATTTAGGTTGTGTTGAAATACTTCAAGAAACCGTGTTTCAAGATTAAGTATTGAAGCCTTCAAGTTTGTTCAAGAAAACAAGCTGAAAGTGCAGATTCATTAAAGCTCGACAGCTGCATCTATCGAGCTTCAGTAAGCTGTTTCATTCCCGTGTCTCGACACCTGCTCGACAACTACTCGACAGCTTCTATCTATTGAGGTTTATAAAAATCAGAATTCTGATATGATTTCTTGGGATCCGTGAATGTATCTTTGGGCCTTCTTTTCTCCTAACCCTAGACATATAAAAGGATTGTTTTAAGAGCCGTAAAAGAGTTCACAAGTTGCACAAGTATTGAGAAAACTCAGTTCAAGCAAATTGTGACCGAAGACGAAGTTCTTAACCTAGTTCATCTCTTCTGGAGAAGTTGCTGTGTATGTGCACCTTTGGGTTTTGTGACCAAGCATCTTCTTGATCTTCATCATGTGTATGAACTGAAGAACTTTGCAGCCAACCCTTATTACTAGTTGGTGATTGAAGTCGCGTACTGGGATTCGCGCATCTGGTTAGTCACGTACTTGGGAGCCGTACATCAAAAGGGGAAACTGTCACTACAGAACAAGTCCAATTGGGTATTGGGGTAAGGGTTCAATTGTAAGTTGGTAAGGTACTTGGGATTCCTTTACTTGTAACCACTTGTTTTGATAATAGTGGAGTTTCGAGAGTGGTGACCTGAAAATCACCCGGTGGGGTTTTTGCTCTTAGGGTTTTCCCTATTCGTGAATAAATCACCGTGTTATTTATTTTCCGCTGCTTATTTAGTTTATTGGTGATTTGTTTGTGCTACCACGCAATTGCATGTTAATTGAACCTAATTAATTGGTTAATTAATCACAAAGGGTCAATTCGTTTGTGGCCTATTATTCATGTCTGTGTTTTTCACTTCTCTAAAAACTGTTTTTAAAAGCAAGCTCGACACCTCCTCGATACCTTGCTATCTGTCAAGCTTCTTAAGCTTTTTCTTGTCATAATCTTAACACCTCAACCTCATCGACACCTGGTGGATCGATCGAGAAATCTCCTGCCTCCTCGATAGCTTCTCGATACCTGGCCGATCGATTGAGCTTCTGTTTCGTATCTGGTGTTTTATTCCTCGACACCTGAATTTGTCGACGACCATTTTCCTCGACAGATGTCTCGACACCTCTCGATACCTGTATCTATCAAGATTTACTGAGATTCTATTTAAGCTCCTCGTGCGATCCGGTTCTCATTTCTCGATCTCTCTCAATCTATCCGCGCCTGTTCACCTCCCAAACTCTCTTTTCTCACTCAAAACCTTCAACCCACATGATTTTCGGCCTTTCTTTGCTTCAAATCACTTGGTATGATCTCTTATCTTTTCATTCTTAATGCATTTCATGAGTTTGAAACCTAGGTTTTGGGGTTTTTGAAAATTTTTGTGGTTTTTCAAAATTAATGAGTGTTTAAAATCTCATACATTGCATCACATTTGCATTATAACGGTATTTTCATGTATTTAAATGTGTGTAATATGTTTATGTGCTGGTAGGATTGGATTGGGTTGAGCCCATGATGAAATTTCTTTTGCATGTCACATGTTCATGCATTCCCCATACATACGTACTCTCTATTCAATATACTTGTTATATTTGAATTGCTTTGGGACTTTTCTAATTGTCTCATTCTTTCCCCCCTCTCATTCTGTTTACGTTAGTCGTATCTATGGCACCTAAGCATAAATTTACTCCAGCTCGAAACCCTCTTCGTTCTAGAGCTTCTTCATCTTCTGATTTTGATCCTCTTACTCTTTGGTTCCGTGATGATGATGCCCACAAGGCATTCTCGGAGAACGTTTCTTGACAAGATGTTCATTCGGAACACCAAGTCATTTTGGCGGACTTCACCGACACTAACCTTCCGGATGTCATTCATAGTCGGGGATGGGAGTCACTGTGTGATGTCCCGATCACCTGTCCTCTCATGCTTATCCATGAGTTTTACTCCAACATGCACGGGATTGATCATTCAGTACCTCTTTTCTTCACTCGCGGTCGAGGTATGCGCATTCCTGTCACACTGCAGCTTGTTGCCGATGTGCTTCGGGTTCCTAGGGTAATGTCTCCTGACTATCATGGTTGTGAGCGTCTACGGACTGTGTCCAAAGATGAGCTCAAATCTGCTTTTTGTGAGCGCCTTTCTGAGTAGGGTGAGCATCAGTATACATCATGTCGACCTTTTGCTAAAGGTCCTAGATTCTTAAACATGGTGATGACCTTTGTACTCCATCCTCTCTCTCATTATAACTCTATCACAGAGCCTCGTGCTTGGTTTTTGTTATCCCTCCTTGAGCATCTTACTATAGACTTTCCCTCTCATTTCATTCTGTCTATTATAGATGTTCATTTGGATGCGGCGACCCGTGATAAGCTCATCTTTCCTTCTGCTATCACGAGGATTCTACGCCATATTTCTGTCCCTTTTCCAGTGTCCGACCATTTCACCTTCATGTGTGCCATAGATGCCGCTACCGTAAAACGTAATGAGGCGCAGTTTAGGTCGCAATAGCCGGATTCCACTCCTCCCTCCCGTTCAGCTCCATCTTGATCTGCTCCATCTACATCCGCTCCCTCTTCCTCCATGAGCGATGTGTCACTTGGAGACATCATGGCGCAGCTACAGCGCATGGATGCTCGCCTTGATACACTCTCCACTGAGTTGTATCAGGTGAATGATCGTGTTGGCCGTATTGCTAGGCGACAGGCGACCATGGGTGGTTTTGTTTCTGAGGCTACTCCTTCACCATCTCCTCCAGCGGCTTCTGATTCTGAGGATGATGATGATGATGGCGATGACGATGATGCTTTTGATGATAATGATAGAGATGTTAGCTCTACCGATAAGATGTCTACTTGACACTCTTGCCCTTTGTCACTCGTGACAAAAAGGGGAAGTAGTTTTGGGATATGAGAGTAGTCATTCTTGGGGGGGGGGGGGGGGGGGAGTTAGTATAGGACATTTTTGTTAGGAGGAGTGTTGTTGTTGATATGAGGGATGTAGTGAGGATTATCATGTATCTTTTCTTTTCTTTCTTTTTAAGATACATTGTTCTTGTACATTGGGCCTTGTGACCATTTATCAACATACATTGTACTTAGTTCTTTCTTATGTGGATGTATGTTGTTTCTTTCACCGACCTCTTACATGTGTTGTTTCTTTTCTCTCTTAATACACATGCTTCTTTAATTATATGCAATCCATTATTTTTGTTTCACACAAAGATGCCTTAATGAGTTTTGTTTAAAGTGTTTCAGAAATACAGGTTGTCAAAGTCTACTTGCCATAAACTCTCTTCTTGTAAAGTTTTTCAAGAGTTTGTGTTAGGATAGATTTTATTGTATTCAACAAGTGAGTATGAGTTGAGTGATTTATGACTTCTCTCATATGTTCATTTGTTAGTTGTGGTTTTGTCACGGATTGCCAAAGGGGGAGATTGTTAGGACATATGTAGTTCACTTGTTAAGAACATATGTCATTTTTTTATGTAATTGACTAATCCTTTGACAAAACGCATTTTACTTGTATTTGGATAGATCTATGATGTGTTGAAATACTTCAAGAAATCATGTTTCAAGATCAAGTGTGGAAGCATTCAAGTCTGTCCAAGAAAACAAGCTGAGATTCTTAAAGAACATATCAACCTTCAAAGCATTTCTTGTGAGCTGCCATGGCAACAAGTAGTGCTTGTCGAGATCATGATCCTTGTACACATATATCTTGAACTCCATCTCCATTTCCTCATAGTCCAACTAGAAATACCTCGGATCAAGAAAGACATCAGCTGAGAAATCAAGGTCCAAGGCCACCTATTTGATCAAGGAAATTCATTAAAAAAAGGAAAGAACTTTTTTTTATAAAAAAAAGATATGTTTTCCATTGATGTAAAAGAAGAAAATTATTCAACACTGTATATAAATTTGCGCTCAAAAAAGTGAGTCAAAATGTAGATATATGCATGTACCTGTTGAGAATGTTTCCATTCTCTATATACTTCAGGCATGGAAAGGATTACTAAGGCAGCAACGCAGATAAAAAAGAGACAGCAGCATCGATTGGGTCGATTGCGATTGTGATTCCTTTGTAAACGATTGGTACGGTTTCTCCTGGGCATGGTTGTGTTTGCTTTCTTGGATGAATTTTCTTGGGAAAGTATGAGCGGGAAAACCAAGTTGGTTTCTTGGGACGTAAGGAAGGTTGGTAGGTTGGTTAGTGTGAGCGGGAGAACTTGGTATATATATATATATATATATAGAGAGAGAGAGAGAGAGAGAGATTTATAAATTTGTGGTCTAATGCAATCTGGACCGTCATTTCATATACAAATCTACTAGAATGGATGATGTAAAGAACTAAAAATGTCTATAATTCATATAAAAAAAATTGTCTATGATTCCCAATCTATTATGTCAATATCAGTGTGAGTCTTCTCTCCTTGATTTTGGTTGCTGACTGGTAAATGTATGACCTATTATGTAAAGTTCGACACTGTTGTATAGATTTTATAATCATCCAAACTTAATTTTTGATTCTTCTGATGGCTTAACTAGCATAAAAATTGAATTTTCCTTAGAATATAGGTATGGACGGCTCAAGTGATCTATACGTATTGACAAATTAATATGCATGAGTAGCATGAGTAGCATCATTTCACTCTAATAGTCAATTTTCATAAAGGGTTTTATTTTCTCATATAATTTTTTTTTTTTTTAATACTGGTTGTTTCATATCTACTTTTACGTGTTAAAATGTAGACACTTCAATTTGAGATATGTATGTTAAATAATGGATGTAAACTAGTATGAAAGAATCACTAAAACAAATAGGCTTTCTGCGGTGTTTCGAAAACGCCACTAAAAACTGAAAGAATGTTGCTATGGGCACAAATGGTCTATTGTGACGTTTTTTATGACAACCCTTAAAAACGTTGCTACAAAACTAACGTTTCTACAAAACTGTCACAATAGGATATTGAGACACTTTCAATAAGGGCTTTTATTCTCTCACATTCACATTTTTAAATTAATTCTTTTTGCATCCACTTTTATATATTAAACTAGTCGCAGGTTCATGTGATACGCGGAAATATATATAAATATTATATAATGGAGTGTAATATATAAAAAGTAATATTTACTTCAAGTATTGTCAATTTTTTAAAAGATTTCTGTAAGTATTTTTTATCTTTTTATCTCTAGATATATATCATTCTATTTTTTTTATTAATATTTTGTTAAGGTATACCATATCTTTCTAATTTTTGTTGTAGTGTGTTATTTTAAACTAATCTGCAACTAAACTTTATAAGTTTCAACTCTCTTAAGGAATAAGTACATATCATGAAAATCAAAACTCATCACAAAATTACAAATTTATCTTAACCAAAATTAAAATGAAACCAAAGAAATAAAAGATAGACTTTATCATAATTTATTGTTTAAAAAATTGGTAGGCATAAACAAATTCATAGCCATATTGTAGATTGTGTTTTGAGATAAACTCAAACTCCTATTTCCAAAAATAAATAAAATAAAGATTAACCCAAACCAAAATTCAACCGAAGTTATATAAGGGAGAGAGAAGACTTTATAATGGGAAATTAAAAAAACAAAACAAAAAAAAAAAACAAAACAAAACACATATTAAAAAAAAAAAAAAAAACATCAATCTTAATTAGAGTTATAAAAAAGAACAAAAATTCACCAAAAGAAAGGGGAGAGAGAGAAAGAGGAAACGTTCATTAAACTCTTCAATAAGGGTGGAAAAACAGAAATTCAATGAATGAGGTCTTTAGTGTGTTTTCAAGAGTTTCCATATCAAAATAAATATTTCACCTATTTATGAACACAAGTGTTTTCAATTAGTTGTGCTGATACCATATTTTTCTATAAAAGAGTTCCATATCTTTCATTCTACAATTGAAGACGATTAACACTTACTATCCAAAGAATTTCAAGAGTAAGTGTTAATGGAAGGCTACAAACAATTTGTTGTGAAGGCTTTTATGATCGTATTAATGGCATTCTTAGCTTTCATTGGAAGCACACAAGGGCAGCCAATTTGTTGCTTTCGTGACGCTTGTTGCTGCCAATTTTGTCCGCATCCGCCGCACATACATAATAATTGAAATTTGCAAAAACATATAAAATGTATGAGTGAAGTATGAATAACATATGAAATATATGAATAAATTATTTTAACTTTTGGTTGATTTGTTACAATTTTTTGTATGTTGCTGCACTCTCTCTCTCTCTCTCTTTATATATATATACATACATATACATATATATATATATATAGCATGGTACAAGCATAAAACACCACAATAGCTACTATTGTTGACACGACAAACTTTTCAAATAAGGAATTTTTAGAGCTTCAACTTAGCAAAAGTAACAATTGGAATTTAATGTAATTGAGTTTTCTTTTGAAGCGTAATTTTTTTTTTTTTTTTTGTCATTTTATATACTTTAAATTGATTGGAAGTTGCTTATATGTATGAAACACAGTGATGGAGTTACACTATTCCCAGGGGCCATAGGTTTTGCTTAGACCAATGATTGTGTTCCTTCACAACTATGTTTATACTAACAAATAATGGTTCCAACTTCATATATTTGATAAATCAGGAAAAATAAATAAAAGAAGTTTCGTCTAACAAATATAACAAATATAATAAAGGTGTGCACTATTCATATCTGATATTCATTTTCTTCTTTTAATTATAATTCTAATTTCAATACTTATTATTTAATATTCATTTTCTTCTTTTATTTATAATGCTAATTTCAATACTTATTATTTTAAACCACATATGTCAATTTTCAACGAGGTTAAATTTAAAGACAAATATAAGTGAATGTTGTTATCCTTAGCTATTTGTGTTAGATCTAGAATTTCATATCTAAGTTACTACAATACTACTTGTAGCAACTGAAGCTCACAATATAAGTATATTAAATGAGGCCAAAACTTATATTATTTTCAAGCTCCCCTTAGCCTTACAGAGTTCCTAACAAAATTTCTTTTGTATTGAATTTGATTTCAAAGGACTTATTCAAAATTCTTTGAATTAAACCTCATAAATTACAAAGAAAAAATAAATAACATTACAGCGTTGTAGCTGATTAATATACAAATAAACTACCAATTTAACATGATAAATCACTATTAGTAATTTAGAAAGAAAAAAAGTTATTGATATAAAATATTCAATAATTCCTTCAATACTGCAAGTTGTTCATGCTGTAAAAAATTTGAGAGAATAACACAACAAGCATCCCAAACTCTTTCTTGCTTGGATCCTACAAAAAAAAAAAGTATATATATATATATATATATGAGAGAGAGAGAGAGAGAGAGAGAGAGAGAGAGAGAGAGAGAGAGAGAACCAATTATGATGGTGTTGGAGGCAAAGTAAAAGATTAAAAAAAAATGAAGAAGCAAACAGTTTGGCTAGCATACTAGATAGTTAATTTATATCAAAAGACATAAAAATCTTACAATCAAATAGAGTCCATCTTAAGTGTAAATAAATACATGTGGCACAATCAAATAAAGCAAAGGTTTATCAAGATAATCAAGTTTGGCAATGAAGAAGACACAACAACTATTGATGAAGGTAATCTCTATCTTAAACTTGTGATAATGATGAAGATGCAACAACTACTAATTATGCAGATCTAGCATAATCTTATTTTGATTCAACTACAACAAAAATGACGGTAATTACCATAAAAAATTATATTAAAAAAAAATAGTCTTTTATGATATAGCACATCAAGGGGAATAAATAATAAACAAACCTATGAACTAAACAAATTTTAATCACATATAAACAGAAGTAGAACACCCACTAAAGTGTTTCATTTCCTTAGACAATGTGGCTCAAGTCACAACAAGCCCTGAAATGAAAAATTATGAAGATAAAAAAGACATTGTGGCAATTCACAACAAAGGTTGGGTGATAATGATAATATTTACTCCCTCCATTCCAATTTGTTATTTAATTCAATCATTACTCCAAAATAAAGGAGAAAGAATATGTATACCTTTCCAACTGGACTCCAAAGGAAATTATAAAATGACAACTTTATTTTTTTCCCATGTATGCCACATTCCATATGATATATATGTTAGGAAGCCCATTCTTTTTAGAGATACTTTAATTAATGTTAGCTCCTTGAGGAGTTTCTCTTTCTCTCATACTGTAAGGCAAGGTAATGTTGTTGCACATGCTTTAGCCTAGAAAGCAAGACTTTCTTTTCCTTTATTAGTTTGGATGGATAGATTAGTCAAATAAACAACATTCATTCCCAAGAAACCTCATCCCCAAGAAATAATTACAACATATCAATTTCTAGAAAGAAACCTCATTCCCAAGAAATAGTGAGCTATTCACATCAAACATTGTATTACTTTCTCTTTTTAAAATTATCCACATAAAAATAAAAATAAAAGTAGACTCCATACAACCTAGAGGTCATTACGAATTATCACAATAAAAAATGATATGACCAAAAATAAAGGCTAAGGCATCGACATGGTTGCAAAAAAAATGTGCTAGACACTGATCTCAATGTTGATTTCTTTTTTCCTTATCTCATCGTGCTTAAATAGTAGTCACATGACATAAGAGGCATAGATTTTTAAAAAGTCTACAATTAATTACAACTTCTCAATTTGAGGAATATATCGCACCTACAATAGTTTAGGACGTGCCCATTAGAAACAAATATCACAAAAGATCCAAAGAATTTCCCAAACAACTCAATAAATAATTTGGGATACATCTCAAGGCTAAAAATGACTAAGACAACTTTTGTCAGTACTTATATACTGTGAGGAAAGAAGGAAGGAAGACAGAGAGACTGCCGTTTAAAGGTGGGAAAGGGGAAGAAACTAAATTTGCATGAGAAACAGAAGGTAGGGAAGGGGAATGAACAAAATCTGACACAAAGGTAGCCCATTGTAAAGTTGTTATTTACAACTATTTTGTGCTGGCTTTAATTTCGTGCCAAATTTAATTGTAATTCTATTCAATCATTTTTTTCCCTGTATTTATGTGGGATTTTTATTGAAAGGGTTGTGTGTGAGAGAAAGTGTGAAGACTAAAGCATATATTGAAGATCAAGTGGATTTCGTGAGAAGCTCGCGAGAAGCTAACCCACGAAGTAGCCACGTGTTAAGCTCATGATTGGAATGCGAAGAGTCATGACAGCTTAGTTTTTGCGAGTGTCTCGCGGGTAAGGCCTTCCCGCAAAATACTTGCGAAACATTATGTTTTGCTATTTTTTCATTTCTGCTCTACCAAGTCTTTACCCACACTATATATACCCTCATTACCCACATATTTTAAGGAGTGCTTTTCAAAGAGAAAACCCTAGCATATACACTTGAGAGTTAGAGATTGTTATACCCACAGTTAACTACACATTTCCTTGTGGTTTTCCTCTACTCCTACCTCTCAATCTCTAAATCCTGGAGAGGTTGATAGCTCAAAAACTTACCACACCGAATCTGAGTGTCGAGTTTTTGGTGCTACTGGAAAGCATTGGAAGAAGCCAATTGTTGGTAGATGCAATCGAGCTGAATTACGTGATCTGGGAAAGCTAGAAAAGACAAGGTTTTGTCAAGCCAGTTGGTAGCAGGAGCTTGAAGGGCTTAAGTACATGGGGTAAACTAGGCTTGGAGGGTTTTTTGTTATTCGTGTACTCCAACTTATTCTTTAGTGGATCTATTTACCGCTTGGAGGGCGGTGGAGAGGTTTTTCGCCGAGTTCTTTGGTTTCCTCTTCGATAACATGTCTCGGTGTTATCTTGTGTTTGCATCCTTCTTCCCTACTCTTTTAGCTTTCATTTTATTGTTGATATTTGATGAATATGGCTTAGAGTAGTTTTATCATTTGTTTGCACACATTTTCGTACTTAGTTTAAGTTAGAGTAAAAGCAACTGAGCCGTAACTTTTAATTGGGGGTATAAACAAGCTCGTGTATTCACACATATTCGAGCTTTCAATTGGTATCAGAGTGGGTACACTTTGTCGGATTTCTACATCCTAAGTGTGATCCTTGACCCTTCAATAGATAGGTCTTAATCCCTTAATGCACCTCCCTACTTTGATGGGAGCAATTATGCCTTTTGGAAAGTGTGTGTGTGTGTGTGCATTTTTATATTCTATTGATGATAGTGTATGGGATGCTGTTGAGATTGGATGGACTAGGCCGGAGGCTACCAAATCCACTTGGGATAAGGCAGCCCTTGCAGCGGCCAATGCTAATAGCAAGGCTTTAAATGCTATTTTTTGTGATGTCTCACCCGATGAATTTCACAGGATCTCCCATGTTACAATTGTCAAGGAGGCGTGGCAAATTTTGGAGACCACATATGAAGGCACCAAAAAGGTGAAGGACACCAAGTTACAAATGCTCACCACTCACTTCGAGGAATTAAAGATGAGCGAAGATAAGTCGTTCGACTCCTTCTATGGGAAGCTAAATGAAGTGATGATTGGCAAATTCAACTTGGGAGAAAAGATGGAGGACTCCAAGATTGTGAGGAAGATTCTACGATCATTGTCGGAGAGCTTTCGTGCTAAGGTTACTGCCATCGAAGAGAGCAAAGACCTTAATGAGATTAAAATTCAAGAACTCATCGGTTCTCTTCAAACTTATGAGCTATCTCTACCATCACAAAGGACGAGCAAATATCTTTCTCTCTAGACAATCAATGAGAGATTGGAAGCTCACGACTCCTCGAATGAGGATGTGGTTGAAAAGGAAGTGGCATACCTTGCTAAGAACTTTCGTAAGTTTTTAAAGTTCAAGAGGGATGAGAAATCTTTTGAGAAGGGAAACTATTGAATTTTAAGAAGGATAAGAAAGACTTCAAGAAGAAGGATTCCAAAGATTCTTCTCCATCTCAAGCGGTCACGTGCTATGAGTGCAAAGGGCATGGGCATGTGAAAAAGGAATGCCCTACTTATTTGAAGGCAAAGGGTAAAGTCTTTGCCACTACCCTTAGTGACTTGGATGGCTCCAATTTGGATTCAGAAGAAAGTTGTGACAAAGAAGGAAACTACTCCACATTTATGGCTATTGCACCCATGGGCCTTTTGGAAGATTTGAGCCTTCTAATGGAAGAGCTCGGTGAGTATACCGAGGTAGAGTCTATGGGGATTGGGGAATAATCTGATGATGAAGATGAAAAAGAAAAGGGATTGCAAGAATCCTATAATTCTCTTCTTGAGAAGACCGGAGAGTATGCCAGAGTGGCTAAGATAGCCATTAGAAAAATGAAGAAAGCTGAACAAGACTACAAGAGCATACTCATGAGGTACAAAGAAACAAAGTGTGAAGTTAAGGTGCTAAATGAAGAACTAATTGAAGCCTATTCCAAGATCAAGTTTCTTGAGCTTGAAGTGATTCAAGCTAATGCCAAAATGGAGTGTGTTGCCTCCAAGAAACTTGACGAAGTGCTTGCATATCAAAAGCCTTTTTCTAACAAAAGTGGCGTATGATACTCCGGAGAAAGTAGTTCAAGCGCCAATGTGTCTAAGGAGATGAAGTTTGTTAAAGCCAGGGAACCATTAATGGTAGCGACTCCAAGCATTGAGAATGTGAAGGTTGAGAAGAAGCCAAATGAGACTGCTCAAAAGGTTTTGACAAAACCTCAAAATCCATTTGTGGCCAAACCCAAGGCTAAAGGGAAGTCTCTTCCAAAGTCTCAAAGAGGTCCTCAAGTTTAACACTTTTGCCACCACTGTAGAATCTGAGAACACACTAGACCTAATTGCTATAAACTTCATGCATTGAAGAAGGCGGATTCTCAAAGGCTAAGAGGACAAGGAAAGGGGAATAGGAATACCAAGAAATCAAAAGAACGAGAAGTCAATCCCGGTATTGGTGATGTGGTGAAGATGATAGATACCATCACTTCTTGTTTGGCAAACTTCACCCAAAAGTTTGAGAATCACAACTCAAGTACCCAATCCTCTAAGGATATCACCCCAAACGCACGTGCCGTGTGGGTGAAGAAAGGTACACATGCATAAGCATTAGACCATGTCCATGCATCAATTCTTTCTATATATTGTGACTTTGGTTAGTTGTTTACTTATGTTTTTTGTTTTAGCATGTTTGTTTTTCAAGTTTGTTTTGTACTTGTTGTTTTTGTTGATCTTACTTTTCACGTTCTGTTTTTGAGTGTGTTGAAAAATTCAAAAACCCATAAAATTTGAAAAATCTCCAAAAAGTTTGATCGCTTATGTTGTGTATATCACATGAGAGTTTGGCCTAGTACCTTCGTACTAATGGCGTAGTGCATTTACGAACTTAGCTTGTTATGTGTGCACATTTTCCAAGTGTGAGCATCATCTAGAAATCTACATTTGATTGTTGTAAATAGATCTTCAAGCTTGTCATGAATGATTGGTCAATAGACTTGCTTAATCTTGATACATGCGTAGACTTGTGCCTATATATCTCCTTACATTTTTTTTTCTTTTTCAAGAGCTCTACAAAATGTCAATCTCGAAAAGAGAATTTTGAGCTGAAAAAGCCATCGCACATACTAGTATTTGACTAGGAAAAAGGGAAACTGATTTGTACTAAAAATGTATGGTGCCAAAAGCCAAAGGCTACATTGTCAAAGTTATCTTAAAATGTTTATGGCATCGCTTCTCAAAAATTTGAGTTGTTTTGATAAGAAGTACGTAAATGGAAGCAAAACAAAAAGCTATCAATAAAGTGTAATCACATTGGTGAGGGGCCATATATGTTCATTTCTACAAGTGAGATAGGTCACTTGACTTCGTACTAGTCGCGTATGACTTAATTGAATTGATCATTAAAGCTTCATACTAGACTATAGACTAGTCCATACTGATCCACACACAACACACAAGTCTAATGTTCAATGAATGCTTATTTCATTTGTGTGATTGTACGTATTCAAATGTGATGTGTATACTCAATTGCTTGTTGATCAAACCCAAAAATATTTTTGAGTATTTTATATGTTTTTGAAAGTGTTTTTATGCTTTCGTGTGTTTAGAGTTTTTGTACATATTGCCTATTTCTTGTTTTACCTAAAAACTCTTTCAAAGGAATTTTCACGAGAAGTCTTGTGAGTTAGCTCTTCCTGTGAAAATGAGGATGGCAAAAATTGAAAACACTAAAATTCAAACAGAAACTTTCACGATTGTCACGATTGTCTCGCGATAAAAATTTACCCGCAAAACAGTTTACATGCTTCAGTGTCTCGCGAGAAGCTTACCCACGAAAATCACGTGTTTTCAGTTTTTAAAGGGCAAACTATGACAGTTTTTCAAACACAACCCTTTTGCCTCCCTCAAGCCTTTCTTAACCCAAAACCTATTTTCTCTCAAAAACCCAACAAAAACTCAAGTTCAATCAACTCTAAGTCTTCACTAAGGTATGTTTCATCATTCTTTAATCCTTGATTCCTTAATTTATGTCTTAGATTCTAGGATTTCTTAGGTAGGGTATATTTTTGAAAGGGTTGGGAAAACTTAATTTTATGCAAAGTTTCTTGATTTTCATGATTGGGCTCTGTCCCTTTTTCTTTGATTGTGTTTGTGTTGGCCCCAAGTGGCATTTTAACATGTATTTAGGCAAGATTTTGACATGTTCATGCATTGTTT
The DNA here is from genome assembly GCA_023736055.1 of Quercus glauca. Lineage (NCBI taxonomy): Eukaryota > Viridiplantae > Streptophyta > Magnoliopsida > Fagales > Fagaceae > Quercus > Quercus glauca. Next base: position 30,386,959 of record CM043325.1, read on the forward strand.
TACTTGTTGGTTATGTATGTGTATACTAGGTGTTTGATAAAATGCCTAAATGAAATTTTGATGTTGTTTTGGACTCCGATGAGTACCAAACTTTGGGGATTACCATGATTATGCATGTTTATCATATTTTGATAATTTGTTGTGTGTTTTACACACTTTGACCCAAATGTACTTAGTCATGCCTTGATCATGTGTCACATATGCACACTTGATGCACACACTTGTTCACTTGACATGTTTTGCATTTCACTCATGCTAAATAAGTTTTGTTACATGTTTAGCACTTACAACATGATCTTGTGATAGTGTTTATGTTCTTTTTAGGACTTTGTGGTTGATTTATGGACTAACTTGATACTAATCAAGTTTGTGTTCTTGTTTTGTGTTTTGTACTTGTTTCTTTGTGTTTGTGTCTCATATTAAGCAATCGGCCTCAAAGAAGTCAACAAAGCGTCAACACTCTAACTCAAAAAAATTTTGAAGCATTGAGGCAAACATGGCCTACAACGACTACTACAAAAGGGCCTTGATCATCATGGAAAGGGTTGTAGCAATGGAGACCCTTGAAAACACTTTCATTCTAGAAGTGTTGAAAGAACTGACATGGACAAAGTTGCTGAACCCAATGGGGAATGTCTATGCCGACATCATAAAAGAATTCTTTGCAAATGCCTTTGTGGAAGGGGAACGCATAAATTGTTGGCTGAAGGGGAGAGAATTTTCTGTCATGTGGGAGTCTATTCAAGAGATATTGGAAGTCCGTCCAACGACTTAACAATCATATATTCACTATGATGATAGATTGAACTCTCTTGTACCTATTGTGAAGGTCCTTATGGGTGATCTCAAAAAGAAGGTACTGAACACCATTCCTTTCTCCCCGGAGATGAGGACATTGGCCTACATAATGCTCTACAATCTCTACCCAGTGAAGAACTTAACCACCTTGTCTGGACCAAGAGCCATTTTTCTGCTTAATCTTTTCACACATAAAGAGATTGACATTTGCAGTTACATCTTCTACCTCTTCACAAGATGCATCACCAAAAGGAACTCGAGACTGGTCTTTCCATTTCCAAATCTCATCATGGCTCTTATAGCAAGAGCAAGAGTGAAGATTCCGAGTGGTCTTCCTGTGATGCCAAAGGACTATTCGATTAGTGCTCAAACCATGACTCGAAGCAAAGCCCATATCACCGGACCATCTATTGGTATTTCTCAAATCCCAAAGGACGATGTTGAGGAACAAGGTGGGGACATAGAGGAAGAGATAGACAGGTTCACATCAGCCTCAGAGGGCTCTACACAACCTTCTTCCCAAGCATGTGCATGCGCACCCGATGAGCTTGATCATCTCATTGCACAGGTTGAGCAGATGTATGGTATGCTAGGATCTCACATGCAGAACCCCTCGACTCAATTTACCTACATCGAAGGCCAGATCACTGCACTCTCGTTTCAGATTGATGACATGATGATGGAGTAGCAGCAATAGCAGCAAGAAGGCTCTGAATCTGAGTCCGAGCAGTTCTAGCCTAATAGGCCACAAACTGAATGACCCCTTGTGATTAAACCAATTAATTAATTAGCCAAGTTATTAATTAATCAATTTATCATGCAATTGCGTGGCAGCACAAACAAATCACCAAATAACTAAATATGCAGGGGAAATTAAATAACACGGTGATTTATTTATGAATGGGGAAAATCCTAACGGCAAAAACCCCACTGAATGATTTTCAGGTCACCACTCCCGAAACTCCATTATTATCAAATCAAGCGGTTACAAGTAAAGGAATTCCAAGTACCTTACCAACCTACAGTTGAACCCTTACCCCAATACCCAATTGGACTTGATCTGTAGTGACAGTTCCCACCTTTGATGCACGACTCCTAAGTACGTGACTAACCAATATGCGGATCCTAGTACGCGACTTCAAACACCAACTTAGAAGGAGAGGTTGGTTGCAAAGTTCTTCAGTTCATCCTACACGATGAAGATCAAGAAGATGCTTGGTCACAAAACCTTTTGGTGCAAATACACAGCAACTTCTTCAGAGAAGATGAACTAGGTCAAGAACTTCATCTTTTGATCACAATTTGCTTGAACAAAGATTGCTCAATGCTTTTGCAACGATCTCCCCCTTTGGCAATCCGTGACAAAACCACAACTAACAAATGAACATATGAGAGAAGTCATAAATCACTCAACTCATATTCACTTGTTGAATACAATAAAATCTATCCTAACACAAACTCTTGAAAAACTTTGCAAGAAGAGAGTTTATGTCAAGTAGACTTTGACAACCTGTACTTCTGGAACACTTTAAACAAAACTCATCAAGGTATCTTTGTGTGAAACAGAAATAAATAGATTGCATACAAGTATAAAGAACATGTGTATAAAGATAGAGAAGAAACAACACATGAAAAGAGAGGTGAAAGAGACATACATCCACATATAGAGAAAATAAGTACAATGTATGTAAAACTGGTCACAAGACCTCATATACAAGATCAATGTATCTATAAAGAATAGAAAAGAAAAGATACATCAAAACCTCACTACATCCCTCAAAATATCAACACTCCCCCTATCAAAAATGTCCTATACTAACTCTCCCCCTAAGATGACTACTCTCATAACCCAAAACTACTCTCCCTTTTTGTCATGAGTGACAAAAGGTAGAGTGTCATGTAGACATCTCATCAGTAGAGCTAGCATCTCCATCATCATCCGAAGCGTCATTGTCATCACCACCATCATCATCATCATCCTCAGAGTCAGAAGCTGCTGGAGAAGGTGGAGAAGGAGTAGCCTTAGAAGTAAAACCACCCATGGTCGCCTACCATCATGCAATACGACCAACACGGACATTCACCTAATACAACTCAGTAGAGAGTGTATCGAGGCGAGCATCCATGCGCTGCAGTTGCGCCATGATATCTCCAAGAGATACATCGCCCGTAGAGGTAGAAGGAGCAGATGTAGATGAAGCAGATCTGGATGGAGCTGAACGGGAGGGAGGAGTGGAATCCGTCTGTCTCGACCTAAACTGAGCCTCACTATGTTTTACGGTAGCGGCATTTATGGCACAGATGTGTGTGAAGTGGTCAGACACTGGAAAAGGGATAGAATAATGGCGTAAGATCCTCGTGATAGCGAAAGGAAAGTTGAGCTTATCACGGGACGCCGAATCTAGATGAATATCTATGATAGAAAGGATGAAATGAGAAGGAAAATCTATAGTAAGATGCTCAAGAAGAGATAACAAAAATCGAGCACGAGGCTCTGTGATAGAGTTGTAGTGAGAGAGTGGATGGAGTACAAAAGTCATCACCATGTTTAGGAATCTAGGACCTTTAGCAAAAGGTCTACATGATGTATACTGATGCTCACACCAATTAGAAGGGCGCTCACAAAAAGCAGAAATGAGCTCATCATTGGACACAGTCCGTAGACGCTCACAAGAAGGATAGTCAGGATGATCTATCCTAGGAACCCTAAGCACATCCGCAACTAGCTGCGGTGTGACAGGGATGCGCGTACCTCGAATGCGAGTGTGAAAGAGAAATACTGAACGATCGATCCCGTGCATGTTGGAGTAAAACTCCTAAATCAGCACGAAAGGACATGTGACCGGGACGTCACACAGTGACTCCCATCGCCTACTATGAATGACAGAGGGAAGGTCAGTGTTGGCGAAGTCCGCCAAAATGACTTGGCGTTCCGAATGAACACCTCGTCTAGAAAAGTTCTCCGTAAATGCCTTGTGGGCATCTCCATCATGGAACCGAAGATTTAGAGGAGCAGAATCAGAAGATGAAGAAGCTCCAGAACGCAGAGGGTTTCGAGCAGGAGTGGATTTACGTTTGGGTGCCATAGACACTACTAACGTAAACAGAATGAGAAAGAGATAGAGAGGGAGACAATCATCAAAAAAGTCCCAAAACAGTTCACATATCAAATATATTGAACAAAAAGTATGTATGCATGGGGAATGCATAAACATGTGGCATGCAAATTAAAAAACATCATGGGCTCAGCCCAATCCAATCCTACCAGCACACAACATAGAACACACATCTAAATGCATGTAAATATCATTCTAATGCACATGAAATGTAATGTATGACATTTTGAACACCTTTAAGTGAAAACCCAACCCAAAATTTCAAGAAAAACTCATTAATTTTGAAAAACCCCAAAATTTTTCAAAAACCCCAAAACCTAAGATTTAAAACATGAAATGCATGAATAAGGAAGGAAAATGAGATCTTACCAAGTGATTTAAAGCAAGGAATGGCCGAAAATCAAATGGGTTGGAGATTTTGAGTGAGAAAAGGAGGTTAGGGAGATGAACAGCCGCGGACAGATCGAGAGAGATCGAGAGAATGAGAACCGGATCGCGACAGAGGCTTATATAGAAGCTTCAGTAATTCTCGATAGCTGAGGTATCAAGAGGTGTCGAGACAGGTGTCGAGGTAGGTGTCAAGAAAATGAACTTCGACAGCTACAGGTGTCAAGAAGGTATCAAGAAAACCCACAGCAGAAGCTCGATCGATTGACAAGGTATTGAGAAGGTATCGAGGAGATAGGAACTTTCTTGATCGATCCATTAGGTGTCGAAGAGGTGTCGAGATTGCGATAAGAAAAAGGCTTGAGGATCTCGACAGATAGACAGGTATCGAGGAGGTGTTGAGCCAGCAGTTAAAAGCAGTTTTTCGAGAAGTGAAAAACACAGACATGAATACAATCCAACATACACCTCAACATTGATCCAATCAACATAAAAGGCTCTCAAAATCATCTGTCAATGAAAAATTTAAGCACAAGGATCTCCCAAAAACACACACACACTAAACAAGTCTAACCAATTTCATTTTTCAAAAACAAGTCAAGACAGTTTAGTGAGCATATATTAGCACATGTAAAACCTTTGTGATGGCCAAATCACATTGTACCTGTACATGTATCAAAAGTAGCAAAGAATATTGTGTGTTGTGTGTGAAAACAACATCGCAAGATTGTATATGTGTATACATGTTATGACGATCTGAGATATGAGAAAATAACTTTAACTTACACACAATCATAACTGTTTGATGGGGACTATCACCTTCGAGGTACATCTTATAACTCCCACATCTCTTAGAATACATGCTTGCAACCATTTTTAAAGCATTTTTGATCTTTTTGCTTTTTATTTTCTTTGCATATTTTCTTTTTAAGCATATCATACATGGGCTTATAAGAGAGAGAAAAGAAATACCCATTGATATTTGATATTTCAATTTTGCTATGCCGAAGCACACAAATGTCATTGACATCACACTTTTGCTATGCCGAAGCATACAGATGTCATTAATGATTGGCGGGCAACAGTGGTGAGATGGTTATTTATGTCTTTCTCTTAGGATTTTCTAGTCCTACCCGTCAAAAAGAGTGATATAAGTGTTAAGTTTTAAGAGATAACTTAATCTTACTCATCACAAACAAAAGTCACAAAGCTCACTTGCTTAGTTGTGCATAGAGATGCTCATCTAAGCTACAAGAGATACAAAGTTTAGAAAACTCTGTTTCATTGGCCATCCAAAGTACACAAGTACCAAAGTACACATAACACACACTTGTTTTTGTATTTTTTCTAATTTTTCAATTTTTTTTTAATTTTTATATTAAAAACAAAATAAACAAAACTGAAAGTAAACACACAAAAACATGTTATCAAAGCAAAGCATAAAACTAGACCGACTCAACAAAAATGCAAAACACACAAGCAATGCAACAAACAAGAAAAACAAGAAGGGAGAAGAAAGTGATGAAATCACTTAGAATCCTTTTTCTTCCACACCTTGGAAGAACCTTTCTTTTGATTAAACCCTTGAACCGGTGGTGAGGGGGAAGAATTGAAACCATTCAAGTTCGAAAGGAATATGAGGGCTTTTAGAAGATCTCCAAGAGGAGCAAGAGAGGATTGAAGCTGATTTTGGCTTCCAGATATTGTCATGCTGTTGCTCTGTTGAGTGGCTAGCCACTTGTAGCAATTTAGTCGAGTATGACTGGCAGCTCCACAATGATGACAGAGATGCTGCTTCTTTTGTTTAGGCTTTTAAGAGTTAGCCTTCTTAGCCCTAGGGTTTCTAGCATCTTTCTTATCTTGCTTAGGGGGTGCTCCTAATATAGATTTTCCCTTGTCTAAGTTCTCACTAGCTAATTCAGTTTTAATATCAGTGTTCTCAACTTTAACAATATTAGCAGGAGGAACAAAAACAGTAGTACTAGTGGAAGTAATATTAGAGGAAGAAAGATCATACCCTAAACCTGTTCGATCTGAAGCAGATTTCTGAATGCTAAGCATCTCATTAAGTTTTGCACTTGAAGTCCTCTCCAATTGAGCTCTTACTTGAAACAGCTCCGCTTCAAGCTTCTTGGTCTTCTCAGCCAGGAAGTTGTTCTCAAATCTCAGTGCCCCAATAGTTTGATTCGCCTCATCAAACTTTGTGGACAACTCTTCACGATCAAGTTCCACATCACTGAGCTTCTTGGTGACCAGCCTATACAATTTCTCATGCTTCTCAGACAGCTTGTATAGTTTCTCATAGGCTGAATAGATATCATCTTGATCATCCATCTTCTCACACTTGGTGTCCACCAATTCTTCTTCTTCATCCACTTCTTCAACAATCCCTTCAGTAGGATTGACTGTGGCAGTGAAGGCATTTAAGATTCCGTCATCCTTATTATCGAAATCATCTTCAGGCTTAGTGTCACTCAGGGTTGCAGCAAGTGCCTTGCTTTTCCCAATACTCTTAAGATATGTAGGACACTCATTCTTCATGTGTCCAAACCCATAACACCCAAAACACTTAGGTCTTGCTAGAATAGTGTACTGACCGCCATCCTTAGCATCTTTCTTCCCTTTGTCTTGGCTCTTAAACTGAGAAGAACTGGATTGTCTTCGGTCCTTGTCGAAGCTCCTTCCATTGGCATTCTTCATAAACTTCTTGAACTGCCTTGTAATGTAGGACTTCATCTTGGAATCTTCATCATCGGAAGACTCATCGGTATCACTACTCTTTGCTTTCAATGCTATGCTCTTGCCTTTGCTTGACTTGCTGATCCTAGATAACCCTAGCTCGTAGGTCTGCAAGTTCCCAACCAGCTTAGTCAAAGGAATTTTGTCAATATCCTTTGATTCTTCTATTGCCGTAATCTTGGTATGGAATCTCTTAGGTAGAGATCTGAGCATTTTCCGTACAACCTTGGGTTCAGGGATGGTTTCCCCAAGATTGAAGGCTGAGTTCACTATGTCCTTGAGCTTGGCATAGAACTCATCAAACGACTCATCCTCCTCCATCTTAATCTCTTCAAAGCTAGTAGTGAGCCTCTGTAGCTTTGAATCTTTGACAGCCTTTGTTCCTTCATAGGTTGTCTGGAGGATGGTCCACGCCTCCTTAGCAGTTTAAGTTGAGGATATCTTCTTGAACTCCTCATTGGTGACTACGCTAAATAGGACATTCAACGCTCTGCTGTTGAAGTTTGCCGCCTTGATCTTGGTTTCATCCAAATCGGCCGGCGCTTCTTTTGGCTTGGTCTAGCCAATCTCAACAGCTTGCCACACCTTCTCATCTAAGGACTGCAAAAAAGCTCTCATGCGTACTTTCCAGTAGGCATAGTTAGTCCCATCAAATAAAGGAGGTATAATTAATGATTTTCCTCTATCCATGACAAACTGGGGTCAATGGATCAACACAACAAAGATTAAACCTAATCAAAGTGTGTCTGCTCTGATACCACTTGATAGGCCATAAACTGAATGACCCCTTGTGATTAAACCAATTAATTAATTAGCCAAGTTATTAATTAATCAATTTATCATGCAATTGCGTGGCAGCACAAACAAATCACCAAATAACTAAATATGCAGCGGAAATTAAATAACACGGTGATTTGTTTACAAATGGGGAAAATCCTAACGGCAAAAACCCCACCGGGTGATTTTCTGGTCACCATTCCTGAAACTCCACTATTATCAAATCAAGCGGTTACAAGTAAAGGTATTCCAAGTACCTTACCAACCTACAGTTGAACCCTTACCCTAATACCCAATTGGACTTGATCTGTAGTGACAGTTCCCACCTTTGATGCACGGCTCCCAAGTACATGACTAACCAATGCGCGGATCCCAATACATGACTTCAAACACCAACTTAGAAGGAGAGGTTGATTGCAAAGTTCTTTAGTTCATCCTACACGATGAAGATCAGGAAGATGCTTGGTCACAAAACCCTTTGGTGCAAATACACAGCAACTTCTTCAGAGAAGATGAACTAGGTTAAAAACTTCGTCTTTTGATTACAATTTGCTTGAACAAAGATTGCTCAATGCTTTTGCAACTTGTGTATAATATGACGGCTCTTAAAACAATCTTTTTATATGTTTAGGGTTAGAAGAAAAGAAGACCCAAAAACATATTCTCGGATCTCAAGAAATCAGATCAGAAAATCTGATTTTTTAATTCTCGACAGATAGCAGGTGTCGAGGAGCTATCGAGCAGGTGTCGAGCTTTAATGATTTTGCACTTCAGCTTGTTTTTCTTGGATAGACTTGATGACTTCAACACTTGATCTTGAAACCTTATTTCTTGAAGTATTAAAAACACCTAGAACTACCCAATTACAAGTATAGTGTTTTTTGTCAAAGGATTAGCCAATTTACATAAATAAGTATGACATATGTTCTTAACATGTGAACCACATATGTCCTAACATAGCCTCTTTGGCCATTCCAGTCAAAAAGGGGCAGAAGTTTGAGGGGGAGCTACACAGCTTGAAGGGGAGCATAAAGTAGTATATCATAGAACATTGGTTTATTTTGTGGTGGTTTAGTAGTTTACTTTTGTTTACCTTTTAAAGTTTTTATAACTTATGGACATTTACATTGCTTTCTTTTAAAGCTTTAAAGTATTTTAGTTTAAATTTCAGTTTATCTTTAGTACTTTATTTGTATTGTTTGCTTTGTAGCTTATTAGTACTTTTAGATTAAGTATGCATTATCTTTAGTACTCTTTTTTTGTGCCCTTTTTGGATCTTGTATCCTTGATGCAAATACCTTGGTGTTTTGCATTGGTTGTGTGTTGGACATGCAACTGATTTTCGCATTGCTCTTAATTGCATTGCATGTCCAGATGATCATTTACTAGATAAATGTCCATTGTAGTCATTCTTTAATGACTGTTCATGTTTAATCAAGTTACACTTCATAGATTATATCTTGTTTAATACCTTGATCGCATTTTACTTGTTGCTATACGTACCTTGTGTCAACTTGTCATAAGCTTAATGATAGTTTTGTTTGTGTGCGCGTGTTTTAGGATACAGGTGTATACGGTGCAAGTGCTTCGCAGCTTCTAGAATTAGGTGTGAGTGAGTTTTGCCATTGTTCCCAAACTCATGTTTAAGTCTAGAGTCTGTTTTAGGGGTTTTGTCATGGAATAGCCAAAGGGGGAGATTGTAAAGTTGTTATTTATAACTATTTTGTGTTGGCTTTAATTTTGTGCCAAATTTGATTGTAATTCTATTCAATCATTTTTTCCCTGTATTTTGTGCCAAATTTGATTGTAATTCTATTCAATCATTCTATTCAATCATTTTGTGCCAAATTTGATTATAATTCTATTCAATCATGTTTATTGTAAGGGTTGTGTGTGAAGACTCAAGCTTATATTGAAGATCAAGTGGATTTCACGAGAAGCTCGCAAGAAGCTATCCCGCAAAGTAGCCATGTGTTAAGCACATGACTGGAATGCGAAGAGTCATGATAGCCTGGTTTTTGCGAGTGTCTCGTGGGTAAGGCCTTCTCGCGAAATACTCGCGAAACATTCTGTTTTGCAATTTTGTCATTTCTGCTCTACCAAGACTTTACCCACACTATATATACCCTCATTACCCACATATTATAAGAAGTGCTTTTCAGAGAGAAAACCCTAGCATACACACTTGAGAGTTAGAGATTGTTATACCCATAATCATCTACACATTGCCTTATTTTGCACAGACTACACGAACTAATCTAAGTCACATCACAACACTCAATAGGCAGTAAGCAGTAACAAAATGTAAGAAGGGAATAAAAAACATCAAGCAATCAAGCAAAAAGAATAGAGCAGAAAATAGACTGGGATTTAGAGATACCTGAACTAAAGCATCCAATCTCTGTCAATATTTATATACTGTGAGAAAAGGAGTAAGGAAGACAGAGAGGTTGCCATTAGAAGGTGGGGAAGGGGAAGGAACACGTTTTGCACAAGAAGTCTGCGGTTAGAATGTGGAGAAGGGGAAGTCACACAATTTGCATGAGGAATCCGCTGTTAGAAGGTAGGAAGGGGAAGGAACATGTGAGAAACAAAAGGGAAGGAAATCTATAGGTTGTAACCTTGGTTTTCTAAGGGATTTCAGTTTAGAAGGCTTGGGTTTGGGCTTTAAGTTATAATTAAATTTAGAAGAAGTGGGCTGGTGGAATTAAATTTAAAAGAAGTGGGCTTTATGATGGAGAGAGGCTCGAAATAATTTTAGTTTTATTAGTATTTTAAAATTGATAAAAGCTATTTTAAAATTGTAGGATAAATTTAGGAAAGATGATATGAATGACATGGCTGCTGACGTGACTCAATGTGAGCGTAGCAATATTAAATGCTACGCTTCAGCTTTTAGTAATACTAGTCGCTAACCCGTGCGATGCACGGGAATAGAACTAAATAAGTTTCATGAGAAAAAAAAAATCATTATTTTTGAGTTGGAGTAGTAAGCAAAAATGCATGAAAATTAAAAAAAAAAATGATATTGAATGAAAAAACACAATTTTATTAGTTAGGCAGTAGAAAGTAATTTTGCTTACACCCAACTCTTCCATGGCTTTTATATCATAAGAAAGCACATGATATCTGTCTTAATTGATGTTAAACCTTTCAATTTGAAAAATAAAATATAGAACCTAGAATTCAAAATCATACTGTTGGTTTTTTGGGACAGTGACAAACCAACCAGCAAGTGAAAAAATAATATTAATAAGAAAGAAGCAAAATTAAGAAGAAGCCACACCCTATGTGTTCAACTGGGTTTGGTTTACAGCAAATGCATATTATATAACAATCAAATGAAAATAGTGTTTGAAAAAATCAGAAAAGAGAAGAACAACAATCTATGGAAGAGTATAAAAGAGAAGAAAAAGAATCTGTCCAATACCAGAACAATCTCATAGACAAAACATTTGACTCCATGCTTCATCCGGTTGTGTCAGATCAGCAATTGATGCAGCAATCTCTTCATCAGTATCAGAGGGGACTGGTCTGACAGTAGTGAAGGGCCTCCCATAGATCTTTCTCTCCTACTCTCTCTGCACAACACATTCATTAGAGAAAAAAGGAAATCAAAATTAAATTGCTGAAAACTATAACAGAACAAAAGGGCTCGATACAAAATTGGAACTGAAAATTAATAATTCTGTTGATTCAGTGACTGCCCAAAACTGTAACCACTTTTTTTTTTAATTGTAATTAATAATTCTTTTTTTTTTTTTTTTTTCGTTACCACCAAATAAATCATATCTAGGTAAGCCTTGTAAAGCATTCTGTCGCCATGTCTGCCAATCTCTGAACAGCTTGAAGCACCAAGTGTGGAGCAACTTGGACATGAGTATGTTTAATCATCTTTTGTAATGTCGCAATATCATCCATGATGGGGACGTTCTCCAAGCTAGTCAAGCAATGTGTTTGAATTATCTTTACTCCTTAGTTTGATTGTAGAAAAAGGATTACCTCCCTAAAACCTTGCTTCCATGCCTCATATAAAGCTTCTCTAATTGTGGATAGTAGGTTTTTTTCTTCATTGCTGGAATGCGAAGAATAACAACCTTTACAAACGGACTGGTCTAAACGATTTTTGATCACAAAGGCACCTCCATTCCAGTTAGTTTCGCGCGAACGCTTTTTTGTATCAACTATAATTATTGCTTCCCAATTTTGATATCGGCATGTAGTTTGATTTCCAGCAGGTTTAGTAGTTGTTGGACCAATTTGAATACCTTCATCTAACTCTACTCTCCATTCTATCATGAAGTATCTGGTGCTTAAGATGGCTTGTTGGACATCAGCAGTTTCATTTTCAAACATTACCTTATTTCTATAAATCCAAATCACCCAAAGAATGGCACTAATATCTATAAGAACATTATCTTCCTGTCCATTACCTGTTTTATATTTTTCAAGAGTGGTTATCAACCATTGCTGGATAGATGGAATAACATCAGAGTGAAAGTTCCGCGGTGAGGCAAACCATAAAGCTCTAGCAAAAGGACATTTGAGGAAAAGATAGTCCAATGTTTCTTCTTCTTGTTCACACATTACACATTTGGTGCTAACAATAATTTGTCTTCTGTTTAACTCCATTCTAGTGGGTAGCCCATTGTGTAATAATTTCCATAAGAAGAGACATATTTTATATGGGATTTTTAGTTTCCAAATATTTTTCCAGCCCTTTCCATTCATACCATAAGTAGTTGTTCCATCTTGTTCCTTACTAATCAATTTGTATCCTTCATTCACTTTGTAGGTCCCTTTCAGTGATTGAAAACCATAAAATTTTATCCGGAGCTCCAAACTTTGAGTGTGGGGTATTTAAAATCTCTCGTGCGACACTCGTTTCGTATATATTTGCAATGAGCTCAGCTTTCCAAGTACCTGTTTCAGTATCCATAAGATCTCGAACTATACCTCTGTCAAGTCCGTATTCCAACAATGTTGTTTCATTCCGAGGTTTATACCATAGTGGATCCCTTAATTTGATGCTATCCCCATACCTACTTGCCATTTTGCTCCTATCAGTTGTGTTTCTTTTGTCCTCCAAATTCCTTTCCATATATGGGATGCAGTGGTTGGAGATCATTCCATACCCCAAAGGTTTTGAGCTTTTGGAAAATACTTCCCTTTAAGAGTAATAGCTAGGAGTGATTGAGGATTCTGAGTTATTCTCCAGTATTGTTTTGCTAAAAGGGCTTGGTTGAATTGTTCTGTCTTCCTAATACCTACACCTCCTATTTCCTTAGGTTGGCAAATTGCATCCCAAGCTATGGTATGTAATTTCCTCACTTCTGTAGTGTTTCCCCACCAAAAATCTCTAATGATTCTATCAACTCTATTGCAGGTATCTTTTGATAATATATGGATCGACATAGAGTATATTGGCATGGCTTGCATAACCGATTTAATTAGAGTTAGCTTCCCTGCAGGGGATAAGAGTTCACCTTTCCAAGTTTGAAGTCTACTCTGTAGCCGATCAATGATTTGGTTGCCAATTTCTCTCTTAGTTGTTCCTGGGACTACTGGGATCCCTAGATATTTCCCAATCTTTTCTGCAATATTTACTTTTAACTTTCTAGCTAAGTCTTCTTTTATAGCTGCATCACAGTTAGGACTGACCACCATGACTGATTTGGTGCCATTTATCTTTTGACCTGACATTTCGCAAAAACTTTGTAGGGTTTGGCTGAGCTTGTCTATGTTCTGGTTGGCAACTTTGAAGAAGATGATAATGTCATCCACAAACATGAGATGTGAAATAGGAAGCCCTCCTTTATTTATTGCCACTCCCTTTAGCTTACCTGTATCTTCTAAATTCTGCAACATGCATGAAAGAATATTTGTGCAAATAATGAATATGTATGGTGATAGTGGGTCACCTTGCCTTATACCACAATTTGGTTTGAATTTTTCTGTGGGAGTTCCATTGACTAGAACGCTGTATGTTACTGTGGTGACACATTGCATTACCAATTGAATCCATTGCTGACTAAAACCCAACTTCTGGAGTGTGGCTTCAATAAAATTCCAATTTAGTCTATCATAAGCTTTACTCAAATCCAACTTTAGTGCAACGAACCGAACTCTTTCCTTTTTTTTCCTCTTAATTGTGTGGAGTAATTCATGAGTCAAGATGATATTATCAGTGATCAATCTACCCTTAATAAATGCATTTTGATGAGGAGTGATAAGCTCGTCAATAATTGGTTTTAGTCTATTTGCTAAAACTTTGGCAGCAATCTTGTATGCCACATTGCATAAGTTGATAGATCTGTACTCACTAATTTTCTCCGGATTAAGACTTTTAGGAACCAAAGTGATAAATGTGTTGTTTAGTTCCTTAAGAATGTAGCCTGTTCTGAGAAAGCTTAATGTAGCCTGTATTGCTGTTTGTCCCATTGTATCCCAACATTTCTGGAAGAGCATTGCTGGAATACCATCAGGACCCGAGCTTTCCACGACCTTTTTAATCTCCTCTATATTAAACTCCCTATCCAATATTTGTCGATGTAGGTGCGAGAGTCCTGGTAGTGTGTATGCATTCAAAACCTCCATAATAGTTGTAGTACTTGGCCTTGATTCCAACTGAAAGATACTTTGAAAATGTTGTTGTATATGATCCCTTAATTTTTGATCCTTATCTATCCATTGATCTGAGTCGTTCTTAAGTCTTGTGAGTTGTGATGCGATTAGCTGCTTTTCTCTTGCGAACAATAGCATGGAAGTATCTGGTATTTCTGTCACCCTTTTTTGTCCAATCCTTCCTTGCTTTTTGTGCCCAAAACACTTCCTCCATATTCAGAAGTTGTTGGAGTCCTTTTTGTTTTTGTTGTTCTTGCTGGACAATTCCTGGAATATCACTATTGTTTTGTATATATGTAAGCTCCTCCTTTATTTTGGAAAGTTTTTGGTGTAAATTTCCAAATTCATTTCTATTCCAGCTGATGCAAGCCTACTTAACATTGTATAGTTTGGATTTAAGGATATAAGCAGGCGAACCCAATATTTTTTTCTGCCATTCCTTTTGGATTACTTGTTTACATCGTGGGTGCAATAACCACATAGCTTCAAATCTAAACGGCCTTCTTCTGTATATAGGGATGTTGTTGATGTCTAGAACTTGTGGTGCATGATCAGATACCGTGATAGGCCAGGCTTCAAGAGTGCAATGTTCAAAAGTATGTAGCCATACATTGTTAATAAACGTTCTGTCTAACTTTTCTAGGATTAGAGCATCCCCATCTCTTTTATTTTTCCATGTGTATTTGACTCCCGTCGATTGTAATGGTATCATTTCTGTGTCTCGTAGACAGGTATGTAAATGTGAAGCTCCTAGACAATTTTGAGAGGTTGAGGATTGTTTGTCTGCATTGGATAACACCTGGTTAAAATCACCAATCCATATCCAAGGTCCATTTATAGTTTCCTGGACAGAAGCAAGTTGGTCCCATACTTCCTTTCTTTTATTGGTTTTAGGATGGCCGTACATAAAAGTAAAATAACACAAACCAAAAGTAGGATGTTTCATTCTAGTATGGATGAAATTTTTTGTAGCATCTAATACATTCAAACTGATATTTTTCCAGCACAACAAAAGCCCCCCAGATAATCCTACTCTTTCTACTTCACAAAAGTTTTCAAATTCCACTTATGGGCCCAATGCTTTCCCCTTCCTTTCTTCTGCTTTGTCTCCATTAGAAATATGATGAAAGGGTTAGTAGTTTTAGCAATTTTTGAGATGTGCTGAACTGCAGAGGTATTGCCGAGACCCCTGCAGTTCCATATCAGTGTCTTCATTGTAACACCCCATAATTTTTGACACCAATTTAATTAATTATACTTAAATTATAAGGAGGCCCACAATTAAATGGATTAAATTAAATTGGGCCTAAGATATTAAAAATAGATAAATACAATTGGAATATGAAGCCCAAGTGAGGTGGCATAAGTAAATATATGGGGCCTTTAAAAAAAAAAAAAAAAAAACCCTAGTCTTTTACCTCGCATATACTTATGAGACTTTCTTTTTGCTTCAGCTGCATCAGACTACTGAACTTCACTTCTCTTCACTGTGGCTGTGAGTAGAGATATCAGGTACGGTTTCTATGATTTTACTAATAGAAAAAGGGCTCCTAGAATTGTTATTATATTAGATAAGGGATGGCCAAATATGGCTGCTGCATGTCAAAAGCTTTGATATTGTATCTAATAGGCTTGGACTTTATCAATTGCTTTGTCATCATGTGAAAGGAAAAGTATTGCTTTGTGGGTTTATATATATATGTATCCGTATATGGCCATCTTGGATCAAAAAACCATGACTATTTTAATGGGCAAAGGGTGCTTGTGGATTAATTTGCTTTCACACAGCCTCAATTGTTGACCGGTTAATATGCATTCACACTAGTTCAGCCGTGTACTAAATTTTGGGTCTTTGGGTTGATAATTACAATATTATAATAGGAATTGTTATATAGCCGTATGGTCCAGGCTTTGAAATTTGATTATGTATGAATAGTATGTATATTCATATGGACCTCTATTGGCTCTAAGATTGATTTGGCTGAGCTATATTATTGCACTAGCTATCTTTTAGCTATATTGAAGCTTCATGAATATTCTGATTAGGTAGCAATATTTATAAGTCCAGAAATCTGATCAAAGCTGAAAGTAAATTGGAATGTTTGGTGAATAAATGGAGGATTTTGGATAAATCAATATTCACTAGGATAAAACCATTTTAAGTGTGAAAATAGATTTTTAAGTGGGAAATTGTGTATTGATAAACCTATTTTTGGTATTGCTAGGTTTTAATTCTACTGAATTGTTGTGATTCAAGGGAGGTTGATTTCCATTATTTTGCAACTAAGAGGTAAGTGGTATTTACTAATTTTGGGGGTTTTCCCAAACAATGTTGGTTATTAAACTATTATATACATAAGAAATATATTGTCATTCTATACATATAAATGGATATTTTAAAATTTCTTGATGTGCACATTAATTATTCGTTTTATGAAAAACTTGTGGGACAACCTAAATTTATTTAAATTTGTATGTTCGATATATCCTTATATTTTCGAGAATTATGATTGGATTATTTTTGTGAGCATCTTGAATGGATTATTTATGTGAGCATCTTGTATATGTTTTGAAAACCTATGGCAAGTCGTGATTAGAAGCTCTGTATGGTATTTAGTCCTTAGCAAGGGACAATCATACTGCAGCTAGTCCTTAGCAAGGGACGGTCCTAAAAGGGGACAGTGCACATTTGATAGCTCCTTAGCAAGGGAGTAAATTATTGAGGATCCAAAAAGGAAGCTCCTTAGCAAGGGAGTGCACCTTTAGGTCCCAAAGGAGCCATCCTTAAGAAATGGGATGAAAAGGAGGTTCCAGTCCCAAAAAGGGGACAGCACAACCCTGTCAACGGGGCGTAAACGTTGACCACGAGAAAAGCCTAGGAAATTGTTTATGTGATGGTATTAATATATATATATTATGATGGTTCACGATATAAAGATATTTTTCTTTTACATGAAATATTTGATGATAAATATTGATGAGTTACAAGTTATGAAATTGCTGTAGGAATTATTTATTGAAGGTTTGTTCCCACACCCTAATGTTAGTGAATTCCACTTATTGAGTTATCTCACCCCCCTTTATTTCCCATTACAGATACATTAGAGGGATTACTGGAGTAGAGATTCTTGGGAGACAGCAATTACAAACTATTTTTGTAGAACTAAGGATTTTATTATCATTTTATGGCATTAACATTGTATTGGAGAATTATTTTTGAGGATGTTTTGTATTTGGTGAATTAGAGCTCTGACTTTTGTGATGAGATTTCAAGGTTGCTAGTTTCTTTTATTTAACATATTTTATGGATTATTCAGATTAAATAGACATTTATTGCTTATGATTTTGGGGTGTTACATTCATGGTTGCTGCGGAGGCCTTTGTTGGGCTGACTCCGAAAGCCTTATGTTTGCCAAAAGTTGTATTAGGTTAGTAACTATATTCTGCTGATGTTCACTTTCTGCATTCTGTCTGCTCCAGATAACTTCAGTCTCTTGAAACTAATCTGATTGACCTGTGATCCTAAGTCTAAGAATAAAGTCATTATTCTCAAACTCAATGTTATGTAGTGAAGAAGTTATTGGATTAGCTTGATTATTGTTGGATATGATCACTTGCTCTTGATTTAATCTTCTCCTATTAACTCTACTTATTTCGCCATCATCCTCATCATGCTATCTCTTAGGTGAGGTAGGTCTAGAACCAATATCAGCTTGTGTAGCTAAAGGAACCAATCCTTCCATTAATGGGATCCTACTTGGAGTAGTGTCTTCAATTGCAAATCTTGTTTGATTTCCAAGCAGTGGGTTTGTTATAGGATTTGAGTCGTGGTAATGTTGAGTGGAGTAGGTATTGTATAGCCACATAGGGACCAGTTGTTGAAAGAAAAGGCCCATTGATTGTACAGTGTTCTGAGAAAGCAGTTGAACCAGGTTAAGAATATAGCCAGGGGATTGTGACTTAGCTAGATATACCATCATCTCTATTCCCATTAAAAATGGGTTGTCAGTGCCCTTGCTAGCTTCTGGTTCCAAGTGCTACATTTTGGTGTGTGTAATCTGCCAGTTAGGAAGCTCTTGATTCCAAGTATTCTCCTGTGAACCAACTTGTTCCCTCCTGGTTAGAATACCAGTTGTGATTTGGATTTCCTCCGAATCATTTGCTATTCCGCTGCTCTCTCCCATATGAAAATGGGAATGTCCATGCCTCTTTGGCTCACTTGAATCCTCGTAGGCCTCTAGGCTGTCCACTAAAAATAGTTCTACATTGAAATTTTGATAATCATCACAATCTATATTGCATTGTGCATCTAGTTCCCAATCCATACTAATAATATCTGCATTAGTCCATCCTCTATAGCCTTCATCAATATCAACAAACCTTAGAGTAGAACCTTCTGGTGGCATCCAATGTTCAAATTGAATTATATTTTGGTCAGATGTAGGGTTGATATGGGATGGAGTGATTGGGGTGTTTGGTGGGTCAAGGTCATTGTCTAAGTCCATAAGTAGATTATTTCCCCAAAAGCTATCATTTGTTGGACTACTAGGATTGATGTTGCCAGCTCCTTGTTGATGGACTTCTAAATCATTTAAATTGTTTACAATAAATCTATCAAATCTGGAAAAAGAAGAATAATGTTGTACCATTGGGGGATGTGGAGGATGTGATAGTGTGTTGGAATTCTGGTTTGGGGGTTGGTGAGTGTGGTGTGCTGGTTGTGAGTGAGTTTGGGGTGCATGTTGAGGTATTGGTTCTGTGTGAGGTTGGTTGGATTCAGTAGGACTAGGATTAGAATCAACATCATACCTGACCCTTGTGGTCCTACGGCTTGGATGTCTGCGAAACGCTCTAATATCATCAGTGAACATTACTTCCATAAGATCCAGAGCAAATTCCACCGGGTATTGAACTCGGATGCAATAAGCTTGATCTCTTAGAAGTTCTTCAATATCAAACATATCCATATGGCATTGTGAGCGAGTATGACCAATGATTCCACATCTTTTGCAAATCTTGAAGACCCCTTCATATCTACATTCTACCCAAGTATATTGCACATCATCCCTTTTAAGAATGAAGCCAGCTATCAGTGGAAGCCATGGGTCAAGCTTAACTCGAATTCGCATAAATCGAATGTTTCGTGGAAAGGTTGGCTGCCAGTCAATAGACACAAATTCTCCCAACAAGTTTCCAATAAAATATGCAAGATCAATGTCATAATACTCTAGTGGAAGGTTGTGTATCTGTACCCACAGAGTGGCAGAGTTTAGATGTGTTTGGCTAAGTGTGAGGTTAGGTGTCCATCTCTCCACAACTAGTAAAGCTCCATTAACAGACCAGGGTCCCTCTTGAAGAATATACTCTTGATCATATGGAAATTCACAATGTATTATATAAAAATTACCTTGCCTGCCCACTATTTTGATTCCTCCTCTGAGTCTCCATGCAGATGCTAGTATGGATTGCATTTTGCATACAGAAAAACACCTTCTGTCAAGTAGGTAACCCACAATGCATTGTCTCCAAAACACTCTGTTACGCTCCAAGGACTCTCTACCCAGTTGGATAACTGGACCCCTCCTACGGATGTCATTGTTTTCATGAACATTATGAACTCCCATTTCCTCATCATCTATCCAAGCCTCCGAATCACTACTATCACTCCAGCCAATTTCTCTATTGAACGGTTTTTAGACCCCTTTAAACAACAATTGGATTAACCTAGTTAATAGCCAAGTGATTAACTTAGTCAAATTATGCAATTCTAGGTTATCACAATCACACAATCATATCAAGAATATATAAAGCAGCGGAAAATTAAAGAACACAAGATATGATGACCCAGAAAACCATACGGTAAAAACCTGGGGAGGATTTGACCTAGCTATCCTCAAAGTAAACCTGAATCCACTATGAAAGAATCGAAATTCATACAAAAGGACTTACAAGCTCCCCGCTTGACTTCCTAATGCTACCCACTAGTAGAATTTACTGACATGACTACATGACTACATGAGGGTAAACGAAGATGCGCCAAGTCAGCTCTCAGAGCACGAATCTCACAAGCAAGTCCACCAAAATCTAACCATGAGCCGCCTGAACGGTCATGACAGTCTCCAAGGTATGACATACATCGAAGTCATCCGAAGGAGGTGGAGGAACAGCAGCACCAGCGGGATCAGGAATAGCCTCACGAGCAGGACCTGTAGAAGAAGAAGAAGGAGGGGGTGTGGTACCAGATGGCTTAGACCTAGAGTGTTTAGAGCCAGCTCGAAGATGAGCAGCCCTCTGTCTAAGAAAAGATGTACCTATGGGAGCAATCACATGGACGGGCTCAGAAGAAGGGAAATCATCTAGATCAAGATGAAGCAAAATCCTATAAATAAAGATAGGATGGACAAGAGCGTGAGATACAGATGAACTCCTATAAACTTCGTTCAAAGAACGAAGAAACAAGTGAGGAAAACTGATAGGAGCATCAGTGACAAGAGCATACAAAAATACACACCGCTAGAGAGGAATGGTGTGAAGATGAGAAATGGGCCAAAAAGAATGACACGCTATCCTAAAGAAAAGATAAATAGTCTCAGGAAGAGCAGTGGTGATCCGAGGATCAGAACCCCACTGGATAGAAGACCCAATGATATAAGACATGACATCACTCAACAAAGGAGACTCATCATAAGGGTAAACAGGGTGCCGGACCAAAGGTACCCCTAGAGCATCAGCCACTACCATAGGAGTAATGACATACTCTACGCCTCGTATCCAACTCTTAACTAGAGTGTTGCAATCATAGATGCGGATAGAGATGTTCGAAAAGAACTCTCTAATCAGGGTAGTGGGAGGAGGAGGATCAGAAACATCCAACAAAGGTAACCAGCCCCGACGCTCAAAATTTGCCCTAATGGCAGGATCAACCTCATCTAAGACAACAGAATGCTCAGCCCAAATTTTTCTCTGTAGGTTCAGCTTCTCAAAAATCTCTTGGTTTTCTCACTCGGAAACCTCTCACGGTCAAAGGAAGGTGAGGGAGGAGAAGGAGAGGGAATAGACCTATGGGCTCTAGTCTTCCTAGGCATGATGCTAAGGAAAGGATAGAGACACAAAGTAGAACCAAAAGAACAAGAACAAAACAAAAAACCAAGGGCAGATGGCAAATTAGCACAAAAAAAATAGAATAAAAAATCTATATGATGCATGAACAATTAAAATGTCATGATGCATGTTCTAATACAGTAAAAAATTAAGTTCAATTAAAAGTCAGATTAACAAAATTAGCTTGAACATAGGGTTTCTAACAAAAACCCCAAAATTGAAATACCACTTGTTGAAATTTTTAAAACAAATTGATGAATTGAGCATCACAGAACACAACACACAAATTATAATGCTCAATTACATCAAAACAACAAGCCAATTTCATCAATTTTAACCTAATTGAACAAAATCCCCAATTCGGATTCAATACAAGCCCTAGAATTTTCAATTTTTCACAAATCCCAAAATTGATCAAATTAAACCATCAATATTATGTTTATATCATGTCCCCACAAAAACCCATTGATCAATTTCATAAAATAGGGTTTGAATCAACAAAAATCCTAAATAGAAAAGGTCCAAAAATTTGAGTGGAAAATGCATGAAAACTTGAAAATAAACTCAAAAGGAAGGGCAAAAGAGACTTACCGGCTTGAGGAAAGAGAATCTTTGCAAAAAATTCGGAGGAAAACGACAAAAAAATTGACTGTAGAGCCTTGCCTAGTCGGAGAGAGAAGAAAAGTTTGAAAAACTTTTGAAAATGTGTTTTGAATCAGTTAAGAACAATGTTTTAAAAAACCTGATTCGCGACATTCGATTGATCGAAAATCACATTCGATCGATCGAAAATCACATTCGATCGATCGAATCAATTCGAGATTTTTCAATGAATTTTAAGTATTTTCGATCAATCGAAAAACAGATTGGATCGATCGAAATAGGCAGCGGCTCACAGCATTTTGAGAAAAATTACAGTTTTGAAAAACACAAACCAATTTTTGAAAATAACTCCTCAAAGCATTAAAATGAATGAAACAAAATGCATGAGTATGAGATGTAATGGAATGTTTTTTTTTTTTTTTTTCAAAAACCCAAATTTTAATCCCAGTTTCTCCAAAGAAAGTTTTAGCCAATCTCCCTTTAAATTCTCAAGCAACAAATATGTTGTGCATAATTCTCAAAATATTTTCAAACTTGGTTGGTCAGACCAAAAACACACACAATAACATGTACAGTGTTTAGCAAAGAGTAACTTGTGTAGTGTGTGCTACTAGCAAAAACTTGAGATACATGTGAGGTGATATGTGAATAGCAATCAAACACAAAGTCTACAAAATTCATCACATAGAATTTGAAAGAGACTATCACCTAAAGAGTTACATCATATAACTCTCACATCTCCTAGAACAAAAGCTTACAATTATGTAGGTTTCTTGAATTTTGCCTCTTAATTATGTGAATTGGCATCAAGCCTAATAGTACACACCAGTTTTAATTAAGTGAATTGGCATCGAGCCTAATAGTACACACCAGTTTTAATTAAGTGAATTGGCATCGAGCCTAATAGTACACACCAATTTTAATTATGTGAATTAACCAAGGCTACACCTATATTCTTTTTGTGCATGTGCTACACCTATATTCTTTGTGAGATGGTTATTTATGCCTTTCTCAAAAGGATCAAGTCTTACAGTCAAATAACATATAACTTCAAGATTAAGACAAAGTGATAAACACCATAAACATCTTTCCCACATAACATGCACTACAAAGCTTCAACTAGTAAAGTGCAATGAATAAGCTCATCAAAGCTAAACAAAGTACACAAGACATGTTATGTGTAAATAAATTGACCAACCTTGTTTTCAAAAACCAAGAAAAATAATGTCAAACATAGTTTTGCTTCCTCTTCTCCATTTTTTTTTTTTTTATTAAAAGAGAAAACAAATAAATCCTAGAATGAAATGCATGAATGTAATGCAATGCAAGTCCAAGAAAAAAAACAAAAACACAAATACCAAAGAACAATGGTCACAGAAGAATGAGCAATGAAGCACAAGGACCATGTCAGAAAGACTCAATTCAATCGAGTCTTTTGCATCCAAAACCTTTTAGATGCACTACGAGCATTGGAGTTCTTATTCACATTCGAGTGATTCCCAACTCCAGGATTGGAATAAAGGTTTAACGCCTTTACCAATTCACCAATTAGTGTCATAGGATCTTGTGCTTGAGGCACAGGCACTTTTGGTTTGTTTGCTCTCTTAGCAGCTTGAAGCTTGTAACAATTAGGACGAATATGTCTAGACTTTCCACAATAATTACAAACCCACACAGGTTTACCATGCATCTTGTCCTTAGATTTGGTAGGCTCCTTAGGTTTAGACTCTCTCAAATCAACCCTAATCTTCTTAGGTGGTGAAACTTCTACAGGTTTGACAACCTTACTCACAGGGGGTTTAACAGTTTCACTCACAACCTCACTCACTGAAGGTTCAGAAGAAGATGAAGGAACAAAGATAATGGAATAGGGTGCAGACACATAGATGCTCTCAACAAAACCTAAACCAGATTTGTCAGAAGGATACTTTTGAACACTCAACATTTGATCAAGTTTAGAACTAGCAGATCTAGCAACAGATAAATCAAGTTCTAATTTCTTTACTTTATCAATCAACATCATATTCTTAGTTTTCACATTGTTCAAAAGATCATTAGCATCAAACAACTTAACAAGCAAATTTTTCTTATCAAGCTCAAGAGATTCAATTTTCTTTAGGCCAAGTTCAATATTCATAGCAGCCTTTGCAGCAACTTTGCAAAGTTTATTATAGGCCTCTTGAAGATCTGCGTCCTCAAAAAGTTCCCCATCAGAAGGGTTCTCCTCAGCAGATATGCTTTCATTGACTACAGCAGTAGCAGTGAAAGCATTGAAGTTTCCATCCTCGTCGCATCCAAACTCATCATCAGAAACCTCATTATCACTAAGGGTTACATCCATAGCTTTGCCCTTAGACCTCAAGAATGTTGGACATTCAGATTTAACATGACCATACCCTTAACAACCAAAACATTGAGAACCCAAGGAATTGTTGGAAGATTGACCTACTCTTTCTCTAGGTTTTCAGTGTTACTAACCTTAATGAGATCATTCTTCATAAAATTTCTAGGTTCAGTAGTGTCTGTATTCCTTGCCCTTCTATTAGTATTCCTAAGAAAGTTTCTAAAGTTTTTGGCAAGGTAAGCTATCTCTGCAGCAGAGAGCTTATCATCGAATCCACCAGCATCAACATCATCAACAGACTTAGGAGCCATTGATTTGGATTTGTTAATTTTGGGTAGGTCTAACTCATAGGCTGAAGAGATCCTACAAATTCATCCACAGGGATGGAGTCCACATCCTTGCTCTCAGTAATGGCAGTCACTTTGGGTCTAAAATTTTCAGTTAAAGATCTAAGAATCTTCCTAACAATTTTAGGTTGATCATAGATTTCACCCAAATTAAAAGTGTTAGAGACATATTTTTATGTAAATTGGCATATCCTTTGACAAAACGCACTTTACTTGTATTTGGGTAAATCTAAGTAGGTTCAAGATGATCACTACAAGTGGTAAATTGAAGACATAAAGACTACTCAAGAACCGTTCAAGAAAAGTGCAATCTGTAGGTCTCGATACCTGCTCGATAGAAGCTCGATCTGTCGAGATTCATTAAAGCTCGATAAATGCCTCGATCGATCGAGCTTATGGATTTTCATATTATAGCCAGCAATATTTTAATCTAAAAGGCTATTTGTTTATGGGTTTGTATAATCGTTATTGGACTAGGAAAGCCCAAGGTTTGTGTAAACCTATTTGGAATAGGAGAGCCCATTAAACTCCTATTTAAAGGAGGTGGAAAAAGAAAAACCTAACCCTAGAAAGCTTCATAAGGTTTTCTTTTTGAAACTCTAGCCTCTTACTACAGAAAAAAAAGTTCTTGCTACATTTCTTGTACGCATTTAGGTTCTGTAACCAAGTAAAGTCTCTTGCACCAATATTGAAGATCTTATTGGTGTTTCTATGTGAAGTTGCTGCAAATCAACTACAACAATCAAGGGGTTGTTGTGGAGTTAGTCACGTATTGGGATTCGTGCAAAGGAGTAAGCCGTGTACTGGAATCCGCCCATCAAACTGGTTAGTCACATACTTGGGAGCCGTGCATTAAAGGTGGAAATTATCACTACAGATCAAGTCCAATTGGGTATTGGGGTAAGGGTTCAACTGCAGGTTGGTAAGGTACTTAGGATTCCTTTACTTGTAACTGCTTGATTTGATAATAGTGGAGTTTCGGGAGTAGTGACCTGAAAATCACCCGTTGGGGTTTTTGCCGTTAGGGTTTTCCCTATTCGTGAACAAATCACCGTGTATTTATTTTCTGCTGCATAATTAGTTTATTGGTGATTTGTTTGTGCTGCCACGCAATTGCATGATAAATTGATTAATTAATAACTTGGCTAATTAATTAATTGGTTTGTTCACAAAGGGTCATTCAGTTTATTGCCTATCAAAAAGCAGAATTAACAATATCATTCAGTTTGGCATAAAATTCATTAAAGGATTCATCATCAGACATCCTAATGCTTTCAAACCTAGAAGTTAATTGCTGCAACTTATTTATTTTGACAGTCTTTGCGCCTTCATGCAAAGTTTGAAGGATTTTCCAAGCAGTATGAGCAACCTCAACATTTGAGATTCTCTTAAATTTCTCCATAGAAACAGCATTAAAGATGGCATTCATAGCTTTGCTATTAAATGCAGCTGCTTCTTTTTGAGAAGTTTGTCACTCATTCACAGGAGTAGTGGGCTTCTTCCATCCGTACTCAACGGAATTCCAAACTCTCTCATCAATGGATTTCAGGAATGCTTTCATCCTTACTTTCCAATAAACATAGTTATTCCCATCAAAGTGAGGAGGAACAACAAGAGAGTGTCCGTGTTCCATGACAACAGGGGTCAAGGATCAGCTCAGAGATCAAAAGATCTACAACAGAAGAGCTACCCACTCTGATACCACTTGAATGGTTTTTAGACCCCTTAAAACAACAATTGGATTAACCTAGTTAATAGCCAAGTGATTAACTTAGTTAAATTATGCAATTCTAGGTTATCACAATCACACAATCATATCAAGAACATATAAAGTAGCAGAAAATTAAAGAACACAAGATATGATGACCTAGGAAACCATACGGTAAAAACCTGGGAAGGATTTGACCTAGCTATCCTCAAGGTAAACCTGAATCCACTATGAAAGAATCGAAGTTCATACAAAAGGACTTACAAGCTCCCTGCTTGACTTTCTAATGCTACCCACCAGTAGAACTTACTAACACGACTACGTGCAAGTTCCGAATCCACGGACTCCTCTTTCTTGGATTCTTCAATCAGTTACAAGCTCCTCGCTTGTTTTTCTTTAAGCTCCAATGGTAGCAACCGAGTTGATCATCAAGATGTTGAAGTAATCTCTACCTTGAAAACCCTAAGCTTTGTGTAAAGGAAAGCTCATCTAGATCTCACAAGAGATTTACACAAAATAGCAAAGTATGAGCAACAATACAATAGGAACAACTCTCAAAAACGTGGCTAGGGTTTTGCCTTATATACCTAGGGAAAAAACATAAAACCCTAAACGTTTAATGAGATAGGGCTGAGTTGGAAATTCTGTAGAAAAAATGATCTGGCCAACTTTCGATCGATCAAGTCTATTCTTCGATCGATCGAGCCAGGCCGGAAGTCACAAAGACTTCTACAGCCACTCGATTCTAATTTTACAATAATTAATCAACTTTGAGCAAGCCTAAATAAGACAAAACATATTGTTTTGATCATGGTTTGCCAACATTACACATTAGAGTTCTAAATACATTAAATCCTAAGTCTTTAGAACCTAACATCTATTATTTTGGCTAGGTTCCATAGTGTTAAAGGGAATGGTTTTGATGCTGGGTTTAGAGGTTTTTCTGTGGTCTTGTATAGCTAGAAATTGAGGTGGGTTGCTAATGGGAAATGGAGGTAACTGATAGTGAGAGGAACTATCCCGTCCTATCTCTTTATAAACTGAGGAGTGGAATGATTGCATTTTGCCTCTAATTGGTAACTGCAAACGGTGAAGATGGACGATGGAGTGCCGGTTATACGAAGTGATTTACGTGGTTCAAATCCCCACGAATACTTGCGCGGGAAGCCTGAAGGAATGGCAAGTTATAGTTTCAAAGTACACAGTTTTTTTTGGGTTAATGGGTAAAGAAGCTCCGGCAAATCAAAACAAAAGGCAGAAAAAATTGTGAGAGTGGAGGGCAGAGAAGGGGATTGGTTTAAAGCTTGATAATGGGAACAAGTGCTGTCATCAAAGAATTCTAGTGCGGGGGGAATTAATTATAAGCGAAGGGTAATGGTCAAAAGACAAAGGAAGTGAACTATGATTCCAGAATATCTGTAGAACAAAGATGTTGAACTTATTTTGAAATTGGGGAGCAGCCAGCTTGGTGAAGCCAGTCTATGAACCAAAACGCCTCATCCCCGAGATCGCCGATCCCGTGAGGTCCTCTAAACGACGTCGGATGGAGCAACACTCCGACTCTTAGTAAGTCTTCGCCGACTGTGGCGGAGAGAGAAGAATTAGAACAAAGGAAGGGTCATCAGAGAATTCTAGTGCGGTGGGAATTAATTATAAGAGAACGGTAATGCTCAAAAGACAAAGGAAGTGAACTATGATTCCAGAATATTTGTAGAACAAAGATGTTGAACTTATTTTGAAATTGGGGATTTTTTCTTTTTTTTCCAAAAAAGACTAGGGAATAAGAGATTGCCAGATAGATTGCAAAAGGTAAAGATATGTAACCAGAGCATAAACGATGAATTGAGTTACTCTGATTGTAGGAAATTAATTTTGACGAATAAATGTTTTAAGAATCTTAAGGTTTATAAACCCTAGGTCGAGCAAAAAGGGGAAATTGAAAAGGAAGGGTATATTTAAAAGGAAAGGCAAAATTAGTCACACAGCAATGTTGAGGAGTTGGTAGAAGGATTACAATTGAAAATAGAAAGGCAGCTTCGTTGAGGGAAATGATTGCACCACCTAGTTGTGGTGAGAAAGTTTCGCAGTAGTGCTCTCTAGATGAAGAGAGAAGACGGTCTCAGTGTGAATCGGGCTATTCAATTTAGCACCCCAACCCAACTAAAAGAACAAAAAGAAAAATAATAATTCTGTTGATTCAATGATTATATTGAATTGATAAGGCTTATTATACATTAAATTGAGTAGACAAACATTTCGAGAGAAAACCAAAAGCCCAAAATAGAACTAAATCTACACAAATACCTAAACCTAAACAAATCCATCAAAAATACCCAAAACTGAGTTGTACTTAATACCCAAGTATCAAAAAGTTTTTCTCTCTGTGTTTGGCTACAGTTCCAGCAGTCTAAGGCTGGTGTTGTAGTGAAAATTGATGGTCATAGTGGCCCTTCAATATTTCTTCCAAATTGTCTCTCAATCTCTCTCTTATCCAATTTGTGTGTTTTTTAAACCACATACATTTATTAAGAAGCCTTTAAACGGCTTTGAAATTTAAACAGTGTATTAGCATTCCCAGAACTGGTGTAGCCTTTCGCTTTTAGAATGTACATGTGTGTGATTGAAGAGTGTATAAAGAGAAAGAAACAGTGTAATATTTGTAACTACCGAATGAACCCTAAATCAAAATCAAGCCAACTGAAATACGAAAAGCCTAAATCATATTTAACTGGCAAGTAAAAAAAACAAAATTGGAAACTTTACCAATAAAGTTTGGAGAAAGACCTGTTCGATCATGGTAAACATGTTCTTGACGTCGAACTGTAAGGCAGCGACTCCAAAAAGATGATAGCAAGACGCAACACAATGGGAGGAAAGCTTTTTGTGAGAAATCGGGCTGATTTTAAGGGACCTAAGAAGTTCTTCATCGTTGTAGAGAGAAGGATTTGGTAAATTAGAGAAAAGAAAGAGAGGGGGAAACAACTTCGGTGAGGGTAGCAAATTGATGACTGAAGGCAGTGACAAGGGAGGGTTGGGGAAAACGATGGAGACTATATTAGGGGTCAAAGGTTGAGAAAAGGCGAAGAAACTGTTTTTGAAAAAAGAATCAAATAAGAGAGGCCTTTATAAAATATATATATATATATATATAAGAGGTTTTGGTGAGAAATTCATAACTACTCAGTGAATTGGTGCAACCAAACACCAAACAGTAGCAACTAAAACGGTTTGCTTAAGCAGGCCTAATGACCAAACACATCTTTCTGTGTTTTAAAATATATAGACGTGGCACAAATTTATGTAACCACATGGCGCAATGAGGGGTGGTTAACGAAAAATCAAACAATTTGGCTATTAGTTATTATATAGATATATAGATTACTACATATTCTATATAAAATGATATGTCAACTTCTAAAATACTCAATAAAATTGTAATTAAGATATTTATTTTGTTGCTGATGTGACACCAATAATCATTGTTAGGCTTTTTTATAAGATTTTTATAGTAAAATTGATAATACCTTTAATATTGTTCCTTTTTTTTTTTTTTTTTTCATTGATGACACATTAGTTTGTAAGATTTATGCAATATTAATAAAATTTATGTCCCTAACATTTCTCTTATGACTTTAATAAATCTGTCTATTTTTTATATATAAAATAAAGAGGTCACACCGGACACATTAACGCAAACATATATAAGTTATACATTTTATAACATAAAGCTTACAAATTAATATTTTATCAAGTGGGTTCCAGTTAACTGAACTGGTAAAGTCTCAAATGGTTGTATAAGAAATTTGGAGTTCAATCCTTGTCTACACCAAAAACTGATTGGTGTCTTGGTCTGATGATAAAGAGCTATCATCACGCCATAAGTTGAAATTCTCTCTCAAAAAAAAAAAATTTACCAATAATCACAAAAAAATAATTAAAACATTTATTACTTAAGATGTTGGAGTCTACAATTACACTTATTGCCTATTACTTTATAAACGTTTTGTAAAAAGAATTTATATTAACTTTAGCATTCAATGACATTTGTAGGCTTTGTTGTTGCCTTTTTGCTCAATAATACAACTTTGTAATTGATACAAAGGTAAAGCACTATAATTATAGATGATCATGACTCAATTTGTCACATTACTATAAATCATAGTTTGAACAAACGTTTTAAAAGCCACACTTTATAATTCACAAGTGATTTTGTCACGTAATTCACTACTAATAATTCCGTACGTGGATGAGCTATGATAAAAGTTGTGGTACAAGACTTTTTGATGTATATACAAACAACTACAGTTTCTATCTGAATAAACGTGGTTGGATTTACATCTTTATAATGGAAATATTCTGTAAGTACCCCAAATGGTTCAGCAACGTAACGTCATGTCAATTGTCAATCTTAACGTCTACAATAACAGAAATAATTTTTTTTTTTTGATGTGTTCACTGTTCAGAAAGAACTTGAGTGCTTTCTCAAGAAAAAAGAAGAAGAAGAAAGAACTTGAGTGGTGAGAAACAGCAATCAAGTAAAATGAAGTCTGCGTGCATGCTGCCAAAGTTCGTATATGACCATATGAAAAGCATCCAATCTCACTGGAGTTGAATTCCATTGAAAATGTTTTCGAATCTGATTCACAAAGGAAAGAAATTTTAGAAGATAAGTTGGTTTGTAATTTTAGGTTTGAAAATGTCTAGGATAATATATCATTCCCCACACTGTCAGGAAGCATTTTTCTAATTTTGACTTTCTCAATCTGTGAATACCAGAAACTCACATTACTTAAAAGTCACTATCATGCATGTTATGATAGTGTAATTGATCCGGTAACCTTTTCCTTTTGGAAACAAATCAAAAAAACTAGTAACCCTAATGGCCATTAGGGAAGTATGAAAAAGATAAAGTCATAATGCATGTCAGGACATTCATTTTAATTGAATTTTCATTTATATTCTTGTGTCATTAAAAAAAAAGAATACAAATTCCAATGCAACATAGCATAGCTATAAGTTTTTAAGAAAAGAAAAATGTAATTTGAAGCATATAAAGTCTTTTTAATGGGCGAAGAAGTCAGGACATTTTTTTTACCTCGAGCAAGTTGTCATGTAATTTGTTGAGCTTTTCACCATTTAGGTGTACGCCTTTAGTTCTTCCTATAATAGAAAATCTCGTCCAATCAAGAGTATCATTGAATGGCAAATCAAGGTTGAGGAACGTGACAACTGCAAGTAACACACTAGCTTATAGAAAACCTTTGCATTTTATGGTGAAAAAAAAAATACTACAAATAAACTAGGGGAAGATTATATTACACAAAAAAGATTATAGGCTTATAGCACATTACTTGCAGGAACACATTCCTCAAGGATCGATTCTACCATACCGGCAGCACGAAATTGGGATAACTGGCATGAGCAGTAGTTCCTATCATGTTCTGAATCTCTTACTACTTTCCTGTAATATATATACACCATTAACTTTAACAATAAAATTCAAAGAGGCAGCAACGGTCCTATAGAACAAAATACGAAACATATTCTTTGTGTATAGATGATTATAGAATGGTACAAAGATACGTAGCAGGACAAATTTTTTTTAAGGTGTATGATCTATGCAATATCAACCAAAGAAACAAAGTAAAATACCAAAACAAAGCCCCTAAAAGAGTTCAAGACCAAGCAACAGTTAACTACATATCGTTTGTATTGGAATCAGGTGCAAGTGGTGCTTTTTAGGCACATAGCATTGGACAAGAAATGAAAATCATTAAAAATTAGAGTGTTTTACAATTTTTAATAATCAATTAGCATATTAAAATAAAAAATTCATAATGACCCTGACGTCTTTCAAAGAAATTTTCCTATTGATAAATGCTTTAGAAAAAAAGAAAAAGTAAATGCTTTATAATTTTTTCCTATTCACCAAGAAAAAAAGATTGTCTTTATTGGATGGAAGTTACCTGGTTGTTGTGGACGGTTTAAGATCTTGAGCTGGGATGATAATATCCTTGAATGGATTAAATTCCAATGCATCCAGAGAGGTACACACAACTTGAATTGCATTCTTCATCAATGGCAATCCTTTCGTAGCCATCACACCAATTTCATGGCAATTTATGAAAAAATGATCTGCACCTTGGCTTTTATTCCAATATGGGTTTTCCGTGATTAAGCTCTGGAAATAATTCTGGACTACAATGGCCATTTCCTCATTCGATGTTCCCTGCACGCATTATCAAAATGGCTTTGTTATTGAACAAAGATCAAGAATAGAAAGCAAGAACAAAATGATATGTTATTCCTTGAAGGAATATAGATATACCATGTTGTGCATTTGGTGGGTGCGAATGGGGATAAAGAAGAGGTGAGCTTCTTGAGCAATAGTGGTGTGGAACTGGCTATCTTTGATGTTCTTGAAGAAGTAGCCTTCGCTTCCATTCTGGTAGTACTTGTTGAGAACTTCATCTTCTGGGTACATATACACCTTGAACTTCATTTCCATTTGATAGTAATTCGTAGTAAAATTCTCTGAATAGTAAGGATTTCCCTTCTGTTTAACTGGCTTGTAATTGCTCTCCATTATTTCATGGAAATTGAATCCGGACTCTTCCTGCTGCTTAGATAAATAACGAACAAAACGCGAGTGAAAAAGGCTGTAGAAACTGTCACTGCCATTGCTGGAATGTTCGAGTGCGAAGATCAAGAAGAAAAGGCAAATAACTATCAATTTCAAATACTTCCATGATATTTTATTAATCGTTTTAGAGAAATGTAGGACATATTGGCGTGGCTCTGTATTGGGTGAAGGGTTTTGTGACAGTGGCTTTGAAAGTATACGATTTTTACGAATTCTATCAGCCTTGGACATGGTTGAGTTTTCTTGCTTTCTTTCTTGGGTGATGGATTTTCTCTTGGTTTCTTGGGAAGGAAAAGAGAAAGGTGGTTAAGTTCGTTAATGAAAGCGGGACAAGTCACTTGGTTTTATATATACTGCAATCTCGACCGTTCACATTTTACCCTTGGAGTACACAGATCCCATTTTAATTTCTTTTTTTTACCCATTTTATTTTTTCAGCTCATAATTGTACGAGTTCGAGTAGCACAATTTTACGTGATAGAGATAACATGCATGTAGACTACGTGGCTTTGTGTGAGTGGTTTGTTAGTTGATTGTTATGAAAACTGTATAGCTATGGCTCTATTTATTTATTTATTATTATTTTTTTTTTTGTGAGATAGTTTCAACTTATGACGTCCACTCTTGATGATAGCTCTTTATTAATTTTTGATGTAGGCGGGGATTGAACCCTAAATCTCTTATACAACCATCAAAGACTTTATCAGTTGAACTAATTAGAAACTACGCTATGGGCTATATTCAAATGTTGTTTGCGTATCGTACTTTTGTATATAATTATCTTACCCTTTATATTGCAACAAATTTCTGGGACAGAACAGTAAATAGATGCTATTATCACTTTGAATTCTAGTGACTGCTACTAGAAATTAGAGACTTAATACAGATGTTGTATCATCGAGCCTTTGTTTACTTTAGAATTGTCCAATATTTATTACCCCTTCTTTTTGCCTTTTTATTTTTTATTTTATAGTGTTCATTAATTAGTAGTTGTAGTTAGTTAATTATCATAAATCTCAAAAAAATTAAACTGTCACATAATAAGACACCATGAAGAAGACGAGTTCAAATCTTCTGTCTTATCAATTGTGCTCTACTTCATACTCCACCAATAATATTTGGACAGCTAGTCTCTCTCATTAAATGAGATATCTTATTAAATAAGACAACTAACCTCTCTCATTAAAGTCAGAGTTATCTCATTTAATGAGAGAAGCTAGCTGTCCAAGTTTTATTGGTGGAGCATGAAGTGGAGCACAATTGATGAGACAGAAGATTTGGACTCTGAAGAAGACACGTTGAGGTAAATTTGATAAAGTTTAATTATTTAAGCTCTAGGCTCAATGTATTTATTCGGAATTTCCACTTAACTTTCAATTCTTTCTCTTCTCAAAAAAAAAAAAAAAAATTCAATTCTTTAGATAGCCACGTCAACTATACCCCAACCTCGTATCTTGTATGCAAAGCTTGATTGCAGGTACAAAGTATGGTTTCTTTCAGTGGCAGTTCTAGGTTTTTTTTTTTTTTAGCGTGGTCTTCAAAAGTCTTAAATTAAGCAAAATTTAATAAAAATAAAATTTGAATATATTGACTTCACAAGAAAAAAAATGCAAATATATAAATTTCAAGATTAAATCGATGCAATACTCCACTATTTTTTTTTTTTTTTTTTTTTTTTAGGGAAATTATGGTTAAGAGGTTGAAAAAAACCTCTTTATAAATATACTATTTTTATTTCATCCTGATCATTAATAAAAAAAGTCAAAACATTTTCTTATAGTCTAGGATCTAAGGAAGATTATTCAGATTTTTTTAAGGTAAATATATAAAATTAAAAAATCAGGTGAGTGTGGTTCTTGGGACATAGGCTTTACACCAAACTTTGTTTGCACAAGGCTTCATTCTAGCAGATCAAATTAATTTTCAATTTCTTCTTAGTTTAAGTGACTATCCCAAGTGGTTCACAAAGGGAATGCCCCACTAATTAATATAGGACATGGTTTAATATTTAAATTTTGTAATTTTGTAATTATAGTATTTTTATGTAATTTTTTTTATTTTAGGTTTAGGTTATTTATTTTCTTCTTTTTAGGCGCTTTTAATGTTGTTTAGTTAAATTATGGTTTTATATGCTTTTCGTAGCCATCTTAGGGTTTCCTATCTGCCTTAGGGTTTCTAGCCACTTTAGTTTTTTTTTTTTTTTTTTTTTTTTTTTTTTTTTTTTTTTTTTTTTTTTTTTTAACGCATTGTAGCCTTCAAAGGCAATTCAGTTTTTAGATCAATAAAATAAAGATTTTTATCAAATTCTTTCTCTGGTAGATTCTAGTTATCTCCTTGTGGATTCAGGAAAACCCCTCGTGTATTCGAAATTTACTACTAGAAACTAACAGTTTAGTTTCTGTTCGATCAAAAAGAGCATCATGCGTGCTTTCTTTAGGCTTTCGTGACATCAGTTGGTATCAGATCCTTGACATACCTTGGTCTGATGGCTAACCGGCGAGACGGTGACCACCACAACAACGACGTCAA
The DNA here is from genome assembly GCA_023736055.1 of Quercus glauca. Taxonomy (NCBI): domain Eukaryota; kingdom Viridiplantae; phylum Streptophyta; class Magnoliopsida; order Fagales; family Fagaceae; genus Quercus; species Quercus glauca. The sequence continues at coordinate 30,422,675 of CM043325.1, forward strand.
CAACACAGTCCTCACTAGGGTTGAGTTCCTCGAATTTTGTGAAGAGCCTCGTGATGAGAAACAATTTTGTGAAAAAAATCAGCAAATTGTTGGTGAAATCTAGCAAATGATTGCTACTCATCTTGCTAGGAAATCATCTCACAACAACAGTGATCAATATATTCAAAGATGTACTCCTAACTATAAGAAAATTCCTTTTTTTTTTTTTTTATGGAGATATGTGTAAGTTGTATTTTATTGAGTGGTTATTTGATTTGGAAGAGTATTTTAATTTTTGGAAGATTTGTGATGAAGAAAAATGCGGCTTGCTAATAATAAATTGGACGATGAAGCAGAGAAGTGGTGGGAAGACATTTAAATTGATAGAAATCGATGAGGTAAGCATCCAATCCGCTCTTGGCAAAGAATGAAAATGATATTAATTGATTTATGGTTCCCTAATGACTATTATGATATTCAAGATTATACAAGTGTTGATTATAAATCTGTATATTCATATGAAAAACAATACATTCAAAACATGAAAGGTCAACCACAAAACCAAAATTATCACAACCAAGTCCATGTGTCAAGTAAAGGAAACATTTTGAGAGTTGAGAAGAAGCAGCATATTTCTAAAGAAAATTTTGAAGTGGTTAAAAAGATCAAACTTGCAACAAGTTATCGAATTGAAGATTGAAGATACCATTTGTCAAAAAGATGTCAAAGAAAAGAAGGTTGAGTTAATTGTGGATAATAACATAAATCAAGAGATGGTAATTATTGAGAATATTGTGAAAGATCCAAATGAGGTTAAATATGATGATGAGTCCATCATCCGCAACCCCCAAGTTCCGGTTGATTTGTTGAAGATGACTACACAATATGTTGATATTCTTGGAATAGAAAATTTTAATTTTATTATCAACCCTTTGTTGATTGATGTTGCAAATAAATTGAAGGTAGATGAGAAGAAATTTTATGCTAAATTTTATGAAAAATCCAAGTTTCAAAACCGGATTAAGTTATTGAAGCATTCAAAGTATTTGTTTATTTGCAGCAAAAGATTTTAGATTTCGACCGTAAACTCGAGGACGAGTTTGTTTCAATTGTAGGGGCCTGATGTAGAACACGGTTTAATATTTAAATTTGTAATTATTTAATTATACTATTTTTATATAATTTTTGTTATTTTAGGTTTAGGTTATTTATTTCCTTCTTTTTAGGCACTTTTAATATTGTTTAGTCAAATTAGGGTTTTATTTACTTTCGTAGCTGTCTTAGGGTCTCTACCCACCCTAGATTTTTTTTTTTTTTAACGCATTGTAGACTCTAAAGGAAATTCATTTTTCAGATCAATAAAATACAAACTTTAGTTAAATTTTTTTCTCTGGTAGATTCTAGTTATCTACTTGTGGATTTAGGGAAACTCCTCCTAGATTCGAGGTTTACTACCAAAAACTAATAGCTTTTGTTCCATCAAAGAGAGTATCATGTGTGCTTTCTTCTGACTTCTACGACATCACTAATCGGCACATGGCCTTTTCCCACAAGGCTTGGTGTGACATGAAGAAGAATAAAACCGTGAGAGGTTTCCTGGACTAACAAAATGGATAATATCGTGCCAATTGTGCATGGGTATAAAAAAAATGGTATCAAAATCGGGAACAACTCTCCTCTGAGTGTTGTTTTGGGGTGAGGTCTAACAAAACTTTGTTGCACATCGCTTAATTAAGTGAGTGTCCTAAGCTTGCTTCATAAGAGGGGGATGCCTCACTAATCAATACAAGGCCTTTTCCCACGAGGCTTGGTGTCACGTGAGGAAGAAAAAAAACCATGAGGTATCCATAGGACTACCTAAGCGGACAATATTATTGTGTAAAATTTCAGCCTTAAAAGAGCAATACTTACTCAAACTCATCAATTAAGGCGTTTCCCCAATTGTAGTCAGAGGAAAGGTTCACAATTAGAAACCACATTCTATTCATGAGAAAGCTATTGAGATGGTCATAAAGTGATTGGCAATCTTTTTAATCAGTTGACAACCGAACCCTCAATTGATCTATAATCTTTTCTTTCAAAGTTCCAAAAACATCTCAAAACTTTACCCAATCCATCCTAAACACAAATTTTAGTGTTAGGATCATCCATCTAACCCTAAATTGATCATCAAGTGCTTTGTAAAAAATTATGCCTTTTCTTTATGGTGATTGAGACCAAGAAGAATGGTTGTGACATAGAGAAATAAATAGAAACAAAGAAAAATAAAATCCGCTAATAAATACTAGAAAATACACTTTCTGCATATCGTACGTATATTGTCCAAAACATTGATTTCCGATTTTGTTTGTGTGTAATGCGGTTTTACTTCCATTTTCTCTATTGATATGAATTCTCTTGTTAAGACCTTATGAATCGAATAAAACTTGTACATGTAGGTGGAAATTCTCAAATAGATGCTTGTTTGATCCATTTGTTATCAATTGATGGAAAACATGTTTGGCTTTAATGATATGAGGTAAATTAGGATTAATCATGCTAGCTACTACTTTAGAATTAGAGTTCAAATGTTAATATGTTGTTCATACACTCAAACATATATATATCCCTACATCCTAGATCCAATTTTCTATGAATTGCTGCTTTTCAGATCTATTCGGTATATTTGGTCTGTTTTAAATCACTTTGGTCCAATTCGGCCTATTTAGATGGAAAAAATACAAGCTTGGGTTGAGAGTATTATCAATTATTCGAGTAATATCAATTGTAATTATATGATAAGTTTTGATTATCATAATAATCTACTTAAAAGATTGAGAATTAATATAATAACTTAGAAACTTAAAAATTTTAATTGTACCAAAAAAAAACTTTGAAAATATAATGCATCATTTTTAGAAATTTTAATAAAACTACCTGTTTTCTATAAATAAATAAATAAATAAAGTCACACCATATACATTAATACAAAGATATATAATTTAGTAAGACATTGTTTTTATTTTTTTAATTCAACTTTGTAATTGATATTGTAAAGTTGTGATTTCCAACTATATTGTGTTGGCTTTAATTCCGTACCAATTTTTTTTGTAATTTCTTCAATCATTTTCCTTGTATGTATGTGGATTTATCTGTAAGGGATGAGTAGTGTGAGAGATCGATGAAAAATCAAGCTTCAAAAGTTGAAACAATGGATTTTGCGACTAACTCACAACTAGCGAGTGAGAAGCAACCAGTGAAAAGACCACGTGTGGAGCACATGATTGGAGATGAAGAGTCATGCCAGGCTATCATTTTCGCGACTATCTTGCAAGAAGGGCCAACCTGCGAAGGACCCGCGAAATTGTCTGTTTGGCAAAAAGTTGTGTTTTGCTTTACATTTTCTTTACTCACACTATATATACCCTCATTACCCATGAATTGTAAGGAGTGCTTTTCAAAGAAAAAACCCTAGAAAATACACTTGAGTGTTAGAGATTGTTATACCCACAATCATCTACACATTTTCTTGTAGTTTTCCTCAACTCCCACCTCTCCATCTCTAAATCCTTGAGAGGTTGCTAGTACAAACACTTATCACCCCCATTCTAAGTGTAAATTGAGATTTTGGTGCTACTAGGAAATATTGGAATGAGCCATTCATTGGCAGATGCAATCTGGCTGAATTGCGGGATTTAGAAAGTTAGAGAAGACAAGACTCCGAGAAGTCAGTTGGTCGTAGGAACTTAGAGGGCTTAAGTACATGGGGTAGATTAGGCTTGGAGGGCCTTTTGTTATTCGTGTACTCCAACTTTATTCTCTAGTGGATCAATTTCAACTTGGAGGGTCGCAGAGAGGTTTTTCGCCGAGTTCTTCGGTTTCCTCTTCGATAACATGTCTCGGTGTTATCTTGTATTTGTATCTCTCTGCCCTACTTTTTAAGCTTTCTTTTTATTGTTGATAATGGTTGATTATGGCTTAGGGTAGTGTTATCGATTCATTGCACTTATTTACCTCTATTCCACATTTAGTCTAAGTTAGAGTAAAAGCAATCTAGCTGTAATTTTTATTTGAAAGTCTGAATAAGCTCTTGGGTTTTACTACAAATCTGAGCTTTCAATTGGTATCAGAGCAAGTACACTTGTTGGATTTCAATATCCTAGTGTGATCTTAGACCCCGTGTGAGATGGATAGATCTCAATCCCTTAATGCACCTCCCTACTTTGATGGGAGTAACTATGCTTTTTAGAAAGTACGTATGCGTGCTTTTTTTTTTTGTGTGATTGATGAGACGGTGTGGGACTCCGTCAAAAATAGTTGGGTAAAACCCATAACAACCAAATCCGAATGGGATAAGGCTGCTCTTGCTTTGGCAAACGCCAATAGCAAAGTGATTAACGCTATTTTTTGTTTTGTTTCTACTGATGAGTTTCACAAGATTTCGCATGTGAAGACCACCAAAGAGGCGTGGACCATTCTTGAGACAACCTACAATGGTACCAAGAAGGTTAAGGACCCCAAGTTTGAAATGCTCACTATGCGGTTCAAGGAAGTAAAAATGAGCGACGATGAGTCGTTCGATCCCTTTTATGGGAGAGTTAACGAGATCGTCATTGCCAAGCTCAATCTTGGAGAGAATATTGAAGACGCCAAGGTGGTGAGAAAGATCTTGAGATCCTTACTCGAAAGCTTACGGGCTAAGGTCACAGCCACAGAGGAGAGCAAAGAACTGGATGAGATAAAGATTCAAGAACTCATTGGATCTCTCCAAACCTATGAGCTCGGACTGCCATCTCACAAGTCCAGCAAATCACTTGCTCTCAAAACCATAAATGAGAGAATAAGTGATTCCTCTGATGAAGACAATGTAAAGAATGAGGTGGCGTTTCTTGCAAAGAACTTCTAGAAATTTCTCAAGATGAAGAACAATGGGAAGTCATTTGGCAAAGGAAATTTCACATCCTCAAAAAATGATAAGAGAGAGTTCAAGAAGAAGGATGGGAAAGACCCGTCATCAACTCAAGGAATCGTGTGTTATGAATGCAATGGTCATGGACACCTAAAGAAGGAATGTCCAAACTACTTGAGAGGAAAGGGAAAGTGTTTGCTACTACCCTTAGTGACTCGGAGAGCTCAAACTCCGTCGCAGAAGGAGAATGTGATGGAAACTATTCGGCTTTCATGGCAATTACCACCGTTGATTCTAAAGATGAGTTGAGTGACTTGGTTGATGAGCTAGGTGTACATTCCAAAGGTGAAGAAGTTGAAGATTTGGAAGATGAGGATCTGTATCTAAATGAAGGTGAGAAGAACCTTCAAGAAGTGTATGATAAGTTGCTTGAAAATAATGGCAAATATACCAAAGTTGCAAAGAATGCTATTAAAAAAATGAAGAAAGTTGAAGAGGAACATAAGCCCACTCTTGTACGACTAAAGGACACAAAATGTGAAGTTGAAGGGCTGAAGGAAGAATTGTTGAATGCCTACTCTAAAATCAAGTTCCTTGAACTTGTGATCATTCAAGCAAATGTCAAAGTGGAGGGCATTTCCACCAAGAAACTTGACAGTGTGCTCTCTTCTCAATAACCTTCAAATGATAAGACAGGTTTAGGCTATACCGATGAAGGAAGCTCAAGCAGCGAACCTAAGAAGGAAGTGAGGTTTGTGTTGGCTAAAAATATGGAGAAGCCCAAGGTTGAGACCCCTGTTGTTGCAAAGAGAACCATTGGTGAAAAACCAAAGGAAAAAGGGAAGTCATTACCCAAAAGTCAAAAGGGACCTCATGTGAAGCACTTTTGTTGTCATTGTGGCGTGCAAGGGCACACAAGACCAAATTCTTCAAGCTTCAAGCTGTTAAGAGGGCTAACTCTCTACGTGGCCAAGATAACTCAAGAAGAATGCCAAAGGGAAACCAAGCTAAAGGAGAAAATGAAGGAAAACTCATTAGAGATGCTATGGAGATGTTGAAGAACATCTCATCATGCCTTGCTAGCTTCACCCCAAGGTTTGAGAGTTATGTCGGTCATACCCCTATATCTAAAGATCTCACCCAAAACACTCGTACAGTGTGGATGAAGAAGGGTACTCATGCATGATCACTTACTATGCTCATACATTAATACTTCCATTGTATTAGGGTTATAGTTTCATGCATCATGACATACACAATCTTCTTGTGTTATTGCTTCCATTTTTAGCATGTTTCTTTTATAGGTCTTTATTTGTTTACCTTGTTTCTGTTGATCTTACTTTGTTGCGTTACTTTTTAGTTTGTTGAAAAATTCAAAAACTCATAAAAATAAAAAATCTCAAAAAGTTTGATCGCTTGTGTTGTGTATATCACATGTTGAGTTTGGCCTAGTGCCTCTATACTAATGACCTAGTGCATTACGAGCTTAGCTTGTTATGTATGCACATTTTCTAAGTGTGAGGGACATCTAGAAATCTACATTTGATTGTTGTAAATAGATCTCCAAGCTTGTCATGAATGATTAGTCAATAGTCTTGTTTGATATTGATACATGCGTAGACTTGTGCCTATATATCTCCTCGCATTTTTTTTCCTTTTTCAAAGATCTCTACAAATATCTATCTCTAAAAGGAGAAAAGAGCTGAAAAAGTCTTACTTCAAAAACTAGTTTGACTAGGAAAATGTTGAGCAAATATGTATTAAAATGTATGGTGGTAAGCCAAAGAATTATTCGTCAAAGAAATATCAAAAGTTCATGGCATCGTTTCTCAAAACTTTGAGTTGTATTGATCAAAAGTATGAAAAGTGAAAGCCAAATGAAAAGCTTTCAATCATATGTAAACACATTGGTGAGGGGTCATATATGTTCATTTCTACAAGTGAGATAGGTCACTTGACTTCTTGCTAGTTGTGTATGATTTGATTGAATTGATCATTGAAGTTTCATACTAGACTATGGACTAGTTCATACTTGATCCACACACACAACACACATGCTTAATGTTCAATGAATGCCTACTTCATTTGTGTGATTGTACGTGTTCAAGTGTGATATACGTATACTCAATCGCTTGATGATCAAACCTAAAAAGATTTTTGAATATTTTATATGTTTTTAAAATTGTTTTTGTGTAGTATGTTTGTGTTATGAGTTTTTCCAAAAAGTCAAAATTGTTTTGTTGAAAAACTCCTTCAGAGGCATTTTCGCGAGTAAGATCTTATCCTCGAAAATGAGGAAGCTATTTTCAATTCTTCCTAAATTTTACACAGAGAGTTTCACAACTCCCTCACGACTCTTTCACGAGAAGTGGCTTCCAACTTTGTGTTGGCTTTAATTCCGTGCCAATTTTGATTGTAATTTCTTCAATCATTTTCCCTGTATGTATGTGGATTTATCTGTAAGGGATGAGTGTGAGAGATCGGTGAAAAATCAAACTTCAAAAGTTGAATCAATGGATGTCGCGACTAGCTCGCAAGTAAATCACAAGAAGCAACCCGCAAAAAGGCCACGTGTGGAGCACATGACTAGAAGATGAAGAGTCATGCCAAGTTGTCATTTTTACGACTGTCTCGCAAGAAGGACCAACCCACAAAGGACCCGCGAAAGTTTCTATTTGGCAAAAGTTGTGTTTTGTTTTACCTCTTCTTTACCCACACTATATATACCCTCATTATCCTTGAATTGTAAGGAGTGCTTTTTAGAGAGAAAACCCTAGAAAATACACTTAAGAGTTAGAGATTGTTATACCCACAATCATCTACACATTTCCTTGTGGTTTTCCTCAACTCCTACCTCTCCATCTCTAGATCCTTGAAAGGTTGCTAGCCCAAACACTTATCACACCTATTCTAAGTGTAAAGTAAGATTTTTGTGCTGCTGGGAAGCATTGGAATGAGTCATTCATTGGCGGATGCAATCAGGCTGAATTGCGGGATCTGGAAAACTAGAGAAGACAAGACTTCAAGAAGTCAGTTGGTAGCAGGAGCTTGAAAGGCTTAAGTACATGGGATAGATTAGGCTTGAAGGGTCTTTTGTTATTTGTGTACTCCAACTTTATTCTCTAATAGATCGATTTCAACTTGGAGGGCTGCAGAGAGGTTTTTTGCCTAGTTCTTTGATTTTCTCTTCGATAACACGTCTTGGTGTTATTTTGTGTTTGCATCTCTCTTCCCTACTCTTTAAGCTTTCTTTTTATTGTTGATAATGGATGAATATGGCTTAGGGTAGTGTTATCGGTTCATTGCGCTTATTTACTTTTGTTCCGCATTTTGTTTAAGTTAGAGTAAAAGCAATCTATCTGTAATTTTTATTTGGAGGTCTGAACAAGCTCTTGGATTTTACTACAAATCCGAGCTTTCAAATACAATGGTAAAGAACTATATATGGTTGTTGAGGGGGGGGGGGGGGGGGGGGGGAGGGGGGGAATGACTCATTTATTAGTTGCATTACTAAGGATCACTGTTTAAGCAACCATTGCTATCTGATAATTGTTCAAAAGGCAATATCAATAGTTCCTATAACCGGAAAACAAACAAGATCAAGCAATGATTAAGCATCTTTTCTATCCGAGGGAAAAAATGTATCAATTTACATCTTCATGTCAATCTTAACATTCTACTACAGCAGAAGAATATATCTGTTTGATGCGTGTGGGAAGAATTTGTATGGTGAGAAATATGCAGTCAAGTACTGTTACGTCAAGATCCCTCAGGCTCAGGTTAAATTTATCAACCAAAAAAAAAAGAAGAAGATGAATTATTCAAGTATAATAGATATGCTTTCTGCTTCAGTCCAATTTAGTAATGTGTGCGCATCCAGAGCTTGTACATGATCATATGAAAAGCATCAAATTTGACTGCGGGAGAATTCCATTTAAAGTGCTTTTGGACCTGATTCACAAAGAAGGAAAATTTTAGAGGATAAGTTAGTTTGTAATCATAGGTCTAAACCATGTTTAGCAAATATATCATTTCCCACACTGTCGTGAAGAATTTTCCAAATTTGACTTCCTCAAGCTGTGAACACAAGAAACTCACAGTACTTTAAATCACTTGCATGCTATGTTAGTGTAATTGATCTAGTAACCCTTTCTTTGTGTAGAAAAAATCAAATAAACTAGTAACCTTACTGAGTAACCAGGTTCAGTTAAAATGAAAAAATAAAAGATCATTTTAATTAGCTTAATTAGCTGCATTCTAGAATCTGTGTTGGAAACAATATTTGTGATTTAGAGAACTAAGAAAATGATCATAATAACATGATGCATGACATGATATTAATATTAATTATCTAAAACAGATCAGATAAAGACAACAAAGCAATGTTTATCTATGGGGAAGAAATCAGAATATTATTTTACCTTCTTTAGGTTGTCGTGCAATTTGGTGAAATTTTCACCTTCTATGCCTGTAGCAGTGAAATAATCTTTCTTGGAGGAGACTATTGCAGAAAATTTCGTCCAGTCAAGAGTATCATTGAATGGCAGATCATGGTTGCTTAACGAGACAACTGCAAAGAGACACATAAACTACTTAAAAAACAATTAAAAGAGAATCGTATTGGGAATGATAAAAGTAAATCTAGTATTAGCAAAAATATTCTCTAAGAAAAAAGGAAATGACCTTTAAAAGAAAGAAAATCAAAAGCATTATTTATGGAAAACCATTGCATTAAAAAAAAAAAGAAGCCTAGGGAAAGATGATATTACCAGGAACACATCCCTCAAGGATGGCCTCTGCTATACAGGCAGCATGGAATGGGGCTACATTGCATGTGCAGAAGTTCCCAAATCTTAATTTAATGATAAATCCAAAGAGGCAGCAACGTTTCCAACAACAAAATATGAAATACATTTTTTGTGAGGAATATTAAAAAAGGTACAAAGATGTATAGTAAAGCTGTCTATGATAACTAATATCTCTCCACATATTTGTATAACAGAACAATTAGTAAATGGAAGTTACCTGTTAATGTCATTTACCATGTTTGGTTGAAGTTCTTTAGCTGGGAGGACAATATCCTTGTGTGGCATAAATTCCAAAGCATTCCTAGATGCACACACAACTTGAATTGCTTTCTCAAGTAACGGCAATCCTTTCGTAGCGATCACACCAATCTCATGGCAATTCACAAAAAAGTGATCAGCACCTTGTGTTCGATTCCAATATTTATATTTTGAAATCAATCCCTCGACATAATCCTGGACCAAACTGGCCATTTTCTCAAAGGATTCTCCCTACATGCCACAAAATGTGCACAGTGACATGTTAGAAGGAGACCAGAAAATTGCCAATTCAAATTGTGTGAGTTAATTAATTAAAGAGTCCCATACAACACTTTGCATGTGTTACCCTTACAGCTGAATTTTCAAAATCAACAACAAAAAAAATAGAACAATGTGATGCTTAATATATATGTTACCCTTAGTGCATTATCAAATTCGCTTCCAAATTTTAGTTAAAGAAAACTCATCTTTTTTCAAAGCAAGAACAGAGTGATGGTTTCTTTGGAAGAACATACATACAACTTAAAGATATAAATTAACTCATTATACCTGCATTCGGTGGGTTTCTATGGGGATCAAGAAGAGGTGAGCCTCATCATCATTTTCGGTGCAGAACCTACTCTCTTTGAGATTCTTAAAGAACATATCTGTAGAATTTTGAGCTTAAAGAGTGATCAACAATGGAGGATGATCAAAGCAACAGAAAGGAAAAGATCAGATAGAGAAAGACAGAGAAAAGCGGAAGAGAAAAGAATAAACTGTGATTTCTATTTCATCAAGACTTCATTGAATACATTAGCTTCTATCCTATTTATAGTGTTAAGTCTGGTACAAGTTGGAGCTTTTAGAATTATAACTGCTCATAACAAACTTATAACTGATTGCAGGTTATGCTCCGCAAATCCAGGGATGACAGCCTGGCTTGGATTGGCAGTTATTGCTGGAGCTCTAACTGAATTCCAGAGCTCTAAGAATCTCGTGTCTCCTGTGCTCAGAAGTCTGCTAAAGAAGATGACCACAACGACATCGTTTGAGCATTTGTAATAAACATTCATGAAACGATATCGTTCTAATAAAACATAAACGACATCGTTTCTTTTCTAAAAACTCAGCTCTTATAACAATATATAAAACGGCACCGTTTGTTCCAAAGAGACGTTGGACTTAAAATCTAGCCGTTACACTTCTTCTTCTTCAATTTTCAATTTGTGTTTCTGAGTTTCTGTGCTCTCTTTAACATCCCCCCTCAAAACCATGGGATCAATGGACACCATGATTTTGGACCGAAGAAATGCAAAACGGAAAGAAGGAAGACTCTTGGTAAACACATCAGCCAGTTGGTCTCCCGTGGCAATATATTTGATCTGAAGATCTCTTCGCAGCACTTTTTCCCGAACAAAATGGTAGTCAACCTCGATATGTTTGGTGCGCGCATGAAAAACAGGGTTTGAGGCAATGGCAAGAGCAGACACATTGTCACACCAGAGCTTAGGAGGAGCAGAAAGAAAGACCCCAAGGTCTCTCAACACTGGGCGAAGCCAATAGAGTTCAGCAGCAGTGGTAGCCAGAGCTCTATATTCGGACTCAGTAGAAGATCTAGAGACTGTATCCTGCTTCTTAGCACTCCAAGTGATAGGATTGTAACCCAGATATACAATGTAGCCTGTGATGGAGTGTCTATCATACGGATCCCCTGCCCAATCTGAATCAGAGAAGGCAGAGAGAGAGAGTGGACCAGGTTGAAGAAAAAGACCATGATGCAAGGTACCATTCACATATCTCAGAATTCTTTTAGCAGCAACTAAATGGATATCAGTAGGATTTGACATAAACTGACACACTTGTTGAACAGCAAAACTGAGATCTGGCCTAGTGAATGTTAAGTAGTGTAAGGACCCAACCAAACTTCTAAATTCATGAGGGTTAGACAATAAGGTACCATCAGTAGGAGATAGTCTTGTATTAGGAGCACAAGGAGTACGAGCTGGTTTGGAAGTGTGCATCTGTACCCTTAGAAGTAAGTCCTGAGCATACTTAGTCTGAGTCACAAGTAATCCTTTAGAAGTTCTGGTGATTTGAAGACCCAGAAAGTAACTGAGGGGTCCTAGATCCTTAAGCTCAAACACTGTACTGAGTTGAGCAATTAGAGAGTTTAGAAACTGAGGGCTATTGCCAGTGAGGACTATATCATCAACATAGACTAGAAGAAATACCACCAGGTGACCATGTCTGAGAGTAAATAAGCTAGAGTCTGAGAGAGAAGCTTGAAAGCCCATATGAAGTAATTGGGATGAAAACCTCTCAAACCAAGCTCTAGGGGCTTGTTTGAGACCATAGAGAGACTTGAGAAGTTTACAAACATGATTAGGATGAGCTGAATCAACATAGCCAGGGGGCTGAACCATATAAACATCCTCTCTTAGGAAGCCATGTAGAAATGCATTACTCACATCAAGTTGCCTTAAAGGCCAGTTAAACTGAACAGCAAGAGAGAGAATGATTCTCACAGTAGGAGGCTTGATGACTGGACTGAAAGTCTCCTCAAAATCAACTCCAAATTGCTGATGAAACCCCTTAGCCACCAATCTGGCCTTGTATCTACTAATTGAGCCATCACATTTGTGTTTGAGTTTATAAACCCATTTGCAACCAACCACATTCTGTGATGGAGAGGGTGGCACTAATACCCAAGTACCCTGCCTTTGAAGAGCCTTAAACTCATCATCCATGGCAGAACACCAATGAGGATATTGTGAAGCAACCTTGTAGGTAGATGGTTCTGTGAGGGTATAGTCAGGCTTAGGAGCTGAAGATAACTTCTTGGCTTTGGTAGACTTGATCACACACTTGGAATCAGCAGATACAGCCATGGCAGTAAGTGTCTTAGGCTTAAAAATACCATCTTTGGACCTTGTAACCATAGGATGAACATTTGTGACAGAAGGAGCCTGAACAGAAGAAACTGAAGGGACATGGGGAATGAGTAAGGGTGAGACATGTGAAGGTATAGGATTAGAAGTGGTAGGTTGAGATAGGGAGATTGAAGGAGGCAGGTCTGACACAGTATTGGCATGTGGCTGAGAAACAGGTGATGAGGGTGCAGAATGTGAATTTGAATGAGACATATCAGGAGTAGGTGATTGAAGATTTGAGGGAGACAGATGAGAGTTGGGTGAAGGCAAGGAAATGGGTGAAGTATGGACAGAAGTAGATTGAGTAGGCAGAAAACACTGATGAGGTAAAGGAAAGCATGACTGAGCAGAAGAAGTGGGGGACTGTGCAGATAAAGGAGTGGAGTTTGGACCATTGGACAAAGACTGAGACCACAAGAATTCAGTTTCATTGAAAAGGACATGTCTAGATATGTATATCCGAGAAGTAGAAGGGTCCAAACAGATATATCCTTTGGTATATGCAGGATATCCAAGGAAGATGCAAGAAATGGTATGAGGTTGGAGTTTGTGGCTGTTATAAGGTTTGAGAAGAGGAAAACAAGTACAGCCAAAAGACCTGAGATGGGAAATATCAGGTTTGGTTAAGAATAACAGCTCCCAAGGTGAGTGATGCTTAAGAATAGGAGTAGGTAATCTATTAATAATGTGGACTGCTGTGGATATGGCATAGGACCAGTAAGGTAATGGTAATTTGGAGTGTGATAATAGGGTAAGAGCACATTCAACTAAGTGTCTGTGCTTCCTTTCAGCAACTCCATTCTGCTGAGGAGTATGAGGGCAAGAAAATTGATGAATAATACCATTAGAGGAGCAAAAATTTTTAAAAGCATTAGAGGTAAATTCACCACCTCTATCTGACCTTAAGACTTTGATTTTGGTATTGAGTTGGTTCTCAGCAGTAGCTTTAAAATGTTTAAAAACTTCAAAGACATCTGACTTAAGTTTAATCAGAAAAAGCCAAGTAAATTTGGAATATTCATCAACAAAAACAACATAATATTTGAAATCATTAACAGATGTGACTGGGGCAGGACCCCAGACATCAGTATGGATTAATTCAAGAGGCTTGGTAGCTTGAAATTCAGATTTATTGAAAGGAAGTTGATGCATTTTTCCTTGAAGGCAGTGTTTACAATGAGTGATAGAATCACTGGGTGGTGGGGTACAAGATGCATCAACAGAAGCTAAAACAGTACTAAGCACTTTATTACTAGGATGTCCTAGCCTATTATGCCACAGTAGCCACTTATTAGTTCTATTTACATGAAAAACAGAAGGGAAATGGGAGGCTTGTGCTGACTGAGTATGCTGAAGTGGAGAAGCAGAGTTGAAGATAGAAGGCTTGAGGAAGTGTTGAGAGTGGATTGGATAAACACCATTTTCACTCAAGCCCTTGTAGAGGAGTCTCCCCGTAGGAATATCCTGAATTTTAAGTTCATGAGCATCAAAATGACATGAACAATTGTTTTGAAGGCAGAATTTATGAACAGAAAGTAGATTCATTGCTATTCTAGGGACATGAAGAACATCTTTTAATATGAACTTGTGATATTTGGTAGGAAGAGTTGTGTTACCTATGTGATTGATTGGAAGGGTTTGTCCACTCCCAACAGTAACTTGTTCAGGCCCTGTGTATTGAGATTGAATACTGAGGTTATTGAGATTAGCAGTTAGATGATCAGAGGTACCTGAGTCTGCAAGCCAGGGATCTTGATTGTTGGTAATGGCTGCATTTGATACACTTGCCATAGCTGCTAGTTTAGTGGGAGGATTCTTTCCTTGATAGGCAAAATCCATCCTGTGGTAACAATCCAAGGCTTGATGACCTGATTTTCCACAGATTTGACATGATGGACGATCAGTTTTGAAATTGTGTGAAGCATTTTGATTCTGATAGTTTTGAGGAGAGAAGTTCTGAGCAAAATTCTGGTGTGATTGAAAATTCTGATGAAAATTCTGATGTGGTTGATGTTGAACACCATTGTTGTTATACCTGCCACCTCCTCTTCCTCTACTATAGTTGTTTCTTCCCCTTCCTCTTCCAGAATTATGATTCTGAGAGTGATTCTGAGGATGATTCTGAGTGGTGCTACTACTAGCTTTGTTATTAGAAGCAAACATAGCTAGTGAATGAGAAAATGATTCTGAATTGTCCATCATTGCTTGTTCTTCACTATGCAACATAATAGCAAGTTGCTCATATGTAATAGGTTCACTCCTAATTCGAATTGCTGAGCAAAAGTGAGCAAATTCTTTAGGAAGACCTCTTAGTACAATGCAAATCAACTCTTCATTGTCTACAATAACTCCTACAGCAAGTAGCTTATCACGAGCAATCTTGATCTTCTGTAAGAAGTTATTCACTGAATCACTACCTTTCTTGAGACTTTGAAGCTCAAGCTTGAGATTCAAGATGTTTGCTCTTGAAGTAGAGGTGAACCTCTGTTCTAGAGTGTTCCAGACCTCTCTTGAACTCATAACTCCAACAACAAGAGAGAATACTTGTGGAGTAAGAGTTGAATTTATCAGAGAAAGCAAAGCTTTGTCTCTGATCTTCCAGGCTTGGAAATCAGGATTCACAACTGAAGTTGGATTTCCTGTAGCATCAAGAACAACAGGAGATGGTTTTTGTACAGTACCATCTATGTGTTCAATCAGAGAGTACGCTTCCAGTATAGTGATCAACTGGTGCTTCCAAGGTATATAGTTGGTGTAATCTAGCTTGATTGACATGAGATTTGACATATTGGATAGTAACAGTAATGGAGATTGTATGGAATTTGTTTGGGTAGGTGTTGAAGACACAGGTGTGGTGTGAGTAGATTGAGCAGAGTCTGCAGGTGCTGTTGTTGAGGCCATGGATCTATGGCTCTGATACCATGTAGAATTTTGAGCTTAAAGAGTGATCAACAATGGAGGATGATCAAAGCAACAGAAAGGAAAAGATCAGATAGAGAAAGACAGAGAAAAGCGGAAGAGAAAAGAATAAACTGTGATTTCTATTTCATCAAGACTTCATTGAATACATTAGCTTCTATCCTATTTATAGTGTTAAGTCTGGTACAAGTTGGAGCTTTTAGAATTATAACTGCTCATAACAAACTTATAACTGATTGCAGGTTATGCTCCGCAAATCCAGGGATGACAGCCTGGCTTGGATTGGCAGTTATTGCTGGAGCTCTAACTGAATTCCAGAGCTCTAAGAATCTCGTGTCTCCTGTGCTCAGAAGTCTGCTAAAGAAGATGACCACAACGACATCGTTTGAGCATTTGTAATAAACATTCATGAAACGATATCGTTCTAATAAAACATAAACGACATCGTTTCTTTTCTAAAAACTCAGCTCTTATAACAATATATAAAACGGCACCGTTTGTTCCAAAGAGACGTTGGACTTAAAATCTAGCCGTTACACTTCTTCTTCTTCAATTTTCAATTTGTGTTTCTGAGTTTCTGTGCTCTCTTTAACAATATCAACCTTCAAAGCATTCCTTGTGAGCTGCCGTGGCAACAAGTAGTGCTTGTCGAGGTCACGATCCTTGTACACATATATCTTGAACTCCGTCTCCATTTCCTCATAGTCCAACTGGAAATACCCCGGATCAAGAAAGACATCAGCTGAGAAATCAAGGTCCAAGGCCTCCTATATTCGATCAAGGAAATTCATTAATAAAAAGGAAAGAACTTTTAAAAAAAAAAGATATGTTTTCCATTGATGTAAAAGAAGAAAATTATTCAACACTGTATAGAAATTTGCGCACAAGAAAGTGAGTCAAAATGTAGATATATGTATGTACCTGTTGAGAACGTTTCCATTCTCTATATACTTCAGGCATGAAAAGGATTACTAAGGCAGCAACGCAGATGAAAAAGAAACAGCAGCATCGATTGGGTCGATTGCGATTGTGATTCCTTTGTAAACGATTGGTACGGTTTCTCCTGGGCATGGTTGTGTTTGCTTTCTTGGATGAATTTTCTTGGGAAAGTATGAGCGGGAAAACCAAGTTGGTTTCTTGGGACGTAAGGAATGTTGGTAGGTTGGTTAGTGTGAGCGGGAGAACTTGGTATATGTATATATATATATATATATATATAGAGAGAGAGAGAGAGAGAGAGAGAGAGAGGGAGAACACGGTATATATATATATATATAGAGAGAGAGAGAGAGAGAGAGAGAGAGATTTATAAATTTGCGGTCTAATGCAATCTGGACCATCATTTCATATACAAATCTACTAGAATGGATGATGTAAAGAACTAAAAATGTCTATAATTCATATAAAAAAAAAAAAAAAAAATTGTCTATGATTCCCAATCTATTATGTCAATATCAGTGTGAGTCTTCTCTCCTTGATTTTGGTTGCTGACTGATAAATGTATGGCCTATTATGTAAAGCTCGACACTGTTGTATAGATTTTATAATCATCCAAACTTAATTTTCGATTGTTCTGATGGCTTAACCAACGTAAAAATTGAATTTTCCTTAGAATATAGGTATGGACGGCTCAAGTGATCCATACGTATTGACAAATTAATATGCATGAGTGGCATCATTTCACTCTAATTTTTTTTTTTTCTCAAAAAAAAAAAAAAAGTCAATTTTCATAAAGGTTTTTATTTTCTCATATAATTTTTTTTTTCATATTGGTTGTTTCATATCTACTTTTATGTGTTAAAATGTAGACACTTCAATATCAATTGGAGATATGTATGTTAAATAATGGATGTAAACTAGTATGAAAGAATCACTAAAACAAACAGGCTTTCTGCAGCGTTTCAAAAACGCCACTAAAAACTGTGGAAATATATATAAATATTATATAATGGAGTGTAAAATGTAAAAAATAACATTTACTTCAAGTATTGTTAATTTTTTAAAAAGATTTCTGTGAGTATTTTTTTATCTTTTTATCTCTACATATATATCATTCTATTTTTTCTATTAATATTTTGTTAAGGTATACCATATCTTTCTAATTTTTGTTGTAGTGCGTTATATTAAACTAATATACAACTAAAATTTATAAGTTTCAACTATCTTAAGGAATAAGTAGATATCATGAAAATCAAAACTCATCACAAAATTACAAATTTATCTTAACCAAAATTAAAATGAAACCAAAGAAATAAAAGATAGACTTTATCATAATTTATTGTTTAAAAAATCAGTAGGCATAAACAAATTCATAGCCATATTGTAGATTGTGTTTTGATATAAACTCAAATTCCTATTTCCAAAAATAAATATTAACCCAAACCAAAATTCAACCAAAATTATAAAAGGGAGAGAGAAGACTTTATAATGGGAAATTAAGAAAAATAATAATAACAAAACGCATATTTTATATAAAAAAAAAAAAAAAAACCATCAATCTTAATTAGAGTCATAAAAAAGAACAAAAATTCACCAAAAGAAAGGGGAGAGAGAGAGAGAGAGAGAGCACTCACAGTTGTGTGTGTGAAAAATATGGATTGAATAAGAGAAATGATATCAAATTTATACAAATAAAATGGGAAGAAGAAGAGTTAAGTTATAAAAAAGAGAAAATTGTGAAGGAAGTGTAACGGTGAAGTGAAGAGTAGTGGGGGAGGTAAAGAAGCGAAGAGGGAAGGAAAAGATTGGAGGAATTGCAACCATAGATGTGTACAAATAAAATGGGAAGAAGAAGAGTCAAGTTATAAAAAAGTGAAAAGGATGAAGGAAGTGTAACAGTGAAATAGCGAGTAGTGGAGAGGTAAAATGGCAAAGAAGGAAGGGAAAGGATGGAGGAAGTGTAACCGTAGGTGTGGACTAATAGGGAGAAGAAAAGGCTTTTGTTTTTGTTTTTTTGGTAGAGAGTAGCAAGAAGAAAAGTTTAAAAAAGAAAAAGAAGAGATAAAAATAAGCAGATGATGTGGCTCAATGATTGAGTAGCAAAATGTGTGTGTGTGTATAAGGATGAAAAGAAAATGACACTCAATGTTGAAAAGAGCTTTCAATATAGATAATAGACAGTTAGAATTTATGATGGCATGTATTGCATCACATTTGGCCACAAAGAATAAATTTTGCAATAGACAATCAATAAAGATGGAAAACCAATAAAATAAAATAAAATAGTGATGTGGTCGCTGATGTTGCTTAACAGGATCATAGCAATAATAAATACTACGCTTCAGATTTTAGATATATATAGATATAGATATATATGTGTATTTTTTTTTCCTTTTTTTTTTTTAATGTGTATATTTTCTCATTAATTGTAAATATGTGTAAGAAATAAGGGATGTTAACCGACTGTGCAAAAATATTTAACATTCTAGAAATGTCACTCTTTATAGTTCTGCTCAAATTAAATTTAGCATTCTAGAATTATGCATTAATCAATAATTGATGAGGCGCAGAACTTGCTGAAATTGAATCCAAGGCTAGATTTGTCGTCCATAATTTTGTACTTCCTTTTTATTTTATTTTATTTTTGGTATAAATCAAATGTAGATAAAGGGCATCATTTTTAGAGCAACTTCTCTTTCTCTCCAATAGTCAATTTTTATAAAGGGTTTTTATTTTCTCATATTAGTTGTTGAGAAGTATTACGTCTACAATATTTTCACAACAAATTATAGGTGGTTAGTTGTTATTGTTTCAAATTTGAATCTACCATTGAGATTACTTTTTTGCCCGAACAATAACAACCAGTAACAACCTACCATTTAAGATTTGCTGTGAAAATGTTATAGACATAGCCGACTCCAATCCTAACTAATCTATTGAAAATCCATAGTCGACTCCAAAATTTTAGAACTAAGGTTTTGTTCTTGTTGTTATTGTTGTACATGGAAAGTTGTGATTAGTGAAGGATAAAATGGAACATAAAAGTGGGATAGAATATTTTTTATTGTAGAGGACATTGTGTTAGGAACATAGTAGGTGAAATTATTCATTTATACAGGAGGAGCCCTCCCATCTCTCACAAGATTGTGGTCCCCAACATTTGTCTAGCATTGGAGCACTCACAATCCAATTTTGTAATTGATACCATTGTTAAGCTCTAGCCATATATGAATTATAGCAACACTTAATCAAAACTCACAACTTGTAACGACTCAAGAAAAAGTCATATTTGCGAC